>OZ005735.1:6996353-8196353 GCA_963930755.1 Eudasyphora cyanicolor | reverse complement strand
TTCTTGAATATTTTTTTGTGTGTCTCGGTTAGTTTGGTTTGTAGCCATTTTTCCCAAAAATCTGTTATACTATAGTTCAGGGTTTGAGTTGTTCCCTTCAAGTCCCCCATAAACATTGAGACTCAGTGAAACATCTGAGCACAAACATGTTTCCACCGCATAATGACAGCTATCAATCAATCTTGAGTTCAGTCAAGCTGGGCGGACCGCCGTAGTAGTTTTGAAGTGAGCTTTTTTGCTTCTAATTTTTTTCGGTTTTTTGGTTTGATAATGGTTTCTTGTTCAAGTTAACGTAGCCTTAAATAAGTTACAATAAATATTCGATGTTGTGTTGTTTGTGAGGGATGACGAACGGACGGACCATTGTTCAAAATGTGATTTTATTTTAGAATGAAAAAATGGAACTATTAGAGCAAAGACCTATTGGTTGGTTGGCCAGTCGGTCGTTCGAATGCTTGGCCAAATAATTTAAGCATATGACATGAATCGCCTGGTGTCGTTTGTTTGTCCATTTTATACGGGTCTATGTACGGTTGAGTGTATTATGTTAAATCATGCTTGTCAGTCTGGGTTGGGAGTTGTATCACAATGTCACAAAAAGAGGGAGGTTGAAGAATTGAAGGAAATCAGGAAAATGTGTTTGACAAGCCATTAATAGATAATATTTTAAATATCTTAAAGTTCTAGTTATAGAGCCTACATTCCGGAGTGCGGTGGAATAATGTATGGTCTACTTTTAGGCTTTAATTGCTCATAAATGATGAGAGCTTGATATAGCTCTCATGGACGTTCAGGGTTAATAGTTATATGATAACCATAACAAAAGTGGTTTAAGGCGTAGGTGAGTTTGTTTTGTGGTCGTGGGTTTGATTCCCACCAGAGCCTCTCGTCTGTCGCTGCAAAATCTAGCCACATGATCTTTGCAACCCGGCTTTTCCCTGGATCGTAAAATTAGAATATAAATTAATTTTGTATTGTAATTCCAATAAATAATAAATAAATAAAAGTTGTGGGATCAGAAACACTCGTCTGAAAGTCTTTTTGGTTGTGAAATATAAATCTTACCAACTTGTCTTCTAAAAAATTTTCAATATTACACATACCTTAAAAGAGAAAAAAGAAAATTATGTTATTAATGTTGAAAGAATTTATGTTATGTTAAACTTGAAATTTTGAAAAATTGCTCAAAATATTGGTTTAACAATATTTATGCAGTGGTTTAATTTAGTAGTAGAAAAAACTTCAAATAAATAATTGGAAAGCATTGCATATCTAAAGGCTTCTATAAATAAAACCATCGTTTAGTTCAGTTTTACGTTTTCAGTCATACAAATATCGACGAAACTGAAATATAGATTTTTTTACAGAAAGCTTAATCCATCAAATCAGGTATGCCCTGAAAAGAATCCTTACTCTGAGTTGCATAAACATGCTCAATAACACTATGCAAGAAATGAACACTTTTTGAAAAATACACGCACTTGACAGTGAAGGTTTTTACTATCAAAGGGTAGTATAACCCTATACTCGGATTGGCGAAATTGGTGAAGAATTTTATTTTTATGGGCCTCAAAAGTTTCTGAAAATCATATTTGGCAATAATGTAGCTAAGAATATGATAAAAAAAATTTCTTAACAGTTTTTGGGGAAAAAAAATTTCCGAAGCTAAAATTTTGTAGCTAAGAATATGATAAAAAAAAGTTTCTTAACAGTTTTTGGGAAAAAAAAATTTCCGGTACTTTTTTTTGAAACAGAGAAGAAAAAATATTTTTCTCATCACAACTTCCAGTGACTCGTAATTTTTCACAAACAATGCGTGGCAAAATTGTAGCCAACGTAAATCTGAACAACCTTTGTGAACATATCAATACAATCTCAACGTGTCTAGGCACCCTAAATTGCTCAAAAAACCACACTGTACCCCAAAAATTTTAGTATTTCACTATGATGTAACAAAAATATATTTTTTTAGTATAGGGTGTGTTCTGCAACTTTATAGAAAATATTAAGACCAATATTTTTGTGGAACATAATAACCCTCTAGCTCCCCCAAAGATTTCAGAAACTTTGGAGGCCTTTAAGAAAAATGTGTCATAAATTTCGCCAAACCGAGTATAGGGTTCTACTACCCTTTGATAGTAGAATCGAACCTATACTGTCAAGTCCGTGTATTTTTTTTCACTGTTGCACAGTGTAATTGTAGTTTTCCACTCGAACTTACATATTTTTTAAATTCTTATATTAAAGCAATCTACAGGATTTGAATCGAAATTTTAGAAAACATATGTTTTTCCTAAACATTGTTTTTCCAGATTCGGAATTTATAAAGTCTAACACATTTTCGTCAAGCATTATAATTTAAAATGCATGTTTTAAGGAACTATTATTATTACAGTTATTATTTTAAAAAACGTTGCATACTCTTAGGCAGCATTAAATTATTAGAATATGCTGCCTACTTCCAGGCAGCATAACAATACTCAACAGTACTATTTTGCCAACAGCTGCGATAAATATTTGTCAGTGCCACAGGATCTGAATTGAAATTTTAGAAATCATATCGCTTATTTAGAAAAAAACGTCACAACTCAAAATATGATATTTAACTTAATTTATTTATTTATATGAACTACAATACAAAGTAAATTTATATTATAATTTTACGGTCCAGGGAGAAGCCGGGTGACAAAGACCATGTTGCTTGTTAATTTTTGTTGCGACAGACCAGAGCCTCTGGTGGGAATCGAACCCACGACCCCCAAACTCATAGGCGAGCTCGCTACCAACTCACCTACTGGGGCGCTCATATTTCACTTAAGTTTGATCTAAATGATATATTAAAAAATAAAAATTTGGCAGAATGGGTTGACATAACTTTTGAAGTGCGCCAAATATTGTCTTGTCTTCCTCAGGGATCAGACCAATCATGGATCAGCTTATATATAGATATTGAAATGTAGGACAATTTAGTATGACCAAATCAAAACAAAATAATTTTCAGTTCTGATGTTCTTTTTCTAAACCAGATTCCGAATTTATAAATCTGAATTGTTTTTTTTTTGTTTTAAACGCATGCATTTAAGAAACTATTTATGCCGAATACTTTATTATTTTAAATACGTTGCATACTCTTAGGCAGTACAAAGCTATTAGAATATGCTGAATTATTTCAGGCAGCATAATAATAATCATCAGCATTATTTTATCAACAGCTGTGGTCAATTTATTTTAATGCACTCAAAAAATTTACTTTTAAAATTTTACACATTAACCTACTGTTTTTGTAAAACGTTTTCGTTTGTTTACGACGAAACGTCAAATTTCAATTAACTTAAACTCGAAATCTATAAAACACAGGCATGAAATATTTTCGGTACGTACTATTTCGCAGAATTCCTATAGTACATTACAAATTATTGACTACTGTGGCTTATATATTTCGCGTATCAATTGACTGATTTTGGATGAAAAAACGAAAACGTTTTACAAAAACTGGGGGTAAGAACCAAGTAAGAACCGTGGTAAGTTCGGCCGACACAAATATTATACCCTACACCATGGATTGTATTCAATTCTAACTGGAAAAAAATATTTAAAGTGGAAAGAACTTTGACTGATGTGATTAAATTTAAATAACAAACTGCAAAAATTCAGACAAATAAAATTTTAAAACAACCTCTTTATGGTGAAACTTGCAAAACATGGATCGATATGGTTCCACATCGTTGTAGAGAATTCTGTCAAACAAAATTTCGAACTGCGTAGTTTAAGCCTTATTGTTGGAAACATGTGGAGTATACGGATTAGATATACATAGATGTTTAAAAGGAACCTCTATAGGAGAGCTATATTGAAACATCTACTGACATGGTCAATTTTCAGTGTGCAGAATATAAAAAGATATAACACACAAACAGCAAAATTTTATAGTAATCTATAAGATGCCTGCAACAAAATATGAACCAATTTTTGCTGTGATGAATTCTTGACAAACTGCACAGTTTCAGCTAAATTTTTTGAAAATGTGATTTTTATGGCTAAATTGGCATACACATTTGAGAGCGACATCTATAGGGTAGCCATATCTAACCTTTGAACGATATGACCCATTTGCAACACCAAAACTACTTGCTACTTTAAGAAATGATCCAGTGTTAATCAGCATTCGAATTTTTTTAAAAAATAATAAATAAAAATTAATCTATTTTAAAAATCCATTGTTTATGTTTTTTTGAAAACATTGCATATTCCAAGGCGACCTAAGGTAAGTATAATATGTTGCCGATTTTAACGCTGAATAGTTGTTGTTTACATGTAAAATTAAATTTTTTATCAATGTTTTTGATAGTTGATCTTTTTAATGTTAAGTTTTGGTTAAATAAACTTAAAATTCAATTTTTTTTTTACATTTCGATTATTTGCTTAGCTTACAGAATTATTAATATTTCAAATAGTTATCTGAATAATCGACCTTTATTCTGTATTATTGTTGTTTTTAATTAATGAAGAAACTCGAGGTCGAGTTTTGATGTTTATTTATTTATTCGATATTCCGTTCCTCTTTGAGGAACATCTTCAGGTATATGAGTATGTAAGCAAAACTGACACAAAACATAAAAAGACATACGTCCTGCCTTGTTGCCGTCTGTTTTCTTATAATATAGATTTTTTTATATATGTATTTGATTTAAATGATTTAAATGTTTTCCTCAGTTTCGATCTTTAAATTAGAGAATGCTTTTAGGCATTCTCAAATTATAAAAAAATGTAGTACATATAGACGAAACTTTTGTCGCTCATGCATAATATTTAGTAACTTTCATAAAAAGTATGCAATATTATCCAACATAAAAACGTAATTTAAGGAAAATAGCACTTTCCTTAAAACGTATCTAATAAAATATTTTTCATCCAAATCCTTAACTTGAAGCTGATGCAAAAATTATATTAGGAAAAATTAAAGAAGATTTAAGTGCAGATTTTTAATTTTATCTTATATCAAATCATAACAGCCGCCCATTAGTCAAATTGGATCTATACGTTTAGAACTATTGCCTATTTTAAAGCAGTTTTAATATATATATAAACCAGTTTGCATATATTCAGGCGATATTATTGCATTTAAAGTGTCACTCACACATACAAAGATACGATTTGGCAAATAAATTATAATATTTGATATTGAACCTAAGGACACAGTTTTTGGTTGATTTTTGAAGATGTTAAATTAAAATTTTGCCGCAGAACTTCTAACTTCAGTTTAGCTTTCCGATTCTTTCTTTCAATCGTCACATTCCGTAATGTCTTTTTAATATAAGTTTAATTTTTTTTACTTTGCAGAAAAGTGCACAGATCAGCTGATGGAAACCCATAAACAAAGGATGATAAGGAAAATAATACTGGAGTAAGGCAAGTCAAATATTTTCTTAAACAATTCTGGTAAATTATTTCTAACTAAATTTTGCCAGTAACTATTACCCTGTTATTAATTTGTATTCCTGGGTTAAAAATCCAATTTTGTGATAAAATTTAAACAATTATTTAAAATTAAATTAAATTTTTTGCCTTCAATCTGAACTAACTAACTCTAAATAATTTATTAGGGAACTTTATTTGAAATTTGCCGAACCTTACTATTTATCTCTCGTCCAACATTCTCCCACATTGACACATTCCTTTCGATCCCCCCAACTGTCCAGCTGACTGACTGCGAGTGTCTTCCGTATTCCAACCATATTCCAGCACATTTTCAATCTGTGCCTTTTGGCCAAATCCCATTTTCCTGCCATTGCTTTGTTGTTGTGTTATCCTCGGACACTTGAGACTTCAAAATAGTATAAGAATTTCCTTATTTTTAGTATTTTCTTTGCACTCATTTCTTCATGCTTTCCAAAGTGTTTGTCTAAGGAAATTTTTCGTATATTTGCTAAAGGCTGTTTTATTTGAGATGTTTTGGGATGGGGCACCGGGGCGAGCTCGCCCAGCAGCGGTTGTGTTGGTATTTCTTGTCCCTTAGTTTAGGATATCCTTTTTTCCTTAGCCGACCTTGGTGCGAGCTAAGTGTATTTCAATATTTGCTGGCTAGGATTTTGTTTGCTTGACTTCATTTAGCCTGTAAAATATTTCAGCATTTCCATGCAACAAAACCTTGAGAGAATCTGCTTAAACATTTGACAAAACATATTGTAGTCGGGCGACAAATTGATGTGATTTATTTTTTTGTTCTGGCCTCGGGTTTGTGGAGGAGCATGGGGGGAGGAGGGCTTTTCTTCATTCTTCATCCCCTGGTCGTTTCAATAAATTGCTTTTTTCTTCAAGTGGGACAGTTTTTCTTTATGATACCGAAACCAAATTAAATTGATTGATTTATTTTATTTTGGTTTAGCTTGGATTGATTTGCGCCAGCTCGAGAAATTTGTCGCTCTACGGCTGCTATCGGTTGTCATGAATTTTTATTCAATTTCGTTGGGAAATTTCATTAGTGTCCATTTAAATATTATGTGCCATGGATTGATGATGCCTAAAAGTATGCCTTGAATTATGGTTTATAGATACAGCCGCAGATACAGGCTTTGTATTGGTGTTAGTTATGGAAATTTGTATTTAAGATAATGAAAACAGAAAGAGAAGATTATTTTCGTCCAGAACGCAATTGATTGGAACTTGACATACTTTATGACAAAAAAAAACACAGTTGCATATAAACTATATAATTTGTTAAGTTTTGGTTTGAAAATATGTAATAATGTAACTGACCTTATAAACCTCGATATTCGTATGTATGCCTGTTGGTATCAGTGAACCTATTCCCATCTACTGTTATACTCTCAGTCGTAATTGCCCAAAAACTCTTTTAAAAACGCACCACACGTGTTCTTCTTGTCTTTTTAATATATTCATACTATAATTGGGAATTGCACTATAAGTTTAAGTTTAAAAAACAATGCTGTATATTTTATTAGAATTGAAAGATATTGCAGTTCTACAGGGTGGCTGATATGTATTGCAACCAACTTCAGGTTGCTATCATTTCTAAACCGCTAGTCTGATAGCTGACAGATTTATTTCAGTGACAGTTCATTTTATTGTTTACAAGCTTACACAAGCATTTTTATCTTCAGATTCAGAAAAAAAAGTTATTCGTGATGGAATTCAAGCGTAATAGTGTGATTGATTTATATTTGGGTGGAAAAACACAAGTGGCTATCGTTAGAGCCCTCCAGCATTTAAATGTGAATAAATCTTTTGTTTCTCGTACCATTGCTCGTTACCGTGATACTGGCAGTGTTGCATCGCGTCCAAAAAGTGGACGAAAAAAAACGGTAACAACACCAGAAATGATCCGAAAAGTGAAGGCCAGATTTGATCGAAATCCACGCCGCAGTGGTAGAAAAATTGCTCGTGAGCTGAACATATCGCGAGAACGGATACAACACATATTAAAAAATGAGCTTGGACTATTGAAGCCATTGAAGTTCCAAAAAGTGCAAGAGCTCACCGATGCACAAAAAAAAGTTAGACTGGAAAGAGCCAAGGAGTTGCTTCGCTTGCACGAAAGTGGCCAGTTACCGAATTTGGTTTTCTCCTATGAGAAGCCATTCCAAATTGAGCAGTTTGTGAACAAACAAAATGATCGGGTTTACTTGCCAAAGAGGTCAGCTGAAAATTTACACATTCGATTGGCCACCAGAACTCAAGCGCCGCCGATGGTAATGGTGTGGGCCGCCGTAACGGCCGATGGTCGCTCCCCGCTCGTATTCATCGACCATGGGGTCAAAATAAATGCCGAATATTATCGGGAAAATGTCCTAAAGACAGTATTGAAGCCCTGGGCAGACAAACATTTCGGCCGCAGACCGTGGACATTCCAACAGGACTCAGCACCATCGCACTCAGCACGCGTCAACCAAGAATGGCTTAAAAAGGAGGTTCCTCGCTTCATTTCTACAGCACAATGGCCACCAAGATCTCCGGATCTCAATCCGTTGGACTTTTGCGCCTGGGGCATTTTAGAGAATAAGGTTCGCACTAAAAAATACCAAAGTATCGATCATCTCAAGACGGCGCTTCGCCGGGAATGGGCCAAAATACCGCAGAGCCACTTTCGTGCAGTGTGTGATGGCTTTGTCGGCCGTTTGAAGGCCATAATTCGTGCCAATGGTGGCCAATTCGAACAAATCTAAACTGTTTCTAAAATTTTGTTATTCCGACATTTTTTGCTTTTGAACAACAAAATTTAAAAAAAAATTAAAAAAATATAGCGCTTTACTTTGTTGCATTACATATCAGCCACCCTGTATACTAGAGTCGACTTCTGATGTTTTCCTCTATACTAGTGTCGACCTCTAAAGTCTTCTTCTATACTAGAGTCGACATCTGAGGTTTTCCCCTATACTGAAATCGACCTCTGGGGTCTTCCTCTATACGAGAGTTGACCTCTGAGGTCTTCCTCTATACTAGAGTCGACCTCTGAGGTCTTCCTCTATACTGGAGTCGACCTCTGAGGTCATCCTCTATACTAGAATCGACCTCTGAGGTCATCCTCTATACTAGAATCGACCCCTGAGGTCTTAATCTATATTAGAATCGACCTCTGAGGTCTTGCTCTATACTAGAGTCGACCTCTGAGGTCTTCTTCTATGCCAGAGTCGAGCTCTAATATCTTCCTGTGTCTTTGATTTTCATTAATGCGTATTTTGTCATAATTTAAAGATCGTAAACACTCAAAAAGTGTCCACATTATGATGACTACTTAAATAATGTAAATCATACGTACATGTCCCTCACTTACTTCAAGACTGTCATAACTTTAAGTCCGTATAAAAAGATAAGTAACATAAAATACGATTTTTAAAAATGATAGAAAAGTCGTTTATATTGTTGTTTACTTATAAACTAAATTCCGTTGAGATTAATTTATGGATATTTGTATAATTCACATTTCTGTAAGCCAACCTCAAAAATTTTAAATTTTGAGTTATGACAGTCTTGAAGTGTTCCCAATAATTAATTTGCATTAACAACTTCAAATCTACTCTCTGTAAAAAGTAGTTATCAACTTCTCCATTATTTTTTAATGCTTCAGTAAAGCAAAGCCAATTATTTAATATTAATTATTAGTATAAATAATTCCATTATCAGTCAAAACTGTATTTTCTGACAAGACCATTTTTCCTCAATATTTTATTAATGTATCAACTAAAACATAGGCATATCTATCTAACAAATATTCATTGCAGAGCTTTCATGAAGTGGTGATATACCTCTGCACACCTTAGGAAAATAAGATTTCCTGTAGTGCATATTTTATTAAAATTTGAGATTCTTAAACACACCAAAAGTGTACCACATTATGATGACCTCCTAATTAATGTAAATCATACGCACCTGTGTTCCCAATTCCATTTACAACTACAACTTTCTTTCTAAAGCATATATTCCCCAGTATTTGTTATTGCATTACTAAAGCAAAACTACTTTTTTAAATTAATCATATGCATATAGAGAATTTTCTTCGATATTTTATTAAAGATCAACTGAACCTTGTAATTCTATACGGCCACCTTACAGAGTAGTAGGGTAGACCTATTTAGTTTCGGCTCTACTTATATAATCTAGCACAATAATTAGTTACTTAAGACGATTTGTATTTGTAATTAAACTCTGTTTTGGTGTTTTTCTAAAATGATAAGCCAATGACTTAATAGAGCCAATTTTTTAATATTTTTTATGGGTAAATTTAAATCTCGAAAATATGACTTATTCGACTGTGGTTCCAACCCATAAAGTGTCAGCATTATGTACGATTTTAAATCTCTTATAACTTCTATAACACTTAACGGAATTATCTAAAAATTTTTACAGCACTATATACTCTATATATCTCAACCAACCACTGGGATATGGGCATTTGCGCCCTAACCTCTTTTTCGCCTCCGCACAGGGGATTATATTTATAGCTATTAAAAAGCCTTTTGTGTTATTTTCCGACAACAATTTCTTTAATGAACTTCTATGTTTTTATTTTCATTTCAATTTGTTTACTTATAACGCCTCAATGGGCAGGCATCATTAGAGGCATAAAACTAAATCAATAATCCCTAAAGTAGGCTATGGTAATTTTTTTTGTGTCTCGGTTTTTTTAATAAGATAATTGCTAATTTCCATTTATTTGCAGTTAATTAATAAAGATTTTGTAGTTGAATAAAAAATATTTTCTTTTTTGAGACTTTCATTTGTGTTTTTCTCCATTTCCCTGCCCCTGGACATAGGCACTGTTTAATAGGTGAGTTGTGAGATATACGCCTTAAAGTATACATTATATACTGTCTGTTTGTGTTTTTTAATTACGCAAACATTATTAATTTTCCCCGTTTTTTTTCAATTTCTCTTGTATGTCAATTGCAATCCCCATTTAAGCTTATTTTTTCCTCCTCGAAATTCTGAGTTTGTTTTCTTATTGTTCGCCATGTCAAAAAGCCGTAGCGGCACTTGACACATTTTCTTAAGTTTATTATTTTCCAGTGATTTTTTCTTCATCGGCAACGTTCCCCACTCAACAGCTTCTCATTTTTCACACATTTTCAATTGATTAAGTGTAAATACTTGAAGAATAATGGAAAAATTCTAGGAAATGAAAAACAACTGTTTGTATGGAGGAGGAGGAATGAGTGGTTGGAGGGGAGGGGGGGATGAGAGCCAGTAGATCATGTTAAAAGCAATGAGCCAAGATTGAAGTCTTTGTAGTCTATACCAATTTGTTTTTTTTTCTTTCTTGTTTTCTTCTTTTTGAGGGAATGCAAGAGAAAGACAAGTCAAGAGAATTTAAGACCTTAGTGGTAAATTATTGACATTGCGAGTGATATATCAAGGCTCCTAAGGCTTGAAATATGAAATTAGAAAAATACCAGCAATACCAGCCATAAATAAAAGTATACATTCAGGCATAGTCAATACAAAAAAAGACATGCCAAGACAAAACACAACAGAATCGAACTGAACATAACAAGCTCAGTGCGCCAGAAATGCGAAATGAACGCACAAAGCAAATAGAGAAATTCTAATAAATTCTCTCTATCGCCAGAAGGACAGCAGAAGATGTGTGGCGGGATGTGGTCGTGCAGAAATGGTTAAAAAACCTCACAACGAAATTGAAGTGTGGAACAACAGCAACAATTCGTTGTTGTTTTTTAATGCTGTTGTTGTACATCCAAAAACCACTTGTAATCTTACAATACAATGCCTTTAACATTTGACAATGACACGCACTTGCCACAATCGTAACAGGCAACAGCACCCGCCGCCAACAACAGAAAATATCGAACACATATTGTTTGGCCCTCTCCCCCAAAAAAAAACGCAAAAAAGAGAGTGAGTCAAAAACACAGTGCGAAGGATATCGATTTTTTGCCACGTTGTTTTTTTTCCACAAAAATACAACAAAGCTTAGCGATGCCATCAACCACCATTGCCCTCCTTTCTGCCATTCTTTTGATATCAATATTCTAGGAACAATTTTGGCGTTTTCGTTTTTTGTTTTGTTTTTTCCCACAACTTACAAGAGTTTCCTTGAGTAGCTGTCAATTACATTTACAAAATTCCATTGCTGGAAAAAAAAACTCATTCGGTTATACCCATCCAATAACAAAAATGGGTTCCTCATCGCCTTTTCTGGCTTTCCCAAGCAATTTTGGTTTTTATATGTCGGTGTCGGTGGCTGTTGTTTGTTTTTCGCACTTTCCACAATTTTTCGTAAAATGTTCACACTTTCTTATTGTTGTCGTTGTTTTGCGAAATATGCGTACGTTTTAGTTTAACTATTGGAATTTTTCGTCGCCCGCTCTCCCTCCAATAATAGTATAAATTGGCAATTTTTTTAACACTTTAAGCTGCTTCTTTCTTCCTATACTCCCCCCACCCCGTTCAATTTGGGTTTGACAGTAATGCTGTGGAAAACAGTGCCTCATTCTCACTTATTGTTTATCTGCCACTTTAGCCCAGACACCGAAAGTGTGAAAGTTTGTTTTCATTTTGTTTCTTTCGTAAAAGGTGTAAGTGATGCTTTTATTTTCTGGCCAACCAACCATTAACGATTTCGTTATAGTTTGGCGGAAAAGCGGATAAATGATGAAAAAAAGTAAAAGTATATTTCTTAGAGTAAAATTATTTTAAATAACATATAGAGCCAGAAAGTAGGCTATTTAAGAAGTATGAAAATGCCTAAAAGTAGGCCGCGCAAAAGTTTAACATTTTAGGTCAGTAGTACATATATTGCCGTCATTTCAAATTTATGTTTAGGTTAATTTTAGCTAAAACAAGTAAAGACGGAGTTCGGCCATGGCGCATCTGTATACCCTCCCCCCCATGGCTCACATTTGAATGGTTTTGGAGACAAATAAACTCCTTATACCAAGTATCAGTCAATTTCGTTGAAATTTTAGTGTTTTATGGCGTTACGAAGTCAAATCTAGAGGGAACTTTGTATGGGGGGTAAATCAAAACATCGACCTATGACTTCCGTTGTTCGTGTGAAGGATTCCGGGAACAAATAAACCACAGCTACCAATTTTCAGCCCGATCAGTTGAAATGTGTGGACTCTGTGGCGTTAAAAAGTTAAATCGGAGGGCTGCTATATCAAAAAATGGAACGATATTGCCCATTTTCAATCCCAACATACCTGTAGATATAAGAAGTATATGTACCAAATTTCAGGCTCCTAGCTCAAGTACCGGGTTTTCCAATAAGAGTGATATGAAAAAATATGAAAAAAACACACTATTGTTAAGGAAACTCAAAAGTTTTTTATTTAATATGAGTACAATCGATTCAATTAAGTTTTAACTAAAACGTCATTGACCTCCACGACTTCTTCTGCAGTAACGAATTCGGTGAATCCAATTTTCGAGCACTTTTTCCACTAAATCAAGTAGTATGTCATGAATGACACGGTCAATATTGCCTTGTAACGCTTGAAGAGAGTCTGGTTCATTTCGAATGACTTCAAATAACCCCACAAGAGTAGTCTAATGGAGTTAAATCACAACTTCTTGGAGGCCAGTCAATATCACAATTTCTTGAAATAATCGAATCTCCTAACTTTTCTCGCAACAATTCAATTGTATCATTTGCTGTGCTCTTAACGAGAGCTAAAATATTGCTCATGGGTGTCAAAGTAGGTAGGTAGACTGGAAAGTGTTTTTTTTTTTTTTGATTTTAAAAATAAATGGACTTGGCATCATTTTCAAATGTGAATGGAAAGTTTTTTTTTGCTCCAGCTCCTTAACGGTATGACGGATCGGGAATCGGTCAATGGCAAAAAGATAGCTCTTAACTAGAGCTAAAATATTGCTCATGGGTGTCAAGGTAGGTAGGTCGACTGGAAAATGTATTTTTTGGATTTAAAAAAAATGGACTTAGCGCACGAAAAGTTGCAATTCGAGAACGATAATTTTGATAAGTGTTTTTTTTTTGGATTTTAAAAATAAATGGACTTGGCATAATTTTCACATGTGAACGGAAAGTTTATTTTTGCTCTAGCTCCTTAACGGTACGTCGGATCGGGAATCGGTCAATGGCAAAAAGATAGCTCTTAACGAGAGCTAAAGTAATGCTCATGGGTGTCAATGTATAAAGGTCGACTGGAAAGTGTCTTTTTTGGATTAAAAAAATGGACTTGGCATCATTTTCAAATGTGAACGGAAAGTTTATTTTTTCTTTAGCTCCTTAACGGTACGTCGGATCGGGAATCGGTCAATGGCTCATGGGTGTCAAGGTAGGTAGGTCGACTGGAAAATGTCCTTTTTTTGGATTTAAAAAAATGGACTTAGTGCACGAAATGTTGCAATTCGAGAACGATTATTTTGATAATAAAACTGAATAATAATTTATTAACGTTGTTCTCGCGTATATCTATTCATGATGAAATTGTAAACACTACTGAATACAATGAAAGGCTTGTTGTATATATTTGCCATTTTCCCAATGCGGGAGCACATGGACCTCCCAGCCATCACATGTGCGATGGCAGATTACTTTGATGAGTGAAAGATATACGGTGGGATATTGATAAAATTGTGTGTGAATAGCAGTGGCAAATTTAACATTGACGATAAAATTGCATGACGATTTTAATCTTCACTGAGTAAATGTAAGCGTGATGAAATATTCGTTCAGTTGATGGACACATAATGCTATGAGAATCTGTGTCCAACAGAGTGGAGGACAAAGCCCAATTAAATGTACATGTGAAAGAGCGCCTATAATGTAAGGATACGTATGCTTTCATACGTTCTTCGGAAAAGATAACACAGTACAACACATGATTTTGGGACTCAATTCTGAACATTGGACGTGATAGTAGCCCCAAAAATAAGAACTTCTGCATTATTGGGTAGGTTTGTTCCGCATCAATATCTCTTTTTCAATATCTACAACTTTACTTCAGACACAAAAGAGATATTCCGTACGGTATACCGAGAAAAAAATATAGAAAAAGTGCTAAAAATCCACATTGAGCAAAAAAAATTCGTATGGCCATTAAATTATGAATAGAGCCAACATGACTAAACGAATGATGCAGAAGTTCTTATTTTTGGGGCTACTTTCACGTCCATTTCTCAGAATTGATTCCCAAATCAATGAGCAGAAAAATGCTGTACTGTGTAATATGTACAATGAATTGAAATCAAGAAATAAACAGAAATTCATCAGAAAATGACCACTGTACTTACTTCTTTCTTTCCAAAGAATTTCTATAGAAAATGTTAAAGAATCTCTATTTTTACACAAACATTTTGTGGATATTTAACAGCAAAAAATATTTTAGAAAAGTTGTGTAGTTATTCGCTTTTAAATTTTGATATAGCGTATTTCATTTCAACATTTTTTATAATTTTTGTTGGGGGATTTGAAAAGCAAAACTTCCGGACATTCTCGACAAAAGAAAATGCTATAGTTTTCGTCAAAGAAATACTTTAAAAATTGGCTTCCAATGAAAATTTTCAAAGAAAATTTTCGGGTATCTTCAACATTTTTTAATAGAAAAATTTCTTGGAATTTCTTATGGAAATTTTCTGAAATAATCTTGAACATTTTTAATAGAAAATTTCTCTTTTGTTAGAATATTTCTTGATAATTTTAAATAGAATATTTTTAATAAACAATTTCTTGGAATTTTTTATTTCTTGGTAATGTTTTAGTAAAAGATTCATGAACTTTTTTAGTAGAATATCTTAAAAATTTTATATTCCTGCAATTTTGTACAAAATTTCTTACAAGTTTAATATTCTTGGAATTATTTACAGATTTCTACATGTTTTTAATAAAATTTCTTGAAGTACTCAAAGTGTACCACATTATGACTTATGGCGACTTAATTAATGTAAT
Source organism: Eudasyphora cyanicolor (assembly GCA_963930755.1). Lineage (NCBI taxonomy): Eukaryota > Metazoa > Arthropoda > Insecta > Diptera > Muscidae > Eudasyphora > Eudasyphora cyanicolor. Next base: position 8,180,968 of record OZ005735.1, on the reverse strand, counting down.
GTAAGTGTTCCAAACTAGGAATTGTATTGACAAACGAAACCCTAGTTCAAAACAGTTTCTGTTTATTTTTATTTCTTGGTAATGTTTTAGTAAAAAATTCATGAACTTTTTTAGTAGAATATCTTAAAAGTTGTATATTCCTGCAATTTTGTACAAAATTTCTTACAAGTTTAATATTCTTGGAATTATTTACAGATTTCTACATATTTTTAATAAAATTTCTTGCAGTACTCAAAGTGTACCACATTATGACTTATGGCGACTTAATTAATGTAATGTAAGTGTTCCAAACTAGGAATTGTATTGACTTGTATTTCAAAACAATTTCTGTTTTACTACCAGTCCAATTCAAGGAAATTATATTCTGCGCATCTTGAAAAAATCTCTTCTGGCAGTAATATACGCAATTTGGGTAGCTAAAAAGCTCGAAATATGTATGACAAATACCTAATGTAACGCTTGTATGTGGTGATGATATAACGCTGCACACTTGGGGAACATTAGATTTACAATTATGTATATTTAATTATAATCTGAGGACATTATAGACATACAAAGTGTACCACTTTATTATAATCACTTAATTAATATAAATCATACGCTCCTGTGTCCCCTATACAAAATTTAATAAGCAAATAAAACTCTAATTTCTGCAAAGATTGTTTTTCAACATTTAAAATTTCAAATTTGAAGCAAGGTCTACAATTTAAGTCTTGGGAATAAATTAAATAACTCTACAGCTGCTTTCCCTATTGTTTCTATTTTTTATTTCATCCATGACAATCTTCCAATTTATATTATGAATACAAATCAATTTCGTTTACAAACGAAGAATTTAGTTATAACTCCACTCCCATAAAGCACTATTTCTTTATAATTTCACAAATCTGTGTTGATTTTAGAAGGATATTGGAGATTGACCATTGAATGTCACGTTCGGATGTAGGGCTGCTATCAACGACTGAATGTCCGGCTTTCGAACTAGTCTGTGGATCAGCGTTCCCATACAAATAGAGTTCTGATGGCACGCTTTTTCCGCGATCATAGCTGAACTGGGGATCTGGAAGCTAACGTTGACTATAACAATATCTATATTAACAATATCTATATAATTATTTGTTTTGTCTATATTATTAAATAAAATAAAGTGCTAATTTAGCATGAATCTCGTATAATAATATGATCTTTAAGGCTAATAACACTGTGATACAAAATCAAACTTTCCGAATGGTAATGGGATGAGACCAATTGCAAATGAAAGTTGACATTATCCATAACAAAACTTTCAAGGGTTTTTTTCAGGTCAGTGCGAGATTTTTTTTTATACGCAGTTTAAGTTGGTGATTTTGCAATAATTCTTATTTTTTTGTTATCATGGAATGTTGTTTTTGGGGTCGAGGAATTTATTTTTGATATGTTTTTTACCTACAACTCACGCTAGATGGCGCTGACATACAAATGGTGCTATCTCTTGTCGATTTTCATACAAAACGGTTCAAAATCACCAACTTCAAATGCGTGCACTGAACTGAAAAAACCCTTGAAGGTTTTGTTGTGGATAATGTCAACTTTCATTTGCAATTGGTTTCATCCCATTCCCATTTTGTTTGTTGCGCTGGTTAATTCAAGTAGACTATTTACGGATTTACTTTAGGAATACCGATACGTATGATTAATATTAATAATGAAACTGTCTTTAAAAAAGAAGAATAAGAAATGTGTGAAATGTATTAAGGGTGGTCACTGGTTGGTGGACGATATCGTTTCGGAAGCTACCAAGCAACCTCATCGGCACCTTGGACAAAATACCCTGTCAATAATTGGCACAATATGAGAGCAGTTCAATATGAAATAATTGAGAACTGACTTCAAAGTCCCATATCTCCAAAACATTGCAGACAGTATTTCTCAACCTTATTGAACTGCTCTCATATTGTGCCAATTATTGACAGGGTATATTGTCCAAGGTGCCGATGAGGTTGCTTGGTAGCTTCCGAAACGATATCGTCCACCAACCAGTGACCACCCTTAATACATTTCACACATTTCTTATTCTTCTTTTTTAAAGACGGTTTGTTTTTCTGTTTAACAGAAAACAAAAACAACGATCTCGAACTCAATAGTCAAAAACAGAACTATGAAAAGTCACAACAGATCGAATAACAAAAACAAAAAACAATGAAACTGTTAAGCTATATACACACGGTGGTCAGATCTAACTATTATTGGATTAGTTTACTGCAGTCATAACTCACAATCCTGCAAATATTTTCCAATAATCAAAGAAAGTAAAGTAGACAATCTAGAAAATAAAGTAGACAAACCAACAATTTTAGTATACGAGTATACATATGTAATTTATTCCTGCTACATTGATATGCTGAAATTTTCTGCTAATACTGTTCTTCTGTGTAGGATCTTAGAGGGTAATTGTTAATGTAGACTATTTAAAGATTTATTTAACAAAGAGCGATGCATATGATTAATACCAAAAACGAAACTGTTCGTTTGCTGAGGTCGCATCTAACAATCATGCAAATATTTTTCAATAATAACACCCTGTTTATACCCTACACCACACTGTGGTACAGGGTATTATGACTTTGTGCAATTGTTTGTAACACCCAAAATGAGAAGAGATAGATCCATTGTTTATTATACCGATCGACTTGTAATCACTTTCTGAGTCGATTTAGCTATGTCCGTCTGTCTGTCCGTCTGTAGATGTATTCTTGTAATCAATCAGTACAGGTCGCAATTATGGCCCGATCTTGACGAAACTTTGCACATATCTTTTTTTTGGCCCAAGGACGATCCCTATTTAATTTGGTTAAAATCGGTTCAGATTTGGATATAGCCCTCATATATATGTTAGCCACGATTTGACATGTAAGCTCTGTAAAAACTTTATTTTATATCCGAGCAGTATGAAATTCAGCAGAAAGAGGTCTCTTATTATATTAATGAACACTGCTAAATTTGGAAGAAATCGGTTCAGATTTAGATATAGCCCCCATATATACGTTACCCCCGATTTCACATGTAAGCGCCGTAAAAAATTTATTTTATAACCGATCAGTGTGAAATTCGACAGAGAGAGGTTTCTTATTACATGAAGGAATACTGCCAAATTCGCAGAAAATCGGTTAAGATTTAGATATAGCCCCCATATATGTATATGTTACCCCCGATTTGACGTGTAAGCGCTGTAGAAACTGTATTTTATATCCGATCAGTAAAAAAATTGGCAGAAAGAGGTTTCTCATTACGTGAAAGTAATACTGCCAAATTCGAAGAAAATCGGTTCAGATTTAGATATAGCTCCCATATATATGTATGTTTCGTCCGATTAGGCCCTTTAGTTCTATAGAAGCTGTATTTTACATCCAATCGTTTTGAAATTTAGAATGGTAAAGTTTCTTGATTCAAGAACCAACATTGCCGAATTTGAAGAAAATCGGTTAAGATTTAGTTATAGCTCCCAAATATATGTTTCGTCCGATTTTGCTCTTTAGTCCTGTAGAAGCTGTATTTTACATCCAATCATTTTGAAATTTAGAATGGTAGAGTTTCTTGATCCATGAACCAACACTACCGAATTTGAAGAAAATCGGTTAAGATTTAGCTATAGCTCCCATATACATATATGTTTTATCCGACTTGGCTCTTTAGATCCAATCGTTTTTATACCCTACACCACACTGTGGTACAGGGTATTATTTAAGTATAAAATGTCCCAAAAGTAAATTTATTTAAACAATTTATACATGAATTACAAAATTTATATATCAGAGTTATTCAATATTACGAGAATGGTGTAGGGTATTATATAGTCGGCCCCGCCCGACTTTAGCCTTTTCTTACTGGTTTTGTAACTTATATTCTTTCACCTACGACCAACGTTCATATTTCAATCGACTTTTACTTGAATCCAATTAAAGGTAGGTATGTTATATTCTAGTTACGAGCTTTTCTGTAGACACAACAAATTATAGATTTTATTTATTTATATATATTTTATTGATTTTTTCGTTTCAATTGAGTGATTTTGGATCGAAGACGAATGCAAAGAAGTTGCAAAAACAGGCTTTAAGAAAAATTTAAGTAGACAATCCACAATTTTGGTATATTCATTAATGTAGGAAAATACATTATACGATAGAAAATAGTCTTTCATACATACGTGTACAAGATTTGCGTACATCGAGTTTGATAAATTACCAGATCTGACTCATCTTATAGAATCTACCAGGAAAATTCTATGGAAATTCGTATCAAGTAGCAAATTTCTATAATCTTTAGGTTTTTAGTACCATAATGAAGGAGCGCACAACAGGTCGAACTACTGGCTTAAGTCTATGTCCATGGACATGCGGCGTGAAAAATCTCCCCCGTTTTAAACGTCGTCTAGCCTAAATAGTTTACCTATGGAAATCACCAATAAAAACTAGACCTTTTGAAAACTTACCTAAGGTACACCGATGCGTATGACTAATATTATTATTTATATAGTTTTGTTAATGCCAAAATAAATTCATAACCCAATAACCTTTTTTGCACAATTTAAATGCGTTTATAAGAGGGAAATCTAAAGATGATTTACCAATTACTGAAATCTATTAAACATAGCAAATTTATTTGTTAGCGCTATCCCAAAAATCTTAAATTTCAATATTTCCTTAACATATTCTTTCCACACTTTGTCAAGTCTTAAAAACTTGAGTCCGATAACCCCCTCCACCTCTGTTAAATTTATATTGCTCAGTGCGTTTAAACTTCAGGTGTAATTTACACAAACACCTCTTTTGTGTAAAGTTTGCCTCATCACTTTTCGTCTTGCAAAGGTCTCTATAAAGTACACGGGGCAAAATCGCCTTTTTTGATATGTTTGAATCGAAAGAAAATATATTTGGAACACAAATTTTTAAATATTATATATTTCTTAGCAAATATATTTTATTTGAAAATCAATAAAATATATTTGGAACGCATATATTAATATATTACAACAAAATATATTTGCAAACTAAATTTCTCAAATAAAATATGCGTTTAAATATAAATAAAATTATTATTTAGGAATTTTTCCAAACATATTTTATTTAAAACGATTTCCAAAAGTTTTGCTGACTTTTTCGAATTTCAGTTTTAATTTTTCCTTGGCTTCGAATTGTACCTCCCAGTTCTGATACCATATGTAGCATTAACTTATGTTTTAAATCAATCATTTAAAATTTCTGAGTTAGTATTCCAAGTAACATTTCTTGTCAATCCTGCAAATTAATTTATTTTGATACAAGATTATACGATTTTAATTATTATTTTTACGAACATAAAATATTTCTAAAAAATAACTTTGAATTAGTAAAAAATGTAACACAATTAACGTATTTTCTGAATTCATAAGTGCGAATAAATATTTGTTTCGGAAATAATAGTCCCAAATAAAAACATGTTGGGATGTAAACAAAGATTTCTTTAGAATAACATATTCCCAAATATATACTTTTTGTGTGTTCCCAATATTATATGTTTAGAGTGTACCCTAAACATATATATGTTTCAAGCGGAATATGTTTGGGACAATATACTACAGACGCGATTTTTTTTCAGCGTGTAGGAAATACACACACACTCTCTTCCTCTGAGGAAAAACTTTTTCTATTCCATATTAATTTTTAAAGTTTTGTTAATATTGCCATAACAATAACGAAAGCCTAACGCCTTCTAGTTTAAATTACATACACATTTCCCTGGAAAGCCGAAGTGGTGTCCCCAATTCGATTATGTTCTCGAGTTCATTTCCTTGGCATATGGGACTTTTGGTTAACTTTTCCTATAATGCGGCCATAAAAAAGTACAAATCACCATTTAATCGGTTTATAAAAAGTTGATTTGTTTGCCAAAAGGTAACCCACAAGCACAAGGGCCCAACAGCTGCTGCGGGAGCTGGAGGAGCAGAAGGGTTGGTGTGTATGTGTGTTCGTGCAAAAAAGGATACTTTAGTCTATGGCTCAAAGTGCTTAGTTCTGTTATATTAGTTTGGTTGGCGTTAAAGCCTTCTGCCTTTAGCGTCAAATCTGTTCGCACACACACACACATACACTCTTATACATGTCGGTACACCTCTCGACGAAAATGTAATGAAGCAGTGCGAAATAATTGATTACCTAAAGCTTTTCAAATACCCATTCTCACGCATACACTGATACTGGCACACACTCTCTCACTTACTCGTGTACCAAAAGCTGGCAATAGGTTTGCTGTAATAAGTTTCTGGGTTTCGTGTAGAGGTGGAAAAGTTTAATAGGAAAACTTTAAAATTTAGTTGAGAAAGTAGGATTTAATAGAATTTAGTGAGATAATGTGGAAAATTTTCCACACCAGAAAACCCCGAACAGCGTGACAAGCCTAAATGTAAACTGTGGAAAAATGATTAAATCAGAAACAGGCTGAACGTATGCTTTAAAATAGAAGGGAGTGATTTTAATTGGAATTGTTTGTGGTTCGTAGTTAATTTTTAGAAACTGGACGATCCATTGGATTACTTGTATGTCGATGGACATGACACATTACAACGTCTGCTCTCTGCCAAACCAAACTAACCTAACCTGGCTCAAATTTATTTTTTGCACATTCCAAAAAAAATCTGAGAAAACGTGTCGGAACGAATAATGAAAACTAGTTGATTTTCAATCTTCTGTCAAGTCAATCTTATAATTATTTAATTTGGGTCATAGAGTGAGACCCAGAGTTTTTCTTTAAATGTTAGAGACTTCAAATATTTAGACAATTTTTTAAAATCACATAAAGGAAAACAGTTTGTCTTCGGGCACTCTAAATATATTATTATAAAAGAAAACCTGCCATTTATAGCAATTCTGAATTTATAAAACAGTAAATTTTTCACAGATAATAACAACGATATGCCTCAGGTTCTTTTTATTCCTTTGAATAACACTTGTAATATTTTTTTCAACGAAAAAACCTAATATTTTTCTCACCGGAAAATACCTGAGATAATATTTAAATACCTGTTTTCCCCTTTTTGAGCTATAAATATTTATAGCTGAATTAAATTGAGAAAACACCCAGCCAAATTATGCAAATCCCGGGTGAGAAATGTACAGTATATTTTTAGAAAGATCCAACTTATTTGCAGTTTCTTTTAAGGCAGAAAACTGAAAAACGAGGAAATAAAATGAGTGGGTTTGTTTTGCTAACTATTTGAATCCTATTAATAGACACTAAATAAATATTTATTTTTGTAGGTATTTTTGAAGATATATATGTACAAAAGGAGAATACAGGTCGAATGAAAGCAATAAAGAATATAGGTCGAATTAAAACAATGTATCATTTATTGGGTTGGGCTGAAAAAGGGAAGATGTTACCCCATCTCATATTCGTGGAAATACACTAAAGTAAGTGCACCGACTTTGTTGTATGTCCCACAGAGCGTATGAATGATATTAATTACGGAATATTCTATAAATATCGCATTAACGTAAAAACTAATTAATATTTTTAAAAACTTTAAAATCATAGCAAATGCTTAGATATTAACGTATCAATAAATTAATAAATATGTACACTTGCAGGCACAGCTCAAGGAATACAAAAGAAGAATATGGGTTGAATAAAGTAGTTTTTCATTTATTAGGTTAGGTTGCTAAAGGGGAGATGTGTTTACGTCTCATGTCATGTCCTCGCTATTTATCATTTATTATATAAATAAGTTTTTATAACAAGATTTTATAAATAGAATAGCAGCAAACCATTTAACATTGATGTGATTTAAAAATGTAAGTGAGGAGCCTATAGAGCGAATGAGAGATATTAATTATGGGATATTCGATAAAAATCGCAATAACATAGAAACTAATTAATATTTTTAAATAAATTAAAATCATAATAACTGCTTAGATATTAACGTATAATTTTTGCAACCTGCTCTCTCAAACATAAATCGTTTAATACACAGGTATGTACTTTTGTAGTCATAGTTCAAGATATACAAACGAATAAAATGGGTCGAGTAAAGTAATTTGTCATTATCCCCTCACCTTAGAGAGGAGGGTATATTTTTTGCTACGGGCTACAAGTGTAACACATTGAAGGAGTGACCTAAGACCCTAAGTATGTTCGGCGGATATCCGGTTTTGGGTAATTTTAAGTCGAATGAGCAATGTCCGTCCGTCTGTCTGTCTGCTGGCTGGTGCGCACGATAACTCTCAATAGAAGTAACCGATTGACTTCAAATTTGGTATGTAGTAATATTTTCTTCAATCTCCGGCTAAGTTCGAAGATGGGCCATATTGGTCCACTCCTTCTAGTACCTCCCCCACATAGGGTTAACATGTTGTGAAATATTGATTATTCAATAACTTCTATACTACTTATTTGAATCCTTTCAAATTATACACATAGTATTAGTTAATTAGTCAATACTACCTCAAGAAAAAAGGGTGACATTGCCGCCCCCCTTTTGGTACCTCGCACACTAATGGAAAATTTTGAACCAAAAGTTACCAGCTTATAACTTTAATACCAGTGCATACATAGACTTGAAATTTTGTACAGTGTAATGGTTTAATAGTACCTAAAATACAGTGAAAAATGGGCATTATTGCCATGCTCCTTTTGGTACCTCTCACACAAATGGACCATTTTGTACCAAAAGTTACCAGCTTATAACTTTAATACCAGTGCATACAAATACTTGAAATTTTGTACAGTGTAATGCTTTTATAGTACCTAGAGTATAGAGAAAAGTGGCCGTTATTGGCACGCCCCTTTTGGTACCTCCCACACAAATGGACCATTTTACAGCAAAAGTTAACTGCGTAAACCTTTAGTACGAGTCACACAAATACTTGAAACTTTGTTCAGTGTAAAGTTTTTATAGGACCTACAGTCCAGTGAAAAATGGGCGTTATTGGTACGCCCCCTTTGCTACCTCCCACAGAAATGGACCATTTTGCACCAAATGTTAACAGCATATAACGTTAATGCCAGTACATACTTTAAAGTTATTAAATTAAATTTAAATTGATAATAATTTACTTAAAACAAAATAAAATTACGAATATTTTTTTTGAGACTTAATACCCACAAGGTGAGGGTATTCATAAGTCGGTTTACCCGACTGAACTTTGTTACTTGTTTTTATTGTTAGGTTGAAAAGAGGAAACCTTTAAACTTAATAAACATAATATGTACTTCTGTCGTCATAGCTTAAGTAATATGAAAGAAGAAAATGGGTCGAATAAAAGTAATTTTTAATTTGTGATGTTAGGTTGAGAAAGGGGAGATATTTTAAATATTTGCTCTGCGATAAAAGATTTCCAATTAAACCACAACAACTCTGAAAATAGGTAGTAGGCGGTTTAACAAAAATATATGTGAGGAGCCTATAGAGCGTATGACTGATATTAATTATGAGATATTTTATAAAAATATCGATAACTTAAAAACTAGTGAATATTATTATAAAATTTAAAATCATGATAAATTCCTAGAAATTAACAGATAATATTTGCAAAATCTATCTCACAAAATTAACATAATTATGGCTAAAAATTTATTTTTATTAGGAAGGAAGTCGATAAGCAAAATATACACACGGCGATAATATGACCTTGCTTTAACACCTAAATTGTGAATAGATAGACCGGACATTGGTGACACCGATCAACATAGTCTCTTTGAGTCGATTTAGCTAAATCAATTTCATTGATATATTTTATGCCTTATGTATTCTCTTGATTTAATATAAATTGTTTGACTACTTGATCTCTCATAATTTATTATTAGCAGTCTTTTAGGTGCTTTTAAAAATAATCTGCAGAACCTATGGAGCGTATGAATGATATTAACTATGGGATATTTTACAAAAATATCAATATCGTGAAATCTAGTGAACATTTTTATAAAATTTTAAATCTTAAATGTTTACAGACAACTGATAATATTTGCAGAACTTATCTCTCAACATAAATAATATTTGATGTTGAGAGATAATTCCCAAAAAGGGATTTCTTTGCGAGGAATGCATTTTTTTTATCAAACAACTAAATTTTTCAAGACAGTATGAGTGTTATTAATTAGGGGATATTTAAAAATATCTCTATAACTTAATAAATAGTGAATATATTTATAAAATTTAAAATCATAATAAATACTTAGAGATTAACGGATAATTTTTGCAATACTTGAATCTCAATATCGACGTAATTTATGGCTAAAAAGAGACTTATTTTCGAGCAATGGAATTATTTGTTTTTGTCAAACAACTGCAAAATTCATAATAGTAATTTTGGTAGTTTTAAAAAGCAAAATGAAAAGTTTATGACTTATATTGATTATGGGATATTTTATAAAAATCTTAATAACTTAAAAACTAGCAAATATTTTCATAAAATTGAAAATCATAATAAATGCTTAGAGATTAACAGATAATATTTACAAAAAGCATTTCTCAAAATCAATCATTATTTATGTCTAAAAGGGGATTTCTTTTATAGGAGAAGAATAATATTTTTTCTACATATTTACTAGTTAATAAATATATATATATATATATATAACTCAAATATATGAGCAGTGGTATTGCTGAGCAGTGGATTTTGCTATTAACACATAAAATGTGACAAGGTGGACCAATCATTTATTGTTTCTAAGTTGATTTTACCATATTAGTCTGTCTGTCACACCGCAGTTTATCACCTATATATTTTTGTCTTTTGGATGATTTATGTACATTTATTATAAATGGTATGAGTACTTTCTTTAAAATGTCAAAACTTTTTTAAGTTGTTTAAAAGAACAATACGAACAGACGATGGAGCGTATGACTAATATTAACTATAGTATATTTTATAAATATGACAAGAACATAAAAACTAATGAATATTTAAAAAAAATAAATAAAATCATAAAAAATAAATAGAGTTGAAGGCATAATATTTGCAAACTTTATCTCGCAAAATCAACGATTAGTTATTTTTAAAATTCTATTTCTTTCTGAGGAATGGAATAATTTAATTTTATCAAACAACTAGAACTTTCAAAGCAGTATTTTAAGTGGTTTATCATATTAATCTGAAGAACTTATGAATGATATTAATAATAGGTTCTTTTATAAATAATTGATTTGTCACTAGGATATTCTCATAAATATCTCAATAACATAAAAACTAATGAATATTTGAATAAAATCTAAAATCATATTAAATGCATAGAGTCACACGCATAATATTTGCAAAATTTGTCTCTCAAAAAATACGATTATTTTTGGGATATATATAAGGGGATTTTCTATTATAGGAGAAGAATCAAAAAATCAAACATTTTCAAAACAGTATTTCGGATGGCTAAAAAACAGTATGATGAGCCAATTGAGCGTATGAGTGATATTAATTATGGAATATTTTATAAAAATCTCAATCAATAACTACCAACTAAAATGGAAAATCTTTATAATGCTTAGAGATTAACGGATACTATTTGCAAACTTATCTCGCAAAAGCAACTATAATTTATAGCTTAAAAGGGATTTCCTGGCAAGGAAAGGTATTCAAATTTTTGTATATGTATATTTATTAGGTATAATATATATGCTCAGTGGAATTATGGCCCTATGCGTTTCCTTTTAACACTTAAAAGGTAAATAAATAGATCAATCAATTACACTGTGCTTGAAATGGACTCTTCAAAAATGTAACAGAAATAACACACAATGGATATACATTGCTGAATCCAGTAGTGCTAGCCGTTTTTCTATGTTAGCTCTTGTTTTCGCGATATTGGACCTCAAAGTTTGCACGAAAATCCTAGGGGTTAGTTACATAGGAGGTGATTTTGAAGTGGAAGACTTCGGAATACACGCTTCATTCCAGAGAACGAAATAAAGGGAACCCTTCGAGAATTATTTCTCTCCAAATAGTCAACCACGCTGCTCACCCCTTTACCCCTGAAAAAGTGCAATCAAAACTTACCACATGTCAAGCGACATACAAGTCGTCGACATTTTTAGTTTGTGTCTTTGAGAAAAATATTCCTCGGGAAAAATTACTATGAGTCTCCTTTTAACATATTTATGAAAAATGAACAGATTGTATAATTTAGCAGGTTTTGTTGGCTACCTTTGAAATTTCTATTGGCACTAACCAAAAAATAATTTACAAAAATTTAAGTAAAAAAATGTATTACAAATATTTTCTGCTATGAGCAGAAAAGTACACAAAATATGTAATAAATCGAAATCTGCTTAATTCTCATAAAGAAGCTGAGAAAGGACTTATAGTATTTTAGGAAGATACGATTTTATTGTAATTTTTCAGGGATAAGGGGGTGAGAAGCGTGGAAGACTGTTTTGAGAGGAATAATTCTACAAATGTTCTCTTTATTTCGACCTGATTTCCCAACAAACTTGGTGGTCGAATATCGCGAAAACAAGAGCTAACATAGAAAAACGGCTAATGCCACTGTATTCAGCATGGCCGAAATAGGTCTATTCATAGGGCCTCTTTTCTGTTATATTTTTGGACTATTATACCGGTCAACATATAATAATTTTCTGAGTCAATTTAGCAATGTCACTCTGCCTGTCACCACGAAACTTAGCACTGATCTATTTTGCCCTGTGATGATCTGGAATTAATTATATAAATATTAAGATTCCCTACCAAACCCTACAATTTTCAAAAACGTATTTTAAGAGTTTTACAGAAATATTTCATGGGATACGAGTATTTTATAGAAATTGCAAAAACATAAAAAAATATAATTACATAAAAATTTGTATAAAATTGTAAATCCAAATAAATGCTTAGAGATTAAGGTATAATATTTGCAAACATATTTCTCAAAATCATATATTGTTTATCCGAAAAAAGGGAACAGTATTTAGGTTTAAAAAAATAACCTGAAGAACCAATGTAGCGCATGAAAGATATTAATTACGAAATATGTTATGAAAATCTCAAAAACAAAGACTAATGAATAGGTTGAAAAAATTTAAATCCTAATAAATACTTAGAGATTAACGTATAATATTTGCAAAACATATATCTCAACATCAGTGATTATTTATGTCTAGAAAGGGATATCTGTGATTGGAGAGGAATCAATCTTTCGCCGGATAAAATATCATGACTTTCTAAACAACCTTAAAAGTTATAGAGGCCTTGATTATTTTCTTTAATTATTATTTTAATTCTCTCAGCAAAATCAGTTTTTTGTTTTCATTTTTAAAAAGTTTTCTAAAATATTCAATAATACATAACTCATACGACATATGATTACATATTTCAATTTAACGCTTAAAGTTATAAAATACAATTTATTGATTACCAAGTCCTCTTCAATTAATCCTCCATCGGAAAGTTCATTACCCACAAACGCGAAAGAGCCAAGAAATCACTTCATTTCTATAATCATAATTTCCCCCCCCCAACTAATGTTACAAATCTCTCATTAAGCCATCAAGAAATTTAATTAGTTTTATAAATCTTTTATAAGAGACTTTTTGCCACTTTTTATTCAGTCTTAAGACATTTTCGTCTTTCGTCCGCTGTGACCATTAGTCTTGGTTGATCGGTTGTGTTGGTTTGGTTGAACGTCGCCTTTTTTCTTAGCTCTTGAAAATGATTTCCTTGCTTCATTGCTTCCACTTCATCAGAGTGGTTGGTTGGTGCGCAGCGCAAAAAAAGTTTCTTTGGGAAACATAACCTCAAGCTTTTAAGTGATGCAAAGTTGCAACTCATAAATCAATATTTACTATGAATGAAGCGGCAGCAGAAGCAGCATCATGAATGAATGAATGAAAGGAAGAAAATATGCCAAGGAATAAAATGGGAAACCGACTGAAGGATTCTAGTGCCATAGGAAAAAGAAATCTCTTAAATTATGCACATCACAATAACAACTGCTATATACCCGTATAGTAAGTAAAAGAAGCGAGAAAAAAGTTACAAAGAAAATAAGACGGAACAATATTTAAACAATTTTACGCGTTCTTCTTCTTTTATTCGCCATAAAATGTTTTCAAACTCTTTATTGCTTTTTCATGTGTATTCAAGTAAAGCGGCAGAGCAGTTCGCTATGCATTTATGCTGCTCCACAACCCCCTTCCCTGCCCCAGGGGAGTTGCATAATTGCACTGATATTGAATGGTAAGTCTTGGCGCCATGTTAAGCAAAATGCACTTCCGGTGTTACGCCTTCGATTTGGCCGTGGGTGGCGCACGGCACAGCAATGCTATGGGAGCACAAAACACAGGACACAGGAAGCAGTAGTAGTGGTGAACGTGTAGCCTCTCAGGCCATAGATGTCTCACAGTTCCTGTTGCAGCCTGCCATAATTATGGTCGCACTATTGTTCTTCCTCATTCATTTTCACTGTTTTGTTCTCGGGATATCTATAAAATTCTGCATTCCTTGTGTGTGCGTGTTTTCCCTCAATTTCTGAGGGAATACTTATGAAAAGTATTCCTGTTGCTGCTTCCGCCACCTTAGCCTGCCAGACAATTGTCTGCTGGGACAGTGGAGATGATGGTCTAACGGACGGCAGTCGCGACGGAAGGAATGGTATTTGTGGCGTTGGAGGACTTGGATGGCGGGATAATCATTGAACCCTCAGACTTAAACAATTATTGGTTTAATATGCTTTTCATAATGTTGAGTAAATACAGTGAAGAGAGGAGAACAAAAAATGAAATATGGCAAAATTATTTGCTGCTGATGTTTTTTCTCACCGTCCCAGATTTTATGGTAGTTCTGGCGGGCAGCTTGGCGGAAAATAATGAAAATACAATTAAAAGATAAGCTGCAATGAGATATGGTACGCCTTAAACTATGCTATAAGGTTATAAGAATTGAAGAGCCTTAAAGTAGGCTGTGGCCTTTTAAATAAATTGTAAACAGAACCGAGTTCCATAAAACAAAATACATGAAGTTTTATTACTCACATAGTCCTTGATTTAGCGATGTTCAAAGAAGGTTTGGAAAATTTATATCGGAAGTATACTCTCGAATTTTGGGAAATGTAATATCTAATTTGTAATAATTTGAGAAATATAATAAGCAGATAGCCTCTCTTGCTGGGGCTGAATTTTATTGCGCTGATTATATTTTTATATGTAATAAATATACTAATAAAAATAATATAATAATGTCCAATGTACGGAACAATTTACATTTGAAAAGAAATTAATGTTGGCCTTCAATCAAATTCTAATTAATTTTTTAAAAAGTTTAAACAAATTAAATGGAGTTAAATGAATTAATTAAATTCATTGAAATTAAAAATTCCCTGTTATTGTAAAAGTTAATTCATTCAAAAATAATATGAATTTTCCTGATTGATGATTTTTAACAAATACACTACTTCTATGAAAGAAAAAACTTTATAATCCCTTTTCTAGAAAAGAAAGAAAGAAAAGAAAAGGGATTTTAAAGCAATAGTGAATAATCAGAACATTTTTCGCTTACCTAATATCAGTGAAAACACAAAGTCAAAGCTAAAACCTTAATCCTGTTGGTCAGTTGTAATATATCAGTATCTCCACTCTTCGATGTACAATACGAACGAAAGCGCAATTGAAGAAGTCCAAGACTTCGGTGCAAGAACCAAGTAGAAAAATACATAATAACCTTTGGTGAGTCCAAATAGAGACTACGCGCTAAAGATCGAAGTGCAGGGAAATCATTTATTAAGCAGCTCAAGACGAAAAACTGGTTGTAGCGCCACCTAAGCAAGCCAGAGTACGTCCATTCTAGATTTAGTTTACTACCGGTTCCATTTTATATTCTATCGATATATGAGTCTGTTATATTTTAATATTCTGATGGATTTCATGCATTTTTGCCTTCAAAGATCGTTTTAGTTTAATAAGGAGAAAAAATTAATTTACAAAGTTGTTAGTGTCTGCCATAAATGATCATTATAATATCATAGCCTGATGTCTTCGCAATCTTTCCATGTTTATCTCGTGACAAACGCTCAACCCGTATTCGAGTTTTAGCCATATTTGTGATTGGCTTCATAATTAATACCACGCAAACGCCACGTTGTACTTACATTAAATTGTGTATATATGTAATAAATAAACATGAATTATTAAAAACAAAAATTTAATTTTCCCAATATGTTCTCACGGCCAATTCCATTATTTCCGGTTTTCCTACAGTTAGAGCTAACCTACAGTTATAGCTGTTGTCAAATTGTATGCAATAGCCTGAGATGCTAGTGCCTTTTACATTAAGTTTATTATAATTTTAATTGTAATAAATAAATACAAATAAATATTTTTTCAGTTATAGCTGTTGTCAAATTGTATGCAATTTTTATTTTTTTAACTGTGAGTTAGCTCTAACCGTAGGTGGTGATATTCGGGGTTAGCGTTGTCATTATGAACCAGTTTTATAGACATTCTAGAGTTTTTTTACAAAACTTGATTTGTAGTTTGCAAAATATAACACAGAACATAAACATAATATAAATGCCACAGTGATAGATATGATATTATCGATATGTAGGTCCTTCATATTTTAAAATTCTCATAGATTTCATGTTTTTTTGCTTGCAAAGAGCAAACGATTACTTGTATAGTTATTACTTACCGGACGAACTAATCAATATCGAGGTATCTAGGCAAGCACTATATAGTGTCCTGTCTTAGAATAATGTCTCCACAGTCTTTCCATGTTTATTTCGTGAAAATCACTCGACTCGAATTCGATTTATAACTGTATTTGTGACTTGACTTCATAATTAATACCACTCATACGCCACATGTGACTTACATTAAAATTTGTAAAATAAAATAAAATAAATAAATCTGAAGGACCACAAAAAAACCATGTGGATACATATGATAATTGTCAATTTGTATGTGAGATAATATATAATATTTGCTAATCGTTTTTTTATTGGTATAATTATATATACCCGTATGTATAGCGAAAACAGAAATCACTTACAGTATTATCCATCAAGGACATTTTACAAATATCTCCTGAATATTAATAAAAAGTCCACATTTACCAATTATAATCTGGCAATAAAAATATTACTTTACACTTGCATTAAGCAAAAAAGAAACGTTTTTAATAAAAAAAAGGACTTGACTGTAATTCCAAGTTGTATTGACATGTTTTCAGTTAACAGAAAAAGAACACAGCTTACAGATCTGTACAAAAAATTATGATTTTCATTTCATTATTGTGAAATCAACGAATACATGTACACATTTTTCTTTGCAGAATTGAGTGGTAAATTAAATTCTTTTCAACTAAAATTACGTGTTTAAATTACGAAAAACACTCAAGTTATATCCTTTTTTTTGTTGTTTGACCTCATAATTAATAACAGTCATACGTCATATGGTACCTCAATTAATTTTTCTTAACTAAACTAAAGGCCGGGTTAGGCATACGTAACCGTAATTTATCTTTACCGTTGTCGTAACGTTGCCCGTTTGAGCGATTAGCCAACGTTGAGAAAACGAGTCATATGTTCTGACAACAACAACACATACATAAGTAAACAAAAAAGGCGCGATTTCTTATTGTTTAGGTTTATTAAAAATGAAGTTAAAAATAATGTTTATAAATTTGTGTTTATTAAATCTGTGCAGAATTTACAATAAAAGTAATGAAGAAAATATCGTCAGATAAGAAGATGTGGTGGACGTCCTATTAACAATGACTGGGCGAAAGCCGGACTCTAGAATGCCTATGGCAGTTTTTAATTTGTTATTAACATTAATAAAATATGAGTTAACTACGCCAAAGCAACGGATTAGACCGGCAGAGAGACTAGCAAAAACACCACTGTATGCCAAATATTGCTTTATCCTATGATCCCAAGTTGGGAAAT
This sequence comes from Eudasyphora cyanicolor, assembly GCA_963930755.1. NCBI lineage: Eukaryota > Metazoa > Arthropoda > Insecta > Diptera > Muscidae > Eudasyphora > Eudasyphora cyanicolor. The sequence goes on along the minus strand of OZ005735.1, from coordinate 8,163,085 downwards.
ATTAACATTCTACTCTTTAAAATTGTAGATATTTGGGTCACGGTTGTTTCATCCATCGATTGCATGGAGTCACAAGCTGGGGAAAACAACAATTCGAAATATTATTTTAGAATGCAGTGATGTTTTGTAGCGCTTGCTTTCGCCGATTTATTTAAGTGAACAAACTACACAGCAGTACAAACACATTGCCAATGATTTTCAACGAATATGGGATATGCCGAATTGTGTGGGAATCTGCGATGCTAACTATACATTCATATCAGTTAATGTTGGAAGTTATGGCAGCCAACACGATGGGGGTATGTCCATTAAACTTCAGTTTATTTATAATCTATTTTAATGCAAACAATTACCGTTTCTTAATTTAAATTAAATACAGCCATATTCCAGTACTCTCCGTTTGGCCAATCAGTTATTTTAGGTACAGTACCTGTACCTCCTAGTAAACCATTATCGTCAGCATCCTCTGAAGCCTCATTTTTTTATTTGTAATGCGGCGTTTCCTCTGAGGAATATCCTTGACTTTAGACGAGCTCAAAGACTTTAGACGAGCTCAGAGACAACATCCAACGCGAAATTGCCAACGTTCCGGTCGAAATGGGTCCAAAGAATAGATCGCTGTTGGCGGGATCGTGGTGGTCATATGACCGAAATTGAATTGCATTCTTAAAATGTAACAGTTGTAACACCTGGAATAAATTTGAACTCTATATCTAAAATATTTATTAATATATAAAATTCGTATGTCCTTAATGGAAACCCCTTTACTTATGTCTATTTCCATTGAAGAGGGACTCAGCCAAATCCAATCCAATCTCTGTCTATAAATAAGTCCACGTTTGTAGAGACGCTTTTATGTTGATGTCAAATTAACCCACATTGAAGAAGATTGTCGCAATGATTGTCTCGTACTGTCGTCAACGGAATCCTGAAGCAGATTATAAATTTAATTTTTAATGGAGTCAGCCGCGATCTTCATACAACTCACCTGTAACGCCCAGCTCCTTGCCAATTTCCTTCCAAGCTTCTCGCTTTTTTTCAGATATCCTATATGCTGGATTATATTTATTGTATAAATACTCGTGCGACTGCACCAATGAAATCAAATATTCGTCTTTCATGTTTGTTTGCATTTTTAAACAATAAATAATTAATAAATTATTTTCTTACCTTTTCTCGGTGAACATACAATTGTAATTGTAAACAACATGTAGTATAAGCTGTTGTCAAATTTTACGTAAACGGAACGTCCAATTCTGATTTCAACAGATTCAGCCGTCCGTTTACGTTTCGTTTCCGTTGGCTAATCGTTTACACCGACATCCATATGACAGATTGAATCAGCTGATTCGTTATGCTACGGGGGCGTTACGGTTAAGTTTGCCTAACTGGGCCTTAAGAATAATGAGGGATGATCTCAAAGTGTATGTGATTTATTTTAGCAGGAAAATAATCTACCTACTGCTTCATTTGATTACTTTTAATTCGAAATACTTTAGTATTTTCTGATATTTCCATTTCCGGAATTAATCATACATTTCGGTATTGAATATGTTTCTTAACACTTTTCTGTTCTAGCCTAAAGTCTTCTCAGCCGTTCCGTGTTTACATTAAGGAAAACTCTCTATTCATGTTAAATGTATAGCCCTATTAGTGGCTTGATTTCATAACTAATAACAGGCATGTGTCACCTGATACTAACCTTAAGTTTTGTTAATTAAACAAAATAATAACAAGGTTATATTGATTTTAGATAATAACTAAAAGTCAGTCTGTCTTGAAGTTTATTTATTGTTATTAATAGAACAAAAATTATGAGAAATATTCTCAAATTGTAAGTGACGAAAAATAAAGAGGCTATATAGCTTTTTAACATAAAAGGTGCAAATATTTTTAAGTAATTCACGTCAAAGGAGCAACATTTGTTTGTTTTTACCACTTACTCTGACATACATGCATTTCAAAATTGGATTGAAAGTAATATAAATTTAAATGTTGCAATTAAAACTGGTGCAGATTTGGACGAAGCAGTCGAAATTTTTAATCAGCTCATTCACGAAGCAGCAGCTCTGTCTACTCCACAAGAAAGAGATACCAGCATCTCCACTTTGTTATTACAACGGAAATAAGAACTCTCATCAAAAGGAAAAGACGTCTTCGTAAAATATGGCAAAGAACAAGGCAGCCACCTGATAGATCTAATTTTAACCGAGCGTCAAATTACCTAAAAATTCGCCTCAAAGAATATAAAAACGAATCTGTCGGGAAATTCTTAAGTAATCTTAGCCCTACTAACAATAACGAGCATAATCTTTGGGAAGCTACAAAGTACCTGAAAAGACCACAACGGAGAAAAGTTCCAATAAACAAGTAAGAAAGTTTCAGTCGGGTAAACCGACTAAGGTATACCCTCACTTTGTGAGTAATGTAATATTGAATATTACACAAATTATTCTGTCAATTTTTGTGGGAGGTACCAGAGGGGGTTTAAGAAATACACCTTTATTTTGCTGAACAGTAGATACTTTAAATACATTGCACTGTGCCGAATTGTAACCGTTTATATGGACTGGTATATCAAGGTTGAGATATTAAATTGTGGTATAATTTGGCCATTTTGTGTGGGAGGTACAGTAATTGTAATATACACGTAATTGTATACACTGATATTAATTTTATAAACTGTTAACTTTTGGTGCAAAATGGTGCATTTGTGTGGGAGGTACCAAAATGGGCGCGGCAATAACGCCCATTTTTCACTGGACTGTTGGCACTATAAAAGCATTACACTGTACAAAATTTCAAGTATTTCTAAACACTGGTATTAATGTCATAAGCTTTTAACTTTTAGTGCAAAATGGTGCATTTGTGTGGGAGGTACCAAAAGGGGCGTGACAATTTCGCCCATTTTTCTCGAGTTGATAGCGACTAACAAACTAATACTATGTGTGGAATTTCAGAAGATTCGAATACGTATAATAGCAGTTATTAAAGAATCAATATTTCACAACATTTTAACTCTTTGTGGGGGAGGTACCAGAAGGAGTGGACCAATATGGCCCATCTTCGAACTTAGCCGGAGATAGAAAAAAATATTACCACATACGAAATTTGAAGTCAATCGGTTACTCCTTTCGAGAGTTATCGTGCGCACCAGCCAGCAGACAGACAGACAGACAGGCAGACAGACAGACAGACAGACAGACGGACGGACATTGCTCATTCGACTTAAAATGACCCAAAACGGATTTCCGCCGAACATACTTGGGGTCTTATGTCACTCCTTCGATGTGTTACACTTTTTTCCGTAGCAAATGATATATACCCTCGTCACACTAAAGTGAGGGTATAAAAATGTGGATGGTATATGGTGTAGATCTGACAAAAGCAAAGCTGATGCATTCAAACAATTTTTAGAGGAAACATTTTCACCATTTCATTTTTGTAACTCTGAGCAGGCGAAAGAAGTAATCGATTTTTTTGATGTACCTTGTCAAATGTGTCGGCCCATTAAACACTTTACAGTCCACGAAATTCAAAACGAAATAAAGAAACTGAACAAAAAGACTCCTGGATATGATCTAATAGACTATAAAGTTTTCAAGTCTCTACCAAAAAAAGGGTTGGTTTTTCTTACGGTAATCTACAACTCAATTTTAAGACTTTCATATTTCCCTACCCAATGGAAATGCGCTAAAATAACTATGGTGCCAAAACCAGGAAAACCTGAAAACTTGCTATCATCACACAGACCTATTAGTCTACTACCGGTATTTTCTAAATTGTTTGAAAAACTTCTTCAAAAAAGGTTATCCCCAATCCTGGAAGCTATAAATATTATACCCGATCACCAATTTGGATTTCGACAAAGTCATGGTACTCCAGAGCAATGCCATAGGTTAGTCAAAACAATACGAGATAGTTTGGAAAATAAACTATACTGCTCATCAATATTTTTAGATGTTAAACAAGCATTTGATAGAGTTTGGCATGAAGGATTGCTATTTAAATTGAAATGTCACTTACCAACTCCATATTATTTATTGTTTAAATCCTATCTGCATAAAAGAAGTTTTTATGTAAACGTTAATGGCGAAGAATCCGAAATTGGCACTATAAATGCTGGAGTCCCACAAGGAAGTGTTTTAGGCCCAATATTATATACAATTTTTACATCTGACATGCCTGTTTCCAATCAAGTTACCATCGCTACCTATGCAGACGATACTGCTATATTAGCCACCAGTAATTGCCACATTGAAGCCTCAAATATTATCCAAAGACAATTAGAGTTAACAGAAAAATGGTTTAACAATTGGAACATTAAACACCGAAATTAAACGGAGTCACAATACCTTCATCTAATAGCGTGAAATATCTTGGCCTACACATTGACCGACGGCTAAACTGGAAAAAGCATATAGAATCCAAAAGACAGCAATTAGATATAAAGACTAAAAAGATATACTGGCTACTAGGACCAAATTCCCAACTAAGTCTTAATAACAAAGTAATTCTTTACAAAACGGTTCTAAAGCCCGTTTGGACATATGGAATTCAGTTATGGGGGACAGCAAGCAATTCAAATGTTGAAATCTTACAAAAATATCAGTCGAAAACTTTAAGAATGATCACAAATGCTCCTTGGTTTGTTAAAAATATCACAATACACAACGACCTTGGTATCCCGAATGTCATAGATGAAATAAAACGTTTTAGCTCTAATTACTTAACTAGATTAAGCACACATCCAAATACTTTAGCTATAAACTTATTAGATTATACTGAGGAAGTAAGAAGACTGAAAATACATCATGTTTTAGATCTGCCTTTTATTTAGAACCATAACTAATATTATAATGTAATATTTATGTACGCTACAACGTCAGATAAAAAGTCATTAATGTAATATGTACATAGTTGTTAAGTTCATTGGAGTTTAACAATACTGTAATTTGTAAGTTGCTACAACATTTGCTTATTGTTTCTTGTAAATAGATTGCAAATAAAGAATTATATAAAAAAAAAATTGTAAGTGACGAAAAATAAAGAGGCTATATAGATTTTTAACATAAAAGGTGCAAATATTTTTAAGTAATTCACGTCAAAGGGGCAACATTTGTTCCAGAAACGAAATCACCATTGTTATTAATTAATAACACTCATACGCAACATTGTACTTCAAATAGAGCGATGGCATTTACTGCAACAACAGTCGAACAAATCTTTTATTACAAATGATTAAATATTTTTTTAATAAGCTTTAATATAGCTATGTTATTTTATAGTCTAGTGGATTATAATTATAAAATATTTTCAGTATTCCTCTTTGTTTAATCTCTTGTTCCTGAAACAATTAATTAAATCCCTAATATTTTAATAACTAATTCACACCTGAGTGAATTTGTGTATCCGCTCTCATCTCCCCCCGCTTGTTTAATTTAGACATGATAATTGCAATCCAGAACTTACACGTCTGCTCATGCCAATTATACTTTTGGTTAGAGGTCAACCCGATGAGAGTCTGTCTGTCTGTCCAAGTGTGAGAAGTGTTGAGTGGTGCTGGTGGTTGCCCGAGTGTTCTCTGGGCCATCTTATAGCACTTATGTTGACATTTAAGCCAATTTAATTAGCATTTCGCCGTTCTGAGGTAACTGTTTGCATCTCCACTGACCACTTAATGTGTAATTAGAGTGTAATTCCGATGCCAACAAATTTGAAGTGTGCACAGTGTCAAAAACCTCAAATTGACTAAATGTGGTTGGTAATACTGGCAAATGGATTTATTTGCTTTGATGCACTTTAACCATAAACTTGATGATTGAAGTGTGCACTAAGATTCTTTGTTAAATTTATTGGTAAATTTCTGAATATAGATAATAATGCAATTTTTGCAAACAATGATGAAATTTTCTCAATTTCTCTTAATTAAAATAAATTGCATACTTTTAGGCTTTTAAACAATTCCATAAGAAAATTCGGGCATATTCTTGAGGTTTCTTGATTGTCCTGTCGTCTTTTAGCATAACATGAATATTTATACAATTAGATTTCAGGTCTTAGAGATGCATAAAAGAAATGGTTTTCAATCAGCTTGAAAATTGTCAATAAAAATTTCATTGATCAACTTCTTACATACACAAAACCACTTTCACAGTTATGTAGTTTCCATCGTCCGCTCTCTGCTTTATACATCTTTATGGTCATAAAAATAAACATATTTCAAAGAAAACAAACAGAACTTTGCTGCTGTGTGAAAAAGTCTATAAAAATTCATAAATTTTCAATATGCGTATGTAAGAGTATAAGTATATATGCATTTGGTAAATTTTCCATGTGTTTATTTTTCCAAACAATTAAATGAATAAAACCGATAGTCATGGGGCAGTAAAGACTGCAAAAATGCTCATATATGTTATGTTTTGCAGTGGACGCAATGGAAAAAACACTTTATTTAATCACATAAAGCATCTCTTTATATGCCATATGCCACATGAATGTATGTGTTGTGAAAATAAAAAGGTTTGCATGAAGATGAACTTAAGAAAATGAAAATTGAAAATACATTTTCTCGATGACAGAGTAAATATCAAATATTTCATAAGGAAAAGTTGGGTGAGGAAAGCAAAATTGTTAAATTACTGGAACCTCTTTTCTGTTGGCAAAGTAAATAAAAAATAATTTAAAACCGGAATTGTTGCAAAAAAAAATCTGCTTTTCTGGTTTTTTAAAAATGAAAAAGTTCAAATAAAATGTTCTTTTCAATTATTCCAAGAGTCATTTCTACAGAGTTATACTAGATTTATTGAATTTCATAGAAAAGTTCTTTGTAACCCATACAAATTACAATTGTTTTGCTTACAAACCTACTTTAGTTAATTGGAATTTATAATTCTTTTCTGTATTGCGTATGTTTTCTTTGCATTTTTCTGTCATAGCCTAAACAATTCTCAGCACTTCTATGTTTAAATCATGAAAAACGCTATATTTTTGTTGGAGTTATAACCTTTTTTGTAGTTCGACTTCATAATTAATAACATTCATACGTCACATGGTACGTAACTTCTTTTTTGTTAATTGAATTAGAATATATGGAGACATTTTCTCAAATTGTAATTTGTTTATTTTAGAATAATAATAGTCTACCCCCTGAGATATAAATGAAAAAGGTAGAGTTCACTACTTTCAATTCCTTTTAACGAGTATTTCTCAAATTCTAGAAATTACTTTTTATTGGAAGTAATCACATTTCTCTGTATTGAATATGTTTAATTGTATTCTTATACCTCAGCCTAAAGTCTTCTCTGCCACTCTACGTTTAAATTATGAAAAACACTGATATTTTAATTTAATTATATCATTTTTTGTGGCTTGACTTTTTAATTAAAAACACTGAAACTTCACATGCCACTTAAACAAATTTTTATTAATTGAACAATAACAGTGAGGAATTTCCTCAAATTGTAAACGATTTATTTTAGCAAGAAATATAGTCTACCTCCGGATACAGAATAGAAGGGTAGAGTTGATTCCATTTCATTTAAAATTCCTTTGAACGCGTTTTTATTCATTCGGAAAATTGTTTTGCATACAAGCCTATTTCTGTTTATTTGAATTAATCATAATTCACGGCTCTGAATATTTTTAATATTATTTTTCTATTTTAGGCTTAAGTCTTCTCAGTCATTCGATGTTTAAGTCATGAAAAACGCTTAATTCATATTAGAGTTGTAGGCTTTTTTGTAGTATGACTTCGTAAATAATAACAGTCATACGTCACATGGTACTTCAATTAATTTTTTGGAATTGAACAAAACCAATAACGATTTTTCTTAAATTGTAAGTGGTTTATTTTAGCAGGAAAATAATCTACCTCCTTAGAGAGGAAGTAAGAGTACTGATGATTACTTTCAATTTAATATTCAATTGTATGAATCTTTCTCACATTCATACGGATATTTGGTCTGCATACAACCCTTCTTTTGTCTATTGGAATTGACATACTTCCCGCTTTTGAATATGTTGAATTGTATTTTTATATCTTAACGTAGATTATTCTCACTGATTTTGTGTTTAAATTACAAAAAACACTCAATTTATTATTTAATTATAGTCTTTTTTGTAGTTTGACTTCATAATTAATAACAGTCATACGTCACATGGTACTTAAATTAATTTTAGCTAATTGAACTAGAAAACAAGTAAGAAAGTTTAGTCGGGCAAATCGACTTATAAATCCCCTCACCTTGAGTCTCAAAAAAATATTCGTAAATGTTGTTTTTTTTTTGTTTTAATTAAATTATTATCAATTTAAATTGCATTTAACAACTTTAAAGTTTGTACTGATATTAAAGTTAAAAGCTGAATATATTTGGTACAAAATGGTCCATTTGTGTGGGAGGTACCAAAAGGAGCGTATCATTAACGCCCACATTTCTGTGGACTCTAGGTACTGTAAAAGCATTACACTGTACACAATTTCAAGTATTTATAAAGTTATAAACAGTTAACTTTTGGTGCAAAATGGCCCATTTATGTGGAAGGTACCAAAAAGGGAGTGACCACTTCGCCCATTTTCCTTGACGTGTTAGCGACTAACAAATTAATACTATGTTTGAAATTTCAGAAGATTCGAGTAAGTAGTATAGAAGCTATCAAAGCATCAATATTTCACTTTGTGGGGGAGGTACTAGAAGGAGTGGACCAATATGGCCCATCTTCGAACTTAGCCGGAGACAGAGAAAAATATTAAGGCATACCAAATTTGAAGTCAATCGGTTACTCCTTTCGAGAGTTATCGTGCGCACCAGGCAGCAGACAGACAGACGGACGGACAGACAGACAGACAGACAGACAGACAGACAGACGGATGGACATTGCTCAAATGACTTAAAATGACCCAAAACGGATTTCCGCCGAACATACTTAGGGTCTAAGGTCACTCCTTCGATGTGTTACACTTTTGGCTCTCTAAGGTGAGGGGATAATAATGAGAAATTTTCTCAATTTCTAAGCGGATTATTTCAGAAGGATAATAATTTACCTTCTGAGATACATATACATATATAAAAGCTAGAGTTAATTACTTTCAATTTAGAACTTGTATGAGTATTTCTAACTTTCATTCTCATAATAGTTTTGCGTACAAAATTACTTTCTTTTATTAGAATTCCTCACACTTTCATAAATTACTTTATACTTGACTATTTTCGATATCCTAGCATAAATCTTCCCAGCCATTCTATGGTTAAATCCTGAAAAACGGTCAATTCATATTTGATTTGTAGCTTTTTTGTAGTTTGAAGCTTTTTGTAATTTGTAGCTTTTTTGAATTAATAACAGTCATACGTCACATGGTACTTACATAAATGTTTGTTACTTCAACTAGAAAATAATGAGGAATTTTCTCACCGTGTAAGATAAAAATTAAGGGTACAGCTGACTACTTTCAAATGTTAATTCCTTTGTACGAGTATTTCTCACATTCATTCGGATAATTATTGTGAGTACACACTTACATTTCTCTGATGTAATTAACCACATTTGACAATACTGAATATGTGTCTTTAGTCTGTAGTTTTCTCAGTCATTCTATGTTTCAATCATGAATAACGTTCAAATAATATTTGAGTTGTAGCCTTTGGTACATAAATTAATTTTTTTCATTTGCACAATATTTATATGGAATTTTCTCAAATGATAGAAATAAAAGGGTACAGGGTTATTTTCATATTATTAATATACAATACCAATATTTCGTGTCTAATTTTACCTAAGAGTATTTAGCGCCACTAAAATTCAAATTTGTACAACCACTATCAAGTACGTCCTTCTCTTTTATTGCCGTACAATAATTTTAGATTTTATTTCGCTGACTTTTCCTTTTACCCTTGTTTGATTTATATTAAGAAAAGGAGAAAATTAGTTTAACATTTTTTGAAAAACTTTCAACAGATTTTTCATATTGAAGTGTGACCTTCTTACATTTCGGAAAATTATTAGCATGCAAACTTATTTCCTGTTTTCTAGAATTTTCTATATTTCCCGGTGTTTGTCATTGTTCTACAAAGTATTTTTTAGCAGGGAATATTCTCAGGACCCTCCGTTGAAATCATCAAAAAACTAGACCCCTAATGTTGTTATATCCTTTCAATGACATTCTTTCATAATTATTAACACTCATACGTCACAATGAACTTGAAATGAATTTTATTAATTAAACAAAAATAATAAGGAATATTATAACTTTGTGTGAAATTTGTTTCAGAAAAAATAATAAGTTTCCTGTAAAAAGGCTATGAAATGACGGTTTGAACTGTGTTAGTCCAGAGCATAAAGGAGACGATTTACTAAGTAAACCTATTTCGAGCATGTGTCCGTTTTCATTGATCCTTTGCTAGTCCACCGACTACCATTTTAATTTGAAGAATTAAATGTTATAAATTTCTCCAGTTTATACGATTTTTTTTGTGTGGCTGGTTAATGGTCTTTGACCTAGAGGTTTAAGATTTTCTCCCCACCTATATGTTCAAGATCAGATAGCTTTTGATGGGGAGACCTTTAATTTTTCAGCATTCCTATGGATTTATTTAAAATTTCTTTTGGTATACAAATTTCTATTGGCTATTTTTTTTATATTACGATATTAAACAGATTTTTGCCTAATGTCTTCTTAACAGTAAATGTTCATTTATATCGTGAAAAACGCTCGACTAATATTCGAATTATAGACTTTTTAATGAATTGACCTAATATTTCAAGATACCTTAAGTGACTTAACTTCATAATTAAACAATTGCTAAATGACTTTAACTCATACATAATGATTCAAACTGTAACTAAGCTAAATTTGCACGAATTTAAAGGAATTTAAGCAAATTTCAAAATGCTATGGGCTACTTCCGAGGTACTTATTATCGACCCCGATTCATTTTCGTAGAAATTATCATATTATCCGGAATTGTATGACAATCTACTATCATTAAGTTTTTTCCGTATCTCTATTAGGCATTTCAACGTTCATACAATGCAAATCGGTTGATTCGTTTGGGAGATATTACTCGATCTGGGGTTTGACTTCATAATTAATAACACTTATACGCCACTGTGCACCAAAATCAATAATTTCAAAATGGGAGACCGTCGTAATGATTTTTTTCAAACTTTCGACCAAATAATAACAAATATTAATAATGCTCTTTTCTACGAGGAAATAGTTTCTAGAAAATTCGTTTGAGGGGCTCGTTTGTAAATACCTAAGGGGAGTGCCATAAACGCCAATTTTTCTCTGGACTCTTGGTTCTATAAAAGCATTACACTGTACAAAATTGCTAGTATTTATAGGCACTGGTATTAAAGTTATAAGCTCTTAACTTTTGCTGTAAAATGGTCAAGTTGGTTCCAAAAGGGGCGTGCCACTTTCTCTAGACTCTAGGTACTTTAAAAGCATTGTACTGTACAATATTTCAAGTATTTGTATGCACTGATATTAAAGTTAAAAGCTGTTAACTTTTGGTACAAAAAGATCCATTTGTGTGGGAGGTACCTAAAGGAGCGAGGGAATAATGCCCATTTGTCACTGTATAGTAGGTACTATTAAACCTTTACACTGTACACAATTTCAAGTCCTTGTATGTACTGGTAATAAAGTTATAAGCTATTAACTTTTGGTTCAAAATTGCCCATTTGTATGGGAGGTACCAAAAGGGGCGTGGCAACTTCGCCCATTTTCCTCGAGGTAATAGTGACCAATAAACTAATACTATGTGTAGAATTTCAGAGGACTCAAATAAGTAGTATATAAGTTATTAAATAATCAATATGTCACTAAATCTTAACCCTTTGAGGGGGAGCTACTAGAACGAAAGGATGGGCCAACTTCGAACATAGCCGATGATAGAGGAAATATTACCACATACCAAATTTGAAGTCAATCGGTTACTCCTTTCGAGAGTTATCGTGCGGACCAGCCAGCAGACAGACGGACGGAGGGACATTGCTCATTCGATTTAAAATGACCCAAAACGGATATCCGCCGAACAAACATAGGGTCTAAGGTCACTCCTTCGATGTGTTACACTTTTGGCTCGTAGCAGATGATATATACTTTCCCCTCTAAGGTGAAGGGATAAAAAAAATATAAAAATATGTCCTATTGTAAATGATATATTCGTTTAAAACCCATTTTTTAATAATAATATTGCTAAATTATAAATATCAAACTGTTTTTTGAAATTTCTTCCCACAACACAGTCACCCAGAAATCTTTTAAACAACTTCTTTTTTCTTTCTCCTCCATATCATTCTCTTCCTTTGCCGTTTATCCATTATTCACTTTCACGCAAATAAAACGAGTGTGTGAAAAATCTCCACTATATCTCTTTTGTGAAATATGGGGAATTCAAAGCAATGAAAGAAAAAAATCTGTTTCATTTTAAACACATTCGTGATAAATGTGTTTTTAAATAGACCTGAAAGATTACGGGTTGTCCTGCTGTCTACCAACATGACTTTATGCTCTCTCCTGTTCTCTCTTGCTCTCTTTGCTACTTAAACCCCTTCACCATCTGTCGTCTCGAAAGACCTTGTCGTCATCGCCGTTCCTTCTGGGGTTTTCCAATAAATTTCAATGTTAGACAGAACTGAAATGTTTAGGTGTGTTTAAATTCAAGAGAGTTTACACCTGCGGCAAAGGCGTGAAGTATTCTCTCTCTTTCTATGTCTCTAGCAGAAAACACGCATTTCGGGAAATTCCATAGACACGACATTTTGTAAGAAGATTTATAACAACGTCTTTCACCAGGTCAAATTGCAATGTCGATATGTTGAAATAGCAGCACACCTTGACTTTGAAAAGATTTAAAATTTCCACAAAGCTTGCAGAAGGAAAGTAGCGGAAAAAACACCAACAATTTGTCTTTGTTAAATTTTAAAAAAAGTCATAAATATCCTCATAGCTTTGAGGTGACGAGCTAAGTTTATTAAAAATTACTTTGTTACTTTTCTTTTTACTTTTGCTTAGTTTTTCTTAGAATTTGTGTGAATTCAAAGCTAATTCATGGAAATTTCAGAGTTGACTGTTATTATTCAGGCCAAAAGTGTAAAATGTCATTGCCCATTTACAACGGGCCGTCAAGATTGACGCAATTGGCTCTATGCTCAGTTATATAAAATTGTATCATAATTATCAGGGTGGTACAAATCACTTACTTGATTATTATTTTAATTCTGTAATTGCATGAAGACTCAAAGATATAACCAAATTGATGAAGGAATTAAATTTGCTATGATTACCCCTAAATTGGAACCTGGTATTTTTAAGCAGACATCAAATAATGGTCAATATTTAGAAAATTCATATAATATTTTATTTAGTTCAGTGCTAGCATATTTCTGCCGCAGACAACAATTTCAAAAGGAAATTAATTATAGTGATTCCATTCTACCGAAAAACACCTAATGTTACTGTGACCTTATGTCTAGAAGCCAACGTTAATTTTGTTAAAATAATTAGCTTTTTTGAGAAACATTCCACAATTAATAACACTCATACGCAGTGATGAACATTAAAGCTATTTATACCCTACACCACACTGTGGTAACACCTGAAAATAACACAGCTAGACCCACTTCAAAGTATACCGATCGACTCAGAATCACTAGCTGAGTCGATTTAACGATGCCTGTCCGTCCGTCCGTCCGTCTGTCCATGTAAAGTTGTTCGTCGACTACAGGTCGCAATTTCACTCCGATCGTTCTGAAATTTTCCAATTTAGAGTATTTCGCGGCTGTTAAGATCGCTATTGAATTTGGTTGAAATCGGTTCAGATTTAGATATAGCTCCCATATATATCTTTCGTCCGATTTGGCCCTTTAGTCCTATAGAAGCTGTATTTTACATCCAATCGTTTTGAAATTTAGAATGGTAGAGTTTCTTGATCCACGAACCAACATTGCCGAATTTGAAGAAAATCGGTTAAGATTTAGCTATAGCTCCCATATTATGTTTCGTCCGATTTGGCCCTTTAGTCCTATAGAAGCTGTATTTTACATCCGATCGTTTTGAAATTTAAAATGGTAGAGTTTCTTGATCCATGAACCAACATTGCCGAATTTGAAGAAAATCGGTTCAGATTTAGCTATAGCTCCAATATATATGTTTCGTCCGATTTTGCTCTTTAGTCCTGTAGAAGCTGTATTTTACATCCAATCATTTTGAAATTTAGAATGGTAGAGTTTCTTGATCCACGAACCAACACTACCGAATTTGAAGAAAATCGGTTAAGATTTAGCTATAGCTCCCATATATATGTTTCGTCCGATTTGGCCATTTAGTCCTATAAAAGCTGTATTTTACATCCAATCGTTTTGAAATTTAGAATGGTAGAGTTTCTTGATCCATGAACCAACATTGCCGAATTTGAAGAAAATCAGTTAAGATTTAGCTATAGCTCCCATATATATGTTTCATCCGATTTGGCTTTTTAGATCCAATCTTTTTTATACCCTACACCACACTGTGGTTCAGGGAATTATTTAAGTATAAAATGTCCCAAAAGTAAATTTATGTAAACAATTTATACATGTATTACAAAATTTATATATTAGAGTTATTCAATATTACGAGAGTGGTGTAGGTTATTATATAGTCGGCACCGCCCGACTTTAGGCCTTTCCTTACTGGTTTTTTATTGAATACATTTTGTCATAATGAAGGTCATTGCAATTTAACGCAAATGACCCAAATTATTATGAAATTATTTTCCGTGTGTCAAAATGTGAAGTTAATGGTAAATAAGTGAACTTTTTTGGGACGCCACTAGAAGCAGAGACCTTAAAAAAGACAGAAGATAAATTAACAGGGATTTCGAAATACATTTCAGTAATATTCCCAACGGAAACCAATTTAGCATTAAAGAATTAAAATTGAAAAATACGAAAATATGAAAACAATTTTTTTATAGACGTTTACGATTTGCTAGGGGGGAAATTTCTCACAAAACAGAAAAATCCCGCAGAATTGTATACGAAGTTTGAATTTTTTTATTGCAGAGATTTTTTCAGAATATCTGGAGGCGAAAGAACCGTTTTAGTAATTTCCGTTCATAGCCTAAGATGTTTGCTTTTATTTGCCGTTGAAATCTTTAAAAAAATTTAATTTTTATTCGACTTATTAAGATTTAAGTGGATTTGCTCTATAATTAATAACACTCATACGTTACAGTGTGCCTAAAAACAACTTCCAACTTATATACGAAAGTTAAAGTATTTAAGCTTTTTTCAAAACAGAGAATGTGGGCAGTAAAATTAACCTTTATTCCTGCAATTATCGCTCATTATCCTGGAAAACTTTCGTTAATTTTATTGTGTATGGACTAAGTTTTTTTATCCCCTCACCTTAGAGAGGAGGGTATATATCATTGGCTACGAACCAAAAGTGTAACACATCGAAGGAGTGACCTAAGACCCTAAGTCTGTTCGGCGGATATCCGTTTTGGGTCATTTTAAGTCGAATGAGCAATGTCCGTCCGTCTGTCTGTCTGTCTGCTGGCTGGTGCGCACGATAACTCTCGAAAGAAGTAACCGATTGACTTCAAATTTGTTATGTGATAATATTTGCCTCTATCTCCGGCTAAGTTCGAAGATGGGCCATCTTGGTCCACTCCTTCTAGTACCTCCCCCACAACGGGTTAACATTTAGTGAAATATTAATTATTTAATTACTTCTATACTACTTATTTGAATCCTCTGAATTTCTACACATAGTATTAGTTTATTGGTCACTATTACCTCGAGAAAAATGGGCGAAGTTGCCACGCCCCTTTTGGTACCTCCCACACAAATGGACAATTTTGTACCAAAAGTAAACAGCTTTTAACTTTAATACTAGTTCATTCTTTAAATTTATTAAATGCAATTTAAACAATTTAAATAAAAGAAAAAAATAAATAAATTTACTAATATTTTTTTGAGACTCAAGGTGAGGGTATTCATTAGACGGTTTACCCGACTCAACTTTCTAACTTGTTCGAATATTTATTCTTAACATGTCAATAAATAAATAAAATCTCTCATTACATTGACTACAATAAATTGAAAAAAAATGTATATGATTATTTTTTTAATTTATTCGGGGTAAACATTTCCTTTTGAAATAGAAGCACCTGAAGAATAGATAGTTTTTTTTTTTTGAAGCGTTAGTTTTTCTCTGTTTAAAGATGTTCTAATCAATTTGATAACGCCATGGTAGAATTGATACTTTCAGAAATATTAATAAAAATTGTTTTTGTAAAATATGTTTATCCATAGCTATATTTCGTTTATAAATTTTTTTATAATTATTGGAAATAATTGATCTTTACATTTCTCCTATTTTAGCTTTATGATTAAACATTAATTTTCCGCTTAAACCTTGAACTATTTCTTATAAATATTCAGTTTATTGATATTTCCGTGAAAATACTTCATAATTAATAACACTCATACGTTACGTGGTGCACACATACAATAATTTAAATTTCATAAATATTATAGCAAATTTACAAAAAATATTACCAACTACAGCAATGTATTACTCAAGTTATATCATTTTAAGTATATTCAATGTATTTCTGCATATATTCGTGGAACTTGTGAATGACCGATGAAATCAAAGACCATTTTTCTTACAAATTCATAGAAGATTATTTCAAGAAATATATTTTCGTCTATAGAAATTTTATATTTGTGGCAAATAAATACAGCTGACTTTTCTTGTTATAGACTGAAGTTTTAAGAATTATTATCCATTTAAATGGTAATTATTATTCAATCTATTATCATTTATGTACATAAATGTCTTAATTATTAACTCTAATACGTTACGTTGTACTTTAATATATGTTTATATCGGGTTTTTCCAATAAGAGTGATATGATTTCTTTGAAAAAAAAAAAAAACTTTTTGTTAAGGAAGTTCAAAAGTTTTTTATTTAATGTGAAGTACAATCGATACAATTAACGGATTACGGAACGAATTCGATGAATCCAATTTTCGAGCACTTTTTCCACTGAATCAAGTCGTATGTCATGAATGGCACGTTCAATATTGACTTGTAAAGCTTGAAGAGAGTCCGGTTTATTTCGAAAGACCAATGACTTCAAATAACCCCACAAGAAATAGCCTAATGGTGCCAACTTCTTGGAGGTCATTCAATATCACAATTTCTTGAAATAATCGAATCTCCAAACTTTTCTCGCAACAATTCGATTGTTTCATTTGCTGTGTGGCACGTAGCCACAATCCCCGTTACAATTCACAAAGAAAAATATCAAATTTAGGAAATATATCCCATGAAAGCAACATGCATTAGAAGTAGATTTAATTTTCAAAACACAAGTTCTTCATACATCAGACTATATTCTCAATAGAAAAACAAGAAAGAAAGTTCAGTAGGGTAAACCGACTTATGAATCCCCTCACCTTGAGTCCCAAAAAAATATTAGTAAATTTATTAATTTTTTTGTTTTAATTAAATTATTATCAATTTAAATTGCATTTAATAACTTTAAAGTATGTGCTGGTATTAAAGTTATAAGCTGTTAACTTTTGGTGTAAATGGTCCATTTGTGTGGGAGGTACCAAAAGGAGCGTGCCAATAACGGCCACTTTTCTCTAGCCTCTAGGTACTATAAAAGCATTGCACTATACGAAATTTCAAGTATTTCTATGCACTAGTATTAAAGTTAAAAGCCGTTAACTTTTGGTACAAAAAGGTCCATTTGGGAGTGGGAAGTACCAAAATGGGCATGTCAATAACGCCCATTTTTCTCTGGGCTCTAGGTACTATGAAAGTATTACTGTACACAAAATTTCACGTATTTCTATACACTGGTATTAAAGTTATAAGCTGTTAACTTTTGGTGTAAAATGGTCCATTTGTGTGGGAGGTACCAAAAGGAGCGTGGCAATAATGCTCAATTTTCTCGAGATATATGTGGTGACTAATAAACTAATACTATGAGTATATTTTCAGAGGATTCAAATAAGTAGTATAGAAGTTATTAAATAATCAATATTTCACTAAATGTTAACCCTTTGTGTGGGAGGTACTAGAAGGAGTGGACCAATGTGGCCCATCTGCGAACTTAGCCGGAGATAGAAGCAAATATTACCACATACCAAATTTGAAGTCAATCGGTTACTCCTTTCGAGAGTTATCGTGCGGACCAGCCAGCAGACAGACGGACGGACATTGCTCATTCGACTTAAAATTACCCAAAACGGATAGCCGCCGAACATACTTAGGGTCTTAGGTCACTCCTTCAATGTGTTGCACTTTTCGCTCGTAGCAAATGATATATACTCTCCTCTCTAAGGTGAGGGGATAATTATTCTGCTATAAAATCTTTGTAATTACTGATTTCTGGTTTGTTTCAAAGATAATTCGAGCTGCTTGAAGATTCCAACACATTTCCCCAGAATTATTTGTCAGTGTATACCATTTTCATGTGGAGATATTTTATAGCATTGTTGGGTGCTGATTTTTTTCCCAGAAAAATTTAAACTGTTCGTTTGAGCAGTAATATATCTTCCTATTATTTTTCACATTTTGTTAGAATAAGTCAAACTTTGGATTTACTTATTTTAGACTGTAACCTTCATAACTAGTTTTCCTTTAAATCAGAGCAATGTGTTCATTAGTTTTTCGATGCATGATACATAGTTGCTATGTTCTTTCGCAAACAAATGATGTAATATAAAACCTCATTAATTCTTTCCGAGAATTATTTTCCGTTTTCAAACAAAAAGTTCTTTTGTTTTTTTTTATATAATGAGATAGCTTCTAAATTGCTAGTCGTTGTAGGTTTATCTGCTAGTATTTGATTTTGTTGGTAGATTTTTTACATTTGACGGGAGAGAATGCGATGTTTTCTAATATATTATTTTAGGCTAATATTCTTGCAATTAGTTTGCATTTAAATCATGATAATCGCTTGTTTCACCTTTAAGTTACTAACGTTTCTTTGGTGTGCCCCAATAATTAATAACACTCATACGACAATGTGTACTTTAATGAAATAGCACTAAATATAATGAAATGATCAATCATTCGTAAAAAAACTTAACGAAAATGGTCAACATGTAAAAATAAAACTAAATACGAGTATATCAATTAAATACGAGAGAAATACATTGATGATTTCTGGTTTATTTCCTACTTGGAAAATCCTGAATTAATTTTTTTTTTTAATTTTTCCAAGAATTATATTAATTTTCTCTTGTTTTTAAATTATGGTCTTTTGATTCGTAAGCTTTTACATTGATATTCATTGATGTCTTTAGAAGAATTGTTCTCAGTTTGTCATAATGTAAATTTTTCGCATTACCTTATGTTTGAATGAAGTTCTTGTTATCATTTTTATTTTAAATTACGAAAATCAAATACTTTTTTTCTAAGCTATTACTTTTTACATGATTTACTCCTGTCTTCAGCCAGCTGTGCCAACCCTAACGGGTCGTTATTAATGGGGAATTTCAAGACAAATCGAAAGTCGGTTTTGATTTTTCCATTTTTTTATATTTTGTATTACACCTGAAAAAAACACTGTGGAATTTTTTGAGATTTTTCCGATAACTCGTCCAGATGTTATTGATATTTAAAACATTTTTAAGATATCACTTTCTAAAACGATATATTAAAAAACCGTTGAATTGCCATAAAAGTTTGTTATGGGCACCTAAAGTGATTTTTTTACAAGGAATCTTTTTGTAGAATGCTTCACATCCATCGATTTCTACTACTTTTGATATCTAGTTATTTATATTTAATAGGGAGATTATCAGGAGTAAGGGGATCGGCGGGTGTTTTGGAAGAAATAATTCCTGAATGTCTCTTTTATTTTGTTTTTGACCTGGAACGTTCATTCCAAATCCTTCAAGCCACAAGCACAGTGGCTAGCAGCGACATTTTTTGGTCCACTTCCATCCAAAGCTTATGTATTAGACAATTAATATAAGTTTAAAATATAAAATATAAAAAATCGCGAATGTCGAAGAGTACAAACAATTTCAAAAATTACATTTAATGTGTTTTTATCCCCTCACCTTAGAGAAGAGGGTATATATCATTTGCTACAAGCTAAAAGTGTAACACATCTAAGGAGTGACCTAAGACCCTAAGTATGTTCGGCGGAAATCCGTTTTGGGTCATTTTAAGTCATTTGAGCAATGTCCGTCCGTCCGTCTGTCTGTCTGTGTGTCTGTCTGCTGGCTGGTGCGCACGATAACTCTCGAAAGGAGTAACCGATTGACTTCAAATTTGGTATGTGGTAATATTTTCTTATATCTCCGGCTAAGTTCGGAGATGGGCCATATTGGTCCACTCCTTCTAGTACCTCCCACACAAAGGGTTAACTATTAGTAAAATATTGATTCTTTAATACCTTCTAGACTACTTACTCGAATCTTCTGAAATTGCACACATAATATTAGTTTGTTAGTCACTAACACGTCAAGAAAAATGGTAGAAGTGGCCACTCCCTTTTTGGTACCTCCCACACAAATGTACCATTTTGCACCAAAAGTTAACTGCTTATAACTTTAATACCAGTGCATTCAAATACTTGAAATTTTGTACAGCATAATGCTTTTATAGTACTTAGAGTCCAAAGAAAAATGGGCGCTATTGGCACGGCCCTTTTGGTACCTCCCACACAAATGGACCTTTTTGTACCAAAAGTTAACAGCTTATAACTTTAATTCCAGTGAATATAAATACTTGAAGTTTTGTACGGTGTAATGCTTTTAAAGTATCTAGAGTCCAGAGAAAAGTGATCGTCATTGGCACGCTCCTTCTAATACCTCCCACACAAATGGAGCATTTTGTACCAAAGGTAACAACTTTTAATTTTAATAGCAGTACATACTTTAAAGTTATTAAATCAAATTTAAATTTATAATTATTTAATTAAAACAAAAAAATTAATTTACGAATATTTTTTTGTGACTCAAGGTGAGGGGATTCATAAGTCGGTTTACCCGACTGAACTTTCTTACTTGTTGTTCTTGTTTTCAAGAATCAAGCTCGAGGTATTTTTATAATAAGAACAAAAACACATAAGAAAAAGGTTGAATACCAAAACCAAACATCAAGAATAATTACATGTAATTTTAAAAATTGAAAATCGCAAACAAAAAAATTTAATAATTTAAAAAAAAAAATTCTGAAAAGTACCGAAAAATACCAACATTAAAAAAAAAGATTTTTCAAATCGGACCATAACTTAAGAAGTTATGACCAAATACCCGATACACAGAAAGATATCAATGACTTCTGAACGAGTTATCGGAAAAATCTCAAAAAAATTTCCAAAAGCGTTATTATAAAAAAATATGAAAAATTAGAACGGAAATTTTTTTGAATTCCTGGATTTGTCGTGGATTCCCCATATGGATTCCAAAGTCTGCTTAAAATGAATAACGGTCGGTTAGCACTAAAGGAGCCTTAACGGCGCTTCCTGCAAACCGGGGTTGATATCGTAATTAATAACAATCATACGCCACCTTGTACTCATTCTAGAAAACATTAACTAAAAATTCATGCCAATCATACGTCACCATGTACTGCTTGTAGATTTTGTTGACAGATATAACTAGTTTGTGCTCCATTTACTACATACATCTTACTCGTTACTTAATCGAATGTGGTATCACTCTCATTACGAGCACAACGTAATTGAACACTAACGCTGTAATTAGCACTGTTCAAAGTTTACACCTAATTTAAAACATTAAAAATCCCTAGTTAAAACTAGACTCACTCCAGCCAGTTGTTGGTAACGACCTTGAAAATGTCTTCCATTCCTAGAAGAGTTTTAATTTTTCACTGCTTAGTTAGTTGATATGTTATCTCCAATTACCAGTAATTCTACTGCCAAAAATTCAAATGCCAATGGGGGCGTAAAAGCTCAAGCTATACTCTTCCAAGAAATGTTGCTAAAGTTCGGTATCTTATATCACATGAACACAGAAGGAGGATCCAGCCCATGTAACAGTTGCTAAATGATGTAATCAGACTCGTTAAAGATCAAGGATATCAAAAGAAAGAAAAATGTATACTCCACATTTCCTAGATATCACTCAGTCGTCTTTGTCTTTGTCCCCGTCTCCGTTTGTTTGCCATGCCAGCAGGATAATTGCTATTATTATCATTATTATTTTATAACCTTAATGAGTTGTTTAGATTCCGCCTTCCCCCACCTAACTCTTGCTCCAAGATGAAAAAAACATTACTTTTTGTTCTCTTCAAATACCACAAGGACCTCAGGCATGTGGGCGTTATTGCAGGATATGTATTTTGTGTCTTCTATCTGCGTATCTATCCTTCCATACTCACATGTGCCAGTATGTCTGTCTGTCTGTCTGGTTACACATACATGAAGAGCCAACAAAAAAAAATTATTTAATGTTTCATCATTATTATGGTTTTTACGATATATCTTTCTTATGTCCCAGCTTTCTTTCACATTCCTTGTCATTTGTCCTTTGATGAGTAAAATTTTCTTTTTCTTTGGGGCTAAAACAAACACATATAGAAGAGGAAACAGAACAGAAACTGAAACAATAACATAACATAGAATTAAATGAACCAATTACCAATGCGTGACTTCATGTAACAGCGAAAAAAAAATCTAACAGCAAATTTCATGATGGTTGGTTTTCACCCCAAAAATGAAATCAGGACAAAGTAAATTGAGCGGTTTGAAATTTCCAAAAACTTTGAAAAGTAAATGCTGTAAGGAGAATTTAAAATTAACTGGAGTACAATAAAAAACAGCAAGTGCTTTTGGATTATTTGTCGAAATGGGAAGAAGTTGTCATGTGTATTAGTTACATAGAAAGTATCATGTTAATTTAATTAAGAAGGACTTGATGGAGTTTATTATATACTCTTGTTATAGTCTAATATTTATACTATTGTTCTGCATTTAAGCTATTTTAAATGACCGATCATTTCTCTAGCCTTTTGCCTTTTATATTAAATGATTCAAAATTAATAATACTCATACGCTTCATGGTACATACGAAAAATTAACATTTTATTTAAATCATAAATCATGGTGAATGGAAAAGTATGGATTTACAATTTGTCTAGGAATTTTTTATTCACGTTTTAATATAAACTTGACACCACACTACTGTACATGGTATTATAACTTTGTTTTCTGGCAGATGTTTATAGCTCTTAATAGTACTGAAGGCAGCGCCACCTAAAATGTTACCGATCAATTCAGAATCACTCGATTTCAATATGGCTGTCAGTGAGAGAAATATTTCGAAATATTTCAGATTTATGATGAAAATATTATGGTGAAATTGGATTGGATTTGTCCTAGACGTACAATAAGGCGGAGTATTTTGAAAGTCGTACTTTTGGGCGCACAGTGGTTTAAAAAACAAATACGGTACGTAAGCCAAATCCAAACGGCTGAAGTTAGAGTCTTTAAATTGGGTGTGAGGGTAGGAGTACAGCCGGGATAAGACCGAATTTTTCGAAAAACTAACATTTAAGTACGCGCATAGTTGGACATAAAGGGATAAAAATGGTACCACCGCTAAATCAACATGACAAAAGCTAAAATCATTAAAAATTTATTGGGTTTTACTTGAGAAGTAAACATAGCACAACCAAAGATTTTTTCGAAATTTTTGGGTTTGTCCCAATGTGCAAAAAAAGGGAGATGTAGGTATATATGGTACCACAGCCAAATTCAAATGGCCAGAGATAGAATTGCCAAACTTGATGTGAGTGGATACGAAAATATAGAAACATTGAAACATTTTTTCCGCAATTTGAGTTGAACAGTGGGACAAATGCGGATAAATATGATATCAGCGTCTAGAGAGTGGGCTCTGTGCACAACAATATAAGATAAAGACAAAAGATAAGAAGCTTTTTTAGCATTTCTTACATTTAGGGGCACCGTGGGGCAAAGAGGTGTTAAATGTGGTACATTGTATCCAAAAGGGTTAAATATGATCCCTGGGTGCGAGGGTAGCTCTTGGAACATAATCTTGATATAGGTAATGATATTTAGAAATGCATGCTTTTAGAGGCACAGTGGAACAAAAAGGGTTTAATATTGTACAGTGGCATAAAAATAGCAAAATATGGCACAGTGGACCGCACTAGGTGTAACTTATGGTTCGGTTGCGCAGAAAGGGTTAAATTTGGGCTAAAACTTTTTAAATTACGCATCGATTTTCATCGGAATGGTTTCATTTTATTCATGACCGATCAGACTATACAATAAAATAATAAAAAATAAAATAATTCTGAATATTTCAATGCTTTTAGGAGGTTTTAATAAAAAAATTATTATTTTCAAAAATGGAATTTTTTCTCATTGTTTTGAAAGTTATCTTTGAAATAGCAGATGTGCTGAAAAAATATATTAGATAAATATAAAGGCTATATGTATAAGTATAGATAAAAGAGTCCAATCCCAGCAATACTCGTAGATCACAAAGTTCATAAAGAAAATGTCCTAAGTATGATTTTTTGAGCAAAAAAAAATCAAAAATTAAAATATGGGTTCTAACAAAAATGTCAAAACAAATTATTATTTGGCAAAAAAATAATCCACAAAAAATATTTTGTGATTTTTTTAGTTTCTTAAAAAGATTGAAGAGAAAGCTATCAAAAGCACTTTGGTAAGAACTTTTTATATACACTAGATAATTACACGGTACAACACATGATTTAAAAATAGGAACTTGGGCATCATTAGTTTAGTCAAGTTGGCACAATTAATAACACTGTGTGTGCACAAAAATTTTACGGGTTTTCCAACAAGAGGTGTTATTTTAAATTACCCGGTATTTCGGTAGCTGTCAATTTTGAAGCTTTTATTCTATGACATTTGACAAGTAGAAACTACGCCATTACTAAAAATGGAACTATACCCGATCATCGAACGATACAAAATGATCAAAAAACGATATGAACGATACAAAATCATCTTGACTGATGAGGCCCACTTCCACCTCGGTGGCTACGTCAACAAGCAAAATTGTCGCATCTGGGGCTCGGAAAACCCAAGAGTTATTGTTGAGAAGCCTCTCCATCCTCAACGTGTGACAGTTTGGTGCGGTTTATGGTCCGGCGGGGTCATAGGAAATGAGGTTGGATCAACAGTTACGGTGAATGGATTGCGCTATCGAGAGATGATTAATGATTTTTTATTGCCGGAGTTGGATGGTACATATTGATCTGGACAACGTTTACCTTCAACCATTGCTCTGTTACGGGAAAAGTTTCCGGACCGTGTTATCTCTCGAAGAGGTGATCACAATTGGTCACCGAGATCTTGTAATTTAACACCTAGCGACTTCTCCCTTTGGGGCCACGTGAAAGATAAGGTCTACGCCAACAGCCCAGCGTCGATTCAAGACCTAAAAAATATAATTCGTGAGGCTATCGAGGACATAGGGCAGCCACTTTGCGATTTGGTTATGGAAAATTTCATGAAAACGATATGGTCCTGTAAGCGTGGTCGTGGTGGTCATTTGGCTGATGTTGTTTTTCATTATTAACGGCATACCTTCCTCTTTATTATGAAGTAAACATCCGATCATTTATCTCAAATAATGGAATTTTTCTTTGAATACCAAAATAACACCTCTTGTTGAAAAACCCATTATGTAAAATGTATGTCGTAAAATGCTAAGACGATTTAGCCATGTCCGTCCGTCTGTTGTAATTACGCTACAGTCCGTAATAATAGAGCTAGGCTAATCAAATTTGGTAGAAATATTTCTTATAGTTGCAGGTTGTTTGGGATTGCAAATGGGACATATCGGTCAATGTTTTGTTATAGCTCCCCTATAGAGGTTGCTCCAAAATACGGGTTTTGAGCCATAGATACCACATTTTTAAAGCAATTTAGAAGAAACTTTGCAGTTTGTATTATATTTTGACTAGAATTCATCACAGCAAAAATTTTACAAATAGGTTCATATTTTTTTATAGTCACCCTATAGAGGTAGCTCCAAAATATATGTATTTAAGCCATAAATACAATAATTTCTAAGCATTTTAACTGAATCTTTGCAGTTTGTATGTAATTAAGATTACAATTAATTAAGCAGAAACATTGCAGTTTGCATTCTATTTTGTCAAGAATTCAGCTCAATTAAATGTATACAAATCGGTTTTTATATTGTTGTGGTCCCCTTGTAGATCTAGTTCTCAAATATGCTAATTTAAGCCATAAATACCACATTTTTCAGAGTTCGTTCTTATACCCTACACCACACTGTGGTCCAGGGTATTATGAGTTTGTGCATTTATTTGTAACAGCCAGAAGGAGAAGAGATAGACCCATCGTTTATTATACCGATCGACTTGGAATCACTTCCAGAGTCGATTTAACCATGTCCGTCTGTAGATGTATCGCTGTAATCAAAGTGCAGGTCGTAATTATGTTTCGATTGTGATGAAATTTAGCACAGTGCTCTTTTGAGGCCCAAGGACGATCCCTATTTAAATCAGTCAAAATCAGTTCAGATTTAAATATAGCCTCCATATATATATCTATATGTTTCACCCGATTTGACATGTAAGCGATGTTGAAACCGTATTTTGTACAAGGTGGCGCAAAAGTAACCTTTCGATGTTTTTTGGCTGTAATTTAAAAAAAATGAAAAACTTCGATTCTTCTTGTGGATTATTTTTATTTGGTTTTTTAATTTTTTTTACATCAATTCGAGAATATGATGTCATGTAAATGGCCGCCGCCACAGTTGATTGTCATTTGAGTCTTTTTATGGCATTTTCCATCACTTTGGCCAAAATTTCCGGCGATAGGTCCTCACATTCTTGACGGATATTGTCTTTAAGAGCTGCAAGAGTCTGAGGCTTGTTGACATAAACCCGCGACTTCAAAAAGCCCCACAAAAAGAAGTCTGGAGCTATCAAATCAGGCGATCTTGCTGGCCAGTGCAAATCGCCAAAACGGGAGATTAGGGGCCCGGGAAATGCATTCTTCAGCATATCGGTTGTGGCACGTGCAGTGTGTGCCGTTGCACCGTCCTGTTGGAACCACATGTTTTCCAATCCCAATTCATCAAGTTGCGGCAAAAAGAATTCGTTGATCATTGCTCTGTAGCGCTCACCATTCACAGTAACCGTTTGGCCCGCGACGTCTTCGAAGAAAAAAGGTCCGATGACTCCTCCAGCGAAAACAGCACACCATACAGTGACTTTGAGCGGGTGTAATGGCTCTTCGTGGGTTACACGCGGATTTTCAGTGCCCCAGAAGCGTAAATTTTGCTTATTTACGTACCCGCTAAGATGGAAATGGGCCTCATCACTCATGATTATTTTTGATGAAAAATCATCTTCCTCTTGGTGGTGATTAAGGATGGCTTGAGCGTATGTTAGACGCGATTGGCGGTCAGCAGCTAACAGCTGATGCACCGTCTGGACTTTGTACGGAAACATCTTCAAATCTTGTACCAAACTTCGCTGTAGAGACCGTCGACTGATACCCATTTGCGTGGCACGTCGTCTGGTCGATGTCGACGGCGCTTCCATGACATCCTTCCAAATGTCAAAACAGAACTGACATTAGGGGCCAATCGCAAAATTTATAGCATTTTCTGATAGGAGGATTACTATTGCGCCACCTTGTATCAGATCAGTAAGAAATTCGGCAGAGAGAGTTTTCTTATCACATATATGAACACTGCCAAATTGTTATCCCAATGCCCATTTTCGCATTGTTAGGGAGATGTAGGGTTTTATATAGTCATGATTTGCTCCATATCCAAAGATTTTTCCAGTAATGGAATTGAATGCAATCCATTGTGGAGGGTATATAAGATTCGGCATGGCCGAACTTAACGCTTTAACTTGTTCTGTGACATCTCGTTTTCGAGATATTTAGCCACAAAGTTTGCCGGGTAAACAAGGAGGTTAGTAAATTCGAACAGAATTTTAGTATAGAAAACTAATAGATGTTCCATTTTAAAGAATGAAAGAAAGGGGACACTTCAAGAAGTATTTCTCATTTTTATATATCCCTATATTATGCATCTATCCGCTATAAAATCCTCATTTCTCAATAGATTTTTATTGCTAAATCCTTATACAATTTAACAGATAACAGTTTGTTGAACCAGAAACAACGGCTATTTAATTTCAAGAAAATCGGTCCAGATCTAGATACAGCCCCAGTATATCCGATTTTGAATGTAAGCGCTATCATACACACATGTTTGACAGATCATTATCATTAGACAAACAACATTGATAAAACTTGATAATATGTCTTCTTATTCTGCTTTAATTTGGTGGCGCAGGGTATCATGTAGTCGACTTCGCGAGACTTTTGCCCTTTCTTACTGATTTTCAACTGAGATCATTCTTAGAAATTTTAAAATTCAATGGTTAGAGGAAGCATTTTATGTGTTTAACTATGGATATTTTAAACTTCATAATTTCCCACAGTGATTTTAGTTATCTTATCTGCAGCTCTTTTATTTTTTGCAATTTAAAATACTTTGTATACCCCCTATAGGGTATAGCCCTCATTTAACAACAAAACCAAAAAAAAAACTAAAAGTAATTAAAAATAGACCCTAGTCGTTTGACATGAAATGTCCCCATTTTTGTCGGTTCAACACCGCTACACATGCAGGGTTCCCCAAAATGCGGCCATTAGTTGCACTTACTGAGAGCACAGTTTTTTGTTAGTTCCCTCCTCCTCCGCCGTTTGTGTGCTCCAATGAAATGGGGTGTATGTTTGTGTTTTCAGCATTTCTATGGAAGCTATTAATTTTCAATCAGTTCAAGGTTTACTATATGCGAAAACAAACAAAAATATCGACACTCGACAGCAGGCAAAATGCACAGACACCCACCCACATACACATGTGCACTATGTAGCACTCTTCACTCTTCACTCTTGGCAAATGGTTATACACACACACATGGCAAAGAACCAGCCAGAGCAGAGTCGACAACCCACCTAGTGATCTACATACATATGTAAATACTCATATGGCACATTCCATACACAGTCGTAAATATCGTCCGTAGAATGCAATGCATTGAGAGCGAGTATGGAGAATTTATACCGAAAATTTGTTTGTATTTCAGCGACATGTAAACACACACACACACACTAACACTTTGGCAGGCAGGCACCTGTCCGTTTAGCATACTTGGTCTTTCAGCAAATACAAACACCAACCTCATCACCACCAACAACAACAACTGCAGCAATAGTAAGAAATCAGTTTTATAGAAACAACAGCAAATAGGATTTGTTGAAGAAAATTGAAATGTTAACAAAAATGCACTCATTCCACATTCACCCACTCCTACATGCAACATCCGTACACACACGCCTACATATCTATATGTATAAGTATATGCAACTATATAAGGAAAATAAACAATATTTTTGTTTAAACTAAAGCAGAGCACCCGAGGGCGTCGCGCCTTACCAAATTTTCTCTTTTTGTTTTGTGCGAGAATGTATGGGGAGTGTGGCAAAGGCCATTGAGGTGCCTTGCAGTAGTGAGCTGCACTTGTACGAATTGCTCTCTTTTCCTCCCTCTAGCTCGCTCTCCCTGCCCCATCCCTATTTCGACTAAAGATGTTGCTTTGTAATCTCTTCATTTCAATTTCATGCCCTTTTTGCCGTGCTCTACATATTTTTCTGTTGCACTTTTTTGTTTTGTTTTCCCGACTTGTCTAAGTGTGTCAAATGCAAATTTTTTATGTTATTCTTTGGGTTCTGGTATTGTTGTTGTTAGTGCCACCGCACACCGCCGGCTCTGTTTTTTTTTTTTTGTTCGAAGGTGGTAACAGAGAAAATATCCATTTAAATTTCAACAATTTGGCATCGTAAACAAGTCAAAAGACGTTGAAAAAAAACGAAGGGAAATCTTTACATACAACACACATTCCATTTCTATTGACTGCGTTTTGTGTGTTTTTTTTTCTCGAACACTTTAAAGGTATTGAACACGACTCACCCAGGAGCAGTTTGGCATTTTATCTTTCTCTTATACATATACATAGTTATATGTTTGAAAGTACTTACAACTGATTTGCAAGTAATGTTATTCGAGGGAGTGTTCAATATGTTGAGCACATATGTTTGTAAGAGAGTGTGAGATGTACATATGTAAAATCTCTCTCTGTATATTTGTCAATAGCGTGTGTGTGTGTGTATACATGACTATCTTAAGTTGCTCTTTGATTGTGCATATATCGTGTGGGGAAATCGGAATGTAATCACTGAACGGAAGTGAAACACACATACATATGTACATACGAACATTTGTATACAGTGAGCGAAATTTGCTTAGACGGTGCCAAAATATATACTTCTTTGAATATTATTTGATTTGTTATTACAGTACAACTATAATTACAACAATACTTGAATGGTCAAATACATAAAAAACGAAACGAAAGCGAAGAAATACGAATTTTACAAATGTCCATACATTAATCTCTTCGAAATTTAGTGCATAAGTAAACAACCATATTTCGGATTGCATCAGCGTTTTTAAACATCTTATTTCATCTTTTTATACGGACTTAAACTTACACATCCTGACAATATTCTATTTTGAGTTAAGTCACTCTTGAAGTCAGCGAGGGATATAGTTGCTCAATATCTGAACAAATTACATTTAAAAGCGAAGCGTTCAAAACTGAAAACAAAATCGGGAGATGTATCTTTATACAAGGTGGCGCAAAAGTAATCCTCCTATCGGAAAATGCTATAAATTTTGCGATTGGCCCCTAATGTCAGTTCTGTTTTGACATTTGTGTAGTAAACACATGCGAAATACACGTTAATAAACAATGTTACGCTACACTGCTCCAGAACGCGGAATATTGCTGACTATTTATTTGACCAATAATCGGTCGGTGACTTTGGCACAACGTGAATTTCGTCGCAGATTTCCTGGCCGTCCAACGCCTACTGGTGAAATACTGCGACGTTTAGCCGCTCACCTCGAAGAGACTGGCACAACACGAGATGTTGCCAGGCGTGGCAGACCCCGGAGTAGCCGTTCTGCAGAGAATATTGCTGCTGTAGCCGAGGATGTCATGGAAGCGCCGTCGACATCGAACAGACGACGTGCCAGGCAAATGGGTATCAGTCGACGGTCTCTACAGCGAATTTTGGTACAAGATTTGAAGATGTTTCCGTACAAAGTCCAGACGGTGCATCAGCTGTTAGCTGCTGACCGCCAATCGCGTCTAACATAACATCGAAAGGTTACTTTTGCGCCACCTGTTATATATATATATATTAGGGCGGGTCGATTTAAAAATCGCCCATTGCTCAGTGAAAATCGTATTCTAGGGATCAAAATAAGAAACTTTGCCGAAGGAACCATACCTCTAAAACGAATTCTGATGTCCCGGAAAAAACCCCACTTTGACCCATTTAGAGTGCTCCAATCGAGTCCAAATGTATGACCGACCCCCACTCAGTGAAGTGCTCAGTGAAAATCGTATTCTAGGGATCAAAATAAGAATCTTTGCCGAAAGAACCATACCTCTAAAACGAATTCTGATGTCCCGGAAAAAATCCCACTTTTACCCATTTAGAGTGCTCCAATCGAGTCCAAATATATGGAACCCCCAGGGGGTTCCAGGGGGTGTGCCACTGGCATGGGTGTGTCGGGCCTCCAAAGTTAGTGGGGGTCGGTCATACATTTGGACTTGATTGGAGCACTCTAAATGGGTCAAAGTGGGATTTTTCAAAATTTGCCCCTACCCAAAAGTTCGACCCAAATTCCGGGACATCAGAATTCGTTTTAGAGGTATGGTTCCTTCGGCAAAGTTTCTTATTTTGATCCCTAGAATACGATTTTCACTGAGCAATGGCGACTTTTTTTTGCTTCCCCACAAATCGACCCGGCCTAATATATATATACATATATATATATATTAGGGCGGGTCAATTTGTATGAAGCCGAAAAAAGTATAAGGGCGCATCGCGATTCTTATTCTCTGGGTCATTTCAAGAAATTTCGCCCAAGAAATCATAGGTCAAAAATTAATTTCAAGCCCCCCACTTTTACAAAATAGGTATTCTTCCATTACATTCAAGAATAGAGAAAAGACATGGCTTTTCCTCTACAAAAAATTTGTAAATGGGGGTTTTTGGGGTCGAGGAGTCCATTTTGACATTTATTTGTTTTTTTTAGTGCCGCCAGAGGGCGCTTTAATAAATTTTTGGGATTTTATCGCGTTTTTTGGGGAAATTTAGTATTAGCCGACTTCAGCCGATTCTAAACGGATTCGGAAAGAAGAAACTTAGACCTTTCGAACGATATATACATATGTTGTTTATTTAAAAATGTACGAATATATATTTATTTGTCCTACAATTTTTTTTTTTCATTTTTTGTCGATATTTTTTAGTTTAGGCAATGTTTTTTCCAAATATTTTGTGAAATTACCGCAAGTATATTTTGTAAGGCACAAAGTTGGTTCTAATACGGATTCTTTTCAAATCCGTTTAGAGATTGAAAGTTGGTTAATAATAAACAAAGCTATAGGCGTTTAAATGCGCAAATACAAGGAAATCGTTTTTTACCCGTAAATCCGGAATTTGTTGTTGTCCGGCAAATTTTACTCGCCACGACCTACAAGAAAAATAGTATCGCAGTTTTTGGACTGTCGCACTGTAATTGAAAATTTCCCCAAAAAAGGCGATAAAATTCCAAAAATTTATCAAAGCGCCCTCTGGCGGCATTCAAAAATAAAAATAAATCTCAAAAATGTATTACTCGACCCCAAAAACCTCCCATTTACAAATATTTTGTAGAGGAAAAACCTTGTTTGGTCTCTATTCTTGAATATAATGTAAACATAATTATTTTGAAAAAGTGGGGGGCTCGAAATTCATTTTTATACCCTACACCACACTGTGGTACAGGGTATTATAACTTTATGCATTTGTTTGTAACACCCAAAAGGAGAAGAAATAGACCCATCGTTTATTATACCGATCGACTTAGAATCACTTTCTGAGTCGATTTAGCTATGTCCGTCTGTCCGTCTGTCTGTCTGTCTGTCTGTCTGTCCGTCTGTCTGTGCATGTATTCTTGTAATCAAAGTACAGGTCGCAATTATGGTCCGATCTCGACGAAACTTTACACATATCTTTTTTTTTTGGCCCAAGGACGATCCCTATTGAATTTGGTTGAAATCGGTTCAGATTTAGATATAGCCCCCATATATATATTAGCCCCGATTTGACATGTAAGCGCTGTAAAAACTTTATTTTATATCCGATCAGTATGAAATTCGGCAGGAAAAGGTTTCTTATTACATGAATGAACTCTGTTAAATTTGGAAGAAATCGGTTCAGATTTAGATATAGCCCCCATATATACATTACCCCCGATTTGACATATAAGCGCTGTAAACATGTTATTTTATATCCGATCAGTGCGAAATTCGGCAAAGAGAGGTTTCTTATTACATGAAGGAATACTGCTAAATTCGGAGAAAATCGGTTCAGATTTAGATATAGCCCCCATATATACGTTACCCCCGATTTGACTTGTAAGCGCTGTAAAAATGTTATTTTATATCCGATCAGTATGAAATTCGGCAGAAAGAGGTTTCTTATTATATGAATGAACACTGTTAAATTTGAAAGAAATCGGTTCAGATTTAGATATAGCCCCCATATATACGTTACCCCCGATTTGACTTGTAAGCGCTGTAAAAATGTTATTTTATATCCGATCAGTATGAAATTCGGCAGAAAGAGGTTTCTTATTATATGAATGAACACTGTTAAATTTGGAAGAAATCGGTTCAGATTTAGATATAGCCCCCATATATACGTTACCCCCGATTTGACATGTACGCGCTGTAGAGGCTTTTTTATGCGATCAGTACGAAATTCGACAGAAGGAGGTCTTTTTACATGAATGAGTATTCAGGGAAGATCGGTTCAGATTTATATTGATTGTTCCTCCTGATTTGGTATCAAACCGCTATAGAAGTTGTATTTTACTTCCTATCATTAAAATTTTCCAGAAATATGTTTCTAAATTTAGGAACGAATATTGCTTAATTTAGCGATTATCGTTTCAGAATTAGATAATATGTTTCTACCCGTTTACCAATTATTCCAAATTATTAAGGCAATGACCCTTATCGCATTGTTAGGGAGGTGTAGGGTATTATATAGTCGGCCCCGCCCGACTTTCTGCCTTTCCTTACTGGTTGAACTATGGTTTCTTGGGCAAAATTTCTCGAAATGACCCAGAGAACAAGAATCGCGATGGGCCTTTGACACGAAAAAAATGGACCCGCCCTAATATATATATGTATATAGCTGAACCGACTTTTTTGAATTTCAGCAGTACTTGTCCATATACGAAGAAACACCTCTACCCCAAAATTCAAAATGATGAAATGCAGAATTCAACCTTTATAGCGTTTAGATGCCAAATCAGAACGAACATACATATTTAAATTACGCAACGATTTTCTTCGGAATGGTATCATGTTTTCTTCGGAATGGATCATGACCGATCAGACTTTACGATTTAGACCTTACATTATTAACATTTTCTCAAAAATTTGATTTTTTCGCAACATCTTGTAAAATATCGTTGAAACCGCTAATGGGATGAAAAAGATATTTAGAGAAGATGAAAGCTTCTCAATTTATTTAAAACTTTCCTGCAGCAATGACTGTAAAAAGTTCCCCAGTTTTGCTAAAACCTCTATTTTTATATCCTCCACCATAGGATGAGGGGTATATTCAATGTGTCACTCTGTTTGTAACACCACTAAATATTGATCTGAGACCCCTTAAGATATATATATATATTATTAATCGTCATCAAATTCTAAGACGATTTAGCAATGTCCGTCCGCCCGTCCATGCGTCTGTCTGTCTGCTGTAATCACGCTGCACTCTATAAAAATCGAGATATGTGTCTGAAATTTGGAATTCAGATTTAGTTCCAGAAGTCTCATCCCTTTATAAAAAGAATCGGTTAGGGAAGCGAGTGGGGAATTAGTACACACAAAGCTGCTTAATTCCCCACTCGATTGTTTTTCCGGAAAATTTTTTACTAGGTATATACTTCTTATATCTGCATGTATGTTGGGATTGAATATGGGCACTATCGATCAATAATAAATATAGCATCTCTCCCATTTGACTTCTTAACGCCACAGAGACCTCTAATTTCAACTGATGGGGCTGAAAATTGTTAACTGGTGTTAATTTATACCCGGAATCCTTCACACGAACAACGGTAGTCGTAGGTCCATGTTTTGATATAGCCCCCATACAAAGGTCGCTCTAGATTTTACTCCGAAACGCCACTAAAACCACAAATTTCAACGATATGAGCTGAAATTTGGTATAATGAGTTTATTTGTATCCGAAACCATTCCCATGTGATCCATTGTGAAGGGGATTTAAGATTCTTCACTTGTTTAGAGGTTTATCTTTATTTTCATAGATAAATAAGTCCCTTGCCACTAATAGACCTCAAAGCTCTTGAAGAAACTAACCTAATTTTTCTTTTGAGCCAAAAATATAGGTTTTAATAATAACACTGTGCTAGTCCAAAAATGTAACAGAATGGAGACCCTATGGATAGACCTATTTCGACCATGCTGAATCCAGTGGCATTAGCCGTTTTTCTATGTTAGCTCTTGTTTTCGCGATATTCCACCACAAAGATTGTTGGGTCAGAGAGGTGACTTATCTCTTTGGTTATTTTGAAGTGGAAGACTTCGGAATATACGCTTCAGCCCAAAGCTCGAAATAAAGGGAACATTTGGACAATTTTTTATCTCAAAACAGTCATCCACGCTTCTCACCCCCTTACCCCTGAAAAAGTGCAATGAAATCTTATCATATGTAAAAAATCATACATATCGTCGACATGGCATCGTTGAGAAAAATATTCCTCACGAAGAAATACTATATGTCCTTTCTCAACTTTTTTTATTCGAATTAAGTAAATTTCGAGTTATTACATAATTTGTATATTTTTCTGAAATACAATTTTTTGACTTAAATTTTTGTAAATTATTTTTGGTTAGTGTTAATGGAAATTTCAAAGTTAACCAAAAAATCCTGCTAAATTGTGAAACCTGTTAAGTTTTCATAAATATGTTGAAAACTTATATATTTATGAAACTCACATTTTACACATCATCAATGTAAATTCAAAGGTTGTCTTGTTTTTTTGTTATTTTCTTTTGGGGAGACAAACTCCTCTTAAGTACGAGTTTTAAAAAGGAAATGCATTCCTTTTGAAAATGAAAAAAAAAACAGTTTTGCATTGCATTGATGATTGCTCTTTTGATAAATGTCATTCAAGGAGATACTAATGGTAAAATCTTTCTTATAATTCACTTCAAAATAAAATAGTTTTAATAAAATAAAATAATTTGAGAAAAGCATAATTAGTTATTATAACAATTAATTATTGTTATAATTACAAATTATTATTTATTCGACTATTTCAATTCTGCTGTAGTTAAAGTTAAGAGAATTATATTTCAAACACACATCTATGCACAAAAAAAAATCATCATCCAAAAAACATACCAATACTTAATTTTTTTATTGAGTCACTAACTGTTTCTTCATACAAATTCATTCATACAAATATCTCCACTATTTTAGACAAGAAGGTTTCTTAAATTCACTTCAATTTGCTTAGAATTCTCGAATTTTAATTCAAGTACAATGCGGCGTATAAGTGTTATTAATTATGAAGTATATGCTTTAAAATCGCCATATCGTCAATATGTGTCGTCCGTTTATAGTAATTTAAAGTTAAAGTGATTGTAAAGGTCTCAGGTTTATATGGAAAGATATATTTTTAATCCAAAATATTATTTACTCCGCCTTAAAACATCTCATGTTATAGTTAATAAGTGTTATGGTCGAGACAAATATATGTGTCAGCAAATATATGTGTTTAATTCAAAAAAAAAAATCGACTTTAAGATAGCGCATCTTAGTGTTTGTGAAAATTATACTTCAAACACATATTGCTCCATCAAAAAATGTACAGGTAAAAATCAAACAAATACATGCAACCAAAAATATTTGTTATTGAATCTCGACTAACCTTTTCTACGGGGAAATTTTTCGAAAAAATGTCGCTATTAAATTCGGTATTTAAGCCATGATAATTTTTTAAAATCAGGTACAATGAGACGTATAAGTTTTATTAATTTAACTTTTCATTAGAATTGGAATATCTTCAATATGTGTCGTCGGATTATAATAATTTACAAAGAAACTGATAAAAAAGGCATCAGAAAATATATTTTAATCAAAAACAATATTTATTCGACCTTATGTTATTCTCAATAAAAATTATATTTCAAACACATATCCCTCCACAGAAAAATAATCACTAAATATCATTCAAATACATCTAAGAACATAATTTCTATTTAGTATCGTCTATCCTTTTCTACGGAGATATTTTTCATACAAATATTGTTAATAGATTCGCCATTATTTTGATATGATGATTTTGCAGATTTTGGATAATTCACAAATTGTAATTCAAGTACAATGTGTCGTATGAGTGTTATTAATTATGAGTCTATTCGTTAAAATAGCAATATCTTCCGTGCAAATCGACCATTTATCAAAACTTAAACGTAAAACTAATTTAAAGATTTCAGATTTAAATAGAAATATATATGTTTTTGGTCCAACTAAAAGTTACTGTTTCTAAAAGCCTGATTCTAAGCATGAATATCGAAAAATATCATTTTAACCTCATTGACTGTTTTACGTTTAAATGCATAATATATACAAGGTCATTCGAATTTAAGAGTATTTTTAATTACTGTCCCCATTTAAAGGGTTCCTCGGATGAATTGTAATTTTTTATGTATTCATTGACAGTTTTGGTTGATCAAATTTTCGCATATATCTAAAGCAAAACAATCTGGACTTTAAATAAAGTTTTCTAAAGTATACCCTACACCACACTGTGGTACAGGGTATTATAACTTTGTGCATTTGTTTGTAACACCCAAAAGGAGAAGAAATAGACCCATCGCTTATTATACCGATCGACTTAGAATCACTTTCTGAGTTGATTTAGCTATGTCCGTCTGTCCGTCTGTCCGTCTGTGCATGTAATCTTGTAATCAAAGTACAGGTCGCAATTATGGTCCGATCTCGATGAAACTTTATACATATCTTTTTTTTGCCCAAGGACGATCCCTATTGAATTTGGTTAAAATCGGTTCAGATTTAGATATAGCCCCAATATATATGTTAGCCCCGATTTGACATGTAAGCGCTGTAAAAACTTTATTTTATATCCGATCAGTATGAAATTCGGCAGAAAGAGGTTTCTTATTATATGAATGAACACTGTTAAATTTGGAAGAAATCGGTTCAGATTTAGATATAGCCCCCATATTTACGTTACCCCCGATTTGACATGTGAGCGCTGTAAAAATCTTATTTTATCGGCTCAGATTTAGATATAGCTCCCATATATATGTTACCCCCGATTTGACATGTAAGCGCTGTAGAGACTGCATTTTATATCCGATCATTGTATTTTACTTCCGATCATTAAAATTTTCCAGAAAGATGTTTCTCAATTTAGGAACGAATATTGCTTAATTTAGCGATTATCGTTTCAGAATTAGATAATATGTTTCTATCCATTTACCAATTATTCCAAATTATTATGGCAATGACCCTTATCGCATTGTTAGGGAGGTGTAGGGTATTATATAGTCGGCTCCGCCCGACTTTCTGCCTTTCCTTACTGGTTTTACATTCGCACTGTTAATAGAATATCATTTGCATTTTCATAGAATTTGCAATCTAAGTACAATGTGGCGTATAAATGTTATTAATTATGTATAATATTCATTAACATCGTAATATTATTTATTTACTTATTTATTTATATGAATTACAATACAATGTACACTTTTTTTGTTCTAATTTTACGGACCAGGAAAAATCCGGTTTGCAAAGACCATGTGACAGACCAGAGCCTCTGGTGGGAATCGAACACACGACCCCCAAACTCATAGACGAGCACGCTACTATCATCCATTTATAGTGTCGGTTTTTATATATTTATTTCTATATATTAATAGAAAAATCTGTGTTTAGTCTAGCAAAAAACATCTGTTTATGAAAACAGAATTCTAAGCATTAGAATTGAAAAATTCTCATTCATCAATTTGTTGCTCTATGTTGCTGTGCACAATCTAAACCTTTTTACTTAAAGTATTTACATTCACCGTCCTTATTACAAGGATTTCTTAGAGGGAATCATTTTTTCGTTTTCAAGTACCATGTGGCGTATAAGTGTTTAATTAGTAAGTTTATTAAATAAAATAGCAATATCTTCAATGTTTATCGTAATTTAAAAACAAAACAATTATTAAACCAGTAAGGAAAGGCTAAAGTCGGGCGGGGCCGACTATATAATACCCTACACCACTCTCGTAATATTGAATAACTCTGATATATAAATTTTGTAATTCATGTATAAATTGTTTACATAAATTTACTTTTGGGACATTTTATACTTAAATAATACCCTGTACCACAGTGTGGTGTAGGGTATAAAATCGATTGAATCTAAAGAGCCAAATCGGATGAAACATATATATGGGAGCTATAGCTAAATCTTTACCGATTTTCTTCAAATTCGGCAATGTTGGTTCATGGATCAAGAAACTCTACGATTCTAAATTTCAAAATGATTGGATGTAAAATACAGCTTCTATAGGACTAAAGGGCCAAATCGGACGAAACATATTAATGGGAGCTATAGTTAAATCTTAACCGATTTCAACCAAATTCAATACCGATCTTAACAGCTGCGAAATACTCAGAATACTCAGAATTTCAGAACGATCGGAGTGAAATTGCGACATGTAGTCGACGAACAACTTTACATGGACAGACGGACGGACAGACATGCTTAAATCGACTCAGCTAGTGATTCTGAGTCGATCGGTATACTTTAAGGTGGGTCTAGCTGTGTTATTTTCAGGTGTTACAAACATCTTCCGTGAAACAAACTTATAATACCCTGTACCACAGTGTGGTGTAGGGTATAAAAATAGAAGAATCTCTGTTTAATCCAGCTAAAAATTTCCATTTGTAAAAAGGTGTAATATCAAAAATTCTCACTTCTAACTAATAGATTTTTTGCTTTACGTCCCTATACGTAGCCTGTAATAGTTTTACTTCAAAATAATTATATTTACTGTCCTTATTACAAGGGTTCCTTAGAGAGATTTTTTTCATTTATTTATGGAAATGTTGGATTGATCAAACTTTCGCATATTGCTAAAACAAATCTATCTGGACATTAAATAAATATGTCTCTTTTTACAAATCGCATTGAAATTTTTTCAAATATCATTTAAATGTTCGTAGAATTCTTAAATTTTAATTCAGATGCAGTGTGGCGTATAAGTATTATTAATTATGATGTCTCTTCATTAAAATCGCCAAATATTCGTCTCTGTATTGTTTTTAAAACAAACAAAAATGCAAATTTATCGGGTTTAAATAGAAAAATATGTTTTTGGTACAACTGAAAGTTTCAATTTATGAATAAATGATGAAAAATTCATATATCCACCTCATCAAATGTTTCCTATAAACTTAATCTTCTTGTGTACTAACATCACAACTATTTTTATTTAAAAGTTTTTATAATTATAAGTAAAGCCCGCACTACAGGTGTTTGTAAGATAATTTTTTTTTTCGTATTCCTATTTATTTATGAAAAAGGTTTGACTGTTCAAATGTTCGTATATTTCAAAAGCAGATTAATCTGTTTAATAAATATTTATTTTTCTCTCTCTCTCTCTCTTCAAGAAATGGGAATGCGATAAAGAAAAAAACTTTAATTGGAAACAGGTATGTATCTGACCCCGATAAACTGCTTAAGATTGAGTCTTCTTAAAAAAAATATGGTACTCCTTACTATCTGTTGAATTTAATGTTCTTTATTTTGTGACTGTTCACTTCAGAGACATGAGACTTAACAAATAATCTTAAATGTCTAAAAAGGAAAACAAGAAAACGGAAAGATATTTACAGGGTTGTATTTCTGTTGAGTAAGGCGTTCCAACGTGTTGCCAACCAATAGAACAATTGTGTTGCCATATTTTCAACACTCCTTCTCAACACAATTACATTTAAACAAAAAATGACTAATTCATAAATTGATTCTAATTTTCAAACTTAAAATAATCCCAAGGACTTGATTAATCCATGATGCTTGATTTTGCTCAAGTTTTTCGTCAAAACATCGGCCATCATCTCGCTGGTTGGGACGTAGTTCAACGTTATTTCACCATTACAAAACATATCTCTCACGTGATGATACCTTATGGCGATGTGTTTGCTTCGGGAATGAAAAGTGGGATTCTTGACCAAACATTGAGCGCTTTGATTGTCGTTGTGCATCGTCATATGATGTATTTGTGGAAATTGCAACTCACTGAGCAATTTCCTTATGTAGACCGCTTCTGTTGCTGCTGCAGAAATTGCAATATATTCTGCTTCGGTACTGCTGAGTGAAACGACTGTTTGCTTTTTCGAGTTCCAGGAAAACACACAATTTGCTGCTACAAAAGCATATCCGGAAAACGATTTCCGATCAGAAGGATCACCAGCCCAATCCGCATCAACAAAGCATTCTATGTCCTTGCCTGTCTTCTTGTAGTGTAGTTTGAAATCGGATGTTTTCTTCAAGTACCTGAACACATGTTTTACTGCCGCTGCATGCTCGGTGTGAGGATCACTATTCCGTTGAGCCAATTTCGAAACGGACAAAGTGATATCTGGACGTGTTGACAGGGACAGGTAGTTTAGAGTTCCAACTGCTGATTGGTATGAAGTTTTGTCGACTTTCCTACAGTTTTCATCATCGCAGTTCACTTGAAAACCAGGTTCTAATGGGGTGGATACTTCTTTACAATTTTCCATGCCATACCTACTGAGTACTTCATTTATATATTGTTTCTGCGATATGAAAATAGCACCAAGACTTCCTTCGCGTGAAAATTCCATACCCAGAAAATGTGCCAATGTTCCGCCATCGACAACTTCAAATTGAGCCGCTATTTGTTGCTTCGTTTTCTCCAACTCAGATAGCGATGAACTACCAACAATCAGATCATCTACGTAGACGGCTATTACGTTGTGGATGCCATTATGATGCTTGGTGTAAATGCAGGGATCACTAATACACGCAGTATATCCAAGTTTCTCCAGTACACCATTCAATTTTGCATGCCATTCACGACCGCTCTGTTTCAATCCATACAGCGATTTCACAAGCCGAAGAACTTTGTTGGGATTTTGTTCATCTTCGTAACAGGGTGGTTGCTTCATATACACAACATCATGCAAATCGCCGTACAGGTAGGCAGATGATACATCCATTTGATGTAAGTGTATGTCGTGTTCAACTGCCAATGCCACCAAAAGTCGGATATTCGCATAACGTACCACCGGAGAAAACGTTTCATCGTAATTAATGCCGTATATTTGACTGCAACCTTTCGCCACAAGTCGCGATTTCAGCTTTCGCACATTGCCATCCTTATCTTTCTTTATAGCGTATACCCATTTGCAACCAATTGCAACGTGACCAGGAGGTAGATCTGATAAGTGCCATGTTTTATTCTTCATCAGAGAATCATATTCTATTTGCATAGATTTTCGCCATTCATCTGCATATGGACCACTTAATGCCTCTTCCTCATTTTCTGGCGTTGGAATACATTCTCTCAATACGTTCAGTTCATTGAATAGTTTCTTCGGTCGTCCCCTTTTACCGTCACGCAATATTCTTGGTCGTCCAGGACCAATTCGGGTGACACGAGATTCTGGCTCTCCTTCTTGAACTGTACTTTCTGGCAATATTTCGGGCTGTTGCACAGATTCAGGTTCCATATCGTTGTTAGTGTTGTCATCTTG
Organism: Eudasyphora cyanicolor; assembly: GCA_963930755.1. Lineage (NCBI taxonomy): Eukaryota > Metazoa > Arthropoda > Insecta > Diptera > Muscidae > Eudasyphora > Eudasyphora cyanicolor. Next base: position 8,120,063 of record OZ005735.1, on the reverse strand, counting down.
ATCTTCATTTGCGTTTGACATCTCATCTTCGGATTGGGTGTTTGTAAAGGTGAAAACATCGCTCTCAATTTGATTTCGCTGATCGAATGAACTTTCGAGGAATATCACGTCTCTGCTTATTACAATCTTCCTTGTCTTTGGATTGTATAATCTGTAGCCTTTTGTTTCTTCGCTGTAGCCGACCATGATACATTCGATCCCTTTCGCTGCAAATTTCTTAAATGATGTTTTGTTCAAAACGATTGCCTTTGAACCAAACACTCGAAGATGGCCAACTGTTGGTTTGTAGCCTGCCCATATTTCGAACGGTGTCTTATCACGAAGAATTTTTGTTACCGTTCGATTTCGTAAATACGCCGCTGTTCGAACCGCTTCTGCCCAAAATGATTCTGATTGGCCGGAGTGAATTAACATTGTTCTAGCCATTTCCACCAATGTTCTATTTGCTCTTTCGGAAACGCCATTCTGCTGTGGAGTATATGGTACTGTTAACTGCCGCTTGATACCGTGTTCCTTCAAATAATTGTCAAAATTGTTGTTGACATTCTCGCGGCCATTGTCAGATCTGATGCATTTTATTTGTTTGCCTGTTTGCTTCTCTGTTTGTGCCTTGAAGTGCTTAAATGCATCGAACACACCATCTTTTGTCTTCAGAAAATACACTGTTACATATCTGGAGTAATCGTCAATAAATGTAACAAAATACCGCGATCCACCATATGACGATTTATTAACGGGGCCACATACATCGCTGTGTATTAACTGCAACAACTCTTTCGCTCGGGTCTCTGATGCTTGAGGGAACGGCTTTGTACATATTTTTCCCTTTGCACACGAAGAACATTCCATGTTTGAAGGCAATGATTTTGCTTTTATGCCGTGGACTGTACCTTTTTCCATCATGTTCTTCAAACAGCCGAAATTCAAATGTCCGTATCGTAAATGCCATTTCATGGCATCATCATTATCAACTGAAGCACCGTAGCATTTTTCGTCTGATTTACTATCGCCAACATGATAGAAAAACAAACCGTTGTCGTTATATGCCTTCAATATGCATTTGTTTTGTCGATCTTTTATTGCAACAACATTGTTTTTGAAAACAACGCACATTTTCGCAGCCAATGCTTTGCTCACAGAGATAAAGTTGTTTTTCAGCAACGGTACATGCAGCACATTCTTCAATGTAACTGTTGTTCCTCGAACATCGACGTCGCCGCGGCCGACTGCACACACACTAGCATTGTTGGGCAATAAAATCCTTTCGTCGCATGCTTCGTAATTTGTGAACTGCGCACGATCGCAGCACAGATGGCTTGTAGCGCCGCTATCAATACACCAACTGTTGTTGTGCACATCGTTATCACCGTTAGTGTTGTTGTTGAATGCTACGTACTGCGTCATAAAGCAACTGTTGTTGTCCGTCTTTTTTGGATGTTTACAATTAGCGGCAAAGTGGCCTGGCTGTCCGCAATTGTAGCATTTTTTGTTGCTTTTGCTGCTCTCGTTGCGACTGTTGTTTTTTACAAATGGTTTTCCGCTACCCTTTTTGTGGAATTTCCCAGGTCGTTTAGACTGCATTAGCGCTTCTGATGCATCATTTTTGCTGCTATGGGGATTTTCTTGCTCGCTCTGTCTTTGTCCTTCTTCCAGCAATTTTACTTTTATGGCACTGAATGTGGGTAAGCTGTCCCGTGCTTCTATCGCAACCACGAAATTTTCGTAACTCTTTGGCAATGTGGATAACAACAGAATTACGAGAATTTCATCTGGAAGCGTTACATCCACTTCAATCAAGCTATCCGCTGTCGAGACAAATTCATTCACGTGGTCGGACATCACATCACCTTCATTCATTCGCATATAAAGGAGTCTTTTAAACAGCATTATTTTTCTGGCTGGCCCTTTTGGTTGATGCACCTCTTTTAACTTATTCCACGCTTGCAAGGCTGTCGTACATGATTTTATATGGCTTATTTGCGCCGGCTTCACACATAGCAAAATCGACGCTAAGGCCTTCTCATCTTTGGAATCATACTCTGCTGCTTCACGGCTTCCTGCAGCCTCTGGCTTGACCACTTTTCCACTGGTGACTGCCCAGAGTTCGACATGTATGAGGACACTGCGCATTTGAATGCTCCAAGTAACATAATTGGAATCATCCAATTTCTCTATTTGCATTAAAGAATTCATAGTTCTTGTTTTTTCTTTTCCTTTTCTATCACACAGATTTTTTTTCAAAAAGAAATACTTAATAAAAATTCACAGAGAAAATTTATTATCCACAAAACTATTTTTCGTTACTACTGCGCACTTTTTAAACAAAACTGTCTGGGCCCATAACCTGTTGAATTTAATGTTCTTTATTTTGTGACTGTTCACTTCAGTGTTCACAATGAGACTTAACAAATAATCTTAAATGTCTAAAAAGGAAAACAAGAAAACGGAAAGATATTTACAGGCTTGTATTTCTGTTGAGTAAGGCGTTCCAACGTGTTGCCAACCAATAGAACAATTGTGTTGCCATATTTCCAGCACTATCTTTTTTGCAAATGTACTTAGAATTATTTCAATTGCCACAAATCAATTACTCTTACATGATATTACTCTAACTTCTCCAGTGCTTTGGGGGTCCTTGTAATGGCATGTAATTTAGTTTTTATGCATGAACAAAAAACTAAAGCATACATTTAGGTTACAGCTCGTATCACACACACACACATCAGAATATGAGCAAAAAACATTGCATACATTTAGACTGGCATTTAGATAGAAAACATCCCACTCTTGCATTATAGTAATTCTTTTCATTTTCTTAAGCACAATCTAAACAAATGGAAACTTTGTAAGATCTTGCTTCCCTGCCACCAACAACAAATGTAGCCAAAAAAAAGAGGAATACCGGCTGCTCTTGTTTTCTTGTAACAGAAAATACGGAAGGACACAAAAAACGATGTCCTGGCATAAGGTTGAATGAAGTATAGAACGAACAAAGCTTTAAATTTAAATTAAATTGATAAACTCTGTTTACTCTGGTTTCTTTTTTCTCTCTCAGAGTGTTTGTCTGTCTATGTGTAAGAATATCCTGTCGTTTGGAGAAGTATTAAAACTCCTTGGTCAGTCAACACACCAATATTCTTGAGGTTCTTCTTCTTCATAGTGGCTATGGCAACACGACCACTACCACAACAACTACTACTATTTGAGTTTTCCTGCATGTTCTTCGGTTCGTTTTTGAGCGTGTGAGTGAGTGTGTATGTGTGTTTGCTTTATTTCGCTAGCTTTTCAAACAATTTGCAATTACTCGGTTTTGTTTGTGTCTGTGAACGAGTATATGTACACAGTTATAGGTGTACATGGCAGTGTGGTTGGCTTTATTTGTTTTGCGTGTGTGTGTGTGTGTGCATAAGTGTTTTGGCAGGATTTTCTTGGATATCTAGGTACCCATTTTGGCTATCTATTTACTCGTATACTTAAAAATTAAATGCAATTTTCCTTCGTTTTAAAGGATCCCAAATATCTCAATGGAGATGCGTAATAGCGAAAACCGAGTTGCATTTTCAAATTGGTTCGGTAAAAAGATTTTTTTAATGTTCACAAAATTTAGACTATTTTCGGGTTAAATTCAAGTAATATAAAGTTATAAGTCAAGAAACAATAAACATTAATGGAAAACGTATTTTCATTTTCTGGAAAGGACGCTATAACCTGTTTTGAAAAATCTAACCGTTTACATTTTTTAATGCATACAAGTCCGTCACATTTTGAACCGAAATCCGGTTTAATTTTAAATATTCCCAAAATTTGCCTGAAATTTTTAATAACCTTCTAACCAAAACATTAAAAAAACGGTTTTTTGCAGATTAGAATCCTCTAAATGTGACTCTGAACTCAAAACGCAAAAAACACAATTAGAATATGCAAATGACAAACGAAAAAAAAATTGCAAATTGCATGAATTCAAAAATTTAATATTTTTAATTGAAATTTAAAATAGGTTTAGAAATTTTTACCGAAACCCGGTTATTATTTTCTTTATTTTAAAAGTTCGTAAGAGTATAATGAATATTCTAAAGTAAAACCCTGAGCCAGCCGTAGTTTCATATCAAATAATCTAATTTCACTTTAAGTCAACCAACAAGATTTTTGGCCTGTAACCGGTTACATATTTCTTCATTTTAAAAATGAGTACTAGAACCCAAAACCTTATAGACATATTAAATATAACTATATCAAACAATTTTATTTATCTCTATGACTCCAACCGGATTTTTGTCTTGTAACCGGTTACATACGTCGCAATTAACCGGATTTTGACAATTAACCAGTTATATTTTTCTTCATTTTTAAACTTAGGATTTTGGTTCAAAATCTAATAGACATATTAAAGATATCAAATAATCCAATTTTCCTTTAACCGGATTTTTGATATGTAACCGCTTACATATTTCTCAATTTTAAAACTGAGGTTTTGACCTCAAAATCGAATACACATTAAAAATAACTATATCAAATTTCCTTTCAAATAATCTTAGTTCCCTTCAAGCCACTTAACCGGATTCTGCCAATTAACCGGTTACCTATTTCTTCATTTTAAAACTGAGGATTTGAACGCATATCCCAATAGACATATTAAAAACAACTACATCAAATCATCCAATTTCTCTTCAAATAATCTATTTTGGCTTAAGGCTTCAACAAGATTTTTTACAGATAACCGGTTCCATATTCCTCAATTTTAAAACTGAGGTTTGAAATCAACAACTAATGGATGCTTTAAAAATAACTAAGTATATCACATAATCAAATTTCCTTACAAATAATCTAATATCCCTTCAAGCCAAGCAATCGGTTTTTGGCCTCGAACCGGTTACAAATTTCACCATTTTATAATTAGGGTTTTGGACTCAAAAACTAATAGACACATTACAAATCGATATATCAAATTATTTAATTTCTTTTCAAATTATCGAATAATCTATGTTCCCTTACAGCCAACCAACCGGATTTTGACCTGGAACCGGTTACATATTTCTTCGTTTTAAAACTGAGTATTTGAGCTCAAAACCTAATACATATTAAAAATAATAATATCCACTTTCCCTCCAAGCCAAGCAACCGGATTTTTTACCTGTAACCGGTTACATATTTCTCAATTTTAAATCTGAGTTTTGAACTCAGAATTTAATAGATGCTTTAAAAATAACTATATCATATAATCCAATTTCCTTTCAAATAATATAATATCTCTTCAAGCCAAGCAATCGGTTTTTGGCTTGTAACCGGTTACAAATTTCTCCATTTTAATGTGATCTCAAAAACCAATATGCGAGTTAAAAATAACTACATCAAATAATCCAATTTACTTTCAAATAATCTAGTTTCCGTTCCAGCTAATTGACAAGATTTTTTGTCTGTAACCGGTTTCATATTTCTCCATTTAAAAACTGAGCATTTTAACTCAAAACAAAGTAGAAGTTTTAAATATAACTATATCCAATTTCCCTTCAAAACGATCTATCGGATTTTGACCTGTAACCGGTTACATATTTCTCAAATTCAGAACTGAGGTTTGAACTCACAAACTAATAGATGCCTTAAAAACAACGATATCAAATAATCCAATTCCCTTTCAAATAATCCCTTCAAGCCAATCAACCAGATATGTTTGCCCAAATGCTAATAGACGCTTTAAAAATAACTATGTATATCATATAATCAAATTTCCCTTCAAATAACCTAATTTAACTTCATGCCAATCACCCGGATTGTTTGGCCATATATTTAAATTTGAAATCTGAGGATTTGAACCCAAAACTTAATATCAAATAAATAAGAAACACAAATTTCCCTTCAAGCCGATCTATCGGTTTTGGACCTGTAACCGGTAACACATTTATCCATTTTAAAACTGAGGTTTTCTGCTCAAGACCTAATAGACACATTATAAATAACTGTATTAAATAAGTAAATTTCCCTTCAAATGGTCGAATTTGCCTCTAATCCTTCAAGCGGGTTTTTGACCTGTAACAGTTTCATATTTCTCAATTTTAAAAATTGCGTTTTTAACTTAGAACCTAACCGGTTCCGAAAATGTTGATCATAAAACCGGTTACAATTTTCATTATTTTTATTTTACAAATTCGATATGTTTATGGAGTTTTTGGTCCAACAAAATGCATTTGACAAATATTTTCGTTTATTACTTTCATGTACCAAAAATAATTTACAATAAGCAAAAGTTTCCAAACATTACGTTACATATTTTAAAATAAGAAACCGAATCAGACATATTTTTATATCAAAAAATTCTCCTTCAATTAAATAAGCTGGATTACAAATTACACATTTCTTCATTTTAAAATTGAGGATTATAACTCAAAACCACATTAAAACGGTAACAATACTTCTTTAACAGTATACATAACCGGGTTCGATAATGTTGATCGGAAAACCGGTTACTATTTTCTTTATTTTTTACATTTTTTTTCGAGTCAACAGGAGTTTAAGGCTAGTAAAGGGTTATGCTTCGCTACTACAGAAATGTTAAATGTTCTCCCAAAATTGTTGCCTTCTTAAAGAAATCTAGTTAGCATTTGACTTAAAATTTCCCCAAGACTCACTGAAAATTACAATTTTTTTTATTTTCCATTAACTTTTATTTTATTTTCCTCCAAAATTTAGAGAAAGTGCAGCAGACTTCTATTCTATGTTAGCTTTTATTAACCCAAATTGTTTTTGTGAGGAAAACACAGAAAACAAAAAATTAAGCGATTTTCCTTTCGGAGGACGGCTGCCTAGGAATAGAGGAATACTTTAAACTACAGCTGCCAAAATCGTTTGGCACTTGTGGTTACCCAGGTATGCCTCCTTTAACTAACCAAATTACCGTAGATAACTAAGAAACTGTCTTCTTTTCGAATTGTTGTCATTGAATTAAGAACCTTTATCGGATCTCTCTGTCTCTCTATCTGCTTGCCTCCTTTGCTAGACTTGTTTCTAGTCTCTGTTTCTGTTTTCTGTCACCATTTCTCTGGGCCTTGGTTCTGATGGTATCATTCAAACCCGAATAGAGTTGTTAACTTTTCCTTTGGCAAAGAAAATTAGATTTTTCAAGTATTCCCTTTGTCCGTCCGTAAGCATTGGGTTAAAGAGACGGATTTTCAATTTTCCTAGACGAGTTCTTGCATAATGGTTTGCCTCTTTCAAATAAAGTGATATGCCACATCATCATCAGCTCTATGTCGGGCAATGACGGATTTTTTTTGTAGTTGCTACAAGTCAAGTTTGGGGTATACCCACAAGGAGAGTTGAATGATTACGGGAGAAATGTGTGCATACGTTTAGGCTGACAAAAAATTAATGTCATTAGAAACTTGAAATTTTCTCTCAGTAATTTTGAAATGAAGTACATATGAATTTAAAAAGAAAAACTGATGTGATGGAGGGAAATTCTCCAGATGTCATTAAAACAACATTTTGTCATAATCAACACTGATTTTTGATTAGAAGATTTCTGAAAGACCTAAATTTTTTAAAAAATTATAAAAAAAATCGTAACGGGCTGTATTTTTTTAAGAAAATCATCAGCTCTAACTTTTCTCAGCAAATATTCATCGTTGACTAAATTTTCTTAGAGAAACTTCATAAAATATGAATGCAGGTCATGAACTATTTTCGTATAGAAAAGTCATCAACGATGACCTTTTCGTATGGAAATGTCATCAACGATGACCTTTTCGTATGGAAATGTCATCAACGATGACCTTTTCGTATGGAAATGTCATCAACGATGACCTTTTCGTATAGAAAAGTCATCAACGATGACCTTTTCGTATGGAAATGTCATCAACGATGACCTTTTCGTATGGAAATGTCATCAACGATGACCTTTTCGTATGGAAATGTCATCAACGATGACCTTTTCGTATGGAAATGTCATCAACGATGACCTTTTCGTATAGAAAAGTCATCAACGATGACCTTTTCGTATAGAAAAGTCATCAACGATGACCTTTTCGTATAGAAAAGTCATCAACGATGACCTTTTCGTATAGAAAAGTCATCAACGATGACCTTTTCGTATAGAAAAGTCATCAACGATGACCTTTTCGTATAGAAAAGTCATCAACGATGACCTTTTCGTATAGAAAAGTCATCAACGATGACCTTTTCGTATATAAAAGTCATCAACGATGACCTTTTCGTATAGAAAAATCATCAACGATGACCTTTTCGTATAGAAAAATCATCAACGATTACCTTTTCGTATGGAAAAGTCATCAACAATGACCTTTTCGTATGGAAAAGTCATCAACGATGACCTTTTCGTATGGAAAAGTCATCAACGATGACCTTTTCGTATGGAAAAGTCATCAACGATGACCTTTTCGTATGGAAAAGTCATCAACGATGACCTTTTCGTATGGAAAAGTCATCAACGATGACCTTTTCGTATGGAAAAGTCATCAACGATGACCTTTTCGTATGGAAAAGTCATCAACGATGACCTTTTCGTGTGGAAAAGTCATCAACGATGACCTTTTCGTGTGGAAAAGTCATCAACGATGACCTTTTCGTATAGAAAAGTCATCAACGATGACCTTTTCGTATAGAAAAGTCATCAACGGTGACCTTTTCGTATAGAAAAGTCATCAACGATGACCTTTTCGTATAGAAAAGTCATCAACGATGACCTTTTCGTATAGAAAAGTCATCAACGATGACCTTTTCGTATAGAAAAGTCATCAACGATGACCTTTTCGTATAGAAAAGTCATCAACGATGACCTTTTCGTATAGAAAAGTCATCAACGATGACCTTTTCGTATAGAAAAGTCATCAACGATGACCTTTTCGTATAGAAAAGTCATCAACGGTGAGCTTTTCGTATAGAAAAGTCATCAACGATGACCTATAGAAAAGTCATCAACGATGACCTTTTCGTATAGAAAAGTCATCAACGATGACCTTTTCGTATAGAAAAGTCATCAACGATGACCTTTTCGTATAAAAAAGTCATCAACGATGACCTTTTCGTATAGAAAAGTCATCAACGATGACCTTTTCGTATAGAAAAAACATCAACGATGACCTTTTCGTATAGAAAAGTCATCAACGATGACCTTTTCGTATAGAAAAGTCATCAACGATGACCTTTTCGTATAGAAAAGTCATCAACGATGACCTTTTCGTATAGAAAAGTCATCAACGATGACCTTTTCGTATAGAAAAGTCATCAACGATGACCTTTTCGTATAGAAAAGTCATCAACGATGACCTTTTCGTATAGAAAAGTCATCAACGATGACCTTTTCGTATAGAAAAGTCATCAACGATGACCTTTTCGTATAGAAAAGTCATCAACGATGACCTTTTCGTATAGAAAAGTCATCAACGATGACCTTTTCGTATAGAAAAGTCATCAACGATGACCTTTTCGTATAGAAAAGTCATCAACGGTGACCTTTTCGTATAGAACAGTCATCAACGGTGACCTTTTCGTATAGAACAGTCATCAACGGTGACCTTTTCGTATAGAACAGTCATCAACGGTGACCTTTTCGTATAGAACAGTCATCAACGGTGACCTTTTCGTATAGAACAGTCATCAACGGTGACCTTTTCGTATAGAACAGTCATCAACGATGACCTTTTCGTATAAAAAAGTCATCAACGATGACCTTTTCGTATAGAAAAGTCATCAACGATGACCTTTTCGTATAGAAAAAACATCAACGATGACCTTTTCGTATAGAAAAGTCATCAACGATGACCTTTTCGTATAGAAAAGTCATCAACGATGACCTTTTCGTATAGAAAAGTCATCAACGATGACCTTTTCGTATAGAAAAGTCATCAACGATGACCTTTTCGTATAAAAAAGTCATCAACGATGACCTTTTCGTATAGAAAAGTCATCAACGATGACCTTTTCGTATAGAAAAAACATCAACGATGACCTTTTCGTATAGAAAAGTCATCAACGATGACCTTTTCGTATAGAAAAGTCATCAACGATGACCTTTTCGTATAGAAAAGTCATCAACGATGACCTTTTCGTATAGAAAAGTCATCAACGATGACCTTTTCGTATAGAAAAGTCATCAACGATGACCTTTTCGTATAGAAAAGTCATCAACGGTGAGCTTTTCGTATAGAAAAGTCATCAACGATGACCTATAGAAAAGTCATCAACGATGACCTTTTCGTATAGAAAAGTCATCAACGATGACCTTTTCGTATAGAAAAGTCATCAACGATGACCTTTTCGTATAGAAAAGTCATCAACGATGACCTTTTCGTATAGAAAAGTCATCAACGATGACCTTTTCGTATAGAAAAATCATCAACGATGACCTTTTCGTATAGAAAAGTCATCAACGATGACCTTTTCGTATAGAAAAGTCATCAACGGTGAGCTTTTCGTATAGAAAAGTCATCAACGATGACCTATAGAAAAGTCATCAACGATGACCTTTTCGTATAAAAAAGTCATCAACGATGACCTTTTCGTATAGAAAAGTCATCAACGATGACCTTTTCGTATAGAAAAATCATCAACGATGACCTTTTCGTATAGAAAAGTCATCAACGATGACCTTTTCGTATAGAAAAGTCATCAACGATGACCTTTTCGTATAGAAAAGTCATCAACGATGACCTTTTCGTATAGAAAAGTCATCAACGATGACCTTTTCGTATAGAAAAGTCATCAACGATGACCTTTTCGTATAGAAAAGTCATCAACGATGACCTTTTCGTATAGAAAAGTCATCAACGATGACCTTTTCGTATAGAAAAGTCATCAACGATGACCTTTTCGTATAGAAAAGTCATCAACGATGACCTTTTCGTATAGAAAAGTCATCAACGATGACCTTTTCGTATAGAAAAGTCATCAACGATGTCCTTTTCGTATAGAAAAGTCATCAACGATGACCTTTTCGTACAAAAAAGTCATCAACGATGACCTTTTCGTATAGAAAAGTCATCAACGATGACCTTTTCGTATAGAAAAGTCATCAACGATGACCTTTTCGTATAGAAAAGTCATCAACGATGACCTTTTCGTATAGAAAAGTCATCAACGATGACCTTTTCGTATAGAAAAGTCATCAACGATGACCTTTTCGTATAGAAAAGTCATCAACGGTGACCTTTTCGTATAGAACAGTCATCAACGGTGACCTTTTCGTATAGAACAGTCATCAACGATGACCTTTTCGCATAGAAAAGTCATAAATAAATAAATAAATTTTCGTAATTTTATCGTATTAAATGCGGTACGTGTATGTGTATAATTGTAGGCTGAGCCCGTGTTTTCATTAAAAACTTAAAATTCAATTTGCAAATGTATCCCATTTGAATTTAAAATGTCGTTTTTACAAATTAGAATTCCGCACATGTTTTTCCAATACTCGTATGTTAGCTAGCCATTGAAACATTTGGGTTTTCATTTGCTTTGGGTCATTATTTTATCTCATTTCAAAATTAAAATTTTTCACGAAAACATGTAGCATTCTTTCAGGCATGCTGAATATATTAATTGTGTAGCCTACATTTAGGCACGGAATTAACATTTATTTTAAACACATTATTTGATTATTTGTGCGAACAACAACAAAAGGCTTTTTGTTTAAATTACCAGAAATAAAGCTCGCTTGCAAATGCATAATACAGAATTTGTACAAATGTCCAGTCTGGCTCGGCCGGTCAACCAATGGACGACTGAATTATAGGCGGTCGTAGTGGCAGATATGGTCGAATTTAAAAACGACCAAATGTTGAGTGCGTCTATTTTTATTAGTGTTTCCGTACGTAATACTCTTACAGATGTTAAAATATTCAATGAATATTTGATGACAATTAAATGACAGTCTTTCGACTGGACCAACACTATGCTCGTCCTGCCCATCGTATTGACACAGTCATCGCAGTGCCTGCCATCAATGATCTGGAACCAACAACAGCCACTCTGTGCCGCCCCCAACTCTCTCGCCCATCCAGAATCATATTGGTTGACTCTTCTTTTTCCCATGAATGTTAATGTATTTGCAGAGAGCTCTGTGTACGTACTTAATATTGGCGAATTGTCAATTTTTATCGAATTTATTTACGTTTCATTAATTCATTGTACTTTTATGCCTTTATTTCCATAGAATCAAATAAATACTTTTAACAAGCCAAAGTAGTTGTAATTGCTATTATTGTTTATTGTTTGTTTTTTTTTCTCGGTTTTTTGTTATATGCTATTAAGCTTTTTTTCCCCTTCCCATCTACAGTTTCATTATTAATTAATTATTTATGACTAAAGCTCTTTAAACCAATACATATATATACGTCTATAAATGCATGTCTGTCTCTTGTTTTGTTTAAATACCTTTTTTAATTTATGTTCAACATAAATTTTATTAATTCCGTGCGGTTCTTGAGGCCGACGTCATGAAAATAATATGTTTATTTATCCATGTTGCAAAAAAAATATAGCTCGGCCTGACACAACGATTTATGTTAATTATAGTTATCGAAAAGTTAATAGATCCTTTACCATTCCTAGAGTTGAGAGTTCAACAAATGAGTTTCTTTCTGTCGCTTGCACGACGGCTGCATACGGCTGTCAACAACTATTCAGAGCGATGACACCACTTCACGGTAAACAAAATGTTCTTCACCTCTTTTGTTGCCCCCATCCCGTTTGATTGTTCTTTTGGAAGTTTTTCAATAATAAATCAAATTAAGGCATTTTCATGTATTTAATATTTAAATCAATATCAAAGACTTGACAGCAACGCCTAAGGGTATGCTGTGAGTTTGAAATAATTATTAAACTGTGTGGGAGGTAAGCTTTGGTGTTCGGATAGGGAAGGAAGCTCTTAATTTTATAAATACAATTCCAGGTAATTGACACTCATTTTGGGGACTTTGACCTCTAGTCATGGTTTTCAATGAACTCTGGCCTAATAAGCACGGAAAAATTTAACAATTAATAATAATAATTTGAAAAGTTAGCGTTTTCGCTCTATCTTATACGCACCACAGGTCTTGCCTACATTTAGACGCAACGTATATGTGTTAGATACCAAAGGCAGGGGGGCCACTCCGTCCACTTTGCTCAAGCGGCAGAAAAACTATTACAGGGTGTTAGGACAAGATAACTCAATGGCAATTTGCTATGAAGTAGATAACTCAACTCTCTGCCTAATGTCGTCTACTAAAAAGTAGATAACCCTACTGATCCTCAACTAAGAAGGAGGTAAGCCAACTGACCGTCTACTATGAAGTAGATAGCCCGAATGCCTCTCTAATAGGTAGTAGATAACCCAAATGAACGTCTATATAGGAGTAGAAAACCCAACCGGTACTCTGATTAGAAGTAGATAGCACAGTTAATCTGCAACTAAGGAATAAATAACCCAACTGATCATCTACTGAAAAGAAAATAACACAACTGGTATTCATCTAAGGAATAGATAACCCAACTGGTCCTCTACTACGGAGTAGATAACCCAACTGGTCTTCATCTAAGGAATAGATAACCCAACTGATCCCATACTACGGAGTAGATAAATCAACTGGTCGCTTGCTAAGAAGAAAATAAGACAACTGGTCTTCATCTGAGGAATAGATAACCCAACTGACTGTAGATAACACAGCTGGTCTTCAGCTAAGGAGCATATAACCCAACTGGTCCTCTACTAAGGAGAATATAACGACTGTCTACTAAGGAGTTTATAACCCAACAGGTCCCCAACTAAGAAGATGATAACTGAAATGATCGTCTACTAAGGAGTAGTCAATCCAAGTGGATGCCTACTAGTAGATAACCAAACTGAACGTCTACATAGGTGTTGAAAACCCAACCGTTACTCTAATAACGAGTAGATAACACAACTGGACTTCAACTAAGGAATAGATAGATAACACAACTTTCTCTACTAAGAAGAAAATAACACAACTGTCTTCAACTAAAGAATAGATAAGCCAACTGGTCCTCTACTAAGAAGAAAATAACAAAACTGGTCTTCAACTAAGGAATAGACAACCCAAGTAATCCTCTACTAAGTAATATTCTTTTACACCTCTACTAAGTAATATTCTTTTACACTGACCGCCTACTAAGAAATAGACAACCCAACCGGACGTCTACTTATGAGTAGAAACCCCAACCGGTACTATACTGAGGAGAATATAACCCAAATAATCGTCTACTAAGAAGCAGATAACCCAACAGGTCCTCAACTATGAAGGAGATAACCCAACTTGTCGTCTACTAAGGGGTAGATAACCCGAATGCCTGCCTAATAGGTATTACATAACCCAACTGAACGTATACATAGGAGCAGAAAACCCAACCAGTACTCTGATAAGGAGTAGATAACAGGCCTGCAACTAAGGAAGAAATAACCCAACTGGTCATCTACTGAAAAGAAACAACAGAACTGGTCTTCATCTAAGGAATAGCTAACTCAACTGGTCCTCTACTAAGGAGTAGATAATACAACTGGTCTTCATCTAAGGAATATATAAGCCTCTATTCCTCTACTAAGGAGTAGATAACCCAACTGGTCGTTTACTAAGAAGAAAATAACACAACTGGTTTATTTTCCCAATGCCTAAATGTAGGCAACATATCAAATTTTTATAGAACAAATAGATTTTATTCGATGTATATTATTCAAACAACTAATTCCTCTGTTTTTTTTTTTGCTTAGATTATAATTAAAATTATGTACAACTAATTTGAGACACACTCTCACTTACTTTTAGTGTCGGGAGCAAATACGAAGAACAATATGTATGTTAAATTGGACGAATTGTTTGCCTTAAGAGACAGGCAAGACACCGAGTTATTATTATTGGTTATTAAAACAAAACATTATAGTTTTAAGTTATCTTTGTATACTATATCATTTATTGAAAGCTGTATATCTAATAGAAAAGACTCAATAAACCTAACTTAAACTAATTCCTCTTTATAATTTCTAATTAAATTTATTGAGCCTTTTATGATTACAATGAATGACTTAAGAAAGAGACAAAACAAATTAATGCAATTATCCTCTATGGGTATCAGGTCTTGATTTTGAATAAAATGAATAACGAATATTTGTTGATATGTCAAAATTGGGGGACTCTCATTGATAAAGCTAACTGGTGAAAGGTAATATGAACTAGGCCAATTTATGTTTTTCTGTAAATTGTAAATTTCACGATATGTTGGTTAGGATGAGTTCTTAATCGTGAGATAAATTTCCGCATAATTTCACAAACATAGACATACCGGCGAGATCCGCGAGTCTTTATATATAACAACATTTGAATAACGTTTTAAATCAGATTCAAAATATTTTCCAATGCAGTGTCTCAGAGCTTTCCTTTCAAGTATCTCTATTTCTTGTATTACTTCCTCTTTATAAATAATTGCGTTACTTCAAGAATATATCCTAAAGAGGACTCCGAATATCCCCAAAAATTTGCCCCACATTTTTTTATTTTTTTTCCCTTAACTCTTTTGTGACCTTGTCACATTTTACAGAAAATTTTAAAAATCCACACACCATATTCTGAAAGTTATAAAACATGTTTCTTATGTGGAAAAACTGAAGGATTCTTTTTACTACAGAAATATCATGTAGTCTGCAATTAATTGCTTTGTTTTATTTTTTTTCCTGTTTGAAAACACATATGTGAACTTTTCGAAGGCGTGGGAGGTCAATTTGAACAGCAGAAAAAAAGAGAAAAAACACAAAGAGGAAAACAACGCCTCCAATTATCAATATCGTTTTTGTAAACAACAACCAAAAACTAAACAATTTTTCACAAACAACAAAAAGACCCATAAAAAAGAGAAACGAACTCTGTGCCAAACAAACGAACAACAAAGCTTTTGTTTAACAAATTGCTAAGAAGAAAGAAAAAATAACACCAAAAACAACAACTGCTCCATAGCAGTGACATGGTGGTAGAAGAAGCAGAGAAACTGAGGTTTACCGTGGGTCGAGAGTGAGAAAGGAGGGCGATGAGGGCGATGAGGGGCTAGAGGCTTAGTCAGAGTCAGGGGAAGTTGTAGCTGTGGCCGGGCCAAACCAAACCAATGCAAATGCATACAGTTGCATGTTAAGGGTATATAACCAACAAAAACAATACCCCCAACAAAAGGATATTCAAATTATAACAGCAGCAACAACAACTTTAATGAAACTTTGACTAACAACAACTAAAACGTAACAAAGAAGAGAGTAGTGAAATCAGCCAAGCAAAAACGATTGCTTCGATTACACTATGCAACTGCAATTTTTTGCAAACAGATCTAGATCTGGAATGGTATGTGATATTTTAGAAAGACCAGAACTGTAACATATCTAAGGAATAATATAGTAGCATATTCATCAATAATGGTAATTTTTAGATAATAAAAATCTTATCTTTTGATGATACTAATCTCGTGTTATGCGCCTTGAAGTATGCAATATTTTTTAAACGCATGGATAATGCGTACTAATGTGTATTTAACTACACTGTGCAACAAATGAACGCTTTTGAAAAATACACCGACTTGACAGTATAGGGTCGATTCTACTATCAAAGCGTAGTATAACCCTATACTCGGTTTATCGAAATTGGTGACCTCAATCAGTAGGCCCCTCGATAAAGGTGTCATCAGTTTTTCTCCAACAACTTATTCCGACTTGGTGATACCGCTTAACTATATTTAGCAATAATGTAGCTAAGTATATGCTCAACATAGTTTTTTAACATTTTATGCCAACAAATTGTTTTCCTGCACTTTTTCTGAATAACTGAAGGACAAAAATATATTTTTTTCAGCATAACTTACAGGGGCTCCTAATTTTTCACTAACAATGTTCGGCAAAATTGTAGTCACCCGGACTACAATGTGAACAATACAATCTGAACGTGTCTAGGCACCCTAAATAGCCCACAAACACCACATTGTACCTCAAAAATATTAATATTTCACTATTTTGTAACTCTAAAACAAAAATATTTTTTTTTTGGTGCAGGGTGTGTTCAGCAACTTTGTAGAAATAGTAAAGTCAACGTTTTTGTGGAACATATTAACCCTCTAGCTCCTCCACATAACGAAAATTACTCATTTGCTCTAAAGCAAAAATATTTTTGAATAGTTTTGGTGACTGGAAATTTCATTTACTTATGCTCCTTGAGGTATGCAGCGTAAGGCTTCCGTGGAATCCTCCTCCCAAAAGTATGCAAGATTACAACATTTATTTTTTGTTTCTTAGTGTTATATAAGCAAAAATAAAATTATTTCAAAACTAAAAAATCACGCAAACTTTTGGGTTACACACTGGTCTGGTGTATGCGGTGCCCCAGAACGTTTCTCTGTCAAACGGAAACCCAAAGGTATTGAACTCAACTCTGAACATTCTCCTATACCATACGCTATACTCTATATGTAATTGCCGTTAAACGCCCCATAGAATTCACTGAGATACGCCAAGTTTTCGTGCTCTCGATTTGCGTTCATTTACCGCCAAACGGAAATGCCATTTAACTACGACGAGTTCTGTTTTTTGGAGCAGGAGTCAAACGAAGCTCACTCCATATAAACCATAATCAATGTAATCGATATAAAAAAATTTCAAAATATCAAAAAACATAAAATAAAGTTGCTGGCAGAGTCAAAAACGTTTGTTATTTATTTGTGGCAATTTGTTAAACATTATGTTTCTAAAGAGTATTTCACTGAGGAGGATGAGGAGAAGGCTAATGTTGTTGTTCTTGTTAATATTGTTGTCAGCAACAATATTAATTCAGCAGCAGCAACTGCAACAACAACAAACATTGTTGTCAACAACATGCAATTGTTATGAGTTAATAATAAGCTTTTGTAGAAATTGTCATGTCAATTTGAAATTGATTGAATGAAACCGAAAACTATAATTTGTTATAAATTGAAGTCAAAGGTTTTTCACAGTAAATTTATCGTGTTGTCATAATATTGCAATTTGTTCAATTCATGTCTGAGTGTAACAAGGAACTGGGATTTCAAATAATTCAAATCGCAAAAAATCTTCACTTTGAGTTGAAATAAAAATGAAAAAATTAAATTAAATTAAAAGAATTAAACAAATTACCCAATCAATTTGAATATTTACCAAAATATATTTTTGGATTTATGTATTTCATTTATGAACTCGAAGTCTCTACACCGAAAAAATTTTTAAAATGTATTTTTGCATTTATGTATTTAATTTATGAACTCGAAGTCTCTACACCGAAAAAATATTTGTTCATTAAAACCAGGGCCGTGGAGTCGAAGTCGGCGTTGTTTTTGTTTTTTGTTGCTTTCATGAAATTATACACTGAAAAAAAAAATTGTCATAAAATTAAAGAATTGCTCCAAAGACGTCCTTAGTCTTCAAAATAAGTACATTTTGTACTTAAAATATAGATCATTTCATTAATATTAAGTAATTTACTTAATTTTAAGTACATTTTCTTAATTTTAAGTACAAAATGTACTTATTTTGAAGACTAATGACGTCTTTGGAGCAATTCTTTAATTTTATGACAATTTTTTTTTCAGTGTACTTTCCAATAAATACATTGTATATTTTAAGAATATTTTTTATAAATATATGAATGGACACACATCTTTGGTCGGGAATATAATTGAATATAATAAAATTCAGTACATTTTATAAAATCGATCTCGGAGTCGTAGCTGGAGTCACAGTCGCTGTCGGAGTCGACTCCGAGATGAATTTTGCAAAATTATTTTATTCAACTATCGATTTGATTGATATGTATGTACATAAACATATTTATACAAAATAAGTAAAAACAAGTAAAAGCGTTAAGTTCGGCCGTGCCGAATCTTATATACCCTCCACCATGGATAGCATGTGACCACACAAAATAACTCAAACCTAACAAAAATAACACCGAAAAACATAATAAATTATAGTAGGAACAGTAGAAATCACAACAAGTTGGATGCTATATATGTATGGGAGTTATATCTAAATATTGACCGATATTGCCCATTTTGAATCCCAAGTTACTTGCAGCTATAAGAAGTATCTCTACCAAATTTGAGCCACCTAGCTCAAGTATTATAGATTGTAGCGTGATTACAACAGACGGACGGACGGACCGACGGACATACGGACATGGCTAAATCGTCTTAGGATTTTAAAACTATCAAGAATATATATACTTTATGGGGTCTCAATATCAATATTTAGAGGTGTTACCCCCATCCTATGGTGGAGGGTACAAAACTAATAAAATTTATGTATTTGAAATGAAATTATAATGAAATATCAGCCAAGAAAAAACTTTTTGTTTTAACCATGAAATGACAGAAAAAAACACAGCGAAACAAAAAAACGCAATCTTTTTTGTAGAAAAACATTAGTTATTCATAAGCAAACTTTTCTTAATTTTCAAAAAATGTTTTTATAAACGTCTGTATAGGATGTGGAGTATATTCATTTTGTCACTCCAGTTGTAACACCTCTAAGTATTGATCTGATGCTAAAGTATATACTATATTTTTAATCGTCATACAATTCTAAGACATGTCCGTCTGTCCGTCCATCAGTTTACTGTAATCACGCTACAATCTGCAGTAATTGAGCAAGATGACTGATAGCTGGTACAGATACTTCTTATAGCAGCTGGTAACTTGGAATTGAAAATGGGCAATATCGGTCCATTTATTTGATATAGCCCCCATATATAGCATCTCTCCGATTTCACTTAATAACGCCATGGAGACCGCAAATTTCAACTGATTGGGCTAAAAATTGGTAACTTGGGTTTATTTATATCCGCAACCTTTCACACAAACAACGCTAGTCATAGGACCATATTGTGATATAGCCATCATATAAAGGTTCCTCTAGATTTCACTTCTTAACGCAACAAAAACCATAAATTTAATCAAACTGGGCTGAAATTTGGTAATATGAGCTTATTTGTTCACGATCCATGGTGGAGGTTATATAAGATTCGGCTTGGTCAAACTTAACACCGTTTTTACTATTTTATATAAAGAACATTTTCGTTTGAATATAATTTTTGCTGAAATTTGTTGAAACAATTTTCTCCTCCTTCTCGCCGTGTAACCCAAAACAGTCTCTATTAAAATGTGTGGTACATAAAAATATATCAGATATTTTTTTAAGAAAACATCTTTTTTGTCTATCTTTATTTTTTGAGAAATCAACAAATTTAAAGTTTTTTGTATATTTGTCTTTTATTAAAATGCAGATAATTAAAAAATTACTGTTTTCTTCTTTATATTTTTCATATCGGACGTTATTGACTCATAATGCTCCGCAATATATGCAGTGCAGATATAGCACTCCTAAAGGTATGCAATTTTTTTCAACATATTTTTTTACCCATAAACACGTAGACTTCATAAATAAAAACATGTATTATCTTGTTATTGTACAACATATTCGCCTAGCAGAGAGTAAAATTCAGGGATATGTTAGATCCGGGTAGATAGGGTTGCGATCTAGAGCTAAAATGTCCTCCAAATTCCTCATCGGAATTCTGAAATGATCCAATGGGAGGCTCTCTATTTGGTAAATAGATAAAATACATATCTAAGATATATTAAATGCATAGACATTTGGCCAAAAGATGCTTCACATCCCCTCTGCTCAGAATTCACAATTTCTAGAGAAAAAGGACAGTCTGACTATCCATGTATATATGTATCCTCAAACAGGGACGTATAAAGAGGGGGGGGACGGAAACCCAGGAAAAAATGTTGTTTTTGTCGACCGGTGTAATTATTGGTTGGCTTTAAATTTATGATAACCAGATATGGCGAAAATTAAGTTAAAATTACATTTATGATTTCTTATCTATCTACCTTTTTAACATGTAGGTTGCAGTGATGGAATGAGTTTGCACAACCGTGTATGTAAATTTGACTTTATATTGGGTGTGGTAATAAGTAGTACGGTTTTGGCCATTACACAGAGCTGATCACGGTATTTGCAAACGATTAACCTAGATATAATAAAGGCTTACGAAATCATAAAATTGGCAACGACTAAATTAAGTGACATGCGTAGAAATTCAGATGCGTAGTTTGATAAACTGTTTGAAGAATCCACACAACTTGCAGGAAGTTTTGGAATAGAAGCTGCACTACCTAGAAGAGTAGGCACTCAAAAGTATAGGGCTAATATTCCTGGTTCAGATGCCAAGGCGTATTTTAGGACAACATTGTTCATACCATATCTGGGCGAAGTAATATCACATTTAAATAATAGATTTTCCGAACATGAAGCTATAATTACAAGTCTGTTTAATATCGTTCTGATACGAGTTATTAATCTAATAAAGGAAGATTTCGAAGAAGTCACACTTTTTTACAAAAACGATTTAAAAAAATCAGCAAAATCTGTTTTAGCTGAAATACGTATATGGATTGATTATTGGAAGCAGAAGAATGATAAGCCATCAAATGCATTAGATGCTATTTCAGTTTGTGATGAGGACATGTTCCCAAGCGTTTTTACCCTTTTGCAGATACTGGCCACAATACCTGTGACAACGGAATCTGCTGAGCGAAGTTTCTCGACGTTAAGAAGAATAAAAACTTATCTCCGGAACAGAATGGAAGGAGAAAGGCTATCTTATCTGGCTTTGATGTCTATATACAAAGATGAAGTCAAAATCGATGAAATAATTGATATATTTCTTTCAAAAAATCGAAGATTACATTTTTAACTCTTACGTATTTTATTATAAAAAGTTTTACTGATCTCGTACTAAAGTACACATTTATATTTAGGAATAAAATTCGAAATAAAAACTAAGGAACTTAACTTCCATTACCTACACAATAAACGCAATTTTTTAATTGTTTATCTTTGTTATGGAAAAAAAGGTTGGACCCCCCCGAACCAAAATCCTGGATACGTCCCTGTCCTCAAAATCGAAGTCCAACTCGCAAATACATATAGATGGATTGCTCGTTGTTACAGCGGTTTAACAGGGTTTTCCAATAATAGTGATATGATTTCTTTGAAAAAAACACACTTATTGTTAAGGAAATTCAAAAGTTTTTTATTTAATGTGAAGTACAATCGATACAATTAACGGATTACGGAACGAATTCGATGAATCCAATTTTCGAGCACTTTTTCCACTTAATCAAGTCGTATGTCATGAATTTCAAGTTCAATATTGACTTGTAAAACTTGAAGAAAGTCTGGTTTATTTCGAAAGACCAATGACTTCAAATAACCTCACAAGAAATAGTCTAATGGTGTTAAATCACAACTTCTTGGAGGCCATTCAATATCACAATTTATTGAAATAATCGAATCTCCAAACTTTTCTCGCAACAATTCAATTGTTTTATTTGCTGTGTGGCACGTAGCCACAATCAATGAATGGCAAAAAGATAGCTCTTAACTAGAGCTAAAATATTGCTCATGGGTGTCAAGGTCGCAGGACGACTGGAAAATGTTTTTTTTGCATTCTGAATAATTTGTAAACGTTGTTCTTGCGTATATCTCTCCCTGAGGAAATTGTAAACACTACTGAATACAATGAAAAACAAATGACAGATCATGACATATTACAAATGGCCGAAATGTCACTTCAAAATCGAATCATCGTATCATTGGAAAACCCGTTATAAGGGTCTGAGACAATCCATGTTTTGGTCTAGGGTCCATGTAAAGATCCATTCAGTCACATGCAACTTCTAGATGTCCTATAATCCACATTTCTCATTCATTTAAGATTGGAAGTTGCACTTTAACAATGTAACCTCGATTAAAACATAATAATTTCGACACGCTAAATCGAATGGCATTAATAGTTTTTTCCTGGGACATCGAGTTTTCGAGATATTTAGCAACAAAGTTTGCTAGGTAAACAAACAGGTTAGTAAATTTAAACACTATTTTAGTATAGAAGGCTTTGAAATAGCTATTCCATGGCAAAGAAAAAATAAAGGAGACTCTTCGGGAAGTATTTCTCTCAAAACGAGCGATTAGCCCTATCATCGCCTTGTCCCTGAAAAACTCCGTCCAAAAGTAATGATATATCTAAGTCATAGAAATTGACGGAGTTTTTGGGTAATGTGTTCCACAAAAATATTGTTTGTAAAAAGTCACTATAGTTTCCCACAATACACTTTAATGGTAACCCAGTAGGGTGATCAAAAACCGGTTATTTTGAAAATACGGTTTTCGGTTTCTTCGAAAATTAAGTTAACTCTAAAACCGGTTTTCGGTTTAACCGAAAATAGAAAACCGGTGAACCGGTTGTTTTCGGGTTTTCTTTTTTAATAAAAATGCATAAATAATGCTCAACATTTTGTTAGATGACGTAAAATAAGAGTAGTGGAAATTCAATATGTAACCATATTCCAATTAAATTAAGATTTATTTGAAAATTTTCATATTTTTATTTATAATAGGTAATTGTTCCAATTTCATTTATGATATAATATAATATCTGCAATATTTGTAATATTTATGTTCAATTTTTAAAGAGATTTCTTTCAAAAAAAATTGATTATGATTAGTGAAGATCGGCTAATAGTGAAGATCGGCAAAATCTTAGCTTTTAGCATCATATAAATGGCAAACCGATTATATACATATATTATCAGAAGTAACGGATTCTGCCTTGAGCATACTATAGAGATGAAAACTTGTCGAAATGTGAAACTGAACATATCGCTCACTCACTTCAAGAGTGTCATAACTCAAAATTTAAAATTTTTGAGGTTACAAAAATCCGAATTTTGCAAATGTCCATAAATTAATCTCAGCGAAATTTGGTCTATAAGCAAACAACCATATTTCCGATTATTCAAGCGTATTTAAACATCTTATTTCATGTTACTTATCTTTTTATACAGGCTTAATGTTACACATCTTGGCAATTTTCAATTTTGAGTTATGTCACTCTTGAAGTGAGTGAGCGATATGTATTTTTATTTATACCTACATTTCAATTAGAAAGGATTGTTAATTAATTTCTATACCGCAATAAGACCCTTGATAAAAAATACAGACGAAGTCAATAGAGAAGTTAGCAATGTAAACAGTATAAATACATATAAAACTGCATTTTGAAATCGATGGATATGCACAAATGATGTCAACGGTTTTTATATTGATGTTTTCAAAATTTTAGGTAGGTTCCTGTTTCAAAAATAATATTTTCTTTATCATTTTATAATGGTTTCAAAAAACCGAAAAGTCGAATAAACCGAGTTGAAAAAACCGACGGTTCTAGTTATTCGAAAAAGCAGAAAAACCGGAAACCGATAGGCGGTTTTTAAAGAGAAACCAATTAACCGGTTAACCGGTGCGGTTTTTGATTACCCTATAACCCAGTGATTATTTAAATATATCGTATTTATCCACAAAGTTTTGCTGGGTAAAAGAAGAGTTTGTAAATTCTCGAACTATTTTAGTATAGAAAGCTGCGTAATAGAGGCTTCATGTCAAAGAACGACTAAAAGGAGACACTTAAATAAATATTTTTCCCAAAACACCCGACACCCTCAATTACCCGGGGGTAAAAGAAAATCACCCACCAAAAATAATTATTGATCAACAGGATTGGAAATCGATGGATTTTGTTGATGATGTATTCGACAAAAAGATTCCTTATAAAAAAATCACTAAAAACCCCAACAATACACTTTTATGTGGCAAACAGATTCATTAGAACACAACATTTCTATAAACGCAAAGAAAAAATTCGTTTCTGCGAAACGAAATATTAGACAACTACAATTCTCGTTTGTTGGAACTGAAATTTCGTTTGTTGTGACAGAAACATATTCTGACCAAACGAAATTTCAGTCGTCGTAAATGAGAATTGTAGTTGTCTAATATTTCGTTTCGCAGAAACGATTTTTTTCTTTGCGTGTAACTTCTGCAATAATCATCTCAATGTTTTCATATTTTGTATTTTAGGTAACGTTCGTTGTTACAGCGACTTTATACGAGTTTAGGACGAATCAGGTCCCTCGCATTCAACTTCTAAATCTTCTAGAATCCATACTTTTCCTTTAATTTGACAGCTATTTAGGGAATTATATCTTATTTTGCTTAAAATAAGCCACATCGAACCGTGATATAGCTTTATACTGTTTATACTCCAATAGGAATGCAATGTAAGGTTTTATTAATATTCTCATTCTACAAGTATGCAAATATTTATGAATATTTCTTATAGGAATTCGGCTCCGATTCGGCTCCTTCTGCATCAGAAAATAATATATATGCATAATTTTCTTTTTCAATTAAAGATTATTTAATATTTGTACCTATCGTTCTACTTTTAAGTGCTAATGTACCTTAAAATATGCAATGGTAATTAATAATTAGTTTTCCTCTTTAAAGTGTGTTACATTTTTACCCCGAGTTTTTGTAAAACGGTTTTCGTTCGTCTACGACGAATCATACAAAATCAGTCAATTGATACTCGAAATATTTAAGCCACCGGAATCTATAATTCGTCATGTACTATAGGAATGCTGGGAAATAATTCGTACCGAAAATATTTCATGTCGACATTTCCAGGAAAGGATAACTGAAAAGACGTAATAAATTACAATCCTCAATAATAAATATTTACTTAATATTTCCATTGAACAAATTGTGTTCCTGTAAGGCAAAACTTTTTCGCTTCATCAATTGTTCATTATTATATATATTCCAGCAAAGAGCTCATTCCCACCATAAGTGTGGTAGATTTTTGCGTTGACTACTGAAAATTCTTAGATATTACATATAATTCAGTGTGTCGAGCAAATTATTTAAACCTGTTCAGAAATATCATTAATATCCATACAAATATTTTTTTCCGGAGAAATATCTATTCCCGGTATATTTAAATATGTTTGTCCTTTGTCAATTTTTTTTGCCAGCGAAGAGTTCAAGTTATTTATGCATTGCATTGTTTACATATTGATTAGCCCCAGAAGTATGCTGCATTCCGGAGAAAATATGAAAATATGCATTGCATTGTTTACATATTGATTACCCCCAGAAGTGTGCTGCATTCTGGAGAAAATATGATAAATAAAAAATTAATTTTTATTTACATATATTTAAAAAAAATTAAATCGGTTTAATATTAGTATTAATCAATGTTAAATTTAAGATTTAAAATTCGAAGAATTACGAATCAAGCCTAGTTCTAGAGAAATAGTCGTAAATTGTAGCCTAATTTAGGGGTTTCTTTATATTTTGTTCGAAATTAAAATTGGCAACTTTAACGGCCGTTTCTGTTTTTCTAACGAAAGTCTCTGCGAACGAAAACCAATCACTCACTTTCGTCTGGAATTTGGTTTCTCTAAGGTTCGTTCGTTCGTTCGCATGGCTTTACGTCAATGACGTTAACAATTTACCAATTGGCAAATAATGTAATTGCCAGGTCAATAATTTCACAACTTCCGGTCTAAAAAAGCACACATTTTTGTATGGTCGACCTTAGAAAATACAACTCTGTATCCTTTACACTGGTGGTGACCAAAAATCAACCCTGGGTGGTTCAGCTGAGCTGATCCAACACTCTCATTTCTTTCTCTCTCTCTCTCTCACGTCTCTCTCATTGTGCACTGATGAATTTTTCCATCTCAGCGAGCTGCCAATGTTGACTTCTTTATGCTTCAAAATGTAAACATATGTATACAATTTTATCATTATTTAATTGTTTTTACCATAATTATATTTATATCTACTTATTTTTTGCTTTTAATAACGTTTTTATTGTCATTGTTCTTATCAGTCGACAAATAAAATAAAGTGACTCGATCTGACATTTGTGTTCGCCCAGATGACAGCAAAGAGAGATAGAGAAACCAAAATTTACACTGAAATGATTACGTTTTCGTACGAGTTCATTATCGTGCGACTTGCCGTTGTGATGGTAGTTAGTGAAACCCAAATCAGCTGTTTGTCGTCTGGCAAGCGTACGAAAGCAAAATTTTAAGTTACAGAAACAGGCTGTAAGTTTTCGGAAAATTACTGGCATTTGCAGTAAATGAATGATGAAATGTTAAACCTAGGTAATTTTAAATTGTTCAACAGACACAGTCTGACTCACAGTCATTCAGCGAAATAAAACCTTGCCTATTTTAAGGGGTTTGCTTAAATTTTATTTAAAATGTTTCAACTCTAAATCTTCTCAAGGCCTTCATAAAGCTGATATTTGAAAAACAAAAAAAATGTTTAAACCAATCTTCTTATTGGTTATGCCATGCTCATCCATATTTCACAACATTTTCCGCTTAATTATATCCTTGTTCAACCATGTCATGTTTTATCCGTTTTTTCTCCTTCGTTCTACCTCTTGAGTTCCTCTTTCACATTTCTGCCTCGGCTTGCCATGCCTGGCATGGCCTTAGACAGCTTGTAAATTTGATTGATTTTTGACATTTATGCTCTTTTAGTTCATTTTCAGTTAAACGCCTGAAGTTATGCTTCAAAACAACATCATTAGTTTTCATATTGTTTTCAGAAAATGAATGAAGCAAACGAGTTATAAAAAAAAACTTTCAGACCGATAACGAATTGTTTAAGGCGAACGAGTGAAACTATGCTAAGCAAGAAGGGGTGTTTGTAGAGCCAAGGGGTGAAGAGCCCAGGATTTGGGGGGAGAGCCAAGGGGTCTCCATTTCAAATTGATAGTTTTTTCCTGCAGGCCACGAAAAGAGGAACCAGCAGCAGTAAAAGGCCACATTTCAAACATCATTAATCAAAAAGAAGTTATGGAGTACAGTGGGTAATGGCAAGAACGATACTGATTAGTTTCCTAAAGAGTTTGTAGCTGGTATACCCGCATATTATGGTTTTTGTACAAAACGTGCAGATATCTTTGCAAGAAAACATAATTTATTTTAAACTTTTGCTTGAGCATTAACAATAATTACTTTATTTGTTCAAAAAATATCTTATTCTCTAAAGTGCTTTATAAAAACTCATGACTATGCATGTCATTAAATCTGCCAAATGTCGCATCCCCATAAGTATACTTTGGATTTGTTCCAGATTTTTGTTTTCTCTCCCTAAAGTATACCTGACTCTTTAATTGCATTTCCATTCTATTCCCCGAAAAATTTTGCCAAATTCTAATAAACAAATTCTTAAAATTTTTTGAGTGTTTAGCAAATATAGAAATAATTAAATTTATAAAAATACTTACAATTCTCTGAAAAATACAAATATTTTAAGTCTGTTTTCTTTTAGCTTAAACAAAAAGCTATTCAAGATATTTTATAAAAATTTTACATACATTTTTCTCTCGTTTGCATTGGTATTTTGGTCTGTGAGTGTGTGTACGTTTGGATGCATAAGTAGAGGATTTTTTCTTGTAACTGAAATTCCTTACTGTATTCCATTCCACCCCCCAAACAAAAAAGTTTACTTATAGAAGTGACTAATCTACGCCATTCAAGTGCATCTTCAAACACTATACCGAGATTGATGTGCCAAAGGACCAAAGAAAAAAAACCAACACCAATACAGAATGACTGTTAAAATATTGAGTAAAGGTAAAATAAACAGAGGGCGAGAGAAGAAAAGAAACACTCTTGCATTCCACTTCTTTTGGTTGCAGCATAAAGAAGAATGACAACTTTTGATAACGCTCAGAGAAAAGATGAAAGTGTTGGAAAACGATACTGCTGTCACCCTAAATATTTAAGTAGGCGGAAGAAATTAATTTATTTCACAATGAAATATGTTTCGTTACAGAAAATGTATTATTTAAAGGTTTATAGGGTTTTTAAAATGGCTAAACTCCCGAAAGTAGGCCACAAAGGTAGGCAATGTTTTAACATTAATAACAAATATTAGATAAAACTATTTCTGACATTCTTCTTAGTTTGTTCCCGAAAATACAATATTCCTTTGCTTTACAGATTTCGATTTTGAAATATTTATTTATTTATATGATTTACAATACAAAGTAAATTTATATTCTAATTTTACGGTCCAGGGAAAGACCGGGTTACAAAGACCATATGGCTAAATGTTTGCAGCGACAGACCAGAGCCTCTGGTGGGAATCGAACCCATGACCCCCAAACTTATAGGCGAGTACTGGGGCGCTCAATTTTGAAATATATTTATTTATATTAAATTTCAAAATCCGATACTCCACAAAGTATGCAGTGGTAATAAGAAATTTGGTGAACCCTCTATAATTGCCCTACGTTTTTCTTTTTCAGGTCACCTTATTTGCGGGGAAGAAAGCTGGTGATATTTCGCATAGAAAATTGATGTTAGATCAGGTAGTTTCCTGGGAACGCCCCAATTCGAATTTTAAGGAAGTACAGTGTAAGAGATGCCAGAAATGGGGACATATTGCTCGGAATTGCAGCCGCCCGTTTTCCTGTGTGAAGTGTGACTCTGTTCATGAGCCGGGTGCATGCCTTCGGGGTCAGAACGGCGAGAATCCTAAATGTGTAAATTGCGGCAAACTGGGCCACCCGGCGAGTTGGAGGGGATGTTCGGCTTTCAAGGAATACCAGGAGTTTAGGCTTAAACTGTCGAAGGAGGCCAGTGAGAGAAGACGAGTGGCTACGGAAAATGTGTCTCGTTCAATCTTTCAGTCAGGTTTTGTTAGTGGAGGAAAGTCATTTGCTTCATGTTTTCATCAAGCTGGTGACCCGAATTTTTCTAATGTTAGAAGTCCGGCGAGGGCTTCGCCAATAATCGCAGAATTTATGGAGATAGCTAAGGTTATTTGTGGATCGGAGCCATTGGAGGAGAGAATAAAGAAGTTTATGCTTAACTATAAGACTATGTCAAAGGAACAAGCCAGACAGGAATGCTTGTTATTACTCAAGGAAGTTTCAGAATCTTATGGTCCATAGGTATTTGAATTTTTTGACATTTAACGTTAGATCTCTTGTGGATACTAGTAGAAGAATTCAATTGTGTGATGTTTTGAGGAATAATGGGATTGATTTTGCGTTTATTCAGGAAACGCACTTGAAGTATCGTAAACGTGTTAATTTGGAGAAATATTCATTCATTAGGGATGATGGAGCTCAGGGTATTGGTATTGTTGTAAGGGATTCTATTGAATATACAAGGGTTGATATTCCGAACATAATTTTTCCGAATATTTTTATAAAGGTCGAAATGAATTTCAATGGCACATTAAAGAAGTTTCTTTTTGGTTGTGTATATTTTCCGTCTAATTATAACTCTGTTTCTATTTCTGATGGCCTTTCTGCAATTAGCGTTTTTTCTCAGAACTTTGATGGTGTGGTTATTGGTGGCGATCTTAATGCCAGGAATTCCGTTTGGGGGGATGCATTTAATAATGCGAATGGTATTGTGTTGAACGATTGGATTGTTCGTAATTCATCTGACTTTACGAGGCTTTGTGATTCGAGACCATCATATCTGAACGGCTCGTCATTTTTGGATCATTTCTTGATTAGTTCGGATTTACTTGATGGCATGGACATTAATTACGAGGTTGGATGTCTGTCGACTTTCTCGGACCATTTCCCTTTGAGACTTCGACTTAGATTTAGTGATTTTCGGTTTCTGCTAAAGGTTCCTCGAGGTATTCGGTCGTTCGATGGAACTGATTGGGATCTTTTTCGTGATGATGTGACGGTAGGCTTGTCGGTGAACTTTCCTCCATGTGATCGGAATCTTTCGAACTCTGAGATTGATACTTATATTCGAGAGTTTTCGTCACTGATGGATGGGACAACTTCAAGGCATTCGTCGAATGTGGATCTAAGGGGTAGGAGGTTTGTTGTGTCACGGAATGTTCGAAGACTTTTCCAGATTAAGTATGACCTTCAGAGGAGACTGAAGACTATTTACCACCGCACACTGAATAGGTGTCATCCGGATTATTTACTTATTTCGAAGCAGATTCAACTTCTAGGGATTATTATCAGGGAACAGGTGAATTTGGAACAGGCTGATCGGTTGAACAGGAAACTAGAAGGAATAAGGCCAGGCCCTAGGGCATTTAGGGAGATTTATGGCGTAATTGGTTCTAGGCGTCAATCTGGTTTAGGACAGGTTTCCGTTGGTGGAGTTTTGATGGAAGGACCACGTAGACTGAGTGCACTGAAGGACCATTTTGCTTCCGTTTATCAACCATTTACTCCCGACAGAGATGTTGCTGGAATAGTTTCGGTTATCACGGAGAACATTACCCAAGTCTCTGAACACAGGTGTGTCTTTGATGGGCATTCTGGGGCTTTGAATACGTCGGACTCCGCTATGGTTTCGCTTTATAGTGTTGTGGAACAGGTAGCATTGTTGAACACTAAGAGATCTTCCGGTCCGGATAACATTTCGAATTATTTGATTAGGAAAATGCCAACTAGGGCTTTTGAGTTTTTGACAATTATTTTCAACAACTGTATCAGCAATTGCTACATTCCTGATTCATGGAAGATTGCGAGGATTATTCCAATTGCGAAGAAACCTGGGAACTCCGATGTCAACAATCTGAGACCAATTTCTATGCTGTCGAACTTAGGGAAGCTTCTTGAGAAAATTGTTTTGGGGAAGATGCGAGTGGCTGTCGAGGATATGTATATTTCTGAGTACCAGTTTGGATTTAAAAAGGGTCATTCGACGACCCACGCATTGCTGAAATTTCAAGATGACGTCGTCAGGAACCTGAGACAATCTAAGTGTACTGTTGCGGTATCCCTTGATATTGAGAAGGCTTTTGATCATGCGTATCATGACGGGATTCTGTATAAGCTGATTAATATTGGATTTGATAGGTTTGCGATAAAACTTCTTCATAGCTTCTTCCACGATCGGAAATTTTTTGTTGAGGTGGATGGTACCTCCAGTTCGTTCGGTGATATTGGTTGTGGTGTCCCACAAGGCTCAATAATGGCTCCGTTTTTGTACAATGTATTTATCCATGATTTCCCTCACATATCTGGTGGGTCGAAGAGCATATTATACGCTGATGATTCTTTATTATACGCGCATGCTGAGTCGCCGATTGTTGCTCTTTCCTTGGTTCAACGACATCTGTCTATTGTTAACGATTATTATACTTCCTGGGGTATAAAGATAAATGTTGGAAAATGTGAGGCTTTATGTCTGAGGAATGCGTCAGGGAAATGTGCTAGGTTTGTAGTACCCGAGAGTAAGGTTTTAAGACTGTTCTTAAATGGAACCGAGATTCCATTTAGGAATAGTTTTAAATACCTTGGAGTCCACTTCAACAAGTTGATGAAGTTTAATGAGCATGCGCGTATAATGTTGAGGAAGGTTAGTAGGGTGAAGGGATCACTTTCTGGAGTACTATGTAATAGATCATTACCAATTTCAACTAAACTTTTGATATACAAGGTGTGTATAAGGCCGATCTTATTATACGCATTTCCTATATGGTTTAGCATTTCTCCAACTGTTGCTAGGGAGCTGGAGATATGTGAAAGGAAGGTCATACGGCAGTGTGTGAATAAGAATTTTGAAACCCCAACGAAGAGATACTCGAATGTGCACATTTATGGGGAATCCTCCATTACTCCCATTGGGAAATATTCTCTAAATTTTCTTCGGAAGTTTGCGGAAAGTCTGGCTCATCATGAGAACAATTTGATCTTGGAAATTTTTTATTTCCAAAAAGAATTTGGCTGGTCGGATGTCTATTATCTATCACCAATCGGAATTTTAAGGGAGAACACCACGCTGAGTCTGGCTCATCATGAGAACAATTTGATCTTGGAAATTTTTAATTTCCAAAAAGAATTTGGCTGGTCGGATGTCTATTATCTATCACCAATCGGAATTTTAAGGGAGAACACCACGCTGGAGTCAGATCCAATACCTTCTATTTTGACGGAATTTTACTCATCAACACTACCTAACACACATAGGGGTTAGTTACTTTATTTAGTTTATTATTAGTAAGTTAGTGTTAAATTAGTTTTAGATTATTTTTTAAAATGATTTTAGTCTTAGTACTTTTTTTCTTTTTTATGTAATAGTTTTTAATTACTTCCCGGAGTTTGACCTCCATGATATTTGTCAAAGCGCCTGGAGCAAGCGCTGTTGAAACTTTATTACGATATAATATAGTCAATACCAATTCAGAGAGCTCGTTGCTTATAAACATATATATTAAATTAAAATAATACATAATAGTTTTAAGTTTTCTTTGTCAATATTCATTCCAACCTAAAACTTTCATATGTAAGTCTCAATAAATCGAATCTTGAATCGAATCTTGAATCTCGCCCTACGTTTTTGCATATATTTTTTAAAACTCTTGGTGATAAACATATTTTATATCGTCATCAGAAACGAAAAAGGGCCTATCATCATGTTTGAAAATTTTACAGGAGAAGCAAAAAAACTAAATAAAATGAAAAGTGTTGCCGTTAGGAAGACGTGGGCTTCAGGATAATATCTAAACATAATGATGCATATATAAAATCACACAAGCATGATATATAACTTGAAACTTAACTATGAAAAAAGAAATAATTTGTTGTTAGGCCTTTTTGAATTTCGTTAATAAATTCGCCAGTTTTAACATTACGCCGCTAAAAATTTGTGTATTGTGTATTTTGATGCAGGGTACCGAAATCCATCAAAAACTGAGTTTCCATTCTTTTTGTTGTTACGCCCTTTTTCGTTTCTGATGACGATATGTAATAAATCTCTTGAAGCTTCTAGAAAATGACTCTTTGTAAGATCCCTAGAATAGGCGACATATCTAAATAAAATTATCAGTTACCATACATATCTACTTTCAAAAATATAGAAAAATTACAGCAACATATTTATGTTTTTCTTTGAAAAATTCTTCAAACTCTTATTATTTTCGCTCTCGAAAATATGCTACACAATTTTCTTAAACCTATCATAAGTCCTTCCAACAGAAGTATTTTTGTATTCATAAATTCTGTTCTTAATAACTCGTCATTTAGTAAATCAGACATTTGGTCAAAAAGTCCACTTCTTTAAATAAAAGTTGACCTTGAAAATTTTTTTTATATTTATCAAATCTCGTAAAGATTTTAGTAAATGGATCTTTATAAGCTCCCTAGAATAGGAAAAAAAATCTAAATGAAATTGTCAGTTACCAGAAATATCTACCTTCAAAAGTATTGAAAAAATTACAGCCAACATATTGAGAATTTTTTTATTTAATGGTTTTCTTTGAGAAATTTTTCAAATTCTTATTTTGTTCGCTCCCGAAAATATGCTACATAATTAAAGTATTTTTGTAATTATTTAGTAAATCAGCCATTTGGTCAGAAAGACCATTTTCTAATTATAAGCCAACCTGGTTAGAGTATTTTTATTATTGTTTTTTCTTCACTTTATTTCTGTACAAACTATTCGCTTTCTATCTTTCCCTTTTTTTCTACATAATTTAATTTCATAAGTATGTTTTTATCGTTATATCCTTTAACCGCATTTTTAATACTTCTATTCGTCGGAAGTTTTCAAAAGCCAATGGTCCATAAAGTATGCAGTTGTAATGAGTAATTAGTTTAACCTCCTTAAAGTGTACTACATTATTGCGCAAACTTTTAACAACTCATATAAATTGCATAAACATCAGGATTACATTAAATTTCTTAGAGATTTTGGGAAATAATCGTTTCTACGAAGTAATCATTCCAATTAAAGCAATACAAAGTTAGGAACTTAACAAATTGTGTTTATTTATTACTTATTCAGTTCTATATAAATTTAAAAGTATTTAATAAAACTCACATCTTCTTCAAGCTCCGAGAAATTTCATAGATTTGCAAGTTTTTTGTTTCATCATTTTATTCGTTAGATATAAATAAATTATGTTGAAAAGTACGATGAGTTAACATACATACGAACAAGCATTTAGTATCTAAAAATAAGGTAAAAAGTAATCAATAATGAAAATTATATAAAACGAATATTATTACAGTTCTTTTATTACAATGCCCCCCCCCTAAAGAATGCTCTTTAATTGGCTAATTAATGTCTCGCTCCCCTAAACGGTATGCTACATATTTTCGGTGGAATTTTTAATTTTGTATACATATAAAAATAGAATCTCTTAAAATTTGTTAAGAGAATTAAGCGATTTAAGAAAAAAGCATATTAAGCTTTTTTAATCGAAATTCATTGAAGGCAAATTTCGCTAACCTTTGTACAAATAATAGATGTCAAAGTGCAATTAAGCATATCGCCATCAAAGCTCTTGTTAATTGAAATGTTAATAAATTTTGACCTGAAATATATCTATAACTGAGAAATATGTCCGTAACAGAGAGGTATACACATTATCAATTCCGTTACATTGATTAGGAGCAAATAGTACATGTTCAGGACTCTCCAAAAAATTTACTATATTAATACATATAGGCAAATTATGTAGATAAACAGAGTGGGAAAGGAGTCTTCAGCAATGTACCTATTTCGTAAAGAATGGATTTGAGACAGAAGTCCCTATTCTTATGTCTGAGAAGGAACCCTACCCGATTAGCTAACTCGTCGCTCCCTCATAGCTAACAAAATCGACATCGTAATGTCATATTAAAAAGTCATATATGAATAATAATATTATTCAATTTTCTCTCAAATCAGTGAATTATGTGTCCTAAGTATATCTCATTTGTTTTTCATTGTATTCAGTAGTGTTTACAATTTCATCATGGAGAGATATACGCAAGAACAACGTTTACAAATTACTCAGTTTTATTATCAAAATAATCGTTCTCCTATTGCAACTTTTCGTGCGCTAAGTCAATTTTTTTTAAATCCACAAAAAACTACTTTCCAGTCGACCTACGACCTTGACACCCATGAGCAATATTTTAGCTCTCGTTAAGAGCTATCTTTTTGCCATTGACCGATTGTGGCTACACGGAGGAAAATCGATATTTTTGATATGTTTTAATTTGAAAAAAAATATATTTGGAAACAAAATTTTTAAATATTATTTATTTGTTAACAAATAAATTATATTTAAAAATCAAAAAATGTTGTTTGGAACGCATATATTAACATATTAGAACAAAATATATTTGCGAACTGACTTTCATAAATAAAACATGTGTTTACACGCAAACAAAGTTATTGTTTAAGAAATTTTCCAATTATATTTTATTTAAAATAAGATTTTTAAAAATTGGCTGAGTTTCGAATTTTAGTTGAAATTATTCCTAGATTTCCTGTTTTGCTTTACAGTTTAAAATGTCATACTCTTGTTTAGAATAAAATCCTCCCAAACACGTAATGTATTTGTGTGTATCAAATATTATGTATTTGGAGTGCACCATAAATATATTTATGTTTCCAGCTGAATATGTTTGGGACAATATACTACAGAAGCGATTTTTTTTTCAGCGTGCCACACAGCAAATGAAACAATTGAATTATTGCGAGAAAAGTTTGGAGATTCGATTATTTCAAGAAATTGTGATATTGAATGGCCTCCAAAAAGTTGTGATTTTACACCATTAGACTATTTCTTGTGGGGTTATTTGAAGTCATTAGTCTTTCGAAATAAACCAGACTCTCTTCAAACTTTACAAGACAATATTGAATGTGCCATTCATGACATACGACTTGATTTAGTGGAAAAAGTGCTCGAAAACTGGGTTCATCCAATTCGTTCCTGCAGAAGAAGTCGTGGAGGCCATTTGAATGACGTTTAATTTAGAACTTAATTGTATCGATTGTACTTCACATTATATAAAAAAACTTTTGAATTTCTTTAACAATAACTGTGCTTTTTTTCAAAGAAATCATATCACTCTTTTTGGAAAACCCTGTATAATTAACATAAAATGTTTTGTAAGATACGCAATATTTCCCAAAAAAACTGCTTCTTTCATAAATATATGCAACATTTGTCAAAAAAAAAAGGTTTTTCATCAAAAGTTCATTTTTTTGGTTTTTTTTTAATTTTCCCTGGTCATATAAAATATTTTCTCCTAAAAAATGTACTACATTTTCTAATTTCATGGTAGCTCTGTCCCTAAAAATATGTAATGTACCCCCAAGAATATGCATTATTTTCTCTATGTGTTTGGAATTTTTCCTAAAAGTATGATATGTTTTTATTCACATTCCATTAAAATTTAATTTTTTTATTGATGTATATTATCTACACCATACTAAAATTATTGCATATTTTTAAAGAAACTGTTGCATATTTCAGAGAAAAGATAAAGCTTACTTTTAACTAAACGTTTGCATATTTCAGATGAAAAAATATGTATTATTTTAAGGAAAATATAGCCTATTTCAAGGAAAACTGAAGCCTTACTTTAGGGATACAAAAATACTTCATTGTCTTTTAAGGAAATTGTAAAATAGGACTAGGAAACTTAATGAATTTTTTTGAAAAGTGTTTTCATATATTTGTAAAAAAAATATATTTTCATGAATAATTATATTTTTTGAAAAATATATATTTATGTGAAAACATTAGTTTTTAATTTTTTTTTTTAAATTATAGGTTTTTGTGAAAAAATTAAATTTTTTATAAAAAGAAATTATATTTGTTAAGAAAAATATTTTTTTTATGAAAAAATTTAATTTTTTTTGAAAAAATTATATTTGTTATAAAATCTTATAAACATATAGTGTTATTACTAAATCATTCGTTTGTTCTTAAAGAAAATTTTGCATATTCTTTTATAGAAATATTTCATAGAAAGGTTAGAAAAGTATTCAGGGTTGTTGTGGAATCCGATTGCTGTCGGAATCGGAAATGAAATCGAGAAAAAAAAAACTTTCTGTGACACAAAATTTAGTTTTTTTCTCGTCGTGGAATTCTACTGTTGTTCCAATCGGAACTGAAATCGAAAAAAATAACCTTTTGTGACACCAAAGTTATTTTCTTTCTCGGTTTCAATTCCGATTCCGACAACAATCGGATTATACAACAACAATTGTGCACTCTTTTAAAAAATATATTTTTATACTTTTGAGAAAGATTTTGCTTATTTTAACAAAACATATTGCTTTTTTTAAAAAATGCATTTTTTTGGAGACTATTGCAAATTTGTTAAGCAAAATATGGAAATTATTTAGGACCAGAAAATATAGTACATATTAAGGGAAAAAATCAATATTTATGGATAACAAATAGTCTTTGAACAAAAATATATCAAATAACATTTCAATCAAAAAGAGCTTTGATGGCGATGTCCTTAATTGCACTTGTTTTTAAAATGGTTCGAGGTATTAGACTTTAATGAATTTCGATTAGAACATGCTTTGTTAATTTGCTTAATTTTTATTTGTATGTGTAATCAAAATTAAAAATTCCATCGATAAATATCTAGCATATCGTTTAGGAGAGCGGAGAATTAATTAAACATTTAAACGGCATTCTTTATGGGGCATTGTAATAAAAGAACTGTAATAATATACACAGTAGGCAGATTTCCTTATTGATTAATTTTATCCATATTTTCAGATACTAAATGTTTGTACGGATGTATGTACATTCGTCGTACTTTTTAACTTTATTTATATGCCACCTAACAATTAAAATGATTAAATAAAAAAACTTGGAATTCTATGAAATTTCTGAGTATGAAAAAGAACTTCGGTATATTAAATCCTTTTAAATTTATACTGAATTGATTAAGTTATAAATATAACATAAGTTATTAAGTTTCTAATGTGGTAATGCTTTAATTAGAATGGCTACTTCTTAGAGCGATTATTTTCCAAAATATCTAAGAAATTTACTATAATCTTGATGCAATCTATGTAATTTTTATGAGTTTTAAAAAGTTTGCGCAATAATGTAGTACACTTTAAGGAGGTTAAACTAACTACTCATTACAACTGCATATTTTATGGAGCATTGGCTTTTGACAACTTTCAAACAACAGAAGTACCAACACTCGGTTAAAGGGTATAATGAAAAAATATATTTTTGAAATTAAATTCTGTAGAGTAAAAAGGGACAGATTGAAAGCGAACATTTTCTACAGAAAATCAAATTGAAGAAAAGGCAAAAAGAGAAATACTATGCAAGGTCAGCATATACATACATACATACAAATTTTATAATTGGATTTATGCTTTGTGACCAAATGCGAATATTTATTAAGTACCGAATTCCTAATAACAAATTACTTTCGTCGGAACGTCTTTTGATGAGTATTTGAAAATTATGTGGCATATTTTCCGTAGCCAAACTTATGAGATTTTGAAGAATTCCTCAAAGAAAATCATTAAATAAAAAATGTACGAGCCATTTTCCAGTATCTTCAAAATTAAAGTTGAATAACTGAAAAACATCAAGCTTGTCTTTAAATTAAGGTTTCGATACATTTTTTGAATACTTACATGCAAATAAATATTTGTTTCGTAAATAATATCGCAAATAAAAAATTGTAAGACGGAAACAAAGATTTGTTTACAACAACATCTTCCCAAATATATAATATTTGTTTGTGGCAAATAAATTATATTTAGAGTGTACTTTAAACATTTGCATATTTCCAGCAGAATATGTTTGGAACAATATACCGTAGAAGCGAGTATTTTTCCTAGCACTTTTTTTCCAAAAATATAGTATTTCCATGAAAATATTCAATAGTTTCTACCGGCATATTAAAAAAAGTTCGTAAAATTTCACAGCCTCCGGTTAGAGCTAACTCAAAGTTAAAGAAAAAATTGCATACAATTTGACAGCTATACGTGTAGGTTAGCTCTAACTGTAGGATAACCGGAGATTGTGGAATTGGCAGTAAATATGGAAAAATTTCCTTAAAAATATGGAAAATTTTCCTTAAAAAAATGGAAAATTTTCCTTAAAAATATGCAATATTTTTCTATAAATTGTGTATTAGCTTTTTCAAAAAATCTATATTTGCTCTAAAACTGCAATTTTTTTATATAAATATGCACCATTTTTTCTGAAAAATATATGTAATGCTTTTCCATATCTTAAGGAATATTTCTCCAAAAAATATGCTACATTTTTGATAAGAATTTTTCTAATTATTTTCTAAGAAATTAAAATTGTCATTAAATTATGCAAAATTTTTTCATAAAGTATTCAGTAATTTTCCTAAAAAATGCCGTACATTTATTTTAAAAAATGACAATATTTTTCTTTAAAAAAAATGCCAAAACCATTTTCTTCTAAATTTTTCCTTGAAATAACTATATTTTCCCTAAAAATATGCAATTTTTCCTTTAAAATATGTAAAATTTTTTCCTAACATATTTTTTAATATATATATATATATAACGGGTTTTCCAATATAGATGATATGATTTTGAAGTGACGTTTCGACCATTTGTAATAAGTCATGATCTGTCATTTGTTTTTCATTGTATTCAGTAGTGTTTACAATTTCATCATGGAGAGATATACGCAAGAACAACGTTTACTAAATATTTTCTTTTATTTTCAAAATAATCGTTCTCCAATTGCAAGTTTTCGTGCGTTTTTTTTTAATCCAAATAAAAACACTTTATAGCCGACCTGCGACCTTGACACCCATGAGCAATATTTTAGCTCTCGTTAAGAGCTATCTTTTTGCCATTGACCGGTTGTATATATGTGTCACACAGCAATTGAATTGTTGCGAGAAAAGTTTGGAGA
This sequence comes from Eudasyphora cyanicolor, assembly GCA_963930755.1. NCBI lineage: Eukaryota > Metazoa > Arthropoda > Insecta > Diptera > Muscidae > Eudasyphora > Eudasyphora cyanicolor. Next base: position 8,079,478 of record OZ005735.1, on the reverse strand, counting down.
TTCGATTATGTCAAGAAATTGTGATATTGAATGGCCTCCAAGAAGTTGTGATTTTACACCATTAGACTATTTCTTGTGGGGTTATTTGAAGTAATTGATCTTTCGAAATAAACCAGACTTTCTTCAAGCTTTACAAGTCAACATTGAACGTGCCATTCATGACATACGACTTGATTTGGTTGAAAAAGTGCTCGAAAATTGGGTTCATCAAATTCGTACCTGCAGAAGAAGTCATGGAGGACATAATTGTATCGATTGTACTTCACATTAAATAAAAACTTTTGAATTTCCTTAAAAATAAGTGTGTTTTTTTCAAAGAAATCATATCACTCTTATTGGAAACCCCTGTATGTAATATTTCCCAAAAATCTACAATATTCCCACCTGACAATATGGATTTTTTTCCTTAAAAAATTATTCATATATATATATTATCAAGAAAAATGTAGAGGATTTTCTTAAAATTTTAGCAATATTTGCCAAGCAAAGCAATTCCTAGAAATATGCCACATAGTTCCTAAACTCATGCGATATTTCTACTATAGTTCAGGGTTTTCCACATCTGTATATGTATTATTTTTTCTAAAGGTAGGCAATTTTTCACTCACAAATATTCAAACCCCCATTTAATATGCAGTACAAACCGCCGCACGTTCTATCCCTGAAATTATGCTGTATTTTTTCTTCCAACCGACAAAGCCTCGGTAGTCGCTATAACATGTTTCGGTGACCTGTAGGGTATGAGCAGCAAAACACCAAAGGAATGCGACACAATTTCCATTGATTGTCACTTGGATTCGAAGGCAAATATATGGAAATGAATTTCTTCTTTTCGAAGCGTAACATGAAAAAATGAATGTCATTTCCCCTATTTAACATTGTGAGAAGAGGAGAAGAGACGCAAAACGACGACGACGAAATATCAATACACAATAAAACAGAATGTTTGACAACATTTTAAACGTTTTCCATTCAGTTTTTGTCAGCTTTACTTCTTTGATGGCTGATGTCTTTCGTCGTCGTCATCGTCTTCGGCCCTCAATTCACACACACACACACCCAAAGCATACCTGCATTGTTGGTTTTTGTTTTGTTTTGCTCTTGAAGCTGAAGCTTTCGCTCCCACCTTTTGTTATAACAGACTCTTGCTCACCCTCTCGGTAAATCTGTGTGTGTGTGTGTGTCTGTCGTTGTTACAGATGGAAAGCTGAGGGTGTTCTTGAGTGCCACTTTAGTTTGGTATTCAAGTGTAAATTGAATCGTTTTCGTCTTGGGGTACGATTTCTTTCCTTTCACCTTTGTCTTCTTGCCATCTCCTCCTCAAGCTTAATGTTGAGGTTGAGTAGTACCGGTTTGGTTTCTTTCTGTTAGCAGCCCCTTAAAGTATGCTTCAATTCTTATCTGTCCAGGTAGAGCAAAGTGTCCCCTTCTTTCTGCTCGTCTGTCTCTCTCGCCTCTAAAACTAAAAGCTGTTTGGTCTCGTTTCATTTCATTTTCGCTTTCGTTGTTCGTCTTTGATCACCTGTATAGCTTTCAGGTATTATTATGACAACAAGGATGATAATGATGAGAAGGTTGCTGTCGATGTTGATGATAATCATACCAGACAAAACATAAAATTAAAGCTAAACAATAATATTTGCTCGTATATGGAGGTTTAATCTGTGCGTGAGAGAGAGAGAGAGAGGAATGTCCAGAGGGCAGAGCTAAAGATAGCCGTCTTGATTTGATGTGCAATCGAAACACGTACAAGGATTTAGAATTGAATTGGTTCTTAATATACTTCACTTTAGTACTTCAGTAGACCGACTCTCTCTCTCCTCATTGAGTTCGTGGCCATTCCATTCACCATTGAATGCTTTTTCTCTAATGGAGCTTATCACATATTTATGGAATTGCTGAAGTTATATCTGTTTTCTAGACAAACGAATATTTTCAATGAATTTTCTACCACTTACCTTATTGTTTTCTGCCAAGCAGCAATTGAAGCTGGAGTAAAGTTTGGAGAATTGTTGGCTGGTGATTTGTGCTGAATTGTTGATACGAGTATTTTGAATGAATTTCAAATGCTTAAAAGAATTTCTTAGTTATATAAAGCGAATTCTAGTGAAAGTACACTTATTAACAAGATAGTACTTCCATATATCCCAAGTGACTCCCCAAAGTATGCACTATTATTGTGAAGCCTGAGAGTATGCAGTTTAGCCAAGACTACGCCCTACAATAGTGAAGCTAAAAGCTATGCATCATATTTTGATTATGCCGGTATGGTTAAGGATATTGGTACATAAAGTGTGCTATACCTAAAAGTACATAAATATTGTAAAAATAATAAAAAAAAACTTATCTCCGACCCTAGAATAATACATTTCTTTAAGTATTTCCGAAAACTTTCTAAATAAAATCAAAAAAATATTCCTGAAAACCGAAGAAGTTGTATTGTGAAATTTGCTAATTAAATCACCTGATACCTCCAATAAATTAACCATAATTGCACACTACAATTAAATTGAAGTTTGGAATCCCTATAAGTATGTTGTAATTAATTTCAATGATTTGCAGATAATTTTCGCTCCGAGAAAGCTGCAAACAATGACTAAGAAATTGTAGTTAGCTCTTAGTTCGTAGTCATAAACACACACACACACACAGAACAGTGATATTATGAGAATTCTCAATGCTAATTCGCATAATATACTTGAAGTGGCCATTTCTGGAATAACTACTCTGAGCAGTGCTTACCAAAACGACTGAAATTTGTTTAAATTGTCTTTTCTTTGTTAATTCCTTGGCTACTTTTTCTCCTTTCAGTCAGCTAAAGTCATTTAAGGTATTATTTTATGTTAATGCAAATTTTCAAAGAATCCTGAACATTACGTTGAAAAATAAGAGATTTGAAATTTGCTATAGAATTTAGCTGGGCATTTAAAATAAACCCCTCTTTGGAAACTTTTCACAAAGTATTTCTTCATCATATTTATAATTACTCAGAAAATCCAATCATAATCCTTCACTTTCATTTGCTGCAGATATATCAAATTCCTCAGCGGCGAAATTGTTGAAGTATTTATTGATTTTGTTTGTTTTCTAAACATTCTTAATTTCCTATTATGATTTGGCGAGAAATTATTAAATTCATTATCGAAATTATTTGATGTTTTGTTTGGGAGGATGATTTTTTTGTCAGACTAAAATATTTATGTATATAAAACTGTTCCTATAAAAGTAAATTGACGTAATGGTAAACATTGTTGGGAGAAAATAAGGGGCAAGTGTAATAACACAACGTAATTTTCTACACAAAAATGAAACCAGAAATTAGGCGAAAAATTGCAAGAAACAAAGATCATTTTAAATATTTCCCAAAATGTTGCATCAAATACACTGAATTAGAACAGTTCTATTTCGTCCTGAATATTTCCGAAAAATATATACGTTTGAATTATAAGCCCTGAAAGTATGCTCTATACATTTTTGAATTATATAAAAGTTTATTATTTTAAATATTTGCAAAAACATTGCATTTTTAGTAACACTTGAGTTAGAACCGTTTTTTTTTTCGTCCTGAATATATCCCAAAAAAATATACGTTCGAACTATAAGCGCAGGAAGTATGCTTTGAATAATTTAACAATGAATCGCAAGGAAAAATGTACATTTTAAATATTTTCAACAAAATTACATTTTTAGTCGCTTAGGCCAAATATTGTACTTGAGTTAGTACGGTTTAATTTCATCCTAAATATTTAAATAAAAAAATTTACTTGTTTTTATTGCAAGGCCTGAGAATATGCTTTGAATAATTTGTCGAAGAATCGGTAAGGAAAAATATTAATTTCAAATATCTTCCAAAATATTTAATTTTTAGTCACTTTTGGCCAAAAAGTGTGCTTGAGTTAGAATTATTTTATTTCGTCCTGAATATTTCCGAAAATATATACGTTTAAATTATAAGCCCTTAAAGTATACTTTGAATAGTTTAAAAATGAATTATCAACGAAAAAATATTATTTTTAAATATTTTTCAAAATGTTACATTACAGATTTTTTACTCGTAATTCGATCCTTTTTATACTGGGAAGGCAAACATTTTTTTCCGTGGGAAGTTTATCTTATACCAAGAATATGAAAATCTTTAGATATTTGTATACCCTCACTTTAGCGATACGAGGGTGTATATCATTTGCTATGAAAAAAAGTGTAACACATCGAAGGAGTGACCTAAGTCCCCAATTATGTTCGGCGGATATTCGTTTTGGGTCATTTTAAGTCGAATGAGCAATGTCCGTCCGTCTATCTGTCTGTCTGTCAGGATTTTAGGATTGCTATTTAGGAATTCTTGTTTGCGTTTTCTATTGCAACGTTTTAGAGTAATTGTAAATGGTCTCGGAATTTAAATTATTTTCCATGTAGCATACATACATTACTTATTGGTTCTCTGAATAGTTATTTGCTTTGTTTTTTGTGGTATACATTTAGGAATTTAGGGCATTTGGAATTTAACTTGTTTTTCTGGGCACAGAAATTCTTTAAATGTAAAGAGCAAACAATATTTATGATTTGCCTTATTTTTCTTCGAATTTAAAAGAATCTTCTGTTTTTTACCCTAAATTTATTTTCCTATCTTATTGATTCATATTTGAAATTTACGGGCAAAATTATCATTTGGACTCCTCGGTTACATTTATCCCCTCACCTTAGAGAGGAGGGTATATATGATTTGCTATGAGCCAAAAGTGTAACACATCGAAAGAGTGACCTGAGACCCCGAGTATGTTTGGCGGAAATTCGATTTGGATGATTTTAAGTCATTTGAGCAATGTCCGTCCGTCTGTCTGTGTGTCTGTCTGCTGGCTGGAGCGCACTATGCGGTAATATGTTTCTCTGTCTCCGGCTATGTTCGAAGATGGGCCGTATTGGTCCTCTCGTTCTAGTACCTCCCCCACAAAGGGTTAACACTTAGTGAAATATTGATACTTAAATAACTTCTACTTTAATCTTGATACTTTCATCTCCTTAAATTTCACACATAGTATTAGTTTATTAGGCGCTTACACCTCAAGAAAAATGGGCGAAGTTACCACGGCCCATTTGGTACCTTCCACACAAATGGACACTTTTGCACCAAAAGTTAACTTCTTATAGCTTTAATACCAAATCATACAAATACTTGAAATTATGTACAGTGTAATGGTTTTATAGAACCTTGATTTCCGTGAAGAGTGGACGTTATTGGCACACCCCTTTTGGTACCTCCTACACAAATGGACCATTTTAGCCAAAGTTAACCTATTATATATTTAATACCAGTGCATACTCTACAGTTATTAAATGCAATTTAAATTGATAATTTAATTAAAACAAAAAATAAATTTACGAATATTTTTTGGGACTGAAGGTGATGGTATCATTAAGTCGGATTACCGACTGAACTTTATGTTTGGTTTTAATTACAAAATTGCTTTAAAATATCTTTTCAATTCATGAAGCCTACATTTAGGATCTTTCTTATTTCTGTTCCTCGTTGCATATCTCTTAGGATATTTTTTGGAATTATCCAATTTTTAATTTAAAAAATAACATTTAAATGTTTTTTTAAATTTTTGTAGCCTACATTTAGGATCTTCTTTAGATATGATCCTCATTGCATAGCTTTTAAGAAATTTTCAAACTATACTCGTACTTATAGATTTTATTATCATTTGTACACTTTCCCTACTTTTCCCTATTTCTCTTAAATGTGTCTCCGATTTTTGTAGCCTAACTTTAGAATATTCTCTATGTCTGTTCTTCGTTACATACCTTTAAGGTAATTTTGAAATTATCCAACCAATATTATATATTTGCTAGAATTGTTGGGCTCTCTCTATTCTATTTTTTTTCATATTAAAAAAATAGCTCTAAAATATTTGTTCATTTTTTTAGCCAACATTTGGGATATTCTCTATTTCTGTTGCGCATTGCATAACTTTTAGGAAATTTGGAAATTATCCAACTATTCCTACATATATATTTTATTATAATTTTTGGACTCTTTTTGTAATTAAAAAAATATATCTAGCAATTTTATAGCTTACAATTAGGATCTGTTCTATTTATGTTCCTAGTAGCATAACTCTTAAGAAGTTTGGAAATTATCCGACTATATTTATATATTTTATTATTACAATTTTCGACTCTCCTTATATTTTTTATTTTTAAAAATTAATGTTTCTGCAATTAATGTAGCCTACGTTTAGGATCTTCTTAATTTCTTTTCCTATACCTTTAAGAAATTTTCGAAATTATGGTATACAGTTTATTATAATTTTCGGACTCTCTATTATTTTCCTTTAATTACAAAAATAGCTCAAAAATGTTTGTTCAATTTTTGTAGTCTATCGTCTTATCTTTTCTTTTTATATTCCTCGTTGCATACTTCTAGGAAATTTAAAAAATATCCAACTATACTTATATATTTTATTATAATTTTTTGACTCTATTGTTTCTTTAATTAAAAATAGCCCTAAAATTTTGTTCTATTTTATAATGCAACCATACCTTGTACGGAATTTGGAAATTATGCAACTATAGTTATATATTTTATTATAATTTTTGGACTCTCCCAATTTATTTTTTTAATTAACAAATATCTGTTGTATTTTTGTAGCCTACATTTAAGATCTTCTCTATATATGTTCCTCACTGCATGCCTCTTAGGAAACGTGAAAATTATCCCACTATTCTTATATATTTTATTATAATTTTTAGGCTCCCAATATTTTTTTAATTTAAAAATATCTCTAAAATGTTTCTCCAATTTGTTTAGCCTACATTAAGGATCTTTTCAATATCTGTTCCTATTTGCATACCTTTAAGGAAATTTTGAAATTATTCAATTATTATATCGTCGGTGCGCCGACAAAAACTCCTATGTGTAATTTTTCGAATTTTTTTTTATTGTCGAATTAGAACGTCCTAGCGGTCAAACGACTACCCACCAAAGCATTTTGCGCTATCTTCACCGGTTCCGAAGTTACCAAAAACTCCTATGTGTATCCCTCTATAGCAATGCTCCGACAAAAACTCCTATGTGTTGTAGGCACAGCGTGTCCCAAGGGATAGAAGGTTGGATTAGATTCACGCCAACAAACGGCGAATGAGGTTTTGTTCAGAATCATCCCCTCTATTCGACAATTAATAGATCAAAATTGGATATGCTTCTATTCGCGAGTTACCGCGAAAACCGTACGTTTACTCAAAACAAACTTAATAGCTTTGATTTGTAAAGAAAAACGCGGAAATTTAGAACTGTAACACATTTTCCTGTAAATATGATTATTTGTATGATGCTTTGTAACGTCCGCGACATTTGCCATGTTTTTATATTGCGAATTTTGTGTAATCCATAAAATCGACTTACACCGCCAAATTTTTCCAAAAATATTATACCGAATTTAATAACATTAATATTTCTTCATTCTATAATCTCTGAGGAATAGATTAATATCATTATTTTCGCGAAAAATGACCCCCGACGAATAAATTTTGTACAAAAAAAATTTGTTCGGAATTATTTTACTATATAATGCTATTATCTCGGGAATGAACAGTTCTAGGGAAAAGTAGTCAAAGGAAGTTTGGGAGATAAACGAAAGGCCTACAACTCTTTCTTTAACAAAAAAAACATAGAGCAATTTGGTAAGGATTTACAGTGTGTTAAAACATTTGTATGCTTTTCCCTTTATATGAGGCATATTTTAATTTGACACATTGTAAATCCCTACCAAATTATTATAATTTTTTTGTTAAAAAAAGAGTTGTAGTCGTTTGTAATATCTCCTAAACTTTCTTTGACCACTTTTTCCTAGGACTGACCGTTCGCGTTATAATAGCATTATATAGTTAAATAATTCTGAACTTAAATGTTTTTTGTTCGAAATGTATTCGTCGCGGGATGTTTATGGCGGAAATTCTAGTGCCAAGCTATCCCTCAGAAATCATAGAATGCAAATATATTAATTTTAATAAATTCGTAATAATATTTTTTAAAAAATTTAGCGGTGTAATTCGAATTTTTGGATTACAAAAATTTCGCTATAGAATAATAGAACAAATATCGCAGACATTACAAAGCATCTTACAAATGTTCATATTTATGGGAAATTATGTTATAGTTTTAAATTTCCGCGATTCAATGTAATTAAGTTCGGTTTTTTGGTTAAAAATTGTTTTTATCGCGATAACTCGCTAAAGGCAATAGATCAGATTTTGATTTCTTCTTATCTGAGTAGAGGAGATGATTCTGTACAAAACCTCATTAGCCGTTTTTAGCCACAATCCAGGCCAACTATCGTTTGCTTGCGGTACGCTGTGAACATTCAAATATCAAAACTCCTATGTGTAATTTTTTTGTTTTATAAATATTTAAAATGCTCCAAACAAAACATCCTATGTGTTGATTTTCAAGAAAACAATTAACCACGTCATGGGCTTTTTACATATACGATTTTTCGTATGATATGTTGGTGGTAAATAATTAAAAGAAAAATTCAAAAATCTGAGATATTAAAAATATCGCGATTTGACGAAATAGCAACGTTTTTTGTCTCTCCTGAAAACTAGTAAAAAAACACATAGGAGTTTTCGTCGGCGCACCGACGATATGTAGTTTATTATCATTTTCGAAATCTACTATATTGTTTAATTTTAAAGTAGCTCTAAAATGTTTGTTCTACCTTTAGGATATTTTCTTTTTGTGTTTTTCGTGGCATCCCTTTTAGGAAATTTAAAAATTTTATTATCATTTTTGGATTCTCCTTTTTTTTAATTAAAAAATAGCTCAACAATGTTTCTTTAATTTTTATAGCCAACATTTAGGATCTTACCCATTTCTGTCCCTCGTTACATGCTTTCTTTTAAGAAATTTGGAAATAATCCAACTATACTTCCTTACTGGGTGTTTGATTCCTTTTTTTACATATTCATTTTCTTAATATTTTAAATACTAATAACCAAAATAGTTATATTGATGAATCTTTAATAAATTCCTCTTTAACATACGCTTGGGACCAGCGCTGCCAGTTTAGGGGATTTATCCCCAATTTGGGGATTTTTCTTTGCGAATGGGGATATATTTTTTGATTTGGGGATCCGGGGATTTGGAGGAGATTGCAATTTTTTATAATTACTTTTATTGTTATATGTATTTTTGTTAAATCTATTTTTTTAGAGAATGCGTCCTTAAAAATTGTGTATTAGAGTACGACTTAAATAGACAACCTGTAGTAATTGGCGATACACATTTCTGTAGATATTAATAAATCTTAATTGAAACCAAATGCAGTTTATAAAGCGGAAATAATTCTTCCGAGTCGACATTACGAACAATTTAAGCATATTTTGGAGGAAAGTTTACTTGTAACAGGATTCTGCTGGTCCCAGTCCATTTTAAAGAACTGGAATCGCTGGTATTAACCCTTTGATGTACTTTAAAAAAAATTCTGTGTGTTGTCAATTATTTAGTCCATTGGCAGAAATGATCAAACATTTAATACCAAAACATGTACAAAAAATTAGTTGATGTAGATGTGATGGAAGACTTTTAATTAGATATTTTTGATATTGATAACTTGATAAGGTAAATTTTGTACAAACAAAATGAATATTAGTACAAAGTACATTGAATTTTTAAATACATCATTCACATAAATTCAAATATTTTCGGGGGATTTTTTGGGGATAAGAAATCTTTTATCGGGGATAAAAAATAAAAATTTGGGGATTCGCACTAAAAAAAAGTGGCAAGCCTGCTTGGGACTTTCTTGTTTCTACAATTTGATGCATATGTTAGGGGCTAATGCAAAATTTCTAGGAATATTTTAATAATTAATTGATTATAGCTTACAATTTAGCTGATTTCCCTATACTTATTTATTAACATAAAATATACTGTTATGTGTATTAAATTATCTGCTTGTACTCTGATAAAATTGCTTTAAATTGTTTATTAAATTGTGTGTAGCCTACATTTAGGATGCCATGTATAAATGTCATGTTTTTACATTACTGGCTCACTGGTAATAAATATAAACTGCTATAACTTATAAAATTAATTGTGAAACGTGTTTCCAATACCCATACGTTTATACAGTAAAATTTGCTGCTCAAGCAGTAAATAATTAAAAATTGATAGCCTATTGCTAGGCAACCTTTAGGAGAGAATGGGCCACAGTTTAAACAAAATTGTGATAAAAAAATTAAGTGCCACAGTTTAAACAAAACTGTGATAAAAATTAAGTGTCATTTGTGTAGGCAAATCATTAATATCTTGTGTTATGATACTGATGATCCTATCTAATATGCCAAGTTTATTTTAAAATTCATGCTAATAATATTTATATATATTTCGCAGGAAAATAACTTATATCCCTAATCATTTCACGCAGAACACGTGTGTAGAGGGACAAATTCTGTAGCATATTTATAGGCTTTCCAGTTTTGTGTAGCAGTAAATTAAGTGGGTACATACGCTTGTTTTTATTACTTTAGAGCAACACACAATTTTACTTGACTATCATATTCCTGGATAGGAAACATGAGGCTGCTCTTATTATTGTTCGGTATCTTTGTGGTTAATGGCCTATAAATTGCATACCGAAACTTTGTTCCTCTATATGCACATGGCTCCACCTCAGAATAATTTCCAGTGTATAAGTTACTAAACAAAAACTAATTAAAATGGCATAGCCTATTGTTAGGCTGCTTTGTAGGAGAACAACGACATAGAGTCCGAAACAAGCAAAACTTTTTGATGAGACTCAACACTCGACAAAGAACTTGAATTCATCATTATACCGAATTTGAGTAGCCTACTTTTAGGCTACCCAAAATCGCCCTCTTGTGCTCTGTGACATTGTTAATGATTTCGGTAGGAAAACACAATATTCCAGGGGGACAATCCTACATACGTGACATGTGAAAATTTGTGTAGCATATTTGAAGGCCTTTAATTATTTATTAAAGTATGTTCTGGGCCAAACAAAAAGCAAAGATGTGTGTGGTATAACTATAGAACAACACATACACTTTTCCTCTGAGTTTCCTTGACAAGGAGACGACTACTGTTGAACTACAAATTTTCGAGTTGTTCTGTTGTTTAATGGTGATTAAGTTAAAAGTCGTTTGTTTTTTAAGATTTTTAAACAATTATTTTCATCACAATTACTTAAGACGTTTTCCCACGAAATTCATTAGAATTACTTTAATTCTGTTTCAACAATTTATTTCATTTTTTTCTTCTTTCATTTAGCATTACGAGGCGAAGGAAATTGTGTTTGTATGCCATAAAAACAGCATCATCGCCATGCCATGGCATGCCAGAGCCCCGTCATCCGCCAGAAATTGCTCTATTTATTTCGAGTAATATTTCACAGCGGTGCGAATGTGCACAATTTCAAATTCATATCGAATTTTTTTTTTGTTTATTTATTTTTTCGTGTGGCCCGTCGATTTACGATTTGCTTGGAATTTTGTTTTGTTTTTTATTTTTCTCAACAAAATCGCCCTAAAAGAAATTGGTTGGGATTTTCACACGCGTGCGAAAAATTTCGGCGGTGCCGATGTGAAAGTGTTGTTAACGGTTTTAGTGTTCGTTTGCAACTGAATTTGGAGGAAAGATTTTTGCAATACTTCCAACACAACAAACTTGTTCAAAAGAGGGTCGGTGGGTCCGGGCGAAGAGGTGCCGTGCCATACGAGACGAGTCGGGACATAAATGTGAAAAGTGAGAAAATCACAAACAGGAACACAGTGGCATTTTGCTCGGTTCTGTCGTTGTCCGATTGTTGCGAAAAAGAGATTCTTCGTGAGCCAAGCAGAAACAACAACGACAACATGAAGTGCGAACTGACAGACGGGTCTCCCACCCAAACAACAAACAAACTTTTAAGGCAAAAGTTTCATTGCCATTTGGAGAATTTTCTCCATTATTTATAGTTCTTGGAAATCCATTTAGAGATTCTACTCTAAACAGTCATAATGTTTCATTTCAGTTCATCTTCTATTATCCCTTCAGTTAGTTTGGGGAAATCATTTTAAAAATGCATATACAGTCCGGTCCGGTCTCTTGTCATTCATTGCGCTCACTGCACCTTATTTTAATTCCTTTCCTGTTTTTCTCTCGTTCTCTCTGAATTATTATGTAGGAGTATACCGTTATTTTGTTTCAATTCCATTGGAAAAGAGCACTGAGGAGAGAGTCAATAAAAAAAGTTCTGGAAAAGCTTTTGCTTACAAGCTTTTTACTCCCTAAATGTCATAGAAGAAGAAGCAACATGAGTTAACCCCTCAAGAGGGACTGCTAGAAATGGGGAACCTGATTAAAGGAACCGATTTAAAAAGGGAACGTTTATATCTCGTTTCAATTGTTAAAAATTGTGTAGCCAACTGAAATTTGTTCCATGTGGAAGAATACATTAATGCTTTTGGAAAAATATGTTAATACATAGCATAGGTATAGGGTTGCCGTTCATTGTTGCATATGTTGCGGGGAAATATAAATATTTCTGACATTTTATTTACTTAATAACTCATTGATTAGCTACAGCTTTTTAAATTATGCATCGATTTTATTCATGACCGATCAGACTTTACGATAAAATAACAAAAATATAATAATTGTGAATTTTTCGATGTTTTTAAGAGATTTAAATTCAAAAATTATTAAAATTTTCTCGAAAAATTGGATTTTTCGGAAATGACCTAAGCTTGTGTTTGAACGAAACAAAAATCAAAGAGCACTGTTTTTTTGACAAAAATGTTAAAACATGTTTTAATTAAAAAAATCACAGACAAATTTGTTGGTTCTTTAAAGGTGAAGCAGTCCAATGTTTTAAACCGTTTTATCTATTTAATGAATTCCAGTTTATCTTTGTTGCGCTAAAAGGTGATTGTATTGAGAAATAAAGAAACATTTTCCAAAATTAGCTGTGTTGTCTTTGTTAGGTTGACTAATTTTGGGACCGCCCCACAGTGGGAGAAAGCTCCAATTTAGCGCGAAAATAATATATTGTAGTTTTTCAAGGTTTTGACTCGCATGTTTTTGATGCTTTTAGTTGAAAACTGTGCCATTTACAAATTTTTTATAAGTTCAGTTTTAATTTTTTTTTTGAAAAATATTTATTTAAAACCGGAATTATCTTTGAATTTAATGCATGTGGTTTAAACAAATTTATTATTTTTTGTTGACTTAGTCCAAATTTCTCTAAAACAAAACCCAAACCGAAGAAGTTTTTCCCAAATTTTTTTGAAAATTTCCAATCGCTTAATCTGAATTTTTCTTAGAAATAATTATATAAAATCAATAGGCAAATTTGGCAGCCAAAATTTTTAGAAATTAAACTTAATAAGTTGAGCAGAATTAAATAAAAATCTAGGCTGCATCACACAGCATTCCTAACTAAACCCTTACCGAAAATATAACAATTGATAAAAAAAATATATTAAAATATTTCAATTGTTTCCGCAATTTTTTCTTGCTTAAACAATTAACAACTCAATGAAATTGTTTACCTTTAATTGTAAACTATAAGAAAAAATCATAAATTGTACCAAAAACAATCAATTTTCTGTTCAAGTGAATGTAAACTATACAACTAAAATATATCAATCACGTATGGCCTATAGATTTCCAAAAGTTAATGAACCGTTATATCGTCATAAGTGAAATAATTGAGAAATGTGGAATGCCGATAAATGCAGCCAAGCCATTATATTAGTGGTGTACCAAAATTTTAGGAATTTGTGTAAGTTAATATTTCGATTTTTTTCGCGCTAAATTTGATGTTTCTCCCACCGTGCGCCCTCGTATTTAAATTTATTTTACGGTCAATTCCACAATCTCTGGTTATCCTGTAGTTATAGATTTAAATTAATATAAAAATTATCGATCCTTCCAACGGCATTAACAAAAAGCAACAAATACATTTTTGAAGGCAATGTAATAAATAATTATTTAACATTTCCCTCGAAGTTACCGGAACTCCTTTTCTTTATTCATAAAATCGATTTGGAAGGTTTAAAATACGTTTTAACGATGAAAATCAGTTCAATAAACCTCTCATAAGTTTTTATGAATAGGGCCTTTAAAATGTATCCCACTCAATTTTTCTAAAATTCCCCAAAACATAATCTATTTCCCAGATATTATTCCCGAGAATGCACAACCCTGACCTTCTCTTTTATGCACTACTTTTCGAGAGGAACTTTGTTTTGTTTCGCTCCCGCCATTTCGTTCATCTTACACTGAAAATTCCAGGAGACCCTACCTCAATGTTTGGTATATGTCCAGGTTTCCAATTCAACATACCACAACACAACATTCCAGCACAGAAATATTTGCGTGTGCTCTACTTTTTTCCCCGAAGGAAAAAAAACAATCTCAACTCAACGAAATTGACACTTCACCCAAACGTCAAAATTTATTTCTTCATGTGCTATTTCATCAACCACCTCTCGCTAAGCACATACCAAAATAGAGCATAAGAAAACCAAACAAAGCTGAAGTGAGTTATAGAGAGCGTATGTAGCCGTGCGACTGAGAGCGTACGACGAAATATAAGAAAATCTAACGAGAACACGAACGACGAACCTACCTTAACATAATTAAATAATGCCGGCCGGTTCTGTTTTCTTGGCCATGGAGAGGGCGGGCGGGCCGGCACGAACATGAACAAGGGAGCAAAAAGAACACGAACAAATAAAAACATTAACACAAGGCGAATAAGTAAAACAAAACAAAAACACATTCTTATTAGATGGTGCAAAAGGAAATCTATTGTGAATGGTGAAGGCTGTGAAGGGAGGGATGAATCCCACCGAAGAACAATGGCCCTAGAAAACTGTATTTTAGTTTATGTGGAGAATAGCTGTTAAACTTAATCAATTATCTGCATTAGAATCGAATACCGGATCGACCTCTGAAGACTTCTTCTGCACTACAGTCGATCTCTAAGGGCTCCTTCCATACTAGATTGGACCACTGAGGTCTTCTTCTATGTTAGAGTCGACCTCTGAAATCTTTCTCTATACTTGAGTCGACCTCTGAGGTCTTCCTCGACATTAGTGTCGACTTCAGAGGTCTTTCTCTATACTAGAGTCGACCTCTGAGGTCTTCCTCTATACTAGAGTCGACCTCTGAGGTCTTCCTCTATACTAGAGTCGACCTCTGAGGTCTTCCTCTATACTAGAGTCGACCTCTGAGGTCTTCCTCTATACTAGAGTCGACCTCTGAGCTCTTCCTCTATACTAGAGTCGACCTCTGCGGTCTTCTTCTATACTAGAGTCGACCTCTGCGGTCTTCTTCTATACTAGAGTCGACCTCTGCGGTCTTCCTCTATACTAGAGTCGACCTCTGAGGTCTTCCTCTATACTAGAGTCGACCTCTGAGGTCTTCCTCTATACTAGAGTCGACCTCTGAGGTCTTCCTCTATACTAGAGTCGACCTCTGAGGTCTTCCTCTATACTAGAGTCGACCTCTGAGGTCTTCCTCTATACTAGAGTCGACCTCTGAGGTCTTCCTCTATACTAGAGTCGACCTCTGAGGTCTTCCTCTATACTAGAGTCGACCTCTGAGGTCTTCCTCTATACTAGAGTCGACCTCTGAGGTCTTCCTCTATACTAGAGTCGACCTCTGAGCGTCTTCTCTATACTAGAGTCGACCTCTGAGGTCTTCCTCTATACTAGAGTCGACCTCTGAGGTCTTCCTCTATACTAGAGTCGACCTCTGAGGTCTTCCTCTATACTAGAGTCGACCTCTGAGGTCTTCCTCTATACTAGAGTCGACCTCTGAGGTCTTCCTCTATACTAGAGTCGACCTCTGAGGTCTTCCTCTATACTAGAGTCGACCTCTGAGGTCTTCCTCTATACTAGAGTCGACCTCTGAGGTCTTCCTCTATACTAGAGTCGACCTCTGAGGTCTTCCTCTATACTAGAGTCGACCTCTGAGCTCTTCCTCTATACTAGAGTCGACCTCTGAGCTCTTCCTCTATACTAGAGTCGACCTCTGAGGTATTCCTCTATACTAGAGTCGACCTCTGAGGTATTCCTCTATACTAGAGTCGACCTCTGAGCTCTTCCTCTATACTAGAGTCGACCTCTGAGGTATTCCTCTATACTAGAGTCGACCTCTGAGGTCTTCCTCTATACTAGAGTCGACCTCTGAGGTCTTCCTCTATACTAGAGTCGACCTCTGAGGTCTTCCTCTATACTAGAGTCGACCTCTGAGGTCTTCCTCTATACTAGAGTCGACCTCTGAGGTCTTCCTCTATACTAGAGTCGACCTCTGAGGTATTCCTCTATACTAGAGTCGACCTCTGAGCTCTTCCTCTATACTAGAGACGACCTCTGAGGTATTCCTCTATACTAGAGTCGACCTCTGAGGTATTCCTCTATACTAGAGTCGACCTCTGAGCTCTTCCTCTATACTAGAGTCGACCTCTGAGGTATTCCTCTATACTAGAGTCGACCTCTGAGGTCTTCCTCTATACTAGAGTCGACCTCTGAGGTCTTCCTCTATACTAGAGTCGACCTCTGAGGTCTTCCTCTATACTAGAGTCGACCTCTGAGGTATTCCTCTATACTAGAGTCGACCTCTGAGGTCTTCCTCTATACTAGAGTCGACCTCTGAGGTCTTCCTCTATACTAGAGTCGACCTCTGAGCTCTTCCTCTATACTAGAGTCGACCTCTGAGCTCTTCCTCTATACTAGAGTCGACCTCTGCGGTCTTCTTCTATACTAGAGTCGACCTCTGCGGTCTTCCTCTATACTAGAGTCGACCTCTGAGGTCTTCCTCTATACTAGAGTCGACCTCTGAGGTCTTCCTCTATACTAGAGTCGACCTCTGAGGTCTTCCTCTATACTAGAGTCGACCTCTGAGGTCTTCCTCTATACTAGAGTCGACCTCTGAGGTCTTCCTCTATACTAGAGTCGACCTCTGAGGTCTTCCTCTATACTAGAGTCGACCTCTGAAGTCTTCCTCTATACTAGAGTCGACCTCTGAGGTCTTCCTATATACTAGAGTCGACCTCTGAGGTCTTCCTCTATACTAGAGTCGACCTCTGAGGTCTTCCTCTATACTAGAGTCGACCTCTGAGGTCTTCCTCTATACTAGAGTCGACCTCTGAGGTCTTCCTCTATACTAGAGTCGACCTCTGAGCTCTTCCTCTATACTAGAGTCGACCTCTGAGCTCTTCTTCTATACTAGAGTCGACCTCTGAGGTCTTCCTCAATACTAGAGTTGACCTCTGAGCTCTTCCTCTATACTAGAGTCGACCTCTGAGGTCTTCCTCTATACTAGAGTCGACCTCTGAGGTCTTCCTCTATACTAGAGTCGACCTCTGAGGCCTACCTATGTATATCCTAGAAACTAACTCTAAATTTTGCTGTTGTACTGGAGTCGAACGCTGATGTCATCCTTCATGCTTGAGATGAACGCTGAAGTCATCCTGTATACTAGAGTCGACCTTTATTCCAGAGTCCACCTCCCAGATTTCCCACTATTCTATAGCTTACCTCATAAAGTAAAAATACGACCACATGTAGTCATAATACGATAGGAGTAAGTTCAGTTCTTGCGGATTAACTTTTATTTTATTTTAAAAATCGATTGTAAATTCCTCCAACTTTAGAAATTGCCATAAAATGTTTCTGTCAATATTATCCAAAAGACTTACTTTATTCCTTGGAATATCCAATTTCATTAACTTCTTTTAAAAATCATTTTATTTTAAAAATCGATTGTAAATTCCTCCAACTTTAGAAATTGCCATAAAATGTTTCTGTCAATATTATCCAAAAGACTTACTTTATTCCTTGGAATATCCAATTTCATTAACTTCTTCCTGGAGACATTTTATTTTCCAGTTACTTTGACTTCAGTGATTCTTTGGATTTGGTCGAAGGAGTTCCACTCTTCAAATCCTTAGCCGATGACGAAGATTGTGGCATTTGTTCACCGCCTTTGGGAGGACATTTCTTCAGCTGTTCCAGTTCCCATTCGGGATCATTACGATATTCCGTAATGAGACAATCACTTTCAGTTTCCAGGCTGGCAATAAGTCCCCTAAGACGACAAACCATTAAGTTCTGTTTCTTCTCTACATTGCCCATTTTCTGATTATCCCTCTCTATGCGTGGCAGCTCTTCAGGTTTACATTGACTGAATGCATCTACTTCTTCAAAAGCTATGCGCTCCAAGTCTTGTAGCAACTTATTACGTTCCATGGGTTGCGCTTGCATTAGCTGACGCAATCTGAATTGCAATCGAGCAAATTGGGTCGTGAGATTAAGGAATGCGGCCTGCAATTGCTCGTAGTCACATTCCAGCTTGCGAACATATTCGATCTGTTTGACATTGTTCACCGAAGGATACCAAATGTAGGAGGTTGAGTTGCTTTTATATTGTTTAGAGCATAAGGATTCAGAAGACCGGACATTCGATTTGCTATCCGAAGGTTTGATACTGCTAGGCATAGTTGCAGGGAATTTCGTTGTTGAATATATTACAGGGCCTCGATGTTGAAAGATGGCGCACAATTTTAGATATTTTTTTGTTTGGTTATTTTTTAACAGACAATTTTGAATTCTATTTTACCAAAAAATTAAAAAAATACAGTTTTTAGAATAGAAGTTTAATTCGTATGATATTTTGATTTCAAAGATAGAAGCATAGAACAAGTTGTTTTTATGAAACAAACATATCGGTATACTCACTAATATTATAGAGTATTTTTTATAACATTTAATTATAAAGTTATTTTTATTAATTGTTGACCTTTGTGTTTTAAATTCTCTCTCCTTATTGTTTGGCTCAAGGTCCTTGATTAAAAGACTGATTTTATTCTTTTAATATCAACATTTTTAATTATACATTTATTATATGCTTTTAGGCTGTTGGACTTCCTTCGGAGCTTCCCCCATCACCCACTCGTTTGTAATGGTTCTAACTTATTAGATCAATTATGTAGGATCATGACTCTTGGCTTAAAAAAAAATACTGAGGGAATATGAGCTAAATCTGTTCAGCTATTTTGATATTTGGTTGAGTTCTAAGAACCGCACATAAGATCTTTATGCATATGTATACATTTTAAATACTATTTCAAGGAAGATATTTATTTATACGAATTACAATTCTAAGTACCTATATTTATATTCTAATTTAACGGTCCAGGGAAAAGTCGGGCGACAAAGACAAGATTTTTGCAGGGACAGACCTGAGCCTCTGGTGAGAATCGAACCAACGACCCCCAAACACATAAGCGAGCACGCTACTTAGTCCAGATTTACACTAGGGAAGTTTTTTCAGCAACTTATCATCAAATTTTCTTTTGAACATGCACGAAGAACTCAAAACGTTCAGGGAGAGTTTTTCCTCCTTCTTGCCGACTGCCCCTCTCTCCTACAAAACGCCGATAATCTGCTGAACATTCAGCCAGTGTAAATCCGGACTTAATGAGGCGCTCTCCATGGGAGATATATTCTATGATTTTACATTGGACTTATAACTGCAACTATCCATAACATGCTCCTTCGCCGAGTGAGAGCCAGACAATAATAAGCTAAGTATCTGGAAAACGGAGGTATTATCTTCAAGTCCTTCCAATACCGCAATAATTATATTCAAACCATTTCATGGCCTTTCTACATTTCATCTGCTTCTACCTTGACCCATACGAGGTTTTATTTCTGGAGGATCATATATTCATACTAGCTTTAACCCGGTGCGCTTCGCAGCCCCCATCTTTTATTTATTTTCTGTGTAGGGTGCTGAAAAAAAGATATACCTAGTTCTTTCAAAATGACATGATTATTACATATGGTGCACAATGAAGAAGATTTGATTACTTTTATATATAAAATACGAACCTTCCAAGAGTTACCCTGACATCATGGTACAATATTTATCCCTTTTCACACAGTACCTCTGGACGTTGAAAAACTATTTTTTTTGGTTCATACGTTAGCAACTTTCCCCTTGTTTATGTTCCAATACCTACATTCACACCCTGGTACAATATAAAACCATGTTTGTCCCACATTTTCTACCCACTGTACTAAAGGTACGCTTTTGGACCCACTGTGCTATATTTAACCTTTTGGGTCCACTGAATCAAATTTAACACCTTTTTGTCCTACTATATTTTGTCCACTATATTTAACCATTTTTGCCCCACTGTACCATAGTTAACACATTTTTGCCCCACTGTACCATACTTAACCCATTTTGTTCCACGTTACAATATTTTACTATTTGTGCCCACTGTAACCATTTTTGTCATACTGTACCATTATTAACCATTTGTGTCCCACTGTACCATTCTACCACATTTTCCCCCACTGTTCCATAGTTAAAGCTTTTTGCCCCACTGTACCATATTTAACCCATTTTGTCCCACGTTACCATATTCAACTAATTGTGCCCCACTGTACTATAGTTAACCCTTTTTGCCCCACTGTGTCATATTAAACCATTTGTTTCACTGTACCATGTTTAACAGTTTTTGCCCCACAGTACCATATTTAACCCTCTTTGCTCCACTGTACAATATTTAACAAAGTTATGCCCCACTGTACTGTATAGTTAACCATTTTTGTCACACTATACCATATTTAACCTTTTATGCCCCACTGTATCATAGTAAATAAATGTTTGCCCCACTGTACCATTTTTAACCCATTTTGTTACACGTTACCATATTTTACTTTTTGTGCCCACCGTAACCATTTTTGTCATACTGTACCATATTTAACCATTTGTGTCACACTGTACCATAGCTAACACATTTTTTCCCGCTGTTCCATTGTTAAAGCTTTTTTCCCCACTGTACCATATTTCACCCATTTTGTCCCACGGTACCATATTCAACTAATTGTACCCCACTGTACCATAGTTAACCCTTTATGCCCCACTGTGTCATATTAAACGCTTTGTCTCACTGTACCATATTTAACAGTTTTTGCCCCACTGTACCATATTTAACCCTCTGTGCTCCACTGTACAATATTTAACACAGTTATGCCCCACTGTACTGTATAGTTAACCATTGTGCCCCGAAAACTACGAATACAAAAACAAACTTAATACTCCGATCAGTTGTCATAAAGACACCCATCGCTTCAATTTTCACCATTCTAATATTAGGCTTTAAATTTGGCGGTGGTACCATATTTATACCTTTCTGTCCCACTGCGCCTCTACATTTTTAAAAAAAATCACTCCTTGTTCTTGTTTACGTCCTAAGAACTACTCTCACACCAAATTTCACGATTCTAGGTCTTGCCATTTGGCTGTTGTACGACATTTTTCCCTTTTAACCCCACTGTGTACGTAAATGTTCGAATTTCGAAAAATCCTGTCAATTTCAGAGTCTACCTCATAAGAGCTACCCTCACAGCAAATTTCACGATTCTAGCTCTTGCCATTTGAATTTGACTGTTGTACTACATTTATCCCATTTTTCCCTTTTTACCCCACTGTGTGCGTAAATGTTCGAATTTCAAAAAATCCTGCCAATTTCTGAGTCTACGTCCTAAGGTCTACCCTCATACCAAATTACAAGATTCTAGCTCATTTCGTTTAGATTTGGCGGTGGTACCATATTTATCCCTTTTTGCCCTATTGTGCGGCTAATAGTACGAATTTCGAAAAATCCCGCCTTATTGCTCGTCTACGTCCCAAGGTCTACCCTCCCACCAAATTTCATGATTCTAGCTTCAGCCGTTTGGCCTGGGCGATGATCAGTCAGTCAATCAGTCAGTCAGTCAGCCAGTCACGCAACAATTTTATATATATAGATATGCTCTAATAGTGCTCACTACTAATCACGATCTAGGAAAACACGAGCAAAAGGCTTCTTGCAGTCGCGTTCAGCTGGTCCTAGAGAGTTGAGACATAGATAACTAAGTATGCCTCTTACAGTAACATTTAACTTAAACTACTAGCTTTCATATAACCCATTCCTAATAATCTTTTCGATTTTCTATTCGGCATTCTCAAGACCTATTTTTCCATTAGCTGATATTCAAATTCTTCATTTAATAGCGGAAGCTCTTTAGTCCCATATCCAGTCCCATGTCTGAGGCTTCCCCATAAATTTAGGAGATAAGCTAAAATTGTTAGCTAGTTGCACTAAGTTGTTCCCTTCAATTCTATTTGTTTATATCCAAATCTGTTGGTAATTTGGGAGGACTGTAGGTCTAACTGGATTTAAAACTCATATGCAGATGATTGTTATCTTTGACAAGACAAACAGTTTTATCGGCAGAAGTCATTGAAGCCAATACCCAATCTTTTGGCGGGTTCGCCGATGAGGTTGTATCCTGTCATAACTGACACTATCGTAGACACTCGTTTCCTCTCTAGTGCGAGGGGATATTTCGACCTTCTCAGGACATATCTTAGCCAGACACCTATAGGTGCCGATTTCTGGTCACTTTTCATTTGGACTGTCTTTCCAAAACTGTATGGAAATGCTTTGCCTTCTTAGCAGTCTTCCTCTTAGTACTCCTTTGTTATAAGAAGTACTCAGTAAAGAACTATACGTACGTTCATAACCTGACAGCACCATAAATAATCCTTTGGGTAACCAAGATTCGTTCTAACAAACACCATCTATGCCACCTTTGTCAATATTGACTAGACTTTTCCAATTCTTCTTCCTTGCAAACTCGTAAACAATTTATTTTTCTATCGGTTACTAATCATTCCTTCATCAGTTGCTAAAAATATGGTTCGCGTTTTTGTTTAAGATTGTATAAACTTCAGGGACCCCTCCAGATAGCTTTCTCTGACCATCATTTCTTTCTCTATCTCTCTCTTTCTCTCTCTCTCTCTTCCTAGACTCTCTCTCTCTGACTAGATTCCATTCTATAGGAAACGTCATTCCCATCAGCTGACTTTTTTATCTTTATCGGAGCTTTTGCAAGACTTATTTTTTTGTTAAAGAGTTATTTTGTCAATCTTCCTCCTCCCATGTAAAGGACCACTTCGGTAGCTTCTCGTATAATTTAATTTAAAGGGTCCGCCAAATAACATTTTTTTTAAAACATCGCGCTGTGTGGCACGTAGCGCCGTCCTGTTGAAACCAAATGTTGCCAATTTTTGTGAACAAAAAATCAACATGGCCCGATAACGATCGCCATTGACTGTAACGGCCACTCCTTGCTCATTTTCGCACCAAACAGTGACTCGTTTTGGGTGTATCGGCTTTTCAATGTATGCGTGCGGGTTTTCTGTGCCCCAAATGCGACTTGTTTACTTACATACCCGCCAAGATCAAAATGAGCTTCATCTGAAAAGATGATTTTTTTGGCAAAATCGGCATCTTCTGTAAGTCGATCGCAGGCCCACTTGTTCAAGCGTATACACAACCATATTCGTTCAGTGTTATCATTCACGAAATAAGCACTAGTTGAAAAAGAACTTAAATAGCGGACCATTTACATATGTAGCAGGCAGCTAATCAATCTTTCTCTAGTCCTGAACTTTGTTAGAAGGGTTATTCAGAGAACAGCTCTAAGTGCCTTCTCTACCCGACATATTAGTAAAAATTTGGGTTTCTCTTTGGGTAAATCCAGATTATGTCTCACCATCTGACCATCATTCTTCTCTTTTCCCCAGCTAGACTTCATTGCTGTTGAGGACTTCATTCCCTTCAGTTGACTTTAGTACCTTCTTTGGAGCTTTATTAAGACTTATTTCTTTGTTTAATAGGTAGCATGTCAATCATCCCTAACTTCTGTAAATAACCACTTTGTCTATTAGCGTATTTCTTATTTTATTTCTATAGGATGCAGCTAATCAAGCTTCCTCTCATCCTGAAGTCTATAGGACTTCACTACATGACACCTCAGTAGAGGATAGATTTCCGCTATAGATCAATTACGATTCTGTCTCACAAACTCCACAGCCATATATCCCTTTATTTCATATCAGATGCTAATCATTCTTCTATTTTGGTTACTAGGGCCTGTTACGGAGAAATGTAATTATTCTTGTTTACTTCCAAATTTCAAAAACTCCATGGGAAAGCTTCAGAAGTATTTATATGACCATCTTTCCTCCCGTTTCCCGATATAGCTATACCTCATTGTTGCAGGAGAATTGATTTTTAAGTGCATCTGCAAGAAGATTTCTACTCGTGTATTCTTGGATCGAGGTTTGTTGTCAGCCAATCTTAGTTAATGTGTAACTTAAGACATTTCTGCAATAAAGCCTCGAAAAAGGATAAATGTGGCATGGGAGATGCAGGTGAAATTTAGAAAGGTCATCAAAGGGACTCCATGATATATATTCCTTTTTATGGCTGAAGGAGAAGAAGGAGGAAAATGCGTAGCATTGTCTGGCTTTCTATCTGGAATGAAACCAGTTACTGATATTTTCGGCTTGAATTCATCTTTCAATTGACTTTTTTACCTTCTTCGGAGCTTTTGTTAGACTTTTTGGTTTAGGAAGTAGCTAACCAATCTTCCTTCCCTCCTGATGAGGGTAGGTGGTATGTTCTGAGAAACAACCAAAATCCCTTCATTTAAATGTTACCTTATACAACTATAGGTATTTTTTCGATTCAGTTTCTTTTAATGCTTTTATAAATTGTTTATGATGTAGGAAATTAATCTTACATCCTGATTTGGTTTAGAAAATACGAAATTACCTTCACTTGATTTTTTTCCATACCAGAATTTCTCCTACTGAGCAAAATCCAAATTTATGATGAATAATTTTAGACTTTCTTGGTTATCTTACCCAATTACTTATATATGTATTTACTTATTTAATTTATATATACTACTTAAATTATTAACGTCATAGGCAATCATCAGCCTCCTGTTCCGATCAGTTTCTATCAGAAATCTCATAATATAATAGTTTTGACTTAGCTGCAACATCTACTTTGGCATGGATTTAGTAGTAGGTAAGCCAAAATGGCACTTAAGTTAAATTCATTTACTCGCCAAATTGTTACAGCTATCCAATTCGCTTACCTGCAATAAAATAGACAATTAAATTTTAATTCACTAAGAAGATGAAGCTTAATTCACATGTTGACTACCCACTACTTTTGAAGGTACTACGAAAACTTATGTAAAAAATAGTCAGTAAAAGAAGATATTTGTTATTTGAAAACATCAACAAACTTTGCAAAATTATGGCTTTTTGGCAATTATCTTAAAGTGGCACTTAAGCGAGTGGTAGTTAAACGAACATAAACTTTATTTAGAAGCTCCAAATCATGTTAGACTTCCTTAGTTCTCTTCTATGTTTCTTACTAAGACTGGGTTTAGGTTAGGTTTAGCAGCGAGTGGACTATATACCACCGGGGTGCACGTTCGAAAGGAACTACATACGCTATGATAACAGCCAGAAATGAATGGGTTAGCAGAATACCAGTTAATATAAACCATCTCCAATTCTATACGGATGGTTCGAAGCTTGATGATGAGGTTGTCTTTGGAGTGAACTGTAAAGAACTTAGTCCTAATACAGCTCACAGACTACCAGTTACCTGCAGTGTCTATCAAGACGAAATAATGGTAATATGGGGAGTTGCCAAGTGGCTGAGTCGCAGCCTCGACTGCTGCAGATCTCTTAACGAGATGGCTGAGCAGTTCAACATACACCTCATTTGCGCATAGAGATATCCCAAAGAACTGCAAAGCAGATGAACTTGCTAGGAAAGGGACGACATTACAAATTCTCGAAGAATTTGCATATATTGCGCCGCCACTATCCATACGCAAGCTTTGGCCAACGACTGTCTACGTTAGTGTTAGTTTTGACGGGACACGGTCTGATCGGCAAACACGTTAGAAGTTTGAGCTTTCACTCCAATGAATTCTGAGGAAGTGGTGGAGATCATTGATCACTTGCTATGTAACTGTCCTGCTTTGAGTAAACCTTCTCTGGACATACTGCAGTCGGCTTTTCTAGGTAGTTTAACAGATCTTTCTGGTACTGATATTCGTACTATGCAACACTTTGTATATCACACAGGTTGGTTGCGATGAGGGGCATGTGAACTGGTAAAAAAAAACGGGTGCCACCAAACCTGAACCTACCAAGACTATCTTTCGAATCTCAGAAATATTGCCTTCCGCCAAATTCCTTCCAAATTTTATTTTGTGGATTAAGAGGACTGGTCTGTTCGGAGAAAACTTAACAAATTACACTATGCAATAAATGAACACTTTTTGAAAAATACACAGACTTGACATTATAGGTTCGATTCTACTATCAAAGGGTAGAATAACCATATACTCGGTTTGGCGAAATTGGTGACCAATTTTTTTTTATGGGCCGCCAAAGTTTCTGAAAATTTATGGGCCCCTCGAAAAAGGTGTCATCAGCTTTTGTCAAACAACTAATTCAGACTTGGTGATACCGCTTAACTATAATTGGCAATAATGTAGCTAAGAATATGCTGAACAAAGTTTCTTAACATTTTATGCGAAAAAAAATTTTCCGGTATCACTTTTTCAAAAAGTGAAGGAAAAATATTTTTTTTTCACTTTTTTCAGCATAACATTCAGGGACTCGTAATTTTTCATTAACAATGTTTGGCAAAATTGTAGCCAGGTACCCTAAATAGCTCAAAAAACCACATTGTACCCCAAAAATGTTAGTGTTTCACTATTATGTAACAAAAATATTTTATTTTGGTATAGGGTATGTTCAGCAATTTTATAGAAAATATTAAGGAAATGAAATGTTCTACAAAAATGTTGGCCATGAAATGTTGGTCAGAACACACCAAAGCCCAAAACTTAACACAAAAACCAAAAAAAAAATGATTTTCAAAACTTTCCTATACTGTCAAGTCCGTGTATTTTTTTCCATGTTGCAAAGTGTTATAGGTATTAGTTCCCCTCAACAAACTATTTTTATGATTCCCTATGAGGGTTTGATCTGCAACTGATGTTATGTAGATTATGGTTTAATTAAACGTTAATTTGTTTAGGAGGAGAATAGTCAGTCAATCATCCATTCTGATCTAGTTTAGGAGGAACCATCATTTCCTACCAGGCAGAAAATCTAGATTCTGGCCGCCAAACGTTGCGAGGAAGCTTCAGAGCATTTTAGAGTTCCTTGACTATTTTCCATGACTCGACTGTTTATCATTTCAAGTTACTCCATTCAAAGAAAATCTTTCGAATCTCAAAAATTATGTCTTCAGCCAAATTCTTTCGTTAGTAGGATTCTTCGGAGTAGCAACCAAAATTCCTTCATTTAAAATTTAACATAACCAACTATAGTTATTGGTTCCTCTCTGTACCCAAAACTAGATTCTGCTTCTTTTATTATTTTTAAAGTTGTTTAGGAGGCAGCTAATTCATCTGCCGTCCCGATCTGGTCTAAAAGAGATCAGAATCCCTTCACTTGAAATTGTCCCTACCAGACATCACACTATATAGGCCTGTTTACGCCTTTTTGTGCCAACCCCAAACATATAAGAAACCCTTTTAAACTTCCTTGGCAATCTTCTATATCTCTCTTGACTATTCTTTTTTCGTTTTCCGTTATTCCAAAGAAAATTTTTCGAATCTCGGAAATTATGTCTTCCGCCAAATTCGTTCCAATTCTAAGTGACATTTTATTGCGTCTTACTAAAATTAAATCCCTCTCAGCATTTGGCCAGATGTTAGGCATGCGAACGTGTCTAAATCATAAAAACCCGCATCTGTGACAACACGCACACAGTACGACCATTACATAACGTCTTAAACCGATATCGCAGTTGTGGCCGTTCACAATCAAGGGCTAAACGCATGCGCCAACACCGGAACGGGATAAAACAGTCAATGGCGTACATACTTAGACTTCATTAATCATAAATGCCTTTGCCAGGAGAGCTGGATACTGCTGTTGCTGCTGCTGGGAACAAAGGCTATTTTAATGAAACCAGTCAGCAGCAGGATAGACAGAGAGACAGACAGACTGATGGGCACACAAGGCTTACTTACTCGTACATCCCTAGTTATGGTTTAGGGGTAACAACCAAGAGCCAGCAAACAAAAGCAGATGTGGATGTGGCAGCAGCCAAAACAAAAAGATGTTCCGAATGCCCAAACGAAAAACTCACGTACGTTCATTCACTCATTTCTATGTGGCGAAAAGGATATGGCAAGAAACCTGGCAAACCAAGTCGCACAAAGATTATCACCAGCAGCAGCCGTGAAACATCCCCTAACAAACGAGCGCAGCAATAACGTACATACGTCTAAGGCCCGAAGCACTCTTAATGCGCATGCGCAAATATGTTGGCCTGAGAATTTATGGTTCAGTCTCGGTGTTGAGTGTGTGCGGCATCAAAGACTTCAGAGAGTTGGCGAAAAAAATCTGTTGAAATGTGTTTGCCACAACGCAAACAAGGTAAACTAGTTTAAACGGCCGTCCGTCTGTCCGCCCTTCCCTCCATCCATCCGTTGATATGTGTTAACAAAGCCGTCTCGGTGAGACGGCCTACAAACATGGATGATGAGATGGTATTGTTAAAGGTCCTTTCGTTTTTTTATTGCGTGTCCCTGCCGCTTTTGCCTTGTTTGTTTTTTGTTGTTATTGTGGAAAAGGGTCAATGACATCGTCGCAACTAATTGTTGTTATTGTCTTTTGGATTTTTTCTTCTCATTCTTGTTGGGTTTCTCAAAGATCTTTTATGAGTGATTTTGATGGATGATCATGCTTCTGTTTGGATGGAGAAAACTGTGGACGAGACATTGGGGATGTTTAAAAACGTTGGAATGTTGTGTGAATTCCATTTGATGGCTAAAAAAGGAGTGGTAAGACTTTTAGCAACAAGAAATTTTTAGCACTTGAATAAGAATATCAAGAGAAATGTGATACACATAAAATAATTGGGAAAATAAATTCGCTAAGCAAAATCCCACGGCACTATTTTCTATGCACATTGCGCATAATAGCCAACTTTAAATTGATATCCATTCATAAATATAAAGAATGGCTATCAATTAAAAATTGATATCCTCAAGTCTCCAATTTAACATTACCGTTCAGTATTTATTCAATAAAATGCGACTTAAAATCAGAATTTATACAAGGGCACAGCGAAATGGTATAGTTAGTATTTTCTAAAGTATATCTTCCCTATACAGTTCTTCAGTTCAATCTTCACACGGTTCCAAATATTTGTAATGAGATTTATTTCCCATGCACATTGTGCATAAAAGCCTATTTTAATTTAATATTCATTTTTAAATATACACATTTTCAAAATTTACAAACTCTCCACAAGTCTCCACTTCTGCATTTCTGTTCAGAATTTGCCAAAAGAATAAAATGTGACTTAAAATCAGCAAAATATTATAGTTAGTATTTTTAATATTCATTTTTAATATTCAACATCAATTCGATCTTCTTAGGGTTCCAACTATTTGTAATGAGATTTTTTTTTAAATAATTGTATTTTACATTAAAATCTTTGCTTAAATTTAAAAATTATCGAAATTTTAAAACTCTCCACAAGTCTCCACTCCTACATTTCTGTTCAAAATTTGCAAAAAAAATAGCATTTAACCAGTTAAACTGACTACACAAAAGAAGACAAATTATAAATTAGTTACATTTTTTGGCATTTAATCTATGAAATACGAAAAATAAGTTGGAAAATAAATTTGCTAAGCAAAATTTCGCGACATAGATATTTGCACTACCGTATTTATTTAATATGATTTATAAACACAACAAAAGTTCAAAATGATAGAGGATATATTACTCTGGTTAAATGGTCCAGGAGCACCCTTTATTGGATTTGATGACGTAAAGTATAGGGTGATCCATTTCGAGGTTCCCTACTTTTTAAAGAAAAAAACACAGAAAATTCAAATTGAATGGGGAATTATATACTATCATTTGAATGAACATTCGTTGGCATTTATTTTTTGAAGATTATGTCTATCAAATGTTGGCCGCGGCTACATCTCAGATGGTCCACCCGTTGAGTCCAATTTTCGATGACTCGTTCGAGCGTTTCGACTGATAACTGGCGAATGACACGCGTAAACGTTGTTCAGGCGTAAGTCTTTCCATGATGAAATGCCAAACAAAAATAACATGACAGCATGACACGACTCACACGTGATCTGTCAAAAAAAGGCTATTGAAAAAAGTATATCTACTTGGATCACCCGTTATATGAATACTCACATTTCAGAAGCTCTCCACAAGTCTCCTCTTTTTCATTTTCATGCAAAAATTGCAACAACACCAATGTGCCACATGTTCTAAACTTAAGTATAAACGACAAATTCAAATTTTCAGCCTTGTTTATTATTTGCACTAGCCTATTTCTCCATTTAGAACTATACATCAAAATTCAAAATGTGAAATAATATTTAGCAATGGTCACACTTTAATTCGATCTAATGCCCACAGTACCTGAGGACATCAATCTTTAAATATACAAATATTCAAAACCTACAAACTTTCCAAAAGTTCTCTCACACCTAGGGAAAATGAGAATAGATCAAAACATTTGTTTTAAGGAAACTATCGGGTCTGTTCTGTAGCAAGGTGATTTGAAATCACGGTGATTTTAAAATCACCGTCGACTTACCGTCACTGTTGGAGTTCGAAATCTCCCGGTTTATTATTCATAGCATCCCAAAAAAGATTGTTCGAAATATTTTCGGGTGATTTCGAACTCCAAAAGTGATGTAAAGTCGCCGGTGATTTTAAAATCACCGTGATTACAGAACAGACCCGTATATAATTTTGTATACGGTCCAGGGAAGAGCCGGGTGACAAAGACAGACCAGAGCCTCTGGTGGGAATCGAACCCACGACCCCCAAACTCATATGCAAACACGCTACCATCTCACCTACTGGGGCGTTCATATAAATATAGAAATTTATTTAACACAAAGTATATGAATACACCACTCAAAAGTCTCCACTTTCTAATGTTTGCTTTGTTTGTAACTCTAAGAAGATTTCTTCAAACATCGCAGTGTCCGATTTTCTTTAGTTAACCCTAGAACCAAGAAACGTAGCTCTTTAAAATCTTGTATAGATCAGTTGAAAATGTGGCTTTTACTACTCTTAAATGTCACATCGGAAAGACATGGTTATTTCTTTTGAATTTTAGTTTATATTTCTATTTATTGTTAGTGAAAACCACTTTATTACGGCTCATTCATACTATATACATTCTAAAAATTTACATGGACATTTATCGCTTTTCATTATTTACATGGAGAGTTCCAACAAAAAATGCAAATTAAACATCAAATCACAACTTCTTGGAGGCCATATCACAATTTCTTGAAATAATCGAATCTCCAAACTTTTCTCGCAACAATTCAATTGTTTCATTTGCTGTGTGGCACATAGCCACAATCGGTCAATGGCAAAAAGATAGCTCTTAACGAGAGCTAAAATATTGTTCATCGGTGTCAAGGTCGTATGTCGGCTGGAAAGTGCTTTTTTTTTTGGATTTAAAAAAATGGACTTAGCGCACGAAAATTTGCAATGGGAGAACGATTATTTTGATAATAAAACTGAATTGTAAACGTTGTTCTTGCGTATATCTCTCCATGATGAAATTGTAAACACTACTGAATACAGTGAAAAACAAATGACAGATCATGACGTATTACAAATGGCCGAAACGTCACTTCAAAATCATATTATCCGTATTGGAAAACCCGTCAGTTAAAGTTCCTATTATAGAACTGTGCTTTGCTAGTGGAGACCACGTTATTATACCTTATTCTTAATGTCTACATTATATTTATAAATTTGTATATATGCGATATATCGATTTTCGTTATAGAAAAGAATGTGGAGACTAATGTAGAGTTCCAAAAAACAATGAAAGCAAAACATCAAGTTTTATCGCATTCTATTACTTTTATAGTTTAGTTCAATTTCCTGTTATAGAACCCTACTTTATTAGCGGAGACCACTTAATTGTACCTTTTTCTTAATGGTGTCTACACTTTTCTATACATTTTAATGAACATTTATCGATTTTTCATTACAATCAAGGAGTGGAAACTTATGTAGAGTTCCAAAAAATAATGAATATTAAACAGTAACATTTATATCATGATATTACTTTTATACTTTAGTCCAAATTCCTATTATAGCACCCTACTTTGCTAGTGGAGACCACATTATTGTACCTCATTCTCAATACCTATGCACATGTCTTCTTAAATATTGAGAGACATGAATCAATTTTCATTAAAAACAGGAATGTGGAGACTGATGTAACATTATTTTCTATAAATTTGCATACACATTTATCGATTTTCATTGCATACAATGAGGTGTAGACTCATTTATAGTTCCAGAAAAACATTGGATATGAACATTAGCATTTATGTCATGCTATACCTTTTTATATTTTAGTTAAAGTTCCTAGTATAGAACCCTAATTTGTTAGTGAATTCTTATTCTTCTGATTCTAATGCCTTCATTCCTTTCTATAAATTTGCATGGACTTACAGGGTCTCCCATATTCGACGGACCCATCTGGCAACGCCATAACTTTTGACAGAGATGTCAGATCGCTTAATGACATACCGCGTTTGAAGCGTAAGTCCAAGCAGATTTTTACCATGGAACAATACACGCCACGCGAGCGCTCTGAAATAGTTGAAATTTACATTCAACAGAAGAAGTCAAGTCAACGTGCTTTTAAAATATTAAAAAATGTGAGAAGTGCGCCTTCTAAGAACACCATTAAGCGTTTATACGAAAAATTTTCGACTGGCGAGGCTCTTTCTAATCCGAAGAGGCCAAATAAAAGTCGACCAAGGCGATCGGCCGAGAATATCGCTGCCGTACGAGCCAGTGTTGAGAGGTCCCCAAGAACATCCCAAAAACGCCGTTCTCAGCAGTTGGGCATGGCTCGGTCCACTTTACAACGGATTATTCGCGTTGATTTGCATTTGTTCCCGTACAAAATTCAATTGACGCAAAGATTGTTGCCTGCGGACAAGCCTCGTCGATTGGAATGGGCCCAACGAGTCCGTGGGTCCGTCGAATATGGGCAACCCTGTATGTAGAGTTACAAAAAGTAATAACAATTAAATATCAACTTTTATGACGTGCCAATAATTTTATATTCTAGTCCGAGTTTATATTATAAAACCCTACTTCATTAGTGGAGACCTCGTTATTATACCTCATTCTTAAGGTCTACATTCCTTTTTATAAATTTGCATTATCCATTTTCGTTACGAACAAGGAGGTGGAGACTAACCGCTGGAACAACGATGTCGAACGTTAACGTTCGCATGACTTCTATGCAAACAACAGCTGATTTTCGACCAACTAACACGCATCTGGCAGTATGTTTTAATTCGCATTGCTGTATGTCGCAAATCAGCTGATGTTCGTATAGAAGTCATGCGAGCGGTTATTGTAGAGTTCCAAAAATATAAAACAAATGAAAAAATTATAGAATTAGTTAAGACAATGCTTTCCTCTAATTATTTTCCATATTAGGAAACTCTGCCTTAGTCTCCAATTGCGATATTGTTGTGGAGATTGGTAAGCATGTTTTTAAAAGGACTATATATAAGTATATTTAAATAACAACTCCTCCAACCCCCTATCCATTAACCCTTTTATCGACTTTCATCAATATTAGCCGTCAGATATGTAAGCATTTTGAATATAAAGAAACTCTCCAATAGTTTAAAATGTACAAAAACATTGAAATAACTATTATCGAATAAAAAAATGTATATAATGACATTTATATGGGCATTTCTCCAATGTCGAATGCGACATTCGTACGCATTCAAAGTGAAAAAAACGTATGCCAAAACATTATTTCATTTTTACAAAAGGCGAAACTTATAGCTCTTGATTAGCACTATAATTGGTGCTATGTTTGATTTTGGCCAATTGTTCGTTTTCAAGATAATTACAAAAAACCAAGACATTCGCACGCGACAAAAACAGAAGTCGCTTTTAAAGCAAACCAATCAAACACTGATTTCAGCGAAACCTTAAGGAATATTTTAATACGACTAATTTTAAAATGTCAATGAATGATGTATCCTAATAATGTTTTTTACTTTTTTCAAAAATATTAATAGTTTATCTTTTTATGTTTATTTTTTTTTTCCAACTAGATATCCAAAGTTAGATTATAATAAAGATTGATTTTTAATGTATTCAATAAATTTATTTTCGCAACAAAAATTATTTTTCTTACATCCCTTAAATATAAACCGAGATTTAAAAGAGAGGCCATTAATCAAAACATAACATGCAATACAAATGTTTAAAGCATAAATTTTGCAATTATTCGAATTTGCACTCAAATATTTTAAAATGTGATGAATAAATTTAGTTTTTGGGAAAATTAGTTAAATTTGATAGATTCCCTATAAAAAAAGTAGCAAAACAACATACTTTTATAGAGTTTCAAATTTTTGGATGCGGTTGACATCTCGTTGGAAATGCCCATATCCAAATTTTGTCAACAAAAATAATTGTAGCTCCCACTCTCTATAGTCTACAAAAAACCTACGACTAAGAAAATATAAGTACAAAAAAATGTTTTATTTGTTTTTTTATTATTTTAACAAAACTTCATATATTTAATAATTTTTGGTTTGTTTTGGGGGTTGTTTGTTTAATAAAAAAAATATGATAAACATATGTATTTGGGTGAAGGAAAATATAATAGTAGATTAAATTAAAACTAATAATAATAAAATAGTAAAATAGATGTAGGTTCATTTGTGTTAGACTATAACTTTGGCACCCTTAAATTATATTTAGAAAATAAAGAGAGGGAATTTTGTATTGAAATATAAAATCAAAAAAGACAACTAAAAATATAACCAATACACGCACACGTTGAAAGCATATTTGAGCATAAAAAGAAACATAAAGGATTATTTCCAGGTGTTGCAGGAGAAAAATAGGAAAAAACTTTCCGCTACATATGAAACGAATAAAAATTTTTGAGCAATATTTTCTGGTGTGGTGACGTGTTTACAAAAAAAAGAAATTCTGTTCATTTTTTACATTTCGTTTTGTCATATTTGTTGTATTCACATAAATATTTGGTCTCAAACCAAATAAAAAAAATAATAAATTTAAAATCAGTTCATTTTTTCTTTAGATGCTGAACTTAATCCTAATGATCTTTGTTCCAAGGGAATTTGTTGTATACTACAAAAATAACAATTATTTTTCTTAATTTGGACACGAAGAAATATAATTCAAAATATATGTATATGCATATATATTTATATATAATGTGTGTATGTTTGTGGCGTGTTAGGGAGTTACTTTATTTAAAACTAATCATAAAAAGAAAGCAAAAAAACTAATTTACGTTTGTAGTAGTAAAAAAGTATTTGTGGCAAGATACATGTAACTAACTAATATTCACAAAAAACACGTTTCTTTGTTTTAGGCAAGTTTTGGCGGTATTCATTAAAAATTAATAATAATCTCTTTTTTTGTTGGAATTCATTTCTCTATTCCCAGTAACGATTAATATTACAAAAAAAGTATGTGTGTACGCATGTATGTATGTCTATGTATAGGTGTATGTATGTTTGTATATATATATATATATATATATATCTTTGTTTGTTTGTATGTATATAATCACAAGCAAGTTGTAGAAAATGGCACTTTTTGTTCCTTCTGTTGATGCTGAGTTTCACATTTCGCTCGCCCCCCAAAAAAAGAGGCGATACCTCGCGTTTGGTGCGTCCTGCTTCACTTCGCCTCGTTGGGGGTGGTGCCACCGAGGGATGCCGCTGAGGGCGATGAGGAGGCGGCAGCCACAGCTGCCGCTGCTGCGTTGTTCATTTGGGTCTGCACCAGAAGCATGAGTATTTTATTCATTAAATTATCCGCTTCAGAATCTTCCATGCTATTGAGTTTGGCCGATATGAAACCACAGAATTTGGAATTTAAAACTTCCCGCACGGTCTGAGGTGGCGGCATCATATCGCCCATTAAACCGTTATGCGTTAGACCATTGGCCATATTTTGAGCCCGCAAATGGCGGTGTTGTTGCAACATTTGTCCATCGTAATCATCCTCGTCGTCATCGTCAGCCTCGCCATCGTTATCCTCCTCGCCGGTGCTGTTCAAGTGCTTACGTCTGCGTTTCAACTGAGGACCCCCACCGGCACCATTGGCTCCGCTCGTCGTAGGTGAGTTGGAGTTGAGTATCAATGGATAGGGAAAATCTGCATCTATGGCCTCCAATTCCTCTACCTCATCGGAGCCCTGATTACTAAGAGCGTTAGTCTCATCGCCGCTACGCATGGAGGAGTTGTCCAAATCATCGTAAGTGTTGTTCTGGGCTGTGGAATCATTGCGTGTCGATGAGACACGGCTGTCATTATGGTGTTGCAATTGTTGCTGCTGCTGGCTGGCCGGCTGTTGTGGATGCTGTGATGTGTGTTGCTGATGAGCGGGAGTGTGGTTGGAGTTGTTGGCCGCCGCAGCTAGTTGTTGCTGCTGCTGTTGTTGTGCAACCACATTGGGATTAGTATTTTGATTAGATAAATCCAATTCGGATTTAACGTAATAATAGTAATCATCGCCGCTCACATTGAGGCTAGACGAGCACTTGGAGAGATTTAAAGCGGAATCATTGAATGAAGAATGCATGGAATTCATTTTGTAGTTTCCTTTGTTGCTGTTATTATTATTGTTGTTGTTATTGACAGCTGCCGCATTGGAGATGTGCTGGGCCAAAGCCGAGAGGTTAAGTCCCAAAGGACCGCTGTGTTCGATGGCATGGGAACCGCCTCTGTAAAGGGACAAATAAGGAGATTAGTAAGGAATAGAATATAGTTTCTATGATTTTATTTCCATTTCATGCCAAATTTATTTTAAAATTTCAGTGAAATCCTTATAAAACATTTATTAATGGAGTCTAAAGATTTTGTTTGTTTTTTTATTATCCTCATTATTATCCATTAACTTCGGCAGACATTTATTGATTTTATTTATAAAAAACAAAGTGGAGACCTATGTACAGATATATAACCCAAAGAATTTGCATTCTAAAAGAGGAACTTGTACCAAACAGCGTGTAAATTATTAGAAAGTATTTATATTCAAAAATGCTGTTATTTTCATTGTTGTTTTAAAGTCTACACAAATTCTCATGGCCATTTATCGATTTCCATTTCAATCTAGCAGGTAGAGACTTATGTAGAGTTTCAAAAAACCGCGGAAAATAACAGAAGTAATTTAATACAAATGCTATCCGGCAATTATTTTCCATATTAGGAGACTTTACATAAGTGTCCACTAATTAATTTATAGAAATTCATGTAAAAAAAAAAACAAATAATGTTGGTCTACTCTTGGAATTATTTTTTACTAACTATTCGCCAGCCATTACTTTAATATTTTATTTCGAGTTCCTATTATAGAGCCCTTCCTTGTTAGTGGACACCACGTTATTATACTTTATTCTATAAATTCCCGTTGCCATTTATCAATTTGCATTACAATCAAGCCGGTGGATACTTCTGGAGAGTTTCAAAAAACAATGAAAATAACAGAAATAGTTTAAAATAACTGCTTGCCGGCAATTATTTCGCATATTATGAGACTCTACAAATTATACAAAAATAGAAATTCATATAAAAGAATAATGTTGATCTATTCGTGGAATTAATTTTAATTTTACATTTTAACTCTGTTATTTTATGCGAAGTTCCTATTATAGAAGTCTACTTTGCTGGTGGAGACCACATTTTTATACTCTATTCTTCATGTTAGATTCCATTTTATACATGTTCATGACCATTTATCGATTTTCATTACTATCAATCAGATGAAGATTTATGTAGAGTTTCAAAAAACAAAAAAAAATCAAGGAGCTTAATACAAATGCTTTCCGATAATTATTTCCCATATTAGGAGATTATACACAAGTCTTCAAGTTCGATAATGTTGTGCAAATCTAATTAATTATTTTAAAAGGATTTTATGAAATAAAATCGGGAAAAAATGCCATAATAACAAAATTATATACATTTCTGTATATCTGGACATTTATTAAATTAACTTTATTACATTCGTCCTTCAATTTCTAATTTTAGAATCTTTACACAAGTGTACAAATTGTTATTATTGTTCGGTTAGATAGGAAATGTATATCTTACAGGAATTCAAAGTTTAAAATGCACTTCCCATTACCAAACCTATTAGATTTTCCCATATGTGTACTTTCTAAAGAAACAGACTATTGACTTTGCCCGCACACAGGTAGTAGTAGTAGTAGTAAATGTTGTTAAGTCTCCCTGGTTTTTGGCCAAAAATCTCGGCGGCACACAAATCACATTATTTGTCTTAGCATTTGATATCTCAACCTAATTTTCGGCTTTCCGCTAAAATCTACATACAGAGGATCTTATTGAAAGGAAAAAACAGCCGCATGAAATCCTCTCGTAGTGTTTAAAAATAGTTTCCTTTTTTGGTCTTCTGCACAGAGCATGTTCAGCACATCTGCTTTACAAATGTTTGTTCTGCGTTTCTGAAATAAGAGCTCTTGAGAACATTTGTCTTTCATTCGACAATTCCCTACAAATACAAAGCTACACATAAATGTATTTATGTGCATACATACATATGTAGGGATGGCTGGCTTGTCTGTACTAAGGGCGCATGCGTGCCTTTCAATACGTTTTGGAGCTCTACGTCTGGCCGTTTGTCTGTCCTTGTATATGTTTTTTTAGTGTGGGTACAAAAGAAAATCTCTTGTAATTTGATATTTATACCAAAAACTAAATCTATATGTATATGAATCTTTCGGCGTATTCCCTTAATGACGATTACTTAAAGGAAATGTGATGTGTAGGTTTTTGTTGTTTAATGAATGAATAAATAAGTGCATGCATGAATGGAGGCGGAGTGTCGTCGTAGCATAATTCATGGGAAATGCAAGACATGTTACATTTCCTTTAAGATGGGTCAATGCATTTTCTGGCTTCATGCAAGCTGCTCATTAAAAAATCGATCTATACATACATTTGAATACTAGTATTAAATATTTACTACACGTGTATCCAAATTTATAGCGACGATATTAAAACATATTTTTCATTAATCTAGTGGTACTTGTGGTTTTAGTATGACATAAATGCAGTTTGGACAAATAAAATAAATTTTCACAGCAGTTTTGGCGAGCTACTGCGAAAAACGCCCTTTTGTGATATCCAGTGATTGTATTTTAGCACTATTTTCTAATAAATTTGTTTTTAAAAAATATTTTTGTTAGTGGAGACCATTTTTTCGGTCTATTTTTTGTGTCTCAGTAATTGTTGAAGAGACTGAGTGAAAGATAATAAATTTCCGCGGTAATTTAAAAAGTGGAGACTTTTTGTAGAGTTCCCTAAAAGCTTTGACAATCT
Organism: Eudasyphora cyanicolor; assembly: GCA_963930755.1. NCBI lineage: Eukaryota > Metazoa > Arthropoda > Insecta > Diptera > Muscidae > Eudasyphora > Eudasyphora cyanicolor. The sequence goes on along the minus strand of OZ005735.1, from coordinate 8,040,061 downwards.
TTAGATTTAAGGCAGAAATTATTTACATCGTCGATTTCTGAATTTTACAAAGTCTCCACAACTCTCCACTTTTTATTTTTTCGCTTAAATCATTTAAAATTCAAGCAAATGGATTGCCAACATTAATTAGTACCGAAAGCAGTTTAAATAATAAGGTTCTAAACCAAAGCAATAAGAATCATATACTAGAGATAAAAACGGCGACAATAACCAAGTGTTTTGCTAAAGCCTTCTTCATTTCTTCATCTTTTCTATGAGTTTGACTGAAACCCGGGATTTGGGAAGGGTGCTAAACCTGTTGAAAAGAACCTTGCCCAGTTGATATCGCTTCAACATTTCACAATACGGCGGCGATGATTTATTCAAACCCAATTTCAAAAACTTATTCGTTTCAAACCGTGCCCTATTGTCAACAAATGACTCATGACGGGGTAGATTTTCTTAACAAAGACTTCTCAGCCAGTCGTCGTCGCCGCCTTGTTGTCAGTACGACAATGGCAACAACAGCGAAAACAAAAATGTTTTACTTTGTGCGTTTTATTGAAAATCGTATCAGAAAGTTCATAATAATGTACATACATTTCCATATTCTCCTCCGGCGACGACTCTCGTTGTTTCGGTGTTCGGTTCTTTGGCATTTTTTGTGCTTTTAATTATTTAAACAAGGTTTTACTTGCGATCAGAATACTACTGGCGAGAATACGAATCGACCACTTCTACCACCACCAACCAATCTCATCACCACATATTTCATGCTGTTGCTGCTGCTATTCGTTCAGCACCAAACAACCAGACTTTAATGATAAGAAAATAAGGGGGTTTAAACGGAACGTTCCTATACATATGTTCAAAAAATAAAAACAAAAAAAGAATAAAAGAAACTGCATTGACGCGCGGACTCTGACGCCTTTATGTTCAACAAGCTGGTCATTTTTCTGTAATTTTGTTGTGGTTTTTATTACGATGTCTTGATATAAATAAATGCGACCGACAACAACATAATATTGGTCAACATTTAAGGAATGGTTTTGTGAAATTATGATAAAAACCCTCAATGCCTGCTTGCACTAGAATGTTTGTTTGATTGTTTGGCTTTAAAACGAAAAGTAACAATTTCCAAGAATATCAACACAATGCATATCGATAAGAAACATTAGCATTCTAGCGAGGTTTGAGATTTTGTTCTGGGAGATATTGCGTCAAAGAGGTCATTATATATAAAATTTAAGTAAATTAGATATAAAAACATAAAAATTTGCGAAACTCTGCACAAATCTACACTTTTTGTTTTATGTTTGCAATTTATTAAATAAGATTATGGAAGTCTTTTACAGGTCTCCATATTCTAGCAGAAGGCTGTAATCGAATAATGATATAAAATGTTTTTAACAAATAGTAAAACAGCTGAATCCCCTTTCCACTGTTTTTATATCACCAATAAATGTGTCCTGCAGTTGCTGACACTCTAAAACGCCTTGATTTCTAACATTAGGAATCTCTCCACAAGTCTCAACTTTTTAATATATTGTTTTAAATAAAATATTTCGAAACCATTTTATAGAGAATAACATAGGGGACTGTATCCCACCGAAAAACCCAGGTCTCCATTAACAAAATAGAGCTTTTAAAGATTCTTCATAACCATAAATATGTATAAAAATGATCTCTTTTGATTGACATAGTTTCATTATTAATTGAAAGTCAGATTTATACGTAACGAAACGCAACTTCTCTTCAACAAATATCATTGTTGAAATTTTTCCTGAGAAACGCAGTGATAACCTTTTAATGCTTTAATTTAGCTTAATGTTTGAGAAACCTTGATTTTTTTTTGGCTTAATCAAATTCATCGCAAACGAATAACAAAAACAACTAAATGTATGCAGGCAAACACCACAAGCGGTGTAAAGAAAACTGTCAGTTCACAATGAAATTGAAAAAATCCGTTTAAATTAATTGAGGTTGACGACAACTGTACCATCACCACCACCGCCAGTGCCGTCAACATCCTCCACACAGCATCAATGCCGAGCATCAGCTAACACACCAAACCTCGTATATAACTACAATATACGAGTGGTACTCGCACAATAAGTACACATACAGTTGTCTGTATGTATGGTAGATCTCAACCACATTTAAATAGCAGAAAATGTACAAAATATAAAACGGTTTAAGGCTGATAAGAGACGGGGCAAAATAATAATAACAAATAATAAACAGCGACGGACATGTACGAGTACATATACAGGCGAGTAGTGTACACACAATCTTGCATCCATCCGACCATCCACGGATCCGACCCAATCACATATACAATAAGCCACTCTTGCTTATTTCACCCGAAATGGCAGACGGACAAAATGGGTAAAAACAGTCAAAGCGCACACTTTAGAGCCATCAGTTGTACCAGCAGCCACAGAAAACACATGCAAAACAAAAGTGAACGGATAGCGGAGAAGAAATGGGAGGAAGAAACCCTCCATGATTTGAAATTCAGGAAACAGACTTTGTAGGCCAGTACGAGACCGTCATCCGGGCACATAGTAAATGATGCTCAGCCAATTTTCAACAATATTCATACAACCACCACCATTACAGCTCTGTTCGGGGCCATATGCTCCCCCCAAAGAATCGAGATGGGAAGATCCAACGATCATGTCAACGACAAGCATCCACAAGTACTCGTCGTCCCCATACACAAAAGTCTATGTGAGAACGAATACAAACGTGTAGAGATACACATACTACTACATCTCTGATTGACTGCAAAGAAAAAGTCCGGGTTAAAACCAAAGTAGAGATGAGAGTAGAGCCGCCACCTCTTCCAATGCGCGGAGAGTGTCAAAGAGATGTTTTCCCCATGTGCCAAAAAAAACAGATCAACAGACACAAGAGAGAGGGTAGTAAGCAAAGACTGTATAAAACCAGGCAAAGAGTACTCAAGCCTAACGCACACACAGGCAGACAAACAAACTGTTTTAATCAATTGGTGGGGAAAAACTGAGTTGAGAAGCACAGATCTGTTGGCAGGGCACAGTGAGACTATTTAACTTATAAACCCCGCAAATAAACATTCCAAAAAAATCAGTAAAATATTAGAATTATGAGACTGTGGTTCAGCCAATGCAATTTACAAAAAAGGGGGATTATTTGCAAGGAATTTTTCTGGAGGAATTAAGAAATATGCTATTTGTATTGCAATGAGTTTTGTGTTATAGAGCATACAATAATCTGAACCGAATTCTGATGCAAATTTCGTCAGGAAACTAATGAGTTTCCATCATTTGGAAAAGTCTCCACAACTCTCCACTTTTGTGTTTATGTCGAATTGTGCTATATTTTCAATTGATTGTCCTTGGAATACTACAAACAACAAAAATTAAACATAATAACTATGTCTCCACTAACAAGTTTATATTTTACTCAGACTTTTCAAAATTTTCGAAAGGGTATACAAATCAAATTTAGTTGCATAAGTATTTTATTGTAATAGTTTACTTTGGATGCTTTAATTTTTTTGTTTTATGAAAATAATATTTTGGTGTTGCTTTTACAACATAGAAACATTTTATTCTGATTAGATATGTATGTATATGCTTTCAATTGGACCAATTTCAGATAATACATCTGATTAATTGCTTAATTTTGTAGTCTCCCCTTTCTCTATGCACAGAAGCATAATATGTTATCACATCTATTAAGTTTCCTATTAAATTATATGAATAGATGATATATTTTAAGGAAAACATAAAAAATATGTATTTCAATAGGCATTTATGAGCGCAATGTTATATTTTTTTTAAAAATTTTTGCATAAAAAATGAACGATTTCATCAATTTTGAAAATCTCCATAAGTCTCCACACTGGCTTGAACTATAAATTAATAAATTCCTAATTAAATCCTTGTATAGCAACATAAAAAATGTAAATCCAACAAAATATGTAGGTCTCCACTAACAAATAATTTTAAGGCAATCTTAATGCTGATATCCTGAAATTTCAATCCAAGCCCACTGTCTGTTGACGATGATCACTTCGATATGATTTAAAAACACTTTAAACTGAAATTTATTGTAAATTGTCTAAAGAAATACATAGATGTTGTTGGACGATATAAGTACGTTATGGATCAGTCTTTTATGGCAGTTTAGCAATTTAGAAGCCGTGTTTGCTTCAATGAAATGGAGACTATAAAGGCAACAGTAGCGGGCAGTCGGAGCCGCAAGCGAAGTATGTGGCAATAAATGTTTATTCACTTGAACGGAGCCAAACCGAAAAAAACTACGACAACACACGAATCTACGTATTTGGAGCAATTGTACGTTCGAATGGTATAGTGGCGTGTTCCATACAATGCTTCAATTACAAAATTCCAAGCTGGAAAAATGGCATAAGAAATGGGGGATGAAATTCTGAGTTCATTTGGTGTCGCGTTTTGTATTGGCTGTGACTAGTTAGTTTGGAAGGGCTTTGTAGACGTTTAACATTTGGCTCGGTCGTTCGGTCGGTTTGGATGGATGATTGGATTCATCAGTTGGTCGGCTGAATTTGCCCCGAAAGCAAAACACATTTTATTATTTAATGTGATCATTACTGTGAGCAACAACAATAAAAATTCATCATAAACGACAATGGAATGACATGGCTTGGTACCGATGATCATGGTGAGATGAAGATTCCGAGGGGAGGAGAATGTGTTTTGTACTCGTCTTTATAAGAAGATTATTATTATTATCATTATGGCCGTTGTTGTTGGCATTGCCGCCATCATTCAGAACACATTCACGTCATAACTGGGCGTAAACCATTTCGGATGCTCTGGATTTTTTTGTGTGTATTTGTTAAGTACTTTGGCAAGCACATTTTTGCTGACTGATGGCATTGCTTCTGCCTTGGCTTTCGCTAAAGTAGGATTTAATAGATAATTTTGAAAATGCGCTTTAATACTCAATATTTCCATTGGCTAGGCATAAAGTCTGACCTAGAACTGTCTCAAAAGTTAAGTGACATTACTATAATTTTGTTTTCTCAGAATAGATTAAGTATGATTTTTAATCAAAACAAAAAATATGTAGCTTCATCCAGTAAACTGTTGTCTTCAAGGAACTTAAAAGCTATTTAAAAGGCTAACATGTTAAAATTTTATAAATTCAGAAAGTCTCCACTTTTTTGTATAGGCTGAAATTTTATTTTTTCGTTCAACATATATTGCAACAACAAAAAATCAAAGAAAAATTGTAAATCTTTACCAGTACATTTTAACCATTAGGGGTAATTTCAACGTTTCTATTTTGACACACTACAAACAACCAATGCGTTAGCTTCCAATTAGAAATTATTGTTTGAGAAGGACTAGACGAATACTTAGAATAAAATTATGCATTGGAAATTTTACATTTGCTTATTTTAGAAACTCTCCACAAGTCTACACTTTTTTATTTCTGTAAGAAATGTTTAAATTTTTAATTACGTTGATTTTAAACAGCATGGTGAACCGAAATCAATTTATAAAACTAGGTCTTCACTAGTAAGTTGTTATTGTAAATTAAAATTGTTAGGTGTACATTGCGAGCAAAATTCAAATATGAATTGTAGTTTTAACGATAAAATGCTTATTGCACGCTATCTTGGCTTTTCGTCATTTTAAAAAAATCAGTCTCCACTCATTCATACATACTGAAAACTGATAATTTTTAATGTGAGTTTAATAGAAGCAATATATCAAATTTAAATAGTAGCAAGTTTGGAGAACAATTATTTATTACTATCAAATAATGTTTTCGAAGTTTCCACATTTTAGTTTAGACTTTCTTCTTTGACATGAAGTTTGAGCACACCGCTAAGTACACCAAATAAATGAAAAAAATATTAATTGTAACAATTAATAATATGATTTAATAAAACTCTCCACAAGTCTGAACGCACCCGAAAGTACACCATGTGAATTAATATCGTCTTAAAAATGTTTATTTTGAAGGTCACTTATGAAATAATTTAATGTAAAAATAGACTTAAACCGTATTACTATGTGTTCCTTATTAACTTGAAAATTCAACAAAAACCGCAAACTCCCACTCTTATTTTGTATATGTGGAAATTGCATTTCCTATTAAATTATTGTAAAATAACTCGCAGGATCAAAACCCACACACAATAATGTTATGTGTTCGTCTAGTCATAATCCAATTATAAAAGGTATTTTATATCAAATTATTTATTGAAAGTGGTAATTTTCCATTACAAAAAAATATCTACAAAAGTCTCCACATTTCTTGTTTGACTATAAATTGATATATTTTACCGCATTTTTAATGGGGCTAATAAAAAAGGAGCCAAGAAATATGCAGTAGCTAAGTCTCCACTCAAAAATAGCTTTTAACAAACAAAAATTATAATTTTAAGGAAATTTAAAAATCCCATGTTTCTAATCTAGATTTTTTTCATTACTAACTCTACAAGTTACTTTGTGTTTAGATTAGAATGTCATTAATTTATAAATGAATCATATTTAAAACAATGACGAGAACAATAGCTAGAAACTGCATTATGTCACGAACCACTCCTAAATGTTTTATCTTAAATAGCATTTCATCATTAGCGTTATCTTGTTCCAAATAAAGTATATTTAAGAGAGTATTTAGAATTAATTGAATTTCTTAAATTTACTTAGTTTAGATAATATACCCAAGTCTCCACTTTTTCATTGAACTAAAGTAACTTTCCTGAGAAAGTGCATAGAAGCGATACTATCATAAACATCCAAGTCTCCACTTAGAAAATGTGGGTTTTCTTAATTATAAAAAAAGATGTAAATTATGAATAGAAACGAAACAATACAAAATAATGAAGTCTCCACTAAGAAAATTTTGATTTAAAGGCCGATTTAAGGCTCTATATGGAAAATATATAATGGTCAGCACAGTTAGCACTAGAGCGTGCTGTACAATTATTTTAGAAAATTTCCAAAAGTCTCCACTTTTTGCTAAAGTTTGGAATTTATATATTTTGTTGCAATATTATTATATTTTGTTGCATGTAGTAAAAAGAATAAAAATTATCCAAAATAACCAAGTCTCCACAAGGAAATTATTATTTAAATCTTAGATCCACGGAATCGAAAATGTTTTTGGTAAAAGTTTTCAAATTTGTTTCCTTTTTTTTTGGTAAATTATAACAAAACATTTGTACTTACTTTCTTTCTCTGATGACATCTCTGAGAAAATCCATTGCCTCGTACAGACTCCATTTGGGCTTAAAATTACTGCCCATCAGCTTGACATGGGCCAATTCGCGACGATAGGATTCTCGCAGAGATTTGAAGGCTCGCGCCACACGCCTGCCGGGCGCATTGAATTCCTTGCCAATCATTTCCCAAGCACGATTTTTCTCCTCTTCGGCACCCTTGAAATTGGGCAGACGCGAGTCCCACAAAATGGGATTGTCATGGACCATCTGAATGAGTTTAAGTTTGTCGGAGGCATTACGTCGGACCACTGCAAGTAAATCGAGGGTAAATAAAAATTTTTCTTTGGTTAATACAGAAGAAGATGAGGAACTATTTTTTCTGGTAGAGCAAATGGAAGAAGAAGATGCAAAGGCTGTGGGGGTGTTAGTATGACAACAACATGAAGAGGAGGTGGAACTAAGATAACTACAACATTTACGACAAGCTGTCGCGGAGAGGACATTGGGGACTTTGTCCCCTAAAGGCATCTTCTTCTTCCTGTTTAGAAGACTGCGGGTAAAGGGACGATTTGTTTTATAGGTCAACGCACATTTTTTGATTTTTTGCTGATGCTGTTGTTGCTGGTGCTCCACAGCTGCCGGATGTTTGGGCTTTAAATCCAAGGCCAATGCTATGGCAGCGGCTGAGGCGGCGGCGCTAGCACTCATCTCTTGGGAGGATCTGATGTGGCTAATGTCCGAAATGGTGTTGAACAAATCTCTGGATGTTGAGGTGGGTGGTGAATTTAAAGCTTTTAACAATTTTTTATGGCTCATCAATGTTTTTTTATAATTTGCTTTTCTTTTTTAACAATATTAAAAATAAATCACTGCTGTTATTAAATCATCACACAACGATAGTTTCTTGATCTTTGGACTTTTTTGTTTTGATTTCTGTTTAAATCACCATTCATACAATTAATTCACTTTTTTGTCTAGATTGTTGTTATTTTCTCTCTTTGGTTATGTTTTGATTTTCCCTATTATCACTTTGTTTTGTGTTATTTTGCCAAGGGCTGACTTAGTTCTGAGTTCGCCTGCTCTACTACCCTCTCACGACCAAGTTTAAAACCCAACTAAAAGCCATCACAGACGAAGACCTAACCACCCCAGCCAGAGCCCGCATTTTTGAAATTTGTATTTACAACAACACACCAAAACGGCAACACAACTACTCAGCGAACAACGAACGGAACGGGCACAGACCGTCAAACGTCGGCAGAAGCAGCAGCCTACAACTAAAAACAAAAACAAATTCGTCTTAGACACAAAATTTCATGCCATAACGCGTCGCGACGATCATTTCATTTCATACACACTACAATAACAACAACAACTGCATCGTCGTCACAGCCACAACAGAACGGCAAAAACAAAACCTCTGCCACTCTCGGCTCGGGCGTACATTTACATTAACTTTGTCTAAATAGAATCGTTTTGTGCACTCTTCAACTGTTCGTTCTTCTGTGAGTTCACTTCAAACATTTAACACATACAGAGCGTTACACATCCACACACAGGGACTCAAATTATCGCACACACAAGCACACGACTCAACCATCTCCTCGAACTCAGTCGGTCGGGCTATGGCAGAACGCTGAAAAAATCACGCTTAAAACCCCCGTAAATTGAACTCACGAACAGAACAAAACTAAAGGAAAACCTCATTGTCGTCGCTGTCGTTGTTTTCACCATGCTCGTCTTTGTTATTACTTTGCAATGCTCGTGTGTTTTTGTTTCGTTTTGGTATTGGACGATATCAGAGTGTTTTTCAGTACCAAAACAAAAAACACACGAACAATTTAACGGTTGTGAGCCTAGTTCAGTGTTTCCAAAACAGCAAAAAAATTTTCGCTCTCTAACTCTTCTTCCTTTTCTACTCGCACTCTCACATATTGGCTCATACTCAGCTGTTGGCGATGTTGATTCATGGCGAGTTTGATATTTCCCTTCATATTTTGGGGATTTTTTTTTGCAATATGTCCATCTCATTCTGTGATTTCCAGAATGATTTTTTCTTCTGTTGGTCAATTTAAAATGATGAAAACTGCGGGAATTGGCTGTGGGAGAGAGAGTGAGAGAAGCCGAGTGTAAGAAATTTAGAAGACGGGCCCGTGTTGGATGAGAGTGGAAATTAACGGGCAATTGTTGTAGAATTTTGCCATTAAATTGGACTTTGAGAAATTCCAATTTAATAGGCTCTAATGGATAATGTTTTTTTGGCAGTTAACGTAACAACAACAATCTTTATAGCAATATTATTCTATGAGGGACGGTAAATTATTTAACAGTCAAAAACACACATAGATTTACTACGTAAATACATATATAGATGGAAATGTTTAACTTTTTTAATCAGTCATACATATGTACTCGTAATTTGTATATAGGATGGGAATGTACTAATTTGTCATACCGTCTGAAACACGTTGAAATATTGATTAGAGGGACTCTATAAAGTATGTATACATATGTCAATACCAAAGTACTAGTATGCTATGTCGACATTGGTAGCTAATTTTTAGGAAAATTTGCTTTTTTAAATTCTAAATACTCCAATTTAGATATATATATATATATATATATATATATATATGTATATTTATATGCTGTCAAAATGTAGTGATAATCGAGCAACACAATCAAGAGTTATGGACAAAACTACAGACCTCCTACGGTTTTCATTATAAAGTAATTCCACAAATATTTTACAAAAACCAGTAAGGAAAGGCAGAAAGTCGGGCGTGGCCGACTATATAATACCCTACACCTCCCTAACAATGCGATAAGGGTCATTGCCATAATAATTTGGAATAATTGGGTAGAAACGTATTCTAATTCTGAAACGATAATCGCTAAATTAAGCAATATTCGTTCCTAAAGTGAGAAACATCTTTCTAGAAAATTTTAATGATCGGAAGTAAAATACAACTTCTATAGCGGTTTGATACCAAGTCAGGAGGAACATATATATGGAGCTTTAATGTAAATCTGAACCGATCTTCCCTGAATACTTATTCATGTAAAAAGACCTCCTTCTGTCGAATTTCGTACTGATCGGATATAAAATACAGCCTCTACAGCGCTTACATGTCAAATCGGGGGTAACATATATATGGGAGCTATATCTAAATCTGAACCGATTTTCTCCAAATTTGGCAGTATTCCTTCATGTAATAAGAAACCTCTTTCTGCCTAATTTCGCACTGATCGGATATAAAATACAGTTCACATGTCAAATCGGGGGTAACATATATATGGGGGCTATATCTAAATCTGAACCGATTTCTTCCAAATTTAATAGTGTTCATCCATATAATAAGAAACCTCTTTCTGCCGAATTTCATACTGATCGGATATAAAATAAAGTTTTTACAGCGCTTACATGTCAAATCGGGGCTAACATATATATGGGGGCTATATCTAAATCTGAACCGATTTTAACCAAATTCAATAGGGATCGTCCTTGGGCCAAAAAAAAAGATGTGTGTAAAGTTTCGTCGAGATCGGACCATAATTGCGACCTGTACTTTGATTACAAGAATACATGCACAGACGGACAGACAGACAGACAGACGGACATAGCTAAATCAACTCAGAAAGTGATTCTAAGTCGATCGGTATAATAAACGATGGGTCTATTTCTTCTCCTTTTGGGTGTTACAAACAAATGCACAAAGTTATAATACCCTGTACCACAGTGTGGTGTAGGGTATAAAAAACGTTGAAAGCCTCTCCTGAAAATCGTCCACTTTCATACTTTGGAATGGAGGTAACGATATATTCTTGATCATCGTAAAAATCTAAGACGATTTATCCATTTTCGTCTGTCTATTGAATTGAGTTTGTAATAAATAATAGAGCTAGGTTGATAAAATTTGACAGAAATATTTCCTATACTCGTAACTTCAGGACATTTGGGATTGAAAATGAGCCGTATCAGTTTAATGTTTTGATAAAGCTTCCCTATAGTGGTCGCTTCCAAACCCAGTCTACAACTTTTTAAATTTTGCATCGATTTTTCTTCGGAATTGTCTCATATTATTCATGACCGATCATACTTCACGATAAAGTAATATAAATATAATAATTACTCGTATGTATGAGTTTTTCGATGTTTTTAAGTGGTTTTAATTACAATAATAATAAAATTTTCTCAAAAAAAATGTTTTTTTCCCAATATCTTTGAAACCGCTGAAGGTATGAAAAAATTGATATTACAAGAAGATTCTTTACCGAAACAATTAGCATAAATGTTTCTCGAGTTATTATAAAATATGTCGTTCAATGTCGTATGTTTTTTGAAGCTATAGAATAATTTATTTAAAATAACTGAAACATATTTATACGAGTATGTATTCATCATAAAGGAGAATGTTTTTGCAAACAGAACGACTGGAGTTTTCGCTACAAATCTATATATATAAAAATTGAAAAATGTTTGTATGTATGTAAGGATGTATGCTATGGACTCTGAAATCACTGGACCGATTTTATTTTTTTGTCTTTTGTTTGAAAGTTTATTCGTCGGAGATGGTTTAGGGAAAAAAAATTTGAAGAAAGTGGGCGAGGAAGAGTTTTCGTTGCATTACTTAAAATCCGAATATCTCAAAAAGTGTTGACCCTAGAAGAACGAAATTTGAACACACGTTAGTGGAGTTATTTTCGAAAACTTCAATAAAAATGAAGGGATCGAATTAGTGGGTGTGGCAAAAGTGGGTGTAGCATTAGTTAGACATTTATTTTTTCAGAAACTATTGACCGTAGGTGAACGAAATTTGGATTGTATGTTATTGGAGTCAATATTAGTAACTTCACAAAAAGTGGGCGTTATAGAATAAGTGGGCGTGGCATTATATAAAATTCGGTTAGCTCTGAATATGTTGTTCGTAGAAGATCGAAATTTGAAACACACGTTAGTGGAGTTATTATCTAAAACTTTAACAAAAATTGGCAGGATCGGATCAGTGGGTGTGGCAAAAGAGGGCGTAGCATTAGTTAAACGTTTATTATCGTAGAAACTATTGACCCTAGAAGAACGAGATTTGGATTGTAAATTGTTGTATTCAATATTTAGTAATTTCACCAAAAATGGGCGGGATACAATAAGTGGGCGTGGCATTATATAAACTTCGCATAACTCAGAAGGTGTTGATGGCAGGAGAACGAAATTTGGAACAAACTTTAGTGGAGTAATTATCTAAACCTTCAGCAGAAATTGGCGGGATAGGATTAGTGGGTGTGGCAAAAGTGGGCGTAGCATTAGTTAATCCACTTGGCGCCGATTTTTTTTTATAAAGTATTTTTTTTTTGGGTTTATACTAAAAATGCATCGCTAATCAAATTTCGCTAGTGACTTTTATTCGAATTTTTCAACGTTTTCTCGGAAAATGACATTCTTTTAAAAGGACGATAGCAAAATAAACTACTATTGATTATTGTACATTGATTTTATTAATACAACTGGTATTACTTCAAATCATTACAAAACTATATTGCATATCAAAAATAGTTACAATACAAAGTAAAATGAATGTCAAAACTATTTTTTGGTGCGATATGAAATAAAACAATCTTTTGGGTGCAATGTCACATTACATTTTGAACAAGAACAATTAGCTCTTTTGTGACATTCAATACAAGGTGCTTGCCGTTCTTTATATACGATTATATGATTTCTCCCATCAATTCAGGGTGCGAATGAAAGTTTGTACCAAGCCTTAGTGCAGCTGTTGATGATGGTTTATTAAAAGTTTATGTTGCGATATATCGTCGAAAGGCAAGACCATCCAGCACTCCGCCACTATTACAGTAGATGTGCCAAGCATTTTGCCACGCCATGACTAGAAAATGGCCTATATTTGGAACATACCACTTTTTCCCACGTATATTGGTTCTATACAATCTCATGTTTGTATGTAAATATAGGATATCCTTTATAAAGAACAGTACATTTTTTCCATAAAAAGCAAAAAAAGCTATATTTTGTATTTCATCGCATTAAATTTAAAGATTATAAAGTAAACAATAACAATAAAGCTACAACATAGGTTTTCTTGTTTGCTCTGTTATTTTTTACTGTTCGTTTCCATCGTTGTAAAAATTTGAATTTGTTGCAGAAATTTGTTTTTTCTTATTTGAAATAATAAGTGACCGCACTATTGCAGTGCTCACACTAAACTGCTACATGTTCTTCTTTCGCTCTGTAACAAAATATATCATCAGATCAATTATTGGTAAAGAAATAGACGAAAAATAACGGGACCTTTTTAAAGGACGGTGGCGCCAAGTCGGTTAAGCATGTATTATCTCTGAAACTATTGACCGTAGAATAAAGAAATTTCGATCATTAAACAAAACCGCATACAATATTGCATAATTTGTTCATTTTTGTACCACATTTTTTTTATTTTCATCGCATTGGCGGTAAGTTGGCTGTGAGCACAAACAACTAATCTATCATTCTCCGCAGAAAGTTGTATCATTTGTGGTTATCGCGGTGATCAAGTCAAACTATGAGTGCTGTAATTTTGTTCATATGTATCTGGTGGCAGTCTGCGTGATTGGTGCAAAAATGGGCGGTATCAGACCAATATGGTCGTGGCCCTGCTAATATAAACCAAATTTTGAAATTGATATATCTGAACAATTTGTTAGCGAGAGTGCTGTAATTGTGTTTATATGCATGTTATGGCAGTCTACGTAATTGGCCAAAAAATGAACTGGATCGGAAATCTGGGGCAACGAAGTGGACCGGGTCCATTAAGAAATAATCACAAACAATTTTTTCATGTAAAAAACACACCTAATATAAAACTGATTTAACTCAATAAAATCTCGCCAATATCTATTCCTCCTCCCTTATAACAATCGCAAAGTTCTTACTCACCCTCATCATTCAATTCGGATTAGCTTATGACGAGAGTAGTAGAATAACAACAAAAACATCAGTCGCACAAAGAGCCCTAATAAACTCATTTAATTTAATTTAGTTTTAAAACCATTTACTTGTCATTAAAATATTATTTCGTTTTATCATTCACAGGCTTTATCAGAGAAAAAATTCCCTCGTCTCATTACTCACTCACAAGAAAGCAATACTCTCTTCCATTAAATCACTCTCACTTTTTGTAAAGGCAAACACTGTATGAGAGGTGAGTGATCCATGCCAGAGAGGGGGAGTGAAGACTGATTTCAAATACTAGGCCTACACACGGACACGGTGACAATCACTTACGGCTACAACATGTGATAGTATTCTTCATATGTGCTGTCGGTGGAGCAGAGTGAGCAGAAGAGGGGGAAAGTGCATTTGTTTTTGAGCGTAGGAGCAGTAGCAATAACGACGACGACGTCGTCGTCGGCAGTAACTCACTCACAAGCCATGGTTTATGAAACCAAATGTGTCGTCTCTATGCTTTTAAACTGTCACTTTTGCTGTAGTTTTTGTTATTGCTGCTTTTCTGTTCTGTTACTCTGCAAGATTATGGCATATTGCTCGTACATATATACATTTATACGTATATGGATTGTACGTAGGTACATACATACTTACGCTTCGTAATATCCCCATCTCATCGCACCAGTACTTCGTCGATTCGTAGAGATTGCTCTTATACGTAGTACGTTCTACTACTAATCGTAAATGGAATGTTTTGAATAACGGAAATGACTTCTTAAAGTAATATCTATTAAAAAATAAAGACGGATAGAGAATAAAGCCGTTGTTATTGAGTCGTCCGAAAGTGATGAGTTTGGGAGAGGGGGAGGATTAATAGTAATGTCATGCCACACGAGATTAATAAATTGTCATGTGTTAAGAAAGGAAATAATTGTCATAGATCGACAAATGTTCAGTGGTGGTTTGGAGAATTTGATCCAATGTTGGTTGGTACACTTTTTTAATTGAAAAGTGAGAAATTACAGAACATACCTACTACATACATACATAAATACATATCCCTAATGCTGGAAGATATAGATATATAAGTACACAATATTATTTCTTTTCTAATTACTTCTATGAAACAAAATTAAAAAAAAACAAATTCTCTAATACTACCTACAGTGGTGGCCACGAATTTAGCACACGTAGTGCATTTAACCTCTTAAGGCTCATAATTTTTATTTTTTGGTTTAATTTTGTTGTCCACTATTTTTTCTGAGATGTTTCTTGCGATGCTCATGATTAGTTAGTATTGGTTTTGTTTGGTAATTTTCTTGCATTTCTGTGTTATTCCTTATTAAGTACAACTACTACGAAAAAAGCTTGGACATTCATTTAGTACAAAGTAAAAAATAATTCACACACAAACAAGAACAAAATTGAGTAATACATCTCACTTAAAACATAATATTTGCTTGGATATCCATTATTTCTGACAACTGTTGCACATCTTTTGGGCGTATCCTCAAAGCTGATACATGCTACACTTTCTAGGGGTTGGGTACCAAGTGTTTTTTTAATCTTCTTCCACAAAATTGGAAAACTTGTGTGTTTTACTGCTGTGATATGTTTGTATGAAGATTCTCAATGGGATTGGAATACGGTGATAGAGAAAAACAACCCATAAAGAGGACTTTTTAATTTAAAGAGCCTCAGTAGCAGGGTTACCATAAGCTTTTTTCGGAAAGGAGGACTCATGTGTCAGAAAAGGAGGACATTTGTAACATTTACAAAGAGTGTTTGTAACATTCGGAGGACATTTAAAAAATACAATTTCCAATGATAATGATTTGTACAACAATTTGTATTTTATAGAGCTTAGATGCCAAATCGGAGGACAATATATAAACCAAAAAAAAATTTCTTCAAAATTGGCAAGGTTTGTACTTGGGTGCTACATTTAAATCTGAGCCGATTTGCACCAAATTCGATAATGTGGGAACTTGGATCAAGAAACTCCATCCCGCTTAATTTTAAAGTGATTGGATATGAAAATGCTTCTGTAGCAATAAAACGCCAATTCGGAAAGAAAATGTATATAGGGCCTATATCTAAATCTGAACCGATTTTGACCAATCCCAGGTATGAAATAGCCTTTGTTATCATATTTCAGCAAGATCGAAATGAAAATGCGACCTGTACTTAAGGAAGAGTTTTAAATAGACAGACAGACAATCGGTGTACTATAAAGTGGGTCTAGCTCCAGTATTTTAAGGTGTTAATTATAATAAATAAGTGAAGCGGCGTTAAGATCTGACATGCCGAATTTTGCATACACTACACCATAGATTGCTTGTCAACTGTTTTTTGATTCTTTGAGATTTGTTGAGTTTGTTGTAGAATCTTGAGGTACCTTTGTGTGGGGGCTATATCAAAACATGGACTTATGATGACCATTGTTCGTCTGAAGGGTTCTGGATATATTAACATAAACCCAAATTATCAATTTCAGTTCGACCAGTTGAAATTTGTAGTCTCTATGGCGATAATAAGACAAATTGGACAGAAGATGCTAAAAATTGATCGATATTGTTTATTTTCAATCCCAAGTTACCTGCAGCTATAACAAGTATATGTTCCGAATTTCAGTCAACGAGCTCAATTATTGTTAAAGAAGTTGCGAATATAATTCATGTGGAGGTGTACTGTTTGTGAAAAATTTTAATTTGTAACAAAAGGAGGACAAATCCATTATTTTTGAAAAAGAAGGGAGGACGGAAGGACACTGGTTCAAAAGGAGGACATGTCCTCCCAAAGGAGGACGTATGGTAACCCTGCTCATTAGCAGACCCATTATAGAGCTCTACTCTAATTCAAAGAGATATTTCGGCACAATTTGGCATTAAAGTATTCAGAAGAACTGTTGGAATTTGTTTTCAATTTACTAACAAGTAGAATATTTTAAACATCCATGCGTCAACTTTGTTCCATTAAAAGCCAGCATCCCAACGAAGAAAACAATGTCTAATAGAAAAAATGGGGGTCATAGAGACCCCCTTTCTGGTAGCTCCCATGCAAAATAATAAAAATATGATTTTTGCATTTCCCGTACTTTTAAAAAATGGTTCCTAACTTATAGGTACATTTAGTTATCTTATTTAGTGAAATGTTTATAACAAAATCAGTAAAGAAAGGTTTAGGTGGTACCAGCCGACTATATGATACCCTACACCACATTGGTAGAACAATATAAACACATAGGTATGTATATAGTTGTTTTAAATCTGAAGTGATGTCCTTGTTACGAGCAACGTTCTTTCCTACAGCTGACCTTGTTAAAGTTTCATAGAGATCGGCTGGAATTCGTTGTTTCTGTAACATTGTAAATATGAACCAATTTTTCTTCAAAGTTTAGTTCATGGATTAATAAACTCCGCTCTGTAAATTTAAATAAGATCGGATATAAAATACTCTTAAAATATCCTTAAACAATTTTCAGATTTAGGTAAAAACGCTGATTTAACAACACTTACATACCTATTAACATATGTTACATAAAATACCTTCAAACGGCCCGAGCAGAACTTATGTAAGTCAAAACAGATTTTATGTAGATACAGCGATAGTTTTGTGAAAAGGAAAAATGTCCAGCTAAATGAATACAAGAATATGTATACATACCTATGAACCTATGCGACAAATGTTGCATTTCAGCCAATAACATTTCCTCAAGGCATACATAAATACTTCCTTTTCATTTCCTTGAAACATACAATAAATTCCCTTCTCTGTAGTAATCAGACCACATTATTTTCGAAACCAGGTTCAAAGTTCACATTGTTTACAATTTCTCTTGTTCGAAATCACCTCTTCCTTCCTTCATTCATTACTTCTGTTTGTTAACCCTTGAAATTGAGTACCAACCAAATGTAAATAAAATTATCATATTATCTTCTTCTGTCGCGGCTGTGACTGCCGTCTGTTAGCTGCTTATGCTTATTCATGTAATATTAGTGAGAACACAACTGCTACTGCGTATTGTGAATTTGTCTGTTGTTGTTGTTGTATGGATCCCGTCCACATTATGTATGTACGAGCATACATACACACAAACATATGTTTGAAGATACCCACAAACGTTTATCAACAACATTTATTGTTCTGATTGATATTTTTAAACAAGAGCGTGAGACAGTGACTTACAGGGAGAGATAGTGTGAGAGCGAAACAATGGAGAGTGCAGAACATTAAAGCCCAGTCTGAACTCTCGTAATCAGTTTAAATATCATTGCTAATGCTTTGTTGCATTTGCTGTAAATTTTGTTTCTTGTTGTTGTTCGTTTTGTAAAAATGCGCGACGGACTGTGTGAACAGTAAACTGCACTCTGGCCGAGCAGAAGTTCTTTTGGTCGCCGACTTTTATCACTAAAGACGATATATGTATGTATGTACGAGTATGTACGTCTTTGACTTTCCAACTACTGGTCTTTATGTTTAGTGTGACCACCTGAATTTACATTTTTGAAATAAATTACTGAAGTTCATATGGTTTATATCATCAAGTACTAGGTATAGAAAATCATTATAACAGTTCATCTGATTTTTCGACATTATTTCAAACTTATTTATATGTATGTACATATGTACCTTAATTCTACTGCCAAAATATCTTACTCTAGTTAAAAAAAACCTACGAAGTGTGGTCACTTTAATCTACTCTTTACATACTTATGTACATATGTATATTAGAGTGGGTCAAAAATATGGCTTGCGAAAATGTTGTAATATTTTATTGTATAGAGTGATCCATTTCGAGGTTCCCTATTTTTTTAAAGAAAAAAAAGAAAATTCAAATTGAATGGGGAACATTCTTTGGCATTTATTTGTTGAAGATTATGTCTATCAAATGTTGGCCGCGGCTACGTCTCAGATGGTCCATCCGTTGAGTCCAATTTCCGATGACTCAAATGAAGATTTTATTCATTTCTCATAACTTTATGTGTTTTTATACCCTCCACCATTGTAACACCACTAAATATTGATCTGAGACCCCATAAAGGATATATATTGTTAATCGTCGTAAAATTCTAAGACTATTTAGCCATATCCGTCCGTCTGTTGTAATCACGCTACAATCCATAATACTTGAGCTAGCTGGCTGAAATTTGGTATATATACTTCTTATATCTGCAGGTATGTTGGGATTGAAAATGGGCAATATCGGTCCAATTTTGGATATAGCCCCCATATATAGCATCTCCCCGATTTGACTTCTTAACGTCATAGAGACCACAAATGTCAACTGATCGGGCTGAGAATTGGTAACTGGGGTTTATTTATACCCGGTATCATTATATATAGCCCCATACAAAGGTCCCTCTAGATTAGACTTCGTAACGCCACAAAAACCTCAAACTTCGACGAATTGGGCTGAAATGTGGTTTAATGAGTACCCGTAACCATTCACATGCGATCCATGGTGGAGGGTATATATGATTCGGCCAGGCCGAACTTAACGCTTTTACTTGTTTTAATTAAAAACATCGAAAAATTCACAATAATCATATTATTATTATTTTACCATAAAGTCTGATCAGATAAGAAAAAATGAGACTATTCCTGCATAACTTAAAAAGTTGTAGCTACATGGGGGAAAACGCCAGTTTTGATATGTTTGAATCGAAAGAAAATATATTTGGAAAAAAAATTTTTAAATATATACTTGTTAAAAAATAAATTTTATTTGAAAATCAAGAACATTTTGTTTGGAGCGCATATATTAATATATTAGAACAAAATATATTTGCAAACTAACATTCAAAAATAAAATATCTGTTTACACACGACCAAAGTTATTGTTTAAGAAATTTCGCAAATATATTCTATTTAAAAGACCCTTTTAAAACTCTGCTGACTTTTTCGAATTTTAGTTCGTTTTTTGTAGATTTCGTGTTATACTTAATAGTTAAAAATGTTACAAGCAGCATTAGCTTTGTTTTACAGCACTAATTTTTAATTACTAAATACTCCAATTCATCACTTTTTGTCCATCCATTAAAGCTATTTATAGTTACGAAAGATTATAAGATTTAAATTTTAAATTAATTTTACAACATATACAATTTCTAAAAAGATATAATACTTAAATACAAATTAATGTTTGTTTCGGAAATATTAGTTACAAATAAAAACATATTAGGATGGGAACATAGTTTTGTTTAGAACAATATCCTCCCAAACATATAATATTTGTACGTGTCAAATTTTAAATATTTGAAAATTACTCTAAACACATGTATATTTCAAGCAGAATATGTTTGGGACAAACTCTACTACAGAAGCGATTTTTTTTCAGCGTGTATAATTGCTTCTAATTCACAAAAAATATGTTTGCAAATTTTATTATTTTATATCGACAACACTTTGGAAAAATGTTCTATTTACATACAATAGATAATTAGTTATATGGATGGGAAATAAGGACCGTTTGAACAACATTTCAAATTCAACACCCTCCAAATCGAACAGTCCTTAACCGATCTTGTTTAAATTTTGTGTCATAACTACTATCCAATAGGACTAAACTTGGAGCATCCTGATCAGAAGACATCACTTTTAAAAATCCACTCACTTGACATGAAATCCCCCATATAGTACATGTTGGTATATTAACATGTACTATATGGGGGTTTAAATTTGCAAACAGTTGTTTGGGAAACAGTTGTCAATATACCTATTTATAGGTATTCCTTCTTTGGATATGTTTTTTTTATTCACACCGGATATTAAATTTTACTGCTAAAACGTTAGGCAGACCTTATACATATCTTCCCGATATTGGTTTAGGCTATTAAAAACTTGTTCCCAGGACTAGAAATTTTATATATCATCACACGGGGCAAAATCGCTTTTTTTGATATGTTTGAATCGAAAGAAAATATATTTGGAACACAAATTTTTAAATGTTTTATATTTCTGAGTAAGTAAATTTTATTTAATCAATAAAATATACTTGGAACGCATATATTAATATATTACAACAAAATATATTTGCAAACTAATTTTCTCAAATAAAATATGTATTTATATACCAATAAAATCATTGTTTAGGAATATCTTCAAATATATATAATTTAAGAAAGATTTTCAAAACCTTGGTTAATTTTTCTAATTTAATTTTTAATTTTTACTTCGTTTGGAATTATTTCTCCCAGTCAAAAATACCATTAGCAGCATTGCGTTCTGTTTTAAGGGACTCATTTTAAATTTATGGGTATTTCATGTCAGCATTTTTGTCAATCCTTCGAGTAAATTAATGTTATCAAAAGTTATACGATTTCAATTAAAAATTTCTAAAAAATTACTTAACACAGTTAAGGTTCGGTATTTTCGGAATACTTAAATTTAAATACATTTTTGTTTCGGAATTAAAATCCCAAATAAAAGGTATTAGGGTGAAAACAAGGATTTGTTTAGAACAACATCTTCCCAAATATATAATATTTGTGTGTACCAAATATTATATATTTAGAGTGTACCATTAACATATATATGCTTCAAGCCGAATATGTTTGGGACAACATACTACGGAAGCGATATTTTTTCAGCGTGCAGAATTTAATTTTTAATGATTTCCAAACGTTGCACATAAGTGAACTTTACCATGATGTAAATGTTGCCTTCGACTAACGTTTAGACACTGAAAGATCAGTAAAAATGTTTGAGCGTGCGTTGACATACAGATACGAAATTGTTATTCCCTATAAGAAAACCCTATACATACCTTTGCATTTAAGTTTTGTTGTCAAATTGTGACGTTTCACCGACTTTTGTGTTTGCTTGTGACCATTGTTTCTTGTTGGTGTCTAGTGATTCAGGATGCCAACAGTTTTGTGCATTGTGTTGAGGTATAAATATCAAATTGTGAATGGGACTGCAAATGTAATAGTTAAAAAGTCAATCTTCTTATAAAAGTGTTAATAATTTCTTCATGTTGTTAGTGTGATAGAAAAAAGGCGACCCACTCTTATGTCCATACAAGAAGAAGAGAATTCTAACTTATACTTTGGTAAGTAGTGCTGTAAAAAATTTACATACATATGTACATACGATTTAGTAAATATGCATTAATGCCCTCTGACGGCTTCCATGACATTTGGAACACATATGTTTTCCAACAGTCCATCACTCTCTGTTTGGTTTCAAAAATTCCCTCTCTCTCTCCCTTCCTCGTCTGCTGTAAGTACTTTAGAATATTTTGTTTTTGGTATATTCTTATTGATTTTTAGCCATAAAATAAAAATCCCAATTTTTTCTTGGCGTTTTTGGAAAAACAATGTCATAAAATGCAATTAGACACAAACTATTTAAACGTCAGTGAGCAAACAACAAATTGAGCGAGGTTTTAATCTTGTTGTTGTTGCCTGGCTGCCTTGCTCGTCTGCCTGCGTTGTCGTTTGTCGTCGTGCCTGAGTGCAGAATTATCGCTCTTTAGACCGAGGGGGTCCCATATGTGGTGGTCAGTCAATAAGAACAAGAAGAAGAAGTAGAACAAGAACAACAATAAAGCGCGCATTCTGGTAATTACTCAGAGTGATAAGAAAGCAGAAATGTTTTGTCGTTTGTTGTTAAAACCAAATTTTGTGAAAATATGAGTCAGAAACAAATTTTCGAAATGGATTTATTTTGTTTAAATATGGCTGCGCTTATCAATTCGGGGTTTTAATATTTGTTGTGGTGTGGCTGTTGCCTTCCATAAATATTGTCATAAATTCTAACAATGGCTTAATGTGTACTCTTTCTTTAATAAAATCAACAATTAACCTATTACTCTCTGAGTTCTCTCAATCTCAAAATCTATTTGAGTTACAAAAATTAAGCAATTCTTAATCTCTTAGGTAGTGGCTCCTACACAATAGGCATGTTTTCGTTACTAGCTAGCACTTTTAGTTTAGCACTTTGCAACGAAAACAACTGACTTCCACTAACTGGCACATAAGCAATAAGTGGCGGATTTTCACTATCTGGTAGCAATGGTGTCATGAGTTGCGAAGAAAGAACAGTGCGAAACAGACAAAAAATCGTGAAAAGTATTAATAAAACATATATTAACTATTCTACTGTCAATTGTTTACACTCTTTTTGCAAATATTAAAATAATTTCCCATTTTTGTTCTTCTTCTTCCCGTTAATTCACAATAATTTATAAAATCTCTCCAAAAATGGGATGCCATATTGCTAAATATAGGGTTCCCAATCTGGCAACATCATACACGATTAAGACATGAACACAAGTACCAAACTTCATCGGGAACTAATAGTGCTTAGCTCCCCATACAAATTAAGCACTTATGGTGTAACGAAAACACGCCTAGTATCTCGCCAAGTAGTTAATAATGGTGATAAATTAATTTATCGATTTTCCGCCAAGATCTAGCGATTTTTATAGGCCGATGGCGAAAAAGTCTGCGAAAATAGCTAAACCATTTTATTTGCTATATATTTTCTGGCATATTTTTATTGTAAATGGAAAATCGTTTAATTTGTCATCGAAACTTCTATTTCAAAGTATGCTCAGTCAAAACATGTAGTTCTTAAAGTTTTATCAAATTTTTATGGAGTTCCTTTATAACGTAAATCATGTGACCTACACTATTTTGTGTATAACTTTTGATTGGGTTAACGAATAAGAACAAAATTTTGACTGAATATACTTAGAACTGAATATAGTTAGAAATATTTACGAAAAATGTCTCTTAAAAATGTTAAATCGGCTTTGCATACATTGGACTGAAGGTATCGATATAATAATGCAGAAGTTTGTGTTAAAAAAGGTTTAGTAACTAAAACTGTTGCCTTTTTCACGTTTTTCTTTAAAATTTGATATTTAAAGATCGGTTTTATCTATTCAGAAAAATGTTTCAGAGAGAAAATTCGTCTTCATTTTAATGAAAATTCTTTTTTAAAATAAAAATGTAATTGGTTTACTGAAAATCTTGTTTTAAAATATAAAAGTTTCTTTGGATAGAGTTCGGATAGCTGTGTTTAGATAATTTTGGCCAACGTGCTTTCGATTGCTTTTACATCAATCCTTTTAAGAAAATACCAAAATTCGCAAAATTATATTGTGAATTTGTTTTTTTCCAAATTAAAATTTGTTATGCCATTTTTGTAAAAAACAATATACATATGAACAGGGTGGCTGATATGTATGGCAACCAACTTCAGGTTGCTATCATTTCTAAACCGCTAGTCTGATAGCTGACAGATTTATTTCAGTGACAGTTCATTTTATTGTTTACAAGCTTACAAAAGCATTTTGATCTATTGCATTCAGAAAAAAGTTATTCGTGATGGAATTCAAGCGTGATAGTGTGATTGCTTTATATTTGGGTGGAAAAACACAGTGGCTATCGTTAGAGCCCTCCAGCATTTAAATGTGAATAAATCTTTTGTTTCTCGTACCATTGCTCGTTACCGTGATACTGGCAGTGTAGCATCGCGTCCAAAAAGTGGACGAAAAAAACGGTAACAACACCAGAAATGATCCGAAAAGTGAAGGCCAGATTTGATCGAAATCCACGCCGCAGTGGTAGAAATATTGCTCATGAGCTGAACATATCGCGAGAACGGATACAACACATATTAAGCTTGGACTAAAGCCATTGAAGGTCCAAAAAGTCCAAGAGCTCACCGATGCACAAACAAAATGTTAGACTGGAAAGAGCCAAGGCCATTTACCGAATTTGGTTTTTTCCGATGAGAAGCCATTCCAAATTGAGCAGTTTGTGAACAAACAAAATGATCGGGTTTACTTGCCAAAGAGGTCAGCTGAAAATTTACACCTTCGATTGGCCAACAGAACTCAAGCGCCGCCGATGGTAACGGTGTGGGCCGCCGTAACGGCCGATGTTCGCTCCCCGCTCGTATTCATCGACCATGGGGTCAATGAATGCCAAATATTATCGGGAAAATGTCCTAAAGACAGTATTGAAGCCCTGGGTAGACAAACATTTCGGCCGCAGACCATGGACATTCCAACAGGACTCAGCACGCGTCAACCAAGAATGGCTTAAAAAGGAGGTTCCTCGCTTCATTTCTACCGCACAATGGCCACCAAGATCTCCGGATCTCAATCCGTTGGACTTTTGCGCCTGGGGCATTTTAGAGAGTAAGGTTCGCACATAAAAAATACCAAAGTATCGATCATCTCAAGACGGCGCTTCGCCGGCAATGGGCCAAAATACCACAGAGCCACTTTCGTGCAGCGTGTGATGGCTTTGTCGGCCGTTTGAAGGCCATAATTCGTGCCAAAGGTGGCCAATTCGAACAAATCTAAACGGTTTCTAAAATTTTATGTTATTTCCGATATTTTTTGCTTTTGAACAATAAAATTTTAAAATTAAAAAAAAATATAGCGCTTTACTTTGTTGCATTACATATCAGCCATCCTGTATATATTTATTTTTGATTTTTTTTTTGCTCAAACCTACAACTTTTAAAAATGATGCATCGATTTTCTTCTCATTTTATTCATGACCCATCGAACTTTACGATAAAATAATAAAAAATTGTGAATCTTTCGATGATTCTAAGAGGTTTTAATTAAAAAAATATTGAAATGTTCCAAATTTCAAGTATTTATATGCACTGGTATTAAAGTTTAAGCTGTTAACTTTTGGTGTAAAATGGTCGATTCGTGTGGGAGGTACCAAAAGGTGCGTGCCAATTACGGTCACTGTTCTCTCAACTCTAGGTACTATAAAAGCATTGCACTGTACGAAATTTCAAGTTTTCTAAAACATGCTAAGTCGACTTTGCATGTTTTTAGGGTTATTACATCTTTACTTTCTAAATACAGGCAACTCCCGGTATAACGAATACTCGGTTTAACGAAAACCCGATATAACGAGTGACAAAAATGTTTACAACTGAGTACCTTATATTACGAACGATTTAAATTATTTGTACTCCATATAACGAACGACTGGAAAAAACTATTAAAATTAAAGACAAAACTAAAATAAAAAATGTAAGAAGGAAAAACACTCTAGACTCGTTGCAGTACCGTTAGTTTTTATTACTTACTCATCTTTGGACTCATACGTACATACACACAGATAGCGAAAATTTTAATTTTAGTTTTAACATCCAGCCGAAATTAGTATGAGCAGAAGAAACAGACTTTCCTTAAGTCAACAAACTTAAATTGTAAACAATGAAATTTTCTCTAATTTATAAGCTCTCTTAAAAAATGGTATATTTACAGATGGAAAAGAAACTACGAGTGGTTTCTTGATGTTCCAGGAAATTGAACAGCACTAAAATTAAAAAAGGTTTATGACAGGGTTTTTAAATATTATTTATAAAATAGAACACAACTTTACAAATGTATGCCATTTTTTTATGTTAAAGCTAAACAATTTTTATAATCGTAAAATTAATTAAATGTGATGTTTAAAATTAAACAAAACACATTTAAAAAACTTCGCAATATAACGAATTATTCGGTATAACGAATGGGTCTGACAATATATCGTTCGTTATACCGGGATTTGCCTGTATTCCAAATTATATTCAGTCAAAATTTTGTGTTTATCCGTCAACCCAATCAAAAGTTATTCACAAAACAGTAAAGGTCATTCGATTTACATTATAAAGGAATTCCACACAAATTTAAAAAAAAATACCAGTAAGGAAATGCTAAAGTCGGGCGGGGCCGACTATATAATACCCTACACCACTCTCGTAATATTGAATAATCTGAAATATAAATTTGTAATTCATGTATAAATTGTTTACATAAATTTACTTTTGAGTCATTTTATACTTAAATAATACCCTGTACCACAGTGTGGTGTAGGGTATAAAAACGATTGGATGTAAAATACAGCTTCTACAGGACTAAAGAGCCAAATCGGATGAAACATATATATGGGAACTATAGCTAAATCTTAACCGATTTTCTTCAAATTCGGTTGTGTTGGTTCATGGATCAATAAACTCTACCATTCTAAATTTCAAAAGGATTGGATGTAAAATACAGCTTCTTCAGGACTAAAGAGCAAAATCGGACGAAACATATATATGGGAGCTATAGCTAAATCTTAACCGATTTTCTTCAAATTCGGCAATGTTGGTTCATGGATCAAGAAACTCTACCATTCTAAATTTCAAAACGATTGGATGTAAAATACAGCTTTTATAGGACTAAATGGCCAAATCGGACGAAACATATATATGGGAGCTATAGCTAAATCTTAACCGATTTTCTTCAAACTCGGTAGTGTTGGTTCATGGATCAATAAACTCTACCATTCTAAATTTCAAAAGGATTGGATGTAAAATACAGCTTCTTCAGGACTAAAGAGCAAAATCGGACGAAACATATATATGGGAGCTATAGCTAAATCTTAACCGATTTTCTTCAAATTCGGCAATGTTGGTTCATGGATCAAGAAACTCTACCATTCTAAATTTCAAAACGATTGGATGTAAAATACAGCTTCTACAGGACTAAAGAGTCAAATCGGATGAAACATATATATGGGAACTATAGTTAAATCTTAACCGATTTTCTTCAAATTCGGTAGTGTTGGTTCATGGATCAATAAACTCTACCATTCTAAATTTCAAAGGGATTAGATGTAAAATACAGCTTCTTCAGGACTAAAGAGCAAAATCGGACGAAACATATATATGGGAGATATAGCTAAATCTTAACCGATTTTCTTCAAATTCGGCAATGTTGGTTCATGGATCAAGAAACTCTACCATTCTAAATTTCAAAACGATTGGATGTAAAATACAGCTTTTATAGGACTAAATGGCCAAATCGGACGAAACATATATATGGGAGCTGTAGCTAAATCTTAACCGATTTTCTTCAAACTCGGTAGTGTTGGTTCATGGATCAATAAACTCTACCATTCTAAATTTCAAAAAGATTGGATGTAAAATACAGCTTATTCAGGACTAAAGAGCAAAATCGGACGAAACATATATATGGGAGCTATAGCTAAATCTTAACCGATTTTCTTCAAATTCGGCAATGTTGTTTCATGGATCAAGAAACTCTACCATTCTAAATTTCAAAACGATTGGATGTAAAATACAGCTTCTATAGGACTAAAGGGCCAAATCGGACGATAGATATATATGGGAGCTATATCTAAATCTGAACCGATTTCAACCAAATTTAATAGCGATCTTAATAGCCGCGAAATACTCTAAACTGCAAAATTTCAGAACGATCGAAGTGAAATTGCGACCTGTAGTCGACGAACAACTTTACATGGACAGACGGACGGACAGACATCGTTAAATCGACTCAGCTAGTGATTCTGAGTCGATCGGTATACTTTAAGGTGGGTCTAGCTGTGTTATTTTCAGGTGTTACAAACATCTGCCGTGAAACAAACTTATAATACCCTGTACCACAGTGTGGTGTAGGGTATAATTATCAAACTTTGATCGCCTCTCCCGAAAAACTACCTTTTTGCACTTAGAATTGTTTAGAATGGATGTATCGATATGTAAATTCGGCATGACCGAACTTAACGCCGCATTTATTTGTTAAACCACTGTGTAACTGTGGAATTGACATTCAGGAAAAATATAGCGAAACTCATTACAACAAATCTCTTGTTGTAAACGAGTGTATCGACAGTTTATATTCAATATCGTCTATCTTAAAAAACACAATTGTTCAGTAGAGCCAAAAAACCGTTTATATCCCTTATGTTAAAGAAAATTAAAATTGTTTGTTCTACAATGTTTATTACACCTAACTACGTGAACTACTAAATAATATTTTTTTAATATTTGCACCACGAGTCATTTTATGGAATATAGAGGGTATTGCTATTCAAAAATTTCTCATGTATAAAAAAAGATAGAGGGTTTTGCATAGTAAAAAAAATATATAATTATACATATAATAAAAATAATAAATAATAATAACAATGAATTAATGATTAATTTTTTATTTAAGTATTATCTATTTCTTGGGGTTCATTTTTGAATCCATTTTAAATTTATCATAGAAAAAAATGGTATTCTTGTGGAATCACAGGTTAAAAATAAAAATAGTCATAATTTGAAAACTAAACCTTCGACTAAAAAAATTTAACCAAATTCGGGTTTATCATACTCTTTTCACCAAAGAACCAACTTTTAGCAGAAAAAAATAGTCCCAAATTATATGAAGAGATAGAGGGTATTGCATTCAGAAAAAATAAGTGTGTAAGATGGAGAAATTACAAAAATGACCATAAAATCTCAATTTTTGTTTTTTTTTATTTCCAAATTAGTACCATAGATGCGCCTTATTTTACCGAATATTTTAACATAAAAATCTCATTTTTGCAAAAATTTAAGATGGAGGGTTTTGAATATAAGCTCTCGGTATGAAATGTTGACTAGAAAGTTGTAAGGATATCTATTTCTCCTCTCTCAATGCTAAAACATTCCCCTCATCACACTTCAAATGTGTCATTATTTTAAAGGCAACAAGAAAAAAATTCTATAAATTTTATTCCAGTTTTTTTGATTTCGGTTTTAAGTAACAACATTTCTATTCACACGCACATTGAGTAAATACACGGAACCCTCTCACTTTCTCACTCTCTGATTGTGACCCATTCAGTTGGTTGGGGTCAGAATTTGAATACACCGCTTTTCCTGTGTTACACTTCCAACAGCCATCATATTGTACCCGATGTATTAGTTGCCTCAGTAGATATATGTTGTTGTTGTGCCTGTTGTCACTTCGTACCCATTGCCCATCGTTGTTTAAGCGGCAACACTCAACTATTTTGCATAAACTTTTCACAATGGAGAAGAACGTCAGAAAAAATAGCAAAGGAATTAGCATAAGTTGGAGAGTAGGAAAATCACTTTTTCAAGGCGACAAAAAAGGCAACTTAAGAGTGATGTAAAATGATAGGTCGCCCCCTCAAAGGGGGTGGGGCAGAGATAAGCATACACTACAAACACATCCATACAAATCGCCAACTGTTTGCTAAACATATGAAACATGAATTTGTGTACAGAAAAGTTCACTGTTGTACTTTTTGCATTTGTTTTCTTCTCTTCTCAAAAACAGATCAAATACCAATTCAGATGGTAAAATGGGA
This sequence comes from Eudasyphora cyanicolor, assembly GCA_963930755.1. Lineage (NCBI taxonomy): Eukaryota > Metazoa > Arthropoda > Insecta > Diptera > Muscidae > Eudasyphora > Eudasyphora cyanicolor. Next base: position 8,009,811 of record OZ005735.1, on the reverse strand, counting down.
GTCCCGAAGACCGAAGACCATGAAAATCAGTCACTATCGATAGTATGGCAAGGAAACGACCATAACATGGCCACCGAACCCATCTCGGTTGATACCCTCGCATTCGCGTACATGTGTTCAACATACGTTGACATCTCTTGTAAAACAACTGTATTATACGAGGGCGTTGAGTTAATTGTGGACAAAAGAACAACAACAATTAAAATGCTCATTAGGTTCACTCAAAAAAATTTATTTCCTAAATTTTAGTAAAATCCATACTCCAACTTAGTTCAATGTTTTTATTCATATTGAGTTAATTTTTTCTTAAAACTGGGAAATTTTATTTAGTACTACCAAATTTTATTTTTTGGGGGGATATGCAGAATAGTTCGTTAACTACAAATGAGGACATATTTTTACTAAAATAATATTTCTTGAAAAAAGTTCGAATATTCATATATTTATGAAATTTAAACATATGCGGTGGACACCCAACATAGACATAAGGAAATTATGAACTAATAATGGAAAGCATGATTTTTAGGAAATTTTAACTAAAAATAATCATGAATCCTTATTTCGAGTCCATGAATTTGAACTCAAAATTAGGAAAACATACTAAAATCAAGGAAAAATTAACTATTTTCGGACTATGTTGTAGAGCCAAAAACACAAAAAATTCTGTGCTTTTTCGTTCCGCAATTTTTATTTTTTCGCAAATCGGTTCTTGCAGAAACTTAAGTTTATGGAGAAACATTAAAAATGTTACGCCCGGAACGAGAGTCGAACCGACAACCTTATGATAGTGAGCCAGACACACTATATATCGAGCTACGAAACTCTTTTGGGATTGATATGAAAATGTCATTTATAATAAAATTTCTTCTTCGCCTATAAATATAGTATATGGCAACTCTATTTATCATTCAAGGATGGCAATCCTTTTATCAAATTCAAGTGTACATAACAGTACATTGTTTCGAAAATTTTTGGATATATAATTGTATATAAAAACAAATTTTTCATAAAAATTTAAGTGTCTACGTAGCTCAATTGGTAAACATGTGGCTCAGAAAACGGAAGGTTCTGGGATCGAATCGCATTCGGAGGTAAAATTTTATATACATAATGTTTAATAAAATAAATTTCAATTCCTAAAATAAAGCAGAATAGAGAAATCCAAAGAGGAAGTGGTAATAGAGAGATTCCAACATATAAAAAATGGAGGAGGAAAGTGATGAAGTAGGATCGAAAATCGCAAACAAATCATGGACAAAAAGTCCAAGAAAAATTTTAATTTTTCTTCTCTTTTTGCATAAATTTAATTAAATTTTCCTAAATTTGAGTAAAAATTTACTTGCAATAAGGACAAAAGTATGCTGAATTTGCATAATTTCAAGTCAGAATTTGCTAGTATTGAGTTAATTTTCCCTAGTATAATTTCAATAGTTACTTAAAGGAAGTACGAGTTAACTAGAAATAAGTAACAATTATTTCATAATTGTGAGGAAATGTATGAACTATATATAAAAAAAATAGCTTTAGCGAAATACGAAGTTCAATATTCCTACAGTTAAGTTCATTTTAACTTGCTCTAGGGTTCACTTTTTTTTGAGTGTTGGATTGAATTGCTTATATTTAACTAATATAAGCTGCGGTGCTGGGTTTTACAGTCAATTTGGATATATGAAATAATAAAGTTTTCAGCCTAATAGGTGGTTTCTTTGAATTGACTCTAGTTCTCGCCAATAACCGCGATTTGCAAACATTTAGAGTTATATTTTAGCATAACACGTGAACCATTTATCGGAGTTATATTAATTACAATTAAGTAGCCTTCAGCTTGTTCTAATATACATTTTTTATCCGTTCAGTGTTTTCAAAATATCGCGAAAAATATTAAATAAATAAAATATTTGAAAAATATTTAATAAATAAAATATTTGAAAAATATTTAATAAATAAAATATTTGAAAAATATTTAAATAAAAGCGTCAAAAAACATCAAAAAATTCGCAATCAAAACAATGTTAGCCAGTGTAATTAATGTTCATTCAGATATTAAATTTGTCTCTCAATTTGCTTGAAGCAGCGTATATTTATAACATTTTTGTAAAATATTTTCCACGGTTTGTAAAATTTGCTGTTATAAAGGGTCGAATTGCTTATATCTTCCATATACATATATATCTTAAATCTTTGATGTAGCTACATATGTATGTCAATTCTGATGAAATTTTAGGTCAATTCCGATGAAATTTGGACCAAATGTATTGAATTTGTAGAAAATCGGTTATGATTTAGATATATGTAGGTCCATATATATATATCTCCGATTTGTTATCTAAGCACTATAGAAATCGTATTAGACATCTGAACACTATGAAATTTGGGGTAAAGGACTTAATTGATCCATATATGAATACTGTCAAATTTGAGAGAAGAAACGAAGTATAGTGGGAGGAATTAAAAAATTTCAGTCGGGTAAACCGACTTAATAATATTTTTTTTTGTTTTTATTAAATTATTAATTAATTTTAATTAAATTGTGTGGTAAGTACCAATACAGGCGTTCCAATGACGCCCATTTTTCGCTGAAATGTAGGTACTAATAAAGCATTATCCTTTACCAAATTTGAAGTATTTGTATGGATAAAAAGGAAATAATTGGCTGATTCTTAACCAGACAACCGATTCCGACAAAACTTGACATGCTTGTAAACGAGGTATTAGAGAATTTGAGTTTTAAATTTGGGCCAAAAAAGATTTTTGTAATTTTTTTGCGAAAAAAGTATATGTCGTAGTATACGTGAACTTATAGAAAAAGTTATTTAAAAAAGTATAGCATAGCTTTTTAAAGGATTCAAAAATTGTCACTTGTAATGTTGCCAAGCTTCTCCAATTTACATAATTTTTGCATAAATTTCAAAAGTAAGCCAAATGTTCTCCAATAGCAAAGCTAAAATATTAACAACTTTACAATTTTTATACGCTTAGTGTGTTGCAAGTTAAACTGCAAAAGGAATTTGGAAAGATCAATAATCCCATTTTCAGGGGTTTCGAATTTATTTTGGGAATTGTGTGTGGTATTGACTTTAGCAAATATTATGTCATTTCAAATATAATCACCCCTGTTCTGGTACTCACTTCACATTCATTTCACTTCTCACCTTTACTTCCCAGGACGAATAGCGAGGTGTCCGGCAACTGCAGAAAGTATTGGCTGCCTAATTTCTGCTTAAAGAATGCCAGGCGTGATAGCGACTTTTTGAACACTTCTTTCTTTAGATATTTCACGTGAGATGCTCCAAGTGAGTGCCAGAACATACCCAAATATTTAGATGTCAATACCTACAAAATATTTCATTGAAATAAAGGCATTTTTATATATTTATAAAATTTCGGCCAGATGTACCAACTCATACAAGTCATGGTCAAATCAATTTATATTTTACATAACGATACCTCCATTCTTAAAATTGCTAAGTCGACTTAGCATGTTTTTAAGGAGATTGCATTTTTAACTTCTAAATATTCCATATTTCGGGCACAATTTGGTGTTTATCCGTCAGCCCAATCAAAAGTTATTCACAAAACAGTACAGGTCATTTGATCTGCATTATAAAGGAATTCCACACAAATTTAAAACATTTATTTATCTTTGATCGCCTCTCCCGAAAAACGACCTTTTTGCACTTAGCATTGTTTAGAATGGAGGTACCGATATAAAAAATAGGTATTTTTGGTATTGTTTTGCGAAAAGGTAAATGTCTGTAGTATTTTGGAGATATACGGAAAGTTTTAAAAAGAAAGTAGGTATAACATATTTATATGGTCTTAAAGAAAACTCCGTGGAAATATTTTCGAAAAAGTACGGGTTAAAAACTGGCATTAATATTGTTGTCACTTTACACCATTTTTTTAAATAACAAAATACAGTGTAGTGATCTAAAAGTAACTTTTTTGGTTCATAGTGCTGGTTAAAGAGAATCCTACTCATTGACATTTTTATCTTTCTAATTTTCCGTAACATACGATACGGCCTTCGTATTTAAACAGAACCATAAGAATTTCAGTTTTGAGAACTGCGTTTAGTTCTGCAGCAGCGAAACACAGCGACGAGGAAAAACGTCTTGTTTGTGTCATAATCGTCAGTTTGAACATGGATCGGATCAGCAGAGAGAGCGTGTGTACGTACATGAGGATGAATGAATCGCGTTTTACACTGCCGTATGAGGGAAAGAGGATTGAGAGCACCAGCGATGTGTGATTGCAAGAGCCAGTTGTTGTGGTTGTGTTGGCCCTGTAAACAAAAGTGATTGCTTCTGCCGTTGTTGTGTGTTGGTTATGTGTGTCTCTTGTCGTTGTTGGTCGGGTTTCAACTCGGTTCTTGTCTTTATCAGTTGCCGGTGTCAATTGCTTTGGTTTTACTTTCGATTTTATTCGGGGTTCTTCTCAGTCTTGGGTTGTGTCTTCTTTTTTCTCAGACACGAAGTTCGAACGAAGAACATAGGAACTTTCAGTCCGTTATGTTAGATTGGCACACTTTTTGTTGCTGTCATTTATGGGTTAATTTCTGTTGGTATTTTCTTTCCATATTTTGTCAATGTTCAAAGTGTTTTATGCCTTTTTCTGCTGTCGGAGTCTATTCTCAACGACCGCGCCGCGACTGATGATTTGTTTATCTCTACTTTCGGGATTTTTTCCAATATTCAACGGGTTCGGGCTGTGTGTGTGCTGCGCATGTGTGTCGTAGTCGTCGTTTGATTTTAGCATTTTGCAGCTGTTGATAACGGGAAGAGAAGGAAAAACAGAAAAACTTCGTGAACTGCTGATATGCGGCTGAAAGAATTTGTTGGTAATAGTTTCGGCTTTAGAAGTTGTTGACAATTTATAATTTATCCAATGATCAGATAATTTTCATAACAAATTTTGTTTTTGTCGTTGTCGCTTCTTGGGTTGGGTTGGGTTTGGCTGGGTTTCAAAGACGACACTTTGATTGGGGTAGCCTAGCCAAACATCCAGCGTATGAGCGAATGGTGGTGGTGTCATCGTTGCTTGCTTGACTGAGCGGTTGTGGCCAAAGTCTGTTTCCCATTTTGTTGTGTCGATATTTGGTTACCTTTGTCAATATTGATTTAATTTATTTTTTGGTTATTTGTAAATGTGAAATTGTTGTATATTTTATTTATGACCTTTTTAACCAGATAAGGGTCTTTAAACCATCAATTCATTTGAACCAAATGCTGAAATTTTACATTTATTATCTTTGTTCAATTAACGAGTTAAACAAAATTAAAGAACATGAATCGTGTGAATTCGGCGGAATTTTGACGCAAAATGACATAATGTAGGATTTTGTTATAAAATACATATTCATACATACATATGTACATGTATGTAGTTATCGAACACTTGAAGTACATAACTACATTCATACATATGTGCATGTGTACTTGTATGTAACGGGTGATCCAAGTAGAGATACTTTTTTCAATAGCCTCTTTTTGACAGATCACGTCTGAGTCGTGTCATGCTGTCATGTTATTTTTGTTAAGTATTGTTTGGCATTTCATCATGGAAAGACTTACGCCTGAAAAACGTTTACAAATCGTTCAACTTTATTACGAAAATTCACGTTCTCTGAAGAATGTGTTTCGTGCACTTGGCTCAACACCATCACCCATCTTGAGACCCAGCATTCATTATTGGATAATATTCGACCGAATACCTATACCACGTCCAGCACGCAGTGAAGAAAATGTACCGGCCGTAGCTGAGAGTGTACACGAAGACCGTGGAAAGTCGATTCGGCGCCGTTCGCAGCAACTCGGACTGACGTATGGAAAGACTTGGCGAATTTTACGTCGAGATTTTAAATTGAAAGCATACAAAATACAGCTTGTGCAAGAACTGAAGCCGCCAGACCTTTCCAAGCGACATCGCTTCGCTCTATGGGCTCTTGAAAAGTTCCAAGAAGATCCGACGTTTTCGAGCCAAATTTTGTTCAGCGATGAGGCCCATTTCTTGCTCAATGGGTATGTAAACAAGCAAAATTGCTGCATTTGGGACGAAGAGCAACCTGAAGAGATGCGAGAGCTGCCACTTCATCCAGAAAAAACAACGGTTTGGTGTGGTTTGTGGGCCGGTGGAATCATCTGTCCATATTTCTTCAAAAAGGATGCCGGTGAGAACGTAACCGTCAATGGCGACCGTTATCGTGCCATGATAACCGATTATTTGATGCCTGAAATTGAAGCTCGTGATCTCGGCGACATTTGGTTTCAATAAGACGGCGTCACTTCCCACACATCGCATCAATCAATGGATTTATTGAGAGAACACTTCGGTGAGCAGATAATTTCACGTTTTGGGCCGGTCGATTGGCCACCAAGATCGTGTGATATCACACCGTTAGACTTTTTTCTGTGGGGATATGTAAAGTCAAAAGTTTATGCGGAGTAAAACATCACGCGTTTCATTCGCCAGTTACCAGTCGAAACGCTCAAACGAGTCATCGAAAATTGGACTCAAGGGATGGACCATCTGAGACGTAGCCGCGGCCATCATTTGATAGACATAATCTTCAAAAAATAAATGACAAAGAATGTTCTTTCAAATGATAATAAACATTCCCCATACAATTTCAATTTTTTGTGTTTTTTTCTTTAAACAATTAGGGAACCTCGAAATGGATCACGCTATACACGTATATAACCACAATCATTTAATGAATTTTAAATGAAAGAATAAGAGTTCGACCCTAGTATAGAGGAAGATATCATAGCTCGACTCTAGTATAGAGGAAGATCTCAGAGGTTACGCTAGTGTAGAGTAAAAACTCAGAGGTCGACAATAGTATAAAGAAAGATCTCAGAGGTCGACCTCAGGGGTAAACTCTAGTACAGAGGAAGACCTTAGTGATCAACTCTGGTACAGATTAAGATCTCAGATGTTGACTATAGTGTTGGGGAAGCTCTCAGATGTCGACTATAGTGTAGAGGAAGATCTCAGCTGTCGACTATAGTGTAGAGGAAGATCTCAGAGATCGGATATAGTTTAGAGGAAGATCTCAGAGATCGACTCTAGTATAGAGGAAGATCTCAGAGATCGACTCTAGTATAGAGGAAGATCTCAGAGATCGACTCTAGTATAGATGAAAACCTCAGAGATCGACTCTAGTATAGTATAGAGGGCGACCTTAGAGGTCGTCTTTGGTCAATTGAGGACCCACGAATTATGTCTAATAGCGATCGGCTATAGTTTAGGGGAAGATCTTAGAGATCGACTCTGGTATAGAGGAAGTTCTCAGAGATCGACTCTAGTATAGAGGAAGATCTCAGAGATCGACTCTAATTTAGGGGAAGATCTTAGAGATCGAATATGGTATAGAGGAAGATCGCAGAGATCGACTCTAGTATAGAGGAAGTTCTCAGAGATCGACTCTAATATAGAGGAAGTTCTCAGAGATCGACTCTAATATAGAGGAAGATCTCAGAGATCGACCCTAGCATATAGGAAGATCTCAGAGATCGACTCTGTATAGAGGAAGATCTCAGAGATCGACTCTAGTATAGAGGAAGATATCAGAGATCGACTCTAGTATAGAGGAAGATCTCAGAGATCGACTCTAGTATAGAGGAAAACCTCAGAGATCGACTCTATAGAGTATAGAGGACGACCTTAGAGGTCGTCTTTGGCCAATTGACCCACGAATTATGCCTAATAGCCTTACGAATTCTCTTCTAGATTGAGAATTCGGAATAGGAGACATTAATCATACCGCACAAACTTTGTTTATTGAACCATCAGTATATATTTGGACTATATACATATGTATATAGTCCAAATAGAAGTAATCTTCTGGAATATCAATGACTGATCCATTAATGATTGAATAATAATAGTATCTGTCTATTCAGCGAGAGTGCTTTCAGGTTTTCATATTAATGTGATGTCTATAAATTGTCTGATGATTCCGTTAGCCGATCAAATCATTTAGTGTTTCAGGGTTAGAACACTTTCATTACTGAGTTATATAATAGATGTATAATGTACTTAAACCCTTAGACCTTTATTACAACGTAATTGCCGTCTGCGCACAAAGTTCAAATTTTCTTTTAGAAGAATACAATGCGTGATAATGTTCACCCATGACTATCGCTTACTTTCGGGTCAATTACAACTTTTTCATTGCCACTCATTCTCGTGGATGTATGTATATAATTTTGACATAATCCACCCTTCAGTATGAGACTTTTAAAAACTCGCTAACCATTTCCATTAGCCCTCATTTTAGCATTTTTTTTAGTTCGAAATTGAATGCTGCGTAATTTATCACATGACTCAACCACTTTTAAATTTAAGGGTAACACAAAAACGAACATACCAACCGTCATCAAAGCATCTTTGAATAGAATTAATCAGAAAAATGGGTATTAAGTCGATGAGCAAAGTATGAAAGTGGTTTTTATTTGCATTATGGCAACTTTGACGACAGGAAAATCTTGCTTACATGAATTGAGGCTTTAGAACAAGAGCTCGGAACACACAGAATTTCTGCCAGAAACGTACTGAAATTCCCTTTTATGCGTTAACAAATGTGCGACGATGGAACAAAACAACCATTACTGCAAAATTAAGCGAAACGCAATGAAACCAGAACCATTGGAAACTACAGTGTTTTTAGAAATTTTAAAGGTTTAAGCGTTTTCTATTCAAATTCGAATTTTTGTAGATGCTTTAACTTAAATTTGCAAGCCAACAAAAAAAGTCACTCACTAAAATTATGGCCAATAATAACTTTTACAGTTGTGTATCCACTAAACCATATCAGTTTTGATACGACTCAAGTACTAAACCCTTCCTTTATACATACGAGAGATCTCTGCTACATTCTTACTTTATATTAGATTCTACCTTCTCTATAATAAAGCCAATCTTCGAAATCTTCTTATACACTATAGTCGGCCTCAGAGGTCTTTCTCTATATTGGAGTCGACCTCAGAGGTCTTTCCCTATACTAGAGTCGACCTCTGATATCTTCCTCTGAACTATATTCAACTTTCCTGATCTTTCTCTATACTAGAATGGACCTCTGCGGCCTTCCTCTACAGTACAGTACATCCGCTATGCTCGAGTCGATGCCTGAAGTATTTCCCTATAGAAGAGATGATCTTTAAGATCCTCCTCAATACTAAAGTCGATTTCTAATATTGTCCTCTAAAAAAAGAGTCAATCTCTGAGATCTTCCTCTATAGTAGAGTCGATCGCTGAGCTTCCTCTAGAGTCGATCTCTGAGATCAACTTCTATACTAGAGTCGTCCTCTGAAGTATTTCTTTATGCTATAGTCGACCTATGAGGTCCTTTATAGTAGAGTCTACTTCTGAGGTCATCCACTATACTATAGTGGATCTCAGAGGTCTTTCTATATTAGAGTCAATTCCTAAGTTCCTCCTCTATAAAAGAGTCAATATCTAAGAAATGTTCCTATAATAGAGCTGCAATCGATATCTGAGGTACTTCTTAATACTTGAGACGATTTCTGAAGTCTTCCATTCTTTCCTCTATATTGAAGTCGATATCTGATATCTTCCACTATACTAGAGTCTATATCTCAGATACTCCACTGTACTAGGGTCGATCTCTGAGATCTTCCATTATGCAAGAGTCGATCTCTGAGATCTTCCACTATACTAGAGTCGATCTCTGAGGTCTTCCTCTATACTAGAGTCGATCTCTGAGATCGTCCTCTATAGTAGAGTCGATCTCTGAGATCATCCTATATGCTAGAGTCGATCTCTGAGATCATCCTATATGCTAGAGTCGATCTTTCTCTATACTAGAGTCAATCTCTGAAATCATCTTTTATTCCATATTCGGTCGTTGAGTTCTTCCTCTACACTAGAGTCGCTCTGAGATACCAGATTTGGTATCTGAAGAGATAGGTTCGGCTTTACTAGAGTCGATTTCTTAGGTCTTCCTCTTACTGCAGACGAACCTATGAGAACTTCCTTAATACTAGAGTCGAAATTTTGAGCTTGTAATTAAACATTTTGAAACCACTGTTCATCCTCTTGGCAGTGCTGCCAATTCACCATGGACGGCATGGTTGGTGTGTGTTGTTAACACGTCCTCGGTGTCGTCTAGTGGTAATACTGATGAGGACAGTGGTGATCAGCAGCCTCAGTTTCATCAGCGTCGTCGTCATCATCATCAGCCATTTGGGGCACACAACAACTATCAAATTAAAAGAATTGTAAGTTTCCTGTCCCATGGTTTAGCTGATGCTACCACTACTTGAACATATGCCACAATGCCCGACAATTCGGTCAACAACAGTGAAACACAAACAGTGGTCATGATAGCGGGGACCGACAGACGGACGGACGCATTACCCCATGGACAATTGATTGTTGCTTGTGCTGCTTATGTATGCCATTGAGAACGCTGCCGAACGGGCAATACGCCGAATTAACGATAAACGCGCTTGTCAACAAATTTATGCTGGTTTGGCGAAGCGATATTACAAACACACCGCACACATACGAGTACCCATGCTGCCATGCCATCACCACCACTACAATAACCAACTAAGGTTGCCAATTGACAGAGCCACCATGCGGCCATTACTACTACCACCACTTCACCGCACCTCTAATAAAAGTTTTGTTTTGTATGCGACAAAGGCAACAATTGAAGCAACAGAGAGTACTTTTCTCTTTCGAACGATAAGTCCTACTCATACACATATATACCATATAACGGTACAGGAAATTACGGTCACGAAACCGACAGACAGCATCAATGATTCGATAGAGAGAGAATGCGAGCGATTTCATATGGGTATTATCGGAAATGGACTCCAAAGCCGAATCGGAAAGACAAAACGCAAACATATGTGTGCCAAAAGTAACACATCGCTGTGGCTCACGGTTTAGAAATATATCTCTGGGGTTTTCAAACAATAGTTAAAATAACAACAAATTTAGAGAGAGCACTTTTCGTGTAGTTGGACAAATACATATAAGCAGAATCTCTCTGAAAAACATTCACTGGTATAATATTATGAAGTGTCATGCAGTAGCAAATATGAGGGACGTCTGAGAATTAGGTTTTTTTTTGAGGCTGTGGTGAAATTTTTTAAGAAAGGAGTTCACTTACGAAGTCTGATGTAATTTCTTAACTTACGAGTTATCGGAATATTTTAAAGGATAAGGAGTGAGTCATAATATATTTCAATACGAAACTATTTGCAAGAATCTACGGTCATTCTTGTAGCAAGGATTGTCAGATGATCGCGATTCGTCGCGATTTTCCTGACTTTTCGCATGTTTCCAGAGTCCCGATTTTTGAAGACTGTACACGTTGAAAAAAAATCGCTTCTGTAGTATATTGACTTAAACATATTCGGCTTGAAACGTATATATGTTTAGGGTACACACATTTGGTACACACAAAACTTATATATTTAATGTTGTTCTAAACAAATCTTTTTTTTACGTCCCAATATGTTTTTATTTGGGACTATTCTTTCCGAAACAGATATTTATTTGCATTTAAGTATTCAGGAAATACCTTAATTGTGTTAAATTTTTCAGTAATTCAAAGTTCATTTTTTAAAAATTTTTAATGTTCGTAAAAATATAAATAATAATAATTGAAATCTTATAATCTTGGATCAAAATAAATTACTTGGAAAATTGACAACAAATGATGACTTCGAATACTCAGAAATTAAATGATTGATTTAAAACAGATGTTAAACGCATATAGTATTATAACTAGGAAACCAAGCCAAATTAAAACTGAAATTCGAAAGTGTCAGCAAAAGTCTTATAAATATTTTTAAATAAAATATATTTAAAGAAATTCCTAAATAGTAAATTTATTTGTATTTAAACACATATCTTATTTGAGAATATTAGTTTGCAAATATATTTTAGTGTAATATATTAATATATGGGTTCTAAATATATTTTATTGATTTTCAAATAAAATTTATTTCATCAGAAATATTTCCTTTCGATTTAAACATATCAAAAAAGGCGATTTTGCCCCGTGTAGCACAGGACACAAATAACTTCGGATCAAATTAAAAGGTCAGGCAATTTTCAGTCAGTTTTAAGTTTTTAGCATTATACAATGGTTAGAGACAACCGCTCATTTTTGAGAAGTTTTGGACTATTCGGCAATTCGGTTACGTTTGTGTTATACAAACAGACCATACAAATAAAAATGCTGGTTTAGTATTCCATTTCCACAAGATGGAAAGGATATTTGTTTGCGAACGGCATTAGCTATCTGCATGAGAGGGCTTTTGAACGATCATATCGTTCATACGACCATGTGTCACACGGATCAATTTCAGATATCCCAGCAGAGTCAGTGATTTCTTTAAAAAAAATGTTGACCTGTCAGATAGCAGAATTTTATAAATGTCGCCTACACCATGCAGTTTTAATGTCACAATCGAAAACAGAAATGCAAAAAGGTAGCATATGAACTAAATAGAGACAAAGAATACGTCACGGCGCCACCTAAATACAGAATCGGTCCAAACTTCATTAGAAAAAATACTGTGACACCACGCACATACACACGCGAGTATTTAGGCTTTTAACTTGACGCTGGAAAAACATCTGTTTTGTAGGGCAGCGTCTTCCCTTTGATTAAATATAGAGCTGATAATGTTTCATTTTTGCTCAGTGCCAGTGCTAAACTTTTTACAAAAGAAAGCCAAACTCTCTCGCAATGCAGCATTTTTTACAAACGAAAGCAAACAGGTGTTTTTTTGGGTGCTAGGCAAAAAAACGTAGCATTTTTTGGCAAAAAAAAAATACCTTTACTGGCTGAGCAATTATTCTGAAGACTAATTTTTGGAAAGGATATTATGAGATTGATATTATCCATCAACAAATTCCCCATGTTCCCTCATTTTTTCTTAAATATATGTTCTACCGTTCCTCGACTATAAGCGAAAAAATTGCTGGATCAGAGTGTGCCACTACAGCAAATAAACCCTCCGCTAGGTTCCACGCTTTGGCTGATAATAATAACCACCGTACCCCATTCGTGTCCCTTCCCGATAGTTAACTATCTTCAACCCATTTTCTAAGCATCTCGTCATGCACGTATGAGATGCACTTACCATTAATTTACTCAAAGAAACATTTGATGAATGAATATTTTCACGTAATGGTCCTTTTAATTGGCCATCAAGATCGTATGATTTAATCCCATTGGATTTTTTCCTTTGGTGTTATATAAAGTCAATCGTCTACACCTACACGCAAAGAAAAAATTTGTTTCTGCGAAACGAAATATTAGACAACTACAATTCTCGTTTACGACAACTGAAATTTCTTTTGGTCAGAACAAGTTTCTGTCACAACAAACGAAATTTCAGTTGTCGTAAACGAGAATTGTAGTTGTCTAATATTTCGTTTCGCAGAAACGAATTTTTTCTTTGCGTGTAAAAAACAAAAACTGTGATAACAGAACACCTGGAAATAAACATGCAAACAAGTTATTGGCAATACCGCCGCAAGTGGAGCTAAAAGAGTATGAAAATTGCAGTTGAAGATTGCGCCGTGTACTCGCTAGTCGTGGCGACATAAAATTATCTATCCAATAAGGTCGGTTTAATTGAATTTAACAATTATTTTCTTTGCTTTATATTAATTTAACGTTATGTAACTCTAATAAAACAGCTGTTATGTTTGCGAACGTTGTATCCTGTATGCATCAGAGGGCTTTCGACCGATCATATCGCCAATATGACATCCGGATCGAAGCCAGACATGCCAAACATACAGGGTTTTCCAATAAGAGTGTTATGATTTCTTTGAAAAAAAAACACTTATTGCAAAGGAAATTCAACAGTTTTTTATTTAATATGAAGTACAATCGGTACAGTTAAGTTCTAAATAAAACGTCATTCAAATGGCCTCCACGACTTCTTCTGCAGGAACGATTTCGATGAACCAAATTTTCGACCACTTTCTCCACTAAATCAAGTCGTATGTCATGAATGGCACGTTAAATATTGACTTGTAAAGCTTGAAGAGAGTCTGGTTTATTTCGAAAGTCTAATGGTGTTAAATCACAACTTCTTGGAGGCCATTCCATATCACAATTTCCTGAAATAATCGAATCTCCAAACTTTTCTCGCAACAATTCAATTGTTTCATTTGCTGTGTGGCACGTAGCCACAATCGGTCAATGGCAAAAAGATAGCTCTTAACGAGATCTAAAATATTGTATCAAGGTTGTAGGTCGACTGGATTTAAAAAAAAAATTTTTCTCTAGCTCCTTAATTGTACATAAGATCGGGAATCGGTCAATGGCAAAATGATAGCTCTTAACGAGAGCTAAAATGTTGTGTCAAGGTCGTACGTCGACTGGAAAGTGTTTTTTATGTGGATTTAAAAAAAAGTTGCAATTGGAGAACGATAATTTTGATAATAAAACTGAATAAACGTTGTTCTTGCGTATATCTCTCCATGATGAAATTGTAAACACTACTGAATACAATGGAAAACAAATGACGGATCATGACATATTACAAATGGCCGAAACGTCACTCTAAAATCTTATCATCCCTTTTGGAAAACCCGTTATAAGACATATACAATCGCGTGAGTTGTGATGACAATCGCGTGAGTTGAAATCATAAAATGCCAAATTTGTCCTATCCATTTAAAAATGTCTACGATATTTAATTATAACGAAATACGCACGTGGATGTGGTTATTATTCAGTACTCGTATAATTAAAAATTTTAATCTAAAAAAATCTAAAAATGTTTTTCTACAAAAAATTCAGCGGATCTTTTTGTCGTTTTGAAATCGTAATCCCCAATTTTAGGAGAAATGCGATTTCCATCATATGGGCGATAGACAGCCTGATTGTCGATTATGGAGTTATGCTCATCTTGATCCTGGAGACGTAGGAAATGCAATGATTCAATTCCAGACATCGGTTTGCTGTATATTGAGATGATTTTGTTGTAGTCTCTTTTCAGCGTGGAAGATAGTTCCTAGTCTTACGAGTTCATCTGCTTTGCAGATCCCTGGTATGTCCCTGTGGACCGCCACCATATCAGGATGTCCGTAGCCATTTTCTTAAGATAGTGTAGTATGTACGTATAACTTTTAGTGCCTGAGTTGGTGTCGTTCTCAGCGCACCAGTGATACATATAGCATCCATTCTCTGAACATGCTCTACTATCGCACAGAAGGTGAATTTCTGCAGTTGTCTACCAGATAACAATGCCCTGAGAAGGTAGCGGGCAGGTTTTCAATTTCTGACACCAGAATATCTACAAATAAATCCATCCGTCCATCCAGTTCCCCCAATTCAGGAAAACAAAATGATGTCTCCAAATAACGGTACTTATCAGCTGTCCCTCGTTACATCTCTCCTGTTCATATACATTTATGAATTAACGACAATTGTATTGGACAATTGTCGCCTGGTTCTGGTCATCTGTTTTTTTTTGTTGTTGTTGGGGTATTTTGCCCGTACTTTCCCCGACATTCATTCGCAGCATATGTGAGCGGCTGGTCGCCATCTCAACTACGCCATATCGCCCTTTGTGTGGGTATTCCTCCTAACTCTGTCCGCATTTAAGATATTTTTATCAGTAGTGCGTCTTTTCACACAACAACCATCAATTTCAGTTATGCACTGAAATGTTTTGCTGTGTTGTTTGTGCCTTTTGTGTTTATGATTATTTTCAATTTTCAGTTTGTTACGCTCCCAAATACCCGGAGCAGAAGGGCGGCCGGCGGCCAAACAAACTCAGGAAAGATTAACGCCAGCTTGAAACTGCTGCCACATACTCGTAATTATCGCATTGCATAAATGATTTTTGTTTTTGTTTTTCGAAATTCTTTTGCCTTCGAAGAGCAGAGAGAGAACACATTCGTCGTTACATTGTTTGGGTGGTTATTCATTTTGGAGAGATCTTCGTTGTTGTATCGTTATTGGGTGTTGTTGCCGGCTATACGGTTTGGGTACGAATGTAATTGGTTTAAATTGTTGCGATAACAATACTTAACGATAGTTAAGACACACGCATACATACACAATAGTCTAACTTAGAAGAGGGACAGAGGGAGCTGAGAACTGACACAGGATGTGGGTATAATAATATTTGTTGTTCTACAAAAATAAAGTATGTACTTCCGCAACTTTTGGGGGGTGTCAATTGAGTAGTTTAGAATAAGAATATTTTGAAGAATATTATCGAACAAAAAAGCTTTTGATTGAAAACCAAGCAAATATGTACACTTGTCTAATATGTACATATACGTGTATATACATACATTTAGCAGTGTGAACAATGTAGCCAATTAATATTGGCTCATGTACTCTGTAGTAGCAGACGGCCAGTTAGTTTATCTGCTCTCTATAGTAGTCAAGACGTTTGTGGATCATGTCTATAGCAGAATAATTGCAGGGTCTTATATTCTGTGGTAGCCACTCTGAATAAATCGACCTACGAAGTCATCTGCTCTCTATTAATCGATTTGTGGGGTTATATTCTGTACGATAGATGATCCGAGCATCACTATGTTGTAGATGATCTGTTGAATCATGTACCCTGGAGTAGATATACTCCATAAAATAGGTGGACAAATGTGCATTGTCCAATTATTCATTTTGTATTTTATATATTATTAATAATTACAAATTAAAATTAAATAAATAAATATATAGTTTTTAAGTGTATAGACACCTTAGATCAGTATTGTATTACAGTAAGATCTTGAATTGTACTTGAATTATTGTAATAGATTAAGAAATTGCATTCTCTATTTACCAAAGTCAGTCAATTACGAAGATGTGCCGTCGCATAACGAGTAGCTGAGAGTGACGAACGAATAGGAATTTGATTTCAGCGAGTAAGGTTTTTCACGTATTTCCAGACCGATTTTCCCGATATTTTTGTAATTATCACGATTAGAAAAGTAGTATCAATCGATGCGTGCAAAAAAAGTTCAAGAAAAGGCAGCGAAAAACTATTTTTTTGCGTTTGAAAAATCATTTCTATTCGTTCGTAACTCGAGAAAATGTAAACAAACATGCGATGGCACATCTTCTATATTCATTGACTTTGGGGTATTTACTTTCGTTAAGTAAGTTACTTGGCAAGTAACGTTTTGTTTGCTCGCCCACTTCATTCTGGGACCGGGCAAAGCAAAGAAAATAAAGTTACAAAGAAGTTCCGTCAAGTAGCGAGTAGTCTATCAGTGACGAACGAATTGAAATTTGATTTCAGCGAGTGATTTTTTTGATATTTCAAGGCCGATTTCCGAGATTTATTTGTTATTATCACATTTAGAAAATTAATATCGATGGTTATGTACCAAAAAAGTTCAAAAAAATACTCCAGAAAACTATATTTTTCGCGTTTGAAAATCATTTATATTCGTTCGTAACTCACTCAAATGTAAACAAACTCACGACGGAACATCTGTATAATAGAGAGTCTGTGGGGCAAAGGTGAGCATCTCAACTCTACTCTACTTTTCTGTTACTTTTAAATAAAATTAATTTATAACGTTTTAAAACTAAACCTCTTTTTATTAATCCACTTTTGTGCATTCTTCTCTTCTCGTTCTGGCTTGATATTATTGTCGAGTTATTTTCTGTACGAGGAAATAACTCACCAACAATATTAACATCAATCGTTTCATAGAGTCCACTCATCTACAAAGAGACATTATCTCCAAAATCCATTTGTGCTTGCGAGGAACAATCATATTCACCTCCCCCCGCACTTGTTCAACAGGATTTATTAGGCCATTTATTCTCTAGACCTATGTATGTGGTCATCTACTCCATAGCAGACGAGCTGTGAGGCCATCTGTATAGTGGACAACCAATTTAATCTATATAAGACTATTTGAGGATCTCTGCTCGATATAAACGCGGTAATATTCTCTATAGTAATATAATGTTAAGATGCTGATTTCTCTAGCAGACGATGTGTTTGATTACACTGTGCAACAGTGAAAAAATAGACGGACTTGACAGTTCAGATTCGATTCTACTACCAAAGGGTAGTAAAACCCTGTACTCGGTTTGTCGAAATTGGTGACCAATTTTTTTATGGGCCTCCAAAGTTTCTGAAAATCAGTGGTTTCTGAAATGGTGTCATCAGCTGTTGTCCAACAACTAATTCAGACTTGGTGATACCTTTAACTATATTTGGCAATAATGTAGCTAAGAAAATGCTTAACACAGTTTTTTGGCAGTTTATGCGAAAAAACATGTTTTCAGCATAACTTTCAGGGACTCGTAATTATTTGGCAAAATTTTAGCCAAGGTAAATCTAAACAACTTTTGTGAACATATCAATACAATTTGAACGGGTCTAGGCACCTTACATCTCTCAAAAAGACCACATTGTACAGAAAAAAACTTAACAGAAAAACCAAAAAAAACTATCAAATTCCAGTCAATAATCTATAGTGAACCACATGTTGGGTCGTCTACACTACAGTAAATGATCTGTTGAATCATCTACGTTATAGTAGATGATAACTTGGATCATCTAAATACTATAACATATCGTCTATATTACATAAGACGCCCAGTATAGTTGTGTGCACTACATTAGAAGTTGAGTCGAATAAATTACGTAGACGGCGGTTTGGGTTATCGACACTGTAATAGACCACCTAATGGACAATCATGTGTGGCACTTCTTCTACAGTTCAAGGATGTAGCATACAACCAGATGGTTAGGCGATCACATACTTCATAGCAGACTACTTTCGAAGTCATTTCTATTACAGACAGTCTCAGCTATCAACCAATCCGATTTAGCTATGGGATCATCTACTTCATATTACACGACCTATGGAGTCATCTACTCTATATTAGACGACCTCTACTATATACGTGTAGTAGGCGATTTACGGGTTTATTTGTTCTATGACTAGTAGGGTTATCTACTCTGTATTAGTCGATCTATGGGGTCATGTACTGTGTTATGGACAACGTTCGTAAACTTCTCGGTAGATGACCCCATTCATGATGTGTTATTTGTGAACTATTGGGTCACCTAGTCTGTAGATTATCAGTTGGATCGTATACACTACAGTAGACGATCAGTTGGATTGTATACACTACATTAGATGATCAGTTGGGTCGACCACATTAAATTAGACGTCGAGTTAAGTTGTCTGCACTAATATCTAATATCATCTAATAACCAGTTGAGTCCAATAGACTACAATAGACGACAACTTCGGTATCTATTCAATAGTAGACGGTGGTTTGGGTTATCGACACTGTAATAGATGACTAAATGGATCATCTACTCTTTTGTACATAAACAATCTGGTGGGGCACCTGGTCTATAGTGTAAGTTCAAATGGGTCATCCAGGCTGCATCATACAACTATGTGGTTAGATGATAATTTAGTTTTTAGCAGACTACTTTCGGGGTCATTCTTATAAGAGACGGTCTGTGGTATCACCCAATCCGATGTAGCTATGGGGTCATCTATTTTATATTACACGAACTATGGAGTCTTCTACTTTAGACGACAGTATATGAGTATATCAACTATATAGTAGGCGTTTTTCGTTTATTTGTTCTGTGATAAACCACATTTGGGGTTATCTATATGGATACAACTTGTAGAGTTATCTACTCCGTATTAGTCGGTCTGTGGAATCATATACTTTGTAATGGACGATGATCATAAACTACTCGTACACAGTACTCGTATATGGATCATAGATGTAGATGATCAGTTGGATCAGAAATACTACAGTAGATGATCAGTTGGGTCGACACATTAAATTAGACCTTCAGTTTAATTGTCTACCTTATATTAGATGAGCAGTTGAGTCGAATAGCAATAGTAGACGGTGAAGCAATAGTAGAAGGTGGTCAGGGTTATCGACACTGTAATGTACGACGAATTGGATCATCTACTCCATAGTAGATAGACAATCTGATGGGGCACCTGCTCTATAGTTTAACTCAAAATGGGTCATCTAGACTACATCATACAGCTATGTGGTTAGATGATAATACACTTTTTATAGCCGACTACTTATAAGAGATGGTCTGTGGTATCATCCAATTCTATGTTGCTATGAGGTAATTTTTTTCTATTACACGAGCTATGGAGTCGTATACTGTACTGTACATAGATGACCTGCGCGGTCATCTACTATATAGTAGGCTATTTGCGGGTTTATTTGTTCTATGATACTGTGCTTTTAGGGTTATATACGCTGTATAAGTCGACCTGTACTGTGAAGTAGATGGCCTATAGAATAATCTACTGCGAATTAGATGACCTATAGTATAATCTATTATGTAGTAGACCACCCACAGTGTCATCTACTGTGAAGTAGATTACCTATAAAGTAATCTACTCTGTAGTAGAAGACCTGTGGGGTCACGTACTGTGTAGTAGACCACTTATGGACCATGTACTGTGTAGTAGACGATCTGTAGGGTCCTCTACTTTGTAGTAGACAGCCTATGGGGTCAATTATTCTGTAGTAGACGATCTGTGGCGGACCCACGAGTCGTCAACTAAAATATGACTCCACTACAAATCATACCTGGAGCCATATACTATATTGTTAACGACGTGTGGGGTCGTCTACTCGATAACCAAAGGCCCCTGGAGATATATATAGTAACACAGACAATTTCTAAGGTCATCTAGTCTTAGTGGGTAGTTTAAACTGTAATAGACGACATGCCTGCACATCTGCTCTATGACACGACCTTTGGGAGCGTATACTATAAGCCACTTTGTGGGGTCGTTGGTCTTCCATACAATTGCAGATTTTACAATTTATATACAAATATATTTTTTGTTTAAATTACTTACACAAACATTGTTACTAATAAAACACATTTTGTTGTTATCATTTTGAAAATTTCATTATGTATTTCACAAATTTTATTTTATGTTTGTTTCTGGCAATAGAATTACGTCTTTGGAAGTACAAAAGGTAAGTAATTGACATTTTTATATATATCTATATGTTTCCCACAGTTCCTAAAGGAGCATAAATCATTAGTGGTGTAGTTTTATCTTCTAAACCATTTTACTCAATTCCCGAATTTGTAGAGTGATTGACAAAATACTTAAAATAAATAAGTAACATTTGCTGATTATTTTTTTTTTTAATTTAAATGTTAATTGTCTAGTGAAAAGTAATTTTTGAGTTTGGCTATTTTTGATCCAGACTTTCACAATTCTTGAAAAGTTAAATCTGTTATAAAGTATGAATGATTAAATTATTTCTGAAATATATATGTATGAAATGTGTATTTGAACATATTACCTTCAAATCAACGGACAATTACTGTACATATATATGTATATGTAAATATTGCCCGCACTCATATTCAACAATTGGTCAATAATCAAATGAAAAATGACGGCAATGATGATAAAGCTGGAATTTAGTAAACATAACATACCCACATTTACTTAGCCGCGATCATATCATTCACTCACCCTGCGTATTTCGGACAAACATTTACTCACTTACTTGTACGAGTATACGAGTATGTAGCCATGGGGTGTTTTTGAATCAAGAACAAAGGCCCATTACCAAGGAAGACGACTCACAATGTTCGGCGACATATCGACCGACCGAACGACCTATAGAGGGCCATTTACATAAATGACAATAACAAAAACAACAAAAGAACGAAGCGATTGTAATGAGAACAAATACAAAGTTCGATTGAGAAATGAGAACAAAATGTGTGTAATAAAGATAATTTTGTCCGATTTGTTGACGAGTATTCGTTAGGGAATTCGTTGGTTCATACGCAATACTCACCTCTCTCGGTCAGAGATTTATAATCCACCGGCTATACTTCCATTCTCTATTGTGGAGATCACAACAAAGAGATATGTTTAAACATAGTTAGTTATTTCGCTAGTTCATTGGCGTGACTACAACTTAAAGGTGAGAGTAAGGTGCAATTTGTAACATGATCTGATACCTGCCTAATTTTAAATGTTACCACTTAACTGTAATTAAGTGCAAATAAACAAAAATGCTTAACTTTGTAAGCCAAGCTATGCTGGGTTTTATTTCTGTTTTTTTTTAATCTTTTTATATGGAAAGAAATATTAAGTTTATTATAAAGTTTTGAGCTTGTATTTAACTTGCCATAAAATTTGACATACATGTATGCATGTATATTAGGGGTGGGTCGAAGTGCAGGGTAACGAAAAATCGTTCAAAGGCGCATAGCGTTTCTTGTTCTATGGGTCATTCCAACAAACTTTCCCGAAGAAACCAAAGTTCAAAAATAGGTATTTTTCTTTCAAAATAGGTATTTTTCCAAAATATTCTAGTTTATAAAATAGGTATTAAAAAAATACCTATTTTGAAAGATCCGAGTACTCGAAATTAATTTTTGAGCTATGGAGTCTTTGGCAAAGTTTCTTGGAATGAACCACAGAACAAGAATAGCGATGCGCCTTTGACCAAAAAAAATGTGACCCGCCCTAATGTATGTACATAGATGTGTGTGTTTAATACTAATGAAATATTCCTTTTTGTACCTTTAGCATGCACAAGCCGGGCACAGTATGTACTTTGAAATATAAGTAAGATTCATGTACGTGTACATCGGCGATTAATTTAACAATTTGGATACGCTGTCGCATCTAAGGCTTCACCTAACGATGAATGGAATCCCGTTAGATCTATAACGTTGTGGTTGCAAAGTCGTGGTATATACGGATGACGCGGCAATCACAGTAACTGTACACTGAAAAAAAATTGTCATAAAATTAAAGAATTGCTCCAAAGACGTCATACGTTTTTAAAATAAGTACATTTTGTACTTAAAATATAGATAATTTCAATAATATTAAGTATTTTTCTTAATTTTAAGTAAATTTTCTTAATTTTAAGTACAAAATGTACTTATTTTGAAGACTAAGGACGTCTTTGGAGCAATTCTTTAATTTTATGACAATTTGTTTTCAGTGTAAAATTCCTCAACGTCCTCGGAGACATCCTACAGATGGCTCTGGACAAATTGGCTAGATGGGGCAGACGAAGCGGTTTGGGCGTAAACCTAAACAAGCAGAATTGATTCTCCTTACTAGAAGGTTCTCGTATAAGACCCCACATAGAAAAAAAAGTTGACTAACTTTAAAGACAGCGGCAATGATTTCGAGCCACCAATGACAAATATTCTTTAAAGTGAGAACATTTCACACTTAATATTAAGACAATTTAATTAAAATTAAGCCGAGCTTCTAAAATTATTTTTAATTTAAGTAGGAAATGTACTAACTTTAAAGCCAACTTATCATTGGCTCGAAATCATTGAAGCCGTCTTTAACATTTCTTGCAGTGCATGGGTGAATCCTTCTCTGATAAATGGAACGGAGCTAGTCTTTTCTGCAAGTGCAAAAGTTCTAGGAATAATTCTAGATAGGAAATTATCATTCAGATTTAAGGTACTGGAACCTGTAAGGAAGGCCAACGTCGCCTTATATTCCTGCTGGAAAGCTGTAGGGTACTTCAACAGAAGTTCAAAAGATCTTTCCGGTACCGATAATCGTACTATTGATAACTTTGTATATCAAATATGTTGGTTTCAAAGAGGACATCGGAACACGTGGTAACACCAGGAAACTAAATTCGTGTATGTGAGCTGGTAAAAACGGCAGCAAGCTTCGTCATAAGTTGGGGGTACAGTGTACCCGGTACACTAAATCTATAATCCCGTTTGCTAACCTCGAAATTATGATTTGAGACCCTATAAAGTATATATATATATTTTTGATCGTCGTAAAATTATTAGACGATTTAGCCATGCCTGTCTATTGAAAGCACGCTAGAAGTTGATCAAATTTGGCAGAAATATTTCTTAGTCTCAGGTCTTTTGGGCTTAAAAATAAGCAGTATCGGTTATTGTTTTAATGTAGCCCTCTTTAGAGGTTACTTCCGAATATGCGTTCTTAAGCTATAAAATCCTGATTTTCTAAGCAATTTAGCCGAAAAAGAAAACACAACAAATTTGTGAAAATTTTTCTTTATTTCTCAACATAATCTCCTTTTAGCTCGATACACTTTTCCAACGATTTTCAACAGGTTCGATAGTCTGTAAGATATCGTATCGATATCGTAAGAACTGTCTAGCTCCTGAAAATAGCCATCAAGCGCAACCTCCACCCCTTCATTGTGGGCAAAATTTTTCCCCAAGCCATTTATTTAAATTTGGAAACAAAAAATTATCGGTGGGAGCTAAATCTGCCGAATAAGGTGCGTGCTGAAACAATTCAAACTTAAGCTCATTGATTTTGGCAATATTGAATGTGTGAACTGGTGCATTGTCTTGATTGTGGACAAACGCGGCACCCATCTTGCGCAGAGCTTTCTCATCATCAAATTTTCCGTCAATGTGCGATGCATGGAACTTTTTGAAATGCCTTGAAATTCAGCGGAAGGATTAACGGATTGACTTCAAATTTGGCATGTGATAATACTTTTTCCAACCCAGGCATAGTTCAAAGATGGACAATATTATTCCACTCTTTCTGTAGCCTCCCTCTCAAAGAGCTAAAATTAAATTACATATTAATTCTCTAGAAAATTCTTACTACTTATCCTAATATTCTGCAATTCCACAAATAGTAATAGTTTCTTAGTCGCTATCACCTTGAGAAAAAAGTGAACCCTGGAGCAAGTTAAAATGAACTAGACTGTAGGAATATTGAACTTCGTACTAAAGCTAGTTTTCCTAATATCAAGTTAATGCATATTCTCACAATTATGAAATATTTTAAATTTAATTATAGTTAAATCGTACTTCCTTTGAGTAACTACTGGCAGGGAAAATTAACTCAATACAAGCAAATTCTGACTTGAAATTATGCAATTTCAGGACATTTTGTTACTTATTGTAAGCAAATTTTTACTAAAATTTAAGAAAATTTAATTTAATTAATGCAAGGAAGAAAAAAAATCAATTTTTCTTCAACTTTTGGTCTTTGGAATGAATTTATATGCTGAAATCTCTTACTGCTCCTTCTTGGATGATTTTTCTTTATTGTAGGAATTGAAAATCATTATTATTAGAAAAGACATTTTAAATATTATATAAAATGCTAACTATGCTCAGACTGCGATTCGATCCCAGAACATTTCGTTTTGTAGGCCACATTCTTACCCACTCAGCTTCGTAGGCACTAAATAATTTATCAGAAATTAGTTTTGAAATACAATTCAGATTCCAATATTTTCCATCCAATGTTCTTTCTGTACACTTGATTTTGAAAAAAGGATAGCCATCATTTAAAGAAAAATAAAGTTGCAATCGCAAAAGAGATTCGTAGCCTGATGTATGGTGTTTCTGGCTCACAAATTTAGGGTTGTCGGTCCTGTAAACAAGTTTCTGCAATTAACGATTTGCACAACAATTAAAAATAGTGAAGTAAAAAAGGACAGACAAATATTCTGCATTTTTGGGACTACGACTTATGAAGTCCGAAAGTGGTTAATTTTTTCTCGATTTTTGTAAATTGTTTCTAAACTCAGGTTTTCCATTATTAGTTCATAATTTCCATATATCTAGGTTGGGTGTCCAGCGTATGTGTCTACATGTAAATAAGTTTATGAATTTTATGAACATTTTTTTTAACTTGTTCCCAGTAATATCATTTTAGTTAAAATATATCTTCTTTTTTAGTTAATGAACTATTCTGCATAGCCTCAAAACGAGTAAAATGTACTCGTACTATTAAGTAAAAATTCCTAGTTTTAATAACAAATTAATAACAAAATTAATATGAGTAAAAACGTCAAACTAAATTGGAGTATGGATTTTACTAAAATTTAGGAAACACATTTTTTTGAATGTAAATATAAATTCTTGAAATTTTATACAGTATAAGAACATTAATAGTACACACAGTCCTATTGACAAATTGACATTATTGTCTCGCCCGTTGTTGTACGTCCCACACAAAATGACCAAATCATCATAAATTTAATATCAGTCCAATAGGAGTATTTGTCAAACCACTTGTGGTACCCTTCAGACAAAATGACAGATTCATTCGAATTCGCAACTTCTGCAGCAATCATTTAAATGTTTTCATATTTTGTATTTTAGACAATATTTCCAATGACAAAAGACTGACAAAGAATGTACAATATTTTTAACGTTCTGGCATCTCCCACCATATTGCATTCCTCACAAAGTGAGGGTGTATACCTTAGTCGGTTTACCCGACAGAAATATTCTTACTTGTATTTTTCTTAATTTATATATAAATTCAAAGTACTGTTCCCGTTGGTCGTGTTTTTCTCTCTGGAACATTTCCTTAGGGTTCCTTGGGTTAGACCAAAAGTTCCACGTTCGTTTCCCTTATGTTGCAAAGGTTTTCCTTGATTTCATGCCCCTAACCTGCGGATCCTTTTGGCTTTCTCGACTTTTGAAAGTTTCATGTTTTTACTATCATTCCGCTTGCAAATGATGTCTTTTCATCATTTCTGTGAAAGTTTTGCTATTTCTTCTACTTGTCTTGGTTGACTTGGGTTGTTGGGTTTTTTTTCAACGTCACTTCTGTAGGATTTCTTTTGCATTTTTTCCCCCTCTATTTCCAGGTTTTCTTTTCTGATTTTGTTATACATTACAAAGTTAAAGGAATATTTACCTTTGGAGCTTTTCATAAATGGCAATGTTTAGAATTATAAAATAGCATTAACTACATCTGTGGAAGGATAGTCCTCGGGATGGGAAGGGATGTGATACAATGGGTGGATGGGGGCGTGGCTTGATTTCAAGCAGCTTTGTTCGTATATCCGTTTTACAAAATGCATGAGAAACATCAGCTTAACAACGTTATAGCAATTTTAACTATATATACATACATATTTATATATATATATGAATGCAGAATGCAGAGAATGATGATGAAGACGAAGATGCCTGGTCGAGGAAGCTGGAATAGTTTGGTGGTAATGGAGACGATTCCTGTGATGATGGCGTTTGACTAAAAGAAGTTGCTGCTTCTGCTGCTACTGCTTCAGCATTTGCAGTCAATTTGTGTTGTGCTGCAGCAAAAGCCAGTGTTGCATGAAACATGAAATATCAACATCATTTGTAAAATGTCGTTTCTTCATTCCTTCGTTTATTCATTCTTTTAGTCTTTTGTCTCCCCCCGCACCCCTCCTCACGGCAAACGTTTCCTCAATAAGTTCAAAAGCTAGCAAATCCTTTAAAAAATCACATAATTCTTGACATTTGTGTGAGTGGGGCTTCAAATAACAAAATTATATAATTTTAAAATGAAATTTCGTTTAAAAGAAGTTCTCTTTGTTCTTTTAACTGTGAAATTACATAATTAAATAACAAAGACCGCAAAATAATTTTGGGAATGCAATAGATGAAGTAATTGGTCTGAGTAACGGTAGAGTAATTCAATGTCACACTGTGAGATATGTTTTCAAATTCAGTCCAAAGTTGACATTCTGGTATGTATACCCTTTGCCACAACTGAACGGGCACCAGTAGTAGCAAACGGACGTTTTATTACAGCGCAGAAAATATTTAATCCTATTACATCACGACATGTTTTGTTGTTGCTATAGAGGTATGTGGAACCACATGGACACCAATAAACAAACTATACAACAAAACCAAACGCGTTATTTGGGTTCTGATTCCAGCCGCATCCAGGAGGAACCTGCGTGATCTAATGATAGGTTTTCTACAATTGTCCGACTATCCGTCGGCTGGTCTGGGATCATTCCTACCTTACAAACACTGTTACAAAATCTCCGCAGTACTCACTACAAGTGGTACAGTAAAATGGGATCGTCACGTCCGACCGTTGCAGGCACAACGAGCAGCGTATATCGCTCAGGGTTTTGACGAAGTTGGAACATGCTGAGTCACTACTGATTCCCTGCCAGACCAAAATTATCGTGTGTAATATATTGGACGACCACTCATTCTAAGATCACCATTTTATGGAGGACAAACACGCTGAAAAACTACACAGAAAGAAAAATGCCATATTAAATTCAAGTAAAAAATTCTTAATTTAAGCCGAAATCGTACTTAAAAATGTAAGTACGTTCGTACTAAGTTTTTCTTAAAACAAGTATAAATCGGCTTAAAATGAAAAAATCAAGCGCTGAAAGGCTTACAATAAGCATTTAATGCTTGAAATCAAGTAAACATTTCTTGAAAAGGAAAATTAAGCCTAATATGGCTTAAAGTAAGAAAAAAAGCTTACTTTAATCTCCGAGAGACAGAACCATTATAGAGCACAATAAAATTACCCTCTCAACCACTCTCATGCAAGTGGTTGACTTTGGTTGACGCAACATCAAACACACATGCATATAAATTGTCGATGTATAAACATTTGTGCGCGACCATATCCAATTCGTTTCTCGTTCAAGCAGTGTTTGCAAATACATTAGTTGGCGTGATTTTTTATGATTTTAGTTTTTTGAAGTTGTTAGTAATTCTTATTCATTTCGTTTATGCTATTCCTTATATGTTTCATATATAAATCGAATAAATGCAGCAAAACTTTTACTTTTGCTATCAAGCAATTGTATTTTGACATACCATTTTAAAAAATTTCATTCTTTGGCAAAAATGGTATAATTAATATAAATGGTATAAAGGTATAAAACGAACGAAAGCACAACAAATCTAGTATGACCAATCAAGAACTTATCTGGCTTAAATCAAGTATTGGTTAGGATTAAATCAAAAACTGATCAGGATTAAATCAAGTATTATCAGACTTAAATCAAGTATTGGGCAGGCTTAATTCAATCAAAAATTTCTTCATTGAAGCCCGTTTCGCACTCAAATTAATCCGCTAAAATTCTTAAATCAATCGCTTTATGCTTTAAATAAGAATTTTTCGGCTTAAAATCAAGCCTAATCAGGCTTAATTAGCGCTAATATTAAGAATTCAGGGCTTAAAAATCCGTACTTGATTCAAGTATTTTGTACTTGGTTTAAGAAAATCCGTACTTAACGTACTTTTAACACCGCAACGGCTTGATTCAAGTACGGGTTACTCAATTTTTTCTCTCTGTGTACCTAAACCTGCCGTCCACAGATATGTGAAGAAGACAAATGGACACCTGTATGGGAACAAAAGTAAAAATGTCCTCAATTCAAAACATCTTTACTAACCGAATGGCACAGTCAATCTGGATAGTATGATCGATCACATCACTACTTCTTTCAATAGTTTCCCTGAAGAAGCCTGTGTAAGACCAAAACCAGGGTACCGGGGTAAAACCAAGCCACAATGGTGGACTTCAGAGATAAGTATTATGAAAAGAACCTGCAACAATATATTCAATAAGGTCAAATCTATTGGGGTCACTTATGGCTGTGATGCGTATAATGAGCAACTCAAAATCTATAAGAAAGTGTTTACGAAAGCGCAAAGACGTTTTTGGTACACCTTCTATGTATAGGTAAAAAGGTCCCAGACGCCGCAAGGCTGAGGATAATGCTATCCGCTACTCCGCGTTCAACAACTGGGCAAAAAACAGCGAACAGTCGCTTAAAGCACTGCTCGACACACATTTCCCGGGGAACTCACCAACAGAACTCGAGGAACAGCAGGACCAACAAGAGAACGAGTGCTCTCCAAGCGTTGATAGGTTGCTTCAATACAGATGGTTCGAAGCTTAATGAGACGGTTGACTTCGGTTTACAGTGTAAAGTGTATAGTGTTGATATATCCCACAGACGGCCAGATACTTGCAGTGTCTATATGCAGTTAGGTCTCTATAGCAGTCGCAATATAGAAACCAAAACTGTAGTTGTCATTTACTCGTCTCAATCAATTCTCTTCATATCACTAAATTCACAAACAGCCCTCGACTAGCGCAGATCTCTTAACGAAGTGGCTAAGCAGATTAACATATACCTCATATGGGGATATCCCGAGGAACTGCAAAGGCGATGAACTTGCTAGGAAATGGACGGCATTGCAACGTCTCGAAGAATTCGCATATATTGGTGCGCCACTATCCGCAAGCAAGCTTAGGTTTAGGTAAGAGACAATCAGGCAGTCCAATGAAAGATGGGAAGACATCGGCACCGTAGGATAGCTTTTTTGCTTTTTAAAATAGCCATTTATTATCCATAAAATCTTACATACTAATTACACGAATGGCTTACTGCTAATTTCTTACAAACTACACTCTTGTATAAACTATTCATCAGGGTCTATGATATAGGGTCAATAAATGACGTAGCTTTGCCGCAGACAAACTATGATACGTTTAAGTTTTTATAACATTGCAACATTTATGTCCCAAAAAATTAGGATTATAAAAAAAGGTCCAATCTCTCAAACTAATGCGAAAACTTAAAAATAACAATAATAAGAAAGAAAAATAAAAATAAAGTAAAAATACGAAAGATTACAACAAAAATAAAATATGTGTAGGGTAGCTAGACAAATCTGATCAAGATATGACCTCAGAAGGTCAAAATATTTCCTCGCACTAGAGAGGAAAATACTCTCTACGTTAGTATCAGTTCTGACGCGACACTGCCTGATCGGCGAACACGACAAAAGGTTGGCTCTTGAATACAATGACTTTTGCAGAAGCTGTGGATATGAGGTAGAAGTGGAGAGCATTGAGCACCTGCTTTGCTACTGCCCCACACTGTGTAAACGACGTCTGGATATGATGGGGTTGGCCTTTCTAGAAAGTCTGACACATCTTTCCGTCACCGATGTTCGAATAAATAATAATTTTGTGTCTCAATCAGGTTGGTTCCGATGAGAGGTAGCTGGGCTCTTGGTATATCTAGAAATCTTTATTGGTATATATGAGCTGGTAATTCCGCCTGCCACTCTAACCTAACCTAAACCACTGTTTCTTCGTGAAAGGAATATTTCCAACAATTGAAGTAGTTAGTTATTAGTATAGAAGACTTCGGGATAGATGTTCCATGTCATAGAATGAAATAAAGAAGACATTTCAGGAAGTATTTCTCACAAAACAACCGAAACCCCCGCTCTTCTGCTTAACCTTAAAAAAAAATAATATATCGAAAGTCGTAAAAATAATTGGATTTTTAGATGATGTATTGGACAAAAAAATACATTGTAAAAATACACTATTGGTCCCCACAAAACACTTTTATTTGGCAACCCAATCGTTGTTTAAATATATCGTTTTTTAATGGTTATGTATTGTGTTTTGTGTGATCTTGAAATGTTGCTTTATTTTCAATTGGTCAAATATATTTTAATGAAGTATTGATATAAATATAAATTTGTATTTAGTTCCAATCTTCACATTAACGTCAGCTTCTATTTTCTGCAAAGAAATAACCCAGTTAAATTCAGATATTTGCGTAAAAGTATGCCGTTTACAAACCTCTGACAGATTTTTTGCCAAAACTTTTTTTGGCTAATTAACAAGAGCAAAATAAATACTGCGTGAAAAACGAATTTAAAGCATTTTACTGTAAAATGGAACTTCCAATTAAGGTGCGACAGCCTTAGCAAAATATTTGCTAGAAAATTGAAGAACAACACAAAGCAGATGAATAAGAACAGACGGAAGTTGAGGAAAGCTCTGAAAAATAAAAAAAGGGAATTGTTATAAGTAAAAATTCGAAGTAATTTTATATCGTTCGTCTAACCTTTTCTTTTCTCCTGTGTAAGGACGTACCTCGCGTTCAGAGCGTTTAATGTATCTATGGACTCTTATGTATGTCGTGATGCTATAGACCAATACCAGAGTATACGGTATATACTGGAGTATAAGGATTAAGAAGCCAAAGTCTAAAATAAAGGAATAAATCAAGTAAGACATAATAACGGGTTTTCCAACAACAGGTGTTATTTTGAATCACCCGGTATTTCGGTAGCTGTCACTTTTTAAGCTTTTATTCTTTGACATTTGACAAATAGAAACTACGCCATTACTAAAAATGGAACGATTCAACAACGCACTGAAATTATAAAAATTCGAAAAATCGAAAATCATCGAAAAATCATCTTGACTGATGAGGCCCATTTCCACCTCGGTGGCTACGTCAACAAGCAAAATTGTCGCATCTGGGACTCGGAAAACCCAAGAGTTATTGCTGAGAAGCCTCTCCATCCTCAACGTGTGACTGTTTGGTGCGGTTTATGGCCCGGCGTCGTCATTGGACCGTACTTTTTCGAAAATGAGGTTGGATCAACAGTTACGGTGAATGGATGCGCTATCGTGAGATGATTAATGATTTTTTATGGTCGGAGTTGGATGGTATTGATCTGGACAACGTTTACTTTCAACAAGACGGCTTTACGTGCCACACAAGCAACGAAACCATTGCTCAGTTATGGAAAAAGTTTCCGGACCGTGTTATCTCTCGAAGAGGTAATCAGAATTGCCACCGAGATCTTGTGATTTAACACCTTGCGACTTCTTTCTTTGGGGCCATGTGAAAGATATGGTCTACGCCAACAGCCCAGCGTCGATTCAAGACCTCAAAGATAGAATTCGTGAGGCTATCGCGGACATAGGGCAGTCACTTTGCGATTGGACATAGGGCAGCCACTTTGCGATTTGGTTATGGAAAATTTCATGAAAAGGATATGGTCCTGTAAGCGTGGTCGTGGTGGCCATTTGGCTAATGTTGTTTTTCATTATTAACGGCATACCTTCCTCTTTATTATGAAATAAACATCCGATCATTTATCTCAAAAAATGGCATTTTTCTTTGAATACCAAAATAACACCTCTAGTTGGAAAACCCTTTATAAGTATCGAATATGTTACATAGACATACTTACAGATAACACTAGAATGGGCGGAAAGTGATGTTTGAGCTATAATTGCTATTGATGTGTTGACAAGTGATGTGAGGCAACCCACTAGAAAATACCTCTTAAATGAACTCTTTTCCCCAAAATTAGTACAAGTTTTGTGAACTTCGTAGCTTATCACACAAGTCCAGGTCATATTGCATGTGAAGGTAAAATATATTCCGTATCCTACAACGGACGAGAGGATCTGGTTAGATATACATAGATCATAGTAAAAACAATTTATGTCTTGCCAATTATTTGTATAGTCATGGATGATAATTCCCAATCTGGCTGCAACAGAAGACTGGTCAAGGAATTCAAAACTGCCAAAGAGCTTAGATAGGATACAAGGCATTTGTCATAGACACTGCGAACATTTGCGCAACAGTAAAGCACAATGGTCAACACAATGATTGGTACAGAAAGAATCATACCTGAAACGAAAAATGTTACATTTTTTGTGTTGCAAAATATGTATGAAATGTATGTATATGTATGACTTGATGATATACATACCATATAAACTAAGTCTCAAAAATATTGTACATGGAGAACAAACTAGAGGATTGACCACAATGTTTGACACATTGTTTTTCACAAAGCTGTAAATGTCAAAACAATACTCCTTCGGACTGAGGTATGTATGATCGCATTTGCGTAATAGAGTACCATTCTGAAAAACAAAAAAATATGTATAAAACTTTTCAGTGTATTTTGATTTTTTAAACTAAAAAATTACAAAGAATAAATAATACGACAATTCTGTTGAGTTAGTAAAAATAGTATTTGTGGTTAGCTACTGCATTCAGTGGTATATCCACAAATGAGTCATACCTGTGATGAGAAACCGCTCGGGCAAAATTCAACAATACTCCGCAGGTACTCAGAAACGTAAAAAAATCAACAATACTCCACAGGTACGAGCACTCAAAAACATAACAAATAATCTTCTTTTGGAAATATTTAATATGATTTTGGGGAAAAAACTAAAAATATTGGTTACATTTATTTTTAAAACATTTTTTTTTTTCAATTTTTCAATTATCATTGATGGTACTTTTTGGAACATATGTTTTGAAATAACAGCCCGATTAAGCCGGGAAATTGTGATTGCTTTGGGAGTGGCCGCTTCGTCCATTTTTCTTGACGTGTTTCAGAAATTTCAGAAGATTCGAGTAAGTAGTATAGAAGTTATTAAGGAATCAATATTTCACTAAAAGTTAACCCTTTGTGGGGGAGGTACTAGAAGGAGTGGACCAATAAGGCTCATCTTCGAACTTAGCCCGAGATAGAGAAACATGTTATCGCATACCAAATTTGAAGTAAATCGGTTACTCCTTTCGAGAGTTATCGTGCGCACCAGGCAGCAGACAGACAGACAGACGGACGGACAGACATGACTTAAAATGACCCAAAACGGATTTCCGCCGAACATACCCAGGGTCTTAGGTCACTCCTTCGATGTGTTACACTTTTGGCTCGTAGCAAATGATATATACCCTCCTCTCTAAGGTGAGGGGATAAAAATATAAATACGTTTTTCAAAAACATCGTTTTTTGCGTACTCGAAATTTAATTTAAAAATTTAAAAAATATATGGAGAATTACACGAGAAATCGACGGGTTCAAAAATATATCGGTTTTGATTTTTCCCATTTTTTTTTTATATTTTTCAGTACACCTGAAGAAACGCTTTGTGGAATTTCTTGAGAGTTTTCCCATAACTCGTTCAGAAGATATCCATATTTAAAAAATCGTTGAGATATCACTCTGTGAATCGGGTTTTTTGTCTAACTTCTTAAGTTATGGTCCGATTTGAAAAATCTTTTGTTTTGAAATGTTGGAATTTGTAGGAAATTTTCAGAAAAACAAGTAAGAAAGTTTCAGTCGGGTAAACCGACTAAGGTATACCCTCACTTTGTGAGTAGTGTAATATATAACATTACACCAATAAATCTGTCAATTTGTGTGGGTGGTACCAGAAGGGGTTTTCCAAATACACATATTTTTCGGTAAACAGTACATTCTTAAATACATTGCATTGTGCTGAACTATAAGCGTTTATGTGCACTGGTATATTAAAGTTACGAGCTATGTAATTTTGGTATGATTTGGTCATTTTGTGTGGGAGGTACAAAAAGGGGCGGGGTGATAACGCCCACTTTTTACAGGACTATAGGCACTATAACAGCATTACACTGTACAAAATTTCAAGTATTTGTATGCACTGGTATTAAAGTTACAAGCCGTTTACTTTGGTACGAAACGGTCTATTTGTGTGGGAGGTACCAAAAGGGGCTGTACAATGATGCCCATTTTTTACCGGACTATAGGCGCTACAAAAACATTATACTGTAGAAAATTTCAAGCATTTTTATGCACTTGTATTAAAGTTATAAGCAGTTAAATTTTGATGCAAAATGGTCCATTTGTGTGGGAGGTACCAAAAGGGGCATGCCAACTTCACCCATTTTTCTCGAGTTAATAGCGACTAATATACTAATATTATGTGCAGAATTTCAAAAGATTCGAATAAGTAGTATAGAAGTTATTAAAGAATCAATATTTCACTAAATTTTAACCCTTTGTGTGGAAGGTACCAGAAGGAGTAGACCAATATGGCCCATCTTCGAACTCATCCGGAGATAGATCAAAATATTACCACATACCAAATTTGAAGTCAATCGGTTACTCCTTTCGAGAGTTATCGTGCGCACCAGCCAGCAGACAGACAGACACACAGACAGACAGACAGACGGACGGACATTGCTCATTCGACTTAAAATGACCCAAAACGGATTTCCTCCGAACATACTTAGGGTCTTAGATCACTCCTTCGATGTGTTACACTTTTTTCCGTAGCAAATGATATATACCCTCGTCACACTAAAGTGAGGGTATAAAAATATAAAACAAAATATAAAATTTTTTTTGTGTGTTATTTTTAAGTTTTGAAATTTAAAATTCAAATTTTTTTATATTTTAAACTAATAATAATTCTCTAACATATAAACTTCGGATGGAAGTGACCCTAAAATTATTTATATATTTTTTTTTTTAATTTTTTAAATTGTTTGTAATCTCCGGTTTTCGCAAATTTTTTATATTTAAAACATCTAAATATTCTCTAACATATAAACTTCGGATGGAAGTGGGCCTAAAATTATTTATAATTTTTAAAACCACTGTGCTTGTGGCTTGAAGGCTTCGGAATGGATGTTCCACGTCAAGGAACAAAATAAAGGAGACACTTCAGGAAGTATTTCTTCCTCACCACTCCCGCTGATCCGCTTACCCCTGATAATCTCCTTACAAAAATAACCATACATCAAAAGTAGTAGAAATCGTTGATTTTTTGAGTGATGTATTCAACAAAAAGATTCGTTGTAAAAAATCACTAAAGGTGCCCACAATACACTTTTATAGCAATTCAACGGTTTTAATATATCGTATTTATTGGTTGTTTTCGAAAGGAAGGAATTCAAGACCAATATTTTTACATAGAATCTTTTTGTCGAATACATCACCCAAAAAATCCATCGATTTTTACCTCTTTTGAGATATTATTTTTTATTGTAGTGAGATTATAAGAGGTAATGGGATTAGCGGGGGAAGAAATACTTCCTGAAGTGTACTTAATTTTGTTCTTTGGCATGGCACATCTATTCCGACGCCTTCAAGCCACAAGCAAAGTCTGCAGTAGAATTGTTTTTAAAATTGTAAAAAATGAAAACAAATACATAAATTATGTTGGGCCTACTTCCATCCAAAGTATATATGTTAGGGAATTTTCTGAAAAGAAATAAATAAAGGGGGCCATAACTTAAGAAGTTATGACCAAAAACCCGATTCACAGAGTGATATCTTAACGATTTTTATACCCTCACTTTATTGATACGAAGGTATATATAATTTGCTATGGGCCCAAAAGTGTAACGCATCGAAGGAGTGAAATAAGGCCCTAAGTAAGTTCGGCGGATATCCGTTTTAGGTCGATTTAAGTGGAATGAGCAATGTCCGTCTGTCTGTCTGCTGGCTGGTGCGCACGATAACTCTCAAAAGAAGTAACCGATTGACTTCAAATTTGGTATG
Organism: Eudasyphora cyanicolor; assembly: GCA_963930755.1. NCBI lineage: Eukaryota > Metazoa > Arthropoda > Insecta > Diptera > Muscidae > Eudasyphora > Eudasyphora cyanicolor. Next base: position 7,972,896 of record OZ005735.1, on the reverse strand, counting down.
TGGTAATATTTTTTTCTATCTCCGGCCACGTTCGAAGATGGGCCATATTGGTCCACTGCTTCTTGTACCTCCCCCACAAAGGGTTAAAATGTTGTGAAATATTGATTCTTTAATAACTGCTATACTACTTAGTCGAATCTTTTGAAATTCCACACATAGTATTAGCTTATTAGTCGCTATCAACTCGAGAAAAATGGGCGAAGTCGCCACGTCCCTTTTGGTACCTCCCACACAAATGCACCATTTTGCACCAAAAGTTAACAGCTTATAACATTAATAACAGTGTATAAAAATACTTTAAATTTTGTACAGTATTATGCTTTTATATTGCCTACAGCCCAGGGAAAAATGGGTGTTGTTGCCACGCCCCTTTTGCTACCTCCCACACAAAGGTACCTTTTTGCACCAAAAGTTAACAGTTTATAACATTAAAACCAGTGTATAAAAATACTTGAAATTTTGTACAGTGTAATGTTTTTATAGTGTTTATAGCCCTGTGAAAAGTGGGCGTTATTGCCACGCCCCTTTTTGTACCTCCCACACAAAATGCCCAAATCATACCACAATTTAATGTCTCATAACGTTTATACCAGTGCACATGAATGCTTATAAGCCGGCACTGTGCAATGAATTTAAAGTATCTAATGTTCAGCGAAAAAAATGTGTATTTGATAAACCCCTTCTGGTACCTCCCACACAAATTGACAGAATAATTCGAGTAATATTCAATATTACATTACTCACAAAGTGAGGGTATACCTTAGTCGGTTTACCCGACTGAAACTTTCTTACTTGTTTTTAATTTTATTTTGTTGTTATCTTTTTTTCTATGTTATGACGCTGTGCAATTATTTTAAATATATTTACAGACAGACGGACAAGTCTTGCAAGTGATCGTCGAAACCGCTGAATGAATAAAAAAAAAATATATTAGAAGACGCTGAAGGCGTATTTTGGTTGCCTTAAAGTTTTCCCGAACCAATGCTAGAACATTTGGTTCAACCTCTCTGTTTTTGCATACCGCAGTTTATAGCGAGAATTAGAGTCAAATCAAAAAAAAAACCCTTTTAGGCTGATAACTGTATTATCTCATATATCCAAATCGACAACATAAAATTGCTTCGTAAAGAAATTTTCACCAGGGTAATGTTTTAGTGGTTCGAGGAAATAAGAAAGCTACGCATGTAATGCATCAATGGCTTGAAAGGATTAGCTAAATTTAACCAAAGACTTCGTTTACCTCGAATAAGGTCCAATTTTCATCTGGATTCATCTCTAGGTTAAAGGCTTTCTCGTTTTTGCACACATTGTTCACAGTATGTTTAAAATCGTTGATCAAATGCATCTTTACTATCGTCCCGTTATTCAGCAAAATTTCTTTGATATAAGTTTCGTTAATCTGTTCTTTGTCCATGTGATTTTTATAGAAGTCGGTCAAGTTATTCGAGCAAACACTTAAAGATCTGTTTATAGAGCTGCCGCCTGCGTTGTAAACCACTCCGTCCGAATCCATTTCGTAATTTTGAGAGTCTTTTGCGTTTGTCCCATTATTGCATAAAACATTTCGTATGAAAAGAAATATTATTATTTTAAGAACTAACAATACCGTCCGAGGCATCACGACTCTTATTTATATTAGGTTAGCGCGAATTCTGTTCTATGATCGTTTCGATTGAAAGTAAAGTAGAGACTGCAGCGAATGAGAAAAATTTGCATCCATCAGAAATGCAGTTTCATTATAGCTATTAACGGAGGTTAATGTATAAAAACCACAAACTGGTTCTTCTTCTATATTTACGAGTATGTATGAAAATCAATTGTTGTTCATTGGTTCTCGATGAATTCGAAAACTACTGAATAGATTCCAATGGAATTTTGTACGATTATTTTCTTTTCTGTGGTCTGTGTAAGGTTTGTAGCCATGTTGGGATAGGAAAAAGAAGCGTGCCACCGACCATACAATCTAATATTTAACCAATAGGGAAGGAATAAAGTCGGGCGTGACCGACGGTATAATTCCCTCCACCATTGTTCGCTACTACCCCAATGCACGGAGAAATATTTTGGGGGCTATGTCAAATCTCAAAACCTCAATGGTGGACTTCTGAGCTAACGGCAAGGAAAAAGACCTGCAACAAGCTATTCAACAAGGCGAAATCTACTGGAGTCGCTAATGATTGGGATGCATATAAAGGGCAACTCAAGATCTATAAGAAGGTGCTTAGGAAGGCGCAAAGACGCTCTTGGTATTCCTTCTGTGGCGAAGTGGAAAAGGTCTCCGACGCCGCAAAACTGAGGAAGATACTATCCACTTCACCTTTTTCAGTAGGGTATTTGCAGGATGAGCCAAACAACTGGACAAAAAACAGCGAGCAATCGCTAAATGTACTGTTCGACATACATTTCAACAGAGCCTGAAAATCAATAGGACCAATAAGAGTGCGAGTGGACTGCGAGCGTCGCTAGCTTGTTGACTGAGAGATCCAGAATAAGGTGGGCTATTAATAGCTTTGAGCCCTTCAAGTCACCTGGACCAGACAGCATCACTCCAGCAGAAATGCAGAAAATATTTAAGTACATTATCCTCTGGCTGGAGAAAATTTATGTAGGCTGTATCAGGTTTTCATACAACCCGAATCGATGGAGGGATACCAAAGTGGTATGTATACCCAAAGCGAGGAAGCTACACTAGGCCAAAAGACTTCAGACCAATTAGCCTATCGTCCTTCCTATTGAAAGGTCTGGAAAGACTTTTAGGTTATTTCATTAGGGAAAAGCTGGATTAAAAACTCCTGTCGGGGAACCAACATGCTTACAATAAGGGCAAGTCTACAGAATCAGCCCTGCACGAACTTGTGGGCACTATCAAATCGTCCCTGCATTTCATGGAATTCAGCATGGTGACATTTCTTGACATAGAAGGGGCTTTTAACAACATTCACTCAAATGCGGTAATTGCGGCAATGTCACATCTTAAGGTAAACTCTAGCTTGATTAGACTTACAAACAGCCTGCTCAACAGAAGACGCATAACAGCGTGTCTTGGGTCCACAACTCTAACAAGGTTTGTAAACAGAGGGACTCCACAAGGAGGAGTACTGTCTCCACTAATTTGGAACCTAGCGGTGAATGAAATCCTGTGGCTGCAAGGTCGTGGCATATAGACTCAAAGACATCCTACAGGTGGCTCTGAACAAATTGGCTAGATGGGCTAGAAGCAGCGGTTTGGGCGTTAACCCAAACAAGACAGAATTGGTTCTCTTTACCAGGATGAATAATGTCCCACATGTAGACCCTCCACCTCGGATAAATAGAACAGGTCTAGTCTTTTCTGAAAGTGCAAAATTTTTAGGAATATTTCTAGATAGGAAACTGTTATTTAGACTTAACGTATTGGAAGGTGTAAGGAAGGCCAACGTCGCCTTATATTCCTGCAAAAAGGCTGTAGGGTCGCGATGGGGCCTCTCCTAAAATCGTCCACTGGATATATATAGCAGTAGTTCGTCCAATACTGATGTACGGCATCGTGGTATGGTGGACGGCAACTGACAAACTAACCATCACCAACCTACTAACAAAGGTTCAGAGAACTGCCTGCCTGTGCATAAGTGGAGCCTTAAGGACTACAGCGACTAAGTAAATGTCTCTACGACACTAAAAATTCTCGAAGAATTTGCATATATTGGTGCGCCACTATCCACATGCAAGCTTTGGCATAGGCAAGAGGCAATCAGGCAGTCCAACCAAAGATGGACAGAAATCGGCACCTGCGGGGTAGCTAGACAAATCTGGCCAAGGTATGAACTGAGAAGATCATGATATCTCCTCGCACTAGAGAGGCAAAGATTGTCTACGTTAGTGTCAGTTCTGACGGAGCAATGCTTGATCGGCGAACTCGCCAAAAGATTGGGTATTGACTCCAATGACTTCTGCAGAAGCTGTGGAGATAAGGAAGAAGTGGAGAGCACTGAGCACTTGCTATGCGACTTCCCCGCTCTGAGTAAACGACGACTGGACATACTGGGGTCGGCCTTTCTAGGCAGCCTAACAGATCTTTCCAGTACCGATATTCGTACTATCGATAAATTTGAATATCAAACAGGTTGGATTCGATGAGGGGCATCTTAGCCCGTGGTAACACTAGGGACCTAATCTGGTCTATGTGAGCTTGTATAAAGAATAATACGAAATTTCGAAACCTTACCTAATGTCGAATCAGTATAATTATGAATTGTTGCAGGTTCAATAGAGTAGAATTCTAAAATCCAGGCATATCGGTTACTCGACGTAGGATCTACACCGCTAAGAAGTCAAATTCGGCTGTGACCTTCACAAGGAGGTTATATATATAAATATGGACCGATATACTCCATTCGTCGCCTAGAACACCAATAAGTCTAATCGTAATGGGGTCTATTGATAAATGGGGGCGCTAGGGATGATTAAGTGCTACATAAAGTATAAGGCCCTTATTCATAAAAATTTAATGAAGGTTTGAAGAACGCTTTAACACTGCTAAAGCGTTCCTCAAACCTTCTTTAACTTTTTATGAATAAGGCCCTAAATTATTACATTTCAGCCAGATCAATTAAAAAAGTGTTCTATAGAGCGTAAAAAGGGACATCAGAGGCGACCTTTATATGGAGGCTATATCCAAATCTAGACCGATGTGTTCTATATTCAATAGGGACGTCCCTAGTCTACGGAATGCCGCTGTACCAATTTTCGTACAGATCACTTTATGTTTGCATTTGCATAGATAAGACAAGAATCATTGGATTAATAGATAAATTGACTCAAATAATGCTGCTACTTTTTTCTCGCAAATTTTTAATATTTTTATACCCTCACTTTAGTGTGACGAGGGTATATATCATTTGCTACGAAAAAAAGTGTAACACATCGAAGGAGTGATCTAAGACCCTAAGTATGTTCGGCGGATATTCGTTTTGGGTCATTTTAAGACGAATGAGCAATGTCCGTCCGTCTGTCTGTCTGTCTATCTGTCTGTCTGTCTGTCTGTCTGCTGGCTGGTGCGCACGATAACTCTCGAAAGGAGTAACCGATTGACTTCAAATTTGGTAGGTGGTAATATTTTTTGCTATCTCCGGCTAAGTTCGAAGATGGGCCATATTGGTCCACTCCTTCTAGTACCTCCCCCACAAAGTGTTAAAATGTTGTGAAATATTGAATCTTTAATAAATGCTATACTACTTATTCGAATCTTCTGAAATTCCACACATAGCATTAGTTTATTAGTCGCTATCAACTCGAGAAAAATGGGCCATGTTGCTACGCCCCTTTTGGTACCTCCCACACAAATGCACCATTTTGCACCAAAAGTTATCAGCTTATAACATTAATACCAGTGCATAAAAATACTTGAAATTGTGTACAGTGTAATGCTTTCATAGTGCCTACAGTCCAGTGAAAAATGGGTGTCATATTCACGCCCCTTTTGGTACCTCTTACACAAAGGTACCATTTTGCACCAAAAGATAACAGCTTATAACATTAATACCAGTGTATAAAAATACTTGAAATTTTTTACAGTGTAATGCTTTTATAGTGTCTTTTGCACTGTGAAAAATGGACGCTATTTCCACGCCCCTTTTTGTACCTCCCACACAAAGGTACCATTTTGCACAAAAAGTTAAGAGCTCACAGCATGAGTACCAATGCACGAAAATGCAACAACATTTTGCACAGTGTAACGCTTTTGAAGTCCTTATAGCCCTGTAAAAAATGGCCGTTATCACCACGCCCCTTTTTGTACCTCCCTCACAAAATGGCCAAATCATACCAAAATTTAATATTTCATAACGTTAATATACCAGTGCAAAAAACGTTTATAATTCGGCGCAGTGTAATGTATTTAAAGAATCTACTATTCAGCGAAAAATTGGTTGTATTTGTTAAAAACATTCTGGTACCTCCCATACAAATTGACAGAATAATTCGTTTAATATTCCATATTACATTACTCACAAAGTGAGGGTATACCTTAGTCGGTTTACCCGACTGAAACTTTCTTACTTGTTTTAAATATTATAAATGATTAACAATTGTATTATATAATTTCCAAGATTTACATAGAAAATTCTTAATTGTATTTAGGTGCGGACTTCACATTAAAGTAGGCGTCTCCCGTCTGCAAAAAAAATAACCCGGTCAACTTCAGATATTTTGGAGAAAGAATGACATTTACAAACCTTTGGCAGATTTTTTTCCAAAATCCTTTTTGGCAAATTAACAATAGTAAAATAAATAGTCCCTGAAATAAACATTTAAGGCATTTTAGTGTAAAATAGTACTTCCCCGTAAAGTTCAGCAGCCTTAGCAAAAAATATGCCAGGATATTAAATAACCACGAAAAGCAGATTAATAAGAACAGACGGAAGTTGAGGAATGCTCTGAAAAAATATGAAATAGTTATAAATAAAAGTCGAATTCGAAGCGGTTTAATATCGTCAAACCTTTTTATTTCTCCTGTGTAAGGACGAACCTCACGTTCACAGCGTTTAATGTACCTATGGACCCTTATGTATGTCGTCACACTATAGACTAATACCAGAGTATAGGGCCCATACACGTACATAAACGCTGACCAGCGAATGACTAAAAATTATAAAAAACATTTGTATGTATATAAATAATTATAAGTACATTATATAAGTATAATACATACTGTTAACACCACAATGGTACGAATCAATTCCTGGTTGAAGATCATAGTACGGAATTGATTTTTGAGCTATAAATATTAGGAACGTAATGATAAGTGGTACGGAGCAACCCACTAGAAAATATTTCTTAAATGGTATGTCATTACTCAAACGAGTACACATATCTAGAATTTCGTAGCTTATCACACATGTCCAGGTCAAATTGGATATGACTGAAAAATATGCTATATATCCTAAAACAGGTGAGGGGATTGGGTTAGCTCTACATACATAGTACAAACAATTTATGTCTTACCAAGTATTTGGCAGGTTATGGATGAAAAAACCAGATCTGACAGCGTGATAAAGCTGAGCACCAAATACGAAAATGCCAAGGAACTTAGGTAGGATATTAGGCATTTGCCATAGACACCCCATACATTCGCGCAAGAGTAAAGCACAATAGTCAAACCAATGATTGGTACAGAGAGGAGCATAGCTAAAACGAAAAAAAAAACATTTTGATTATGTGATGCAAAAAACAAATGGCTTTGAGCTTTACCATATCCACCAAATCTTGCGCTCCTATATATATATGGAGAACAAACGAAAGGATTCACGAGAAAGTGTGACACACCGTTTTCAATAACTACATAAGTGTCAAAACAATATTCCTTCGGACTGAGTAAAGTACGATCGAAATTAAGTATTAGAGTACCGTTCTGAAAAGTACAAAAATAAAATTTTACTGTGTATTTTGACTTTTTAAACAACAAAAATACATAGAATAAGTAGAGTAAGTAGCACGCCAATTTTGTTGAATGGAGTTTGCTAAAAGTATTAGTTGCAATTAGTCACTGCATTCAGAATTTTATTCACAAACTATACTCAATCTTTAAAAAAATCATATATATATATATATATAGTGGGATCCATTTCGAGGTTCCCTACTTTTTTAAAGAAAAAACCGGTAAGGAAAGGCAGAAAGTCGGGCGGGGCCGACTATATAATACCCTACACCTCCCTAACAATGCGATAAGGGTGATTGCGATAATAATTTGGAATAATTGGTAAATGGGTAAGAACATATATATGTGGACATACCTAATTCTGAACCGATAATCGCTAAATTAAGCAATATTCGTTCCTAAATTGAGAAACATCTTTCTGGGGACTTTTGTAATGATCGGAAGTAAAGTACAACTTCTATAGCGCTTTGTAACCAAATCAGGTGGAACATATATATGGAGGTTATTCATGTAAAATAGAAACCTCTTTCTGTCGAATTTCGTACTGATCGAATATAAAATACAGTCTCTACAGCGCTTAGATGTCAAATCGGGGGTAACATATATATGGGGGCTATATCTAAATATGAACCGATTTTCTCCGAATTTGGCAGTATTCCTTCATGTAATAAAAAACCTCTTTCTGCTGAATTTCGCTGTGATCGGATGTAAAATACAGTTTCTACAGCGCTTGAATTTCAAATCGGGGGTAACATATTTATGGGAGATATATCTAAATCTGAACCGATTTTCTCCGAATTTGGCAGTATTCCTTCGAGTAATAAGAAACCTCTTTCTGCCGAATTTTGCACTGATCGGATATAAAATACAGTTTTTACAGCGCTTACATGTCAAATCGGGGGTAACATATATATGAGGGCTTTATCTAAATCTGAACCGATTTTCTCCGAATTTAGCAGTATTCCTTCATGTAATAAGAAACCTCTCTTTGCCGAATTTCGCACTGATCGGATATAAAATAACATTTTTACAGCGCTTACATGTCAAATCGGGGGTAACGTATATATGGGGGCTATATCTAAATCTTAACCGATTTTACCCAAATTCAATAGGGATTGTCCTTGGGCCAAAAAAAAGATATGTGTAAAGTTTCGTCGAGATCGGACCATAATTGCGACCTGTACTTTGATTACAAGAATACATGCACAGACAGACGGACAGACAGACAGACGGACATAGCTAAATCAACTCAGAAAGTGATTCTAAGTCGATCGGTATAATAAACGATTGGTCTATTTCTTCTCCTTTTGGGTGTTACAAACAAATGCACAAAGTTATAATACCCTGTAGCACAGTGTGGTGTAGGGTATAAAAAACCCAGAAAATTCAAATTGGCGTTTATTTTTATACCCTACACCACACTGTGGTACAGGGTATTATAACTTTGTGCATTTGTTTGTAACACCCAAAAGGAGAAGAAATAGACCAATCGTTTATTATACCGATCGACTTAGAATCACTTTCTGAGTTGATTTAGCTATGTCCGTCTGTCTGTCTGTCCGTCTGTCCGTCTGTCCGTCTGTCCGTCTGTCTGTGCATGTATTCTTGTAATCAAAGTACAGGTCGCAATTATGGTCCGATCTGGACGAAACTTTACACATATCTTTTTTTTGGCCCAAGGACGATCCCTATTGAATTTGGTTAAAATCGGTTCAGATTTAGATATAGCCCCCATATATATGTTAGCCCCGATTTGACATGTAAGCGCTGTAAAAACTTTATTTTATATCCGATCAGTATGAAATTCGGCAGAAAGAGGTTTCTTATTACATGATGGAATACTGCTAAATTCGGAGAAAATCGGTTCGGATTTAGATATAGCCCCCATATATATGTTACCCCGATTAGACCTGTAAGCGCTATAGAAATTGTATTTTATATCCGATCAGTGCAAAATTCGGCAGAAAGAGGTTTCTTATTACTCGAAGGAATACTGCCAAATTTGGAGAAACTCGGTTCAGATTTAGATATAACTCCCATATATATGTTACCCCCGATTTGAAATTCAATCGCTGTAGAAACTGTATTTTATATCCGATCACAGCGAAATTCGGCAGAAAGAGGTTTCTTATTATATGAAGGAATACTGCCAAATTCGGAGAAAATCGGTTCAGATTTAGATATAGCCCCCATATATATGTTACCCCGATTTGACATCTACGCGCTGTAGAGACTGTATTTTATATCCGATCTGTACGAAATTCGACAGAAAGAGGTTTCCATTTTACATGAATGAGTATTCAGGGAAAATCGATTCAGATTTATATATAACCTCCATATATATGTTCCTCCTGATTTGGTTAGCGCTATAGAAGTTGTACTTTACTTCCGATCATTACAAAATTCTCCAGAAAGATGTTTCTCAATTTAGGAACGAATATTGCTTAATTTAGCGATTATCGGTTCAGAATTAGATATATCCACATATATATGTTCTTAACCATTTACCAATTATTCCAAATTATTATCGCAATGACTCTAATCGCATTGTTAGGGAGGTGTAGGGTATTATACAGTCGGCCCCGCCCGACTTTCTGCCTTTCCTTACTGGTTTGAAGATTATGTCTTTCAAATGTTAGGCCGCGGCTACGTCTCAGATGGTCCATCCGATGAGTCCAATTTTCGATGACTTGTTCGAGCATTTTGACTGGTAACTGGCGAATGACACGCGTGATGTTTTGCTCCAAGGCCTGAATCGAAGCGGGTTTGTCCGCATAAACTTTAGACTTTACATATCCCCACAGGAAAGAGTCTAACGGTGTGATATCACGCGATGTTGGTGGCCAATCGACCGGCCCAAAACGTGAAATTATCTGCTTGATTAATGCGATGTGTGGGAAGTGGCGCCGTCTTGTTGAAACCAAATGTCGCCGAGATCACGAGATTCAATTTCAGGCATCAACGAGTCGGTTATCATGGCACGATAACGGACGCCATAGACGGTTACGTTCTCACCGGCATCATTTTTGAAGAAATATGGACCGATGATTCCGGTTAGTCGGATTGGGAATCGGTCAATGGCAAAAAGATAGCTCTGAACGAGAGCTAAAATATTGCTCATGGGTGTCAAGGTCGTGGGTCGACTGGAAAGCGTTTTTTTTTTTGATTTAAAAAAAACGGACTTAGCGTAATTGGCTAACGATTATTTTGATAATAAAACTGAATAATTTGTAAACGTTGTTCAGCCGTAAGTCTTTCCATGAAGAAATGCCAAACAATACTTAACAAAAATAACATGACCAAAATAACATGAACATGATAAATTTTAGTGATTTTTTATGCGAAATTAAAACACTGATTGAAATATATTTTTATGCTCAGACAATATATTTCAATCACTTCCTTTAAGAGCTTTATGGTGTATTAGTGTATTAAAGTAAAGATTTTTTTTCAATTTTCAATTTATTAATCCATAAAAAGTAAACAAAAAAATTCAATATCTTATGACTACTGATAATAATAAAACTTATAATTGCTTAGCGTATACTTTCTAAATCTGTGTAGCTTTTACCTAAGGAAGTTGCAGCGTAGCTGCAACCATCAATAATTCTAAATAATAAATAAACCAATAATCCCCAAAAAATGGACAGTAAAAAGGGGCTAACTATAACAGTTCTTGACTTACAAACTATTACTTACAAACTAATAACTACAAACTACAAATCACATGCTATGTATAATATTTACAACTATTTGCAAGGACCCATCTCACTGATGAGTGCTATACACGGGATTGTCAATCGCCAGTGTCCTATACCTTCGGTGATAGAAAAGGAGTTCCCATCCCTAAAAAGGAGTCCCTCACTTTCTACCGTAAACAAACAACTCAGAGGCAGATAAGCCACCTCTGTCAGTCTCGTCTAGTCGAGATCTCGACGGAGACAGTCACTAACCAGCCTGTTTTCTAATCTAGACGACCTATCAAGAAACTTCTGCGCACTTCCAATCAGAAAGACGTCTATCCTGTCCAGGCCGGCGGAGTCGTAGATGGCCCTGTTCCACGGGCGTCGCCATAAAATAAAGACAAATATGTAAATATGTATAGGGTCGAACCCTATATTTTACAATTTTTATTTTTTTAATGAGGCAATGTTTAAATTTTTTAGTGGAAGTAGGAAAGCTACACGTGTAACACTACGCAACAACATTTTTGTGGAAGTGCTGTGCATAACATTTTCTTGTGTAATATGCTGTGCTAAACACAAAAAAAAATATTAAAAACAAGTAAAACCCGTTAAGTTCGGCCATGGCGAATCTTATATACCCTCCACCATGGATTGCATTCAATTCTAGTACAGGAAAAATTTTTGTATATGGAGCAAATCTTCAAACCATCCTTTTTGTTGAAGCAAATATTAAAAAAATTAACGCTGGAATTTTTAGCCAACTTTTATGCCCCAAATCTTTTAGCCAAACTCTTCATCTGAAAAATGTGGTATTTATGGCTTAAATTAGCATATTTGAGGCCTACCTCTAGATGGAGACAACAACAAAATATAAAATGACTAATTTTTTTGAAATGAATTCTTGCCAAAATAAAATGCAAACTGCAAAGTTTCAGCTAAATTGCTTAGAAAATGTGGTGTTTATGGCTTAAACAAGCCTTTTTGGGAGCGCCATCTATAGATGGATTATAACAAAATATGAACTGATTTACAAAAATTTTGCTGTGATGAATTCTTGTCTAAATGACACACAAACTGCAAAGATTCGCTTAAAATGTTTAGAAATGTGGTATTTATGATTTAAGTAAGCCTATTTTGGAGCGACCTCTATAGGGTGACTATAACAAAATATGAACTGATTTCCAAAATGTTTACTGCGGTGAATTCTAGTCAACATAGAATAAAAACTACAAAGTTTCAGCAAACCTGGTATCTATGGCTTAAAACCCGTATTTTGGAGCTAACTCTATAGGGAAGCTATATCAAAACATTGACCGATATGGCCCATTTGCAATCCCAAACGACCTACAACTATACGAAGTATTTCTACAAAATTTGATGAACCTAACTCTATTATTACGGACTGTAGCGTGATTTCAACAGACAGACAGACGGACATGGCTAAATCGTCTTAGTATTTCACGACGATCATGAATTTATATACTTTATGAGGTCACAGATCAATATTTCAAGGTATTGCAAACGGAATGACAAAGTAAGAATAACCCCATCCTATGGTGGAGGGTTAACAAGTTGTTTATTTAATGTGAAGTACAATCGATACAATTAAGTTCTAAATAAAACGTCATTCAAATTGCCTCCACGACTTCATCTGCAGGAACGAATTCGATGAACCCAATTTTCGAGCACTTTGTCCACTAAATCAAGTCGTATGTCATGAATGGCACGTTCAATATTGACTTGTAAAGCTTGAAGAGAGTCTGGTTTATTTCGAAAGACCAATGACTTCAAATAACTCTTCAAGAAATAGTTTAATGGTGTTAAATCACATCTTCTTGGAGGCCATTCAATATCACAATTTCTTGAAATAATCGAATCTCCAGACTTTTCTGGCAACAATTCAATTGTTTCATTTGCTGTGTGGCACGTAGCCACAATCGGTCAATGGCACAAAGATAGCTCTTAGCGAGAGCTAAAATAGCGTTTTTTTTTGGATTTAACGATTATTTTGATAATAAAACTGAATAATTTGTAAACGTCGTTCTTGCGTATATCTCTCCATGATGAAATTGTAAACACTGAATACAATTTCTTTTTATGTTTGATGTTTTTTTTCGTTCCAGCAAAAAACGATTTTTTTGAAAAAAATTACATTTTTTTTACAACAGTTACTAAACTTATTTTTCTACATGGAGCTGATGTTTTCAGCAATTCTAGTCCTCATAATTTACTTTAATTTAAATGGTATCCCGGCTTTATCGAGCTTGTACTTCGAATAATATCGTTCAAGTACTAAAGGTAACATCCATGAAAATTGGAATTTTAGAAAAAATACTTTTAAAAAACTTTACTATAAAACAATATTTTTGTTTTGTTTTCATAAAATAGTGTACCTCAATCTATACAAAATAAAACGATTTTAGATCTCGGACACAAAAAAAAACACTTTTTCTATGGCATAGTGTAATCAATCGGATTGAAACCGAATAACAAATTTAACCTCAGATTGTGTTTACCTCGAATAAAGTCCATTTATTAGTTGAATCCCTCTCTGGTTCCAAGGGGTACTCGTTTGTGCATAAACTTTTGACATTATAGGTAAAGTCGTGGATCAAATGCATCTTCGATATCGTTCCGTTATTCAGCACAATTTCTTTGATGTAACCTTCATCGATCTGGGCCTTGTCAACTGTGTTTTTATAGAATTCCAAGAAATTATTCGAACAAACACTTAAAGATCTTCTTATAGAATCTCGGTCTGCTCTGCGAAACACTCCGCTCAAATCCTTTTCGTTATTGCGGGAACCCTTTGTATTTATCACATTACTGCATAACATATTTCGTATGAGAAGAAATGTTATTATTTTGAGAACTAAAAGTACAGACCGAGTCATCACGAAACTTATTTAAATTGGCTTAGCGCGATATATGTTATGTGATCGTTTCGATTAGAAAGTAAAGTTGAGACTGTGCTGCGAATGGGAAACAAATTTACATCGAGGGGAAATACAGTTTCATTATGTTATTTATTCGAGGTTAGTACATAGAAACCACAATCTGGGAATGCACAGTGGGTTCTATAATTAGTAAACAGAGTTTGCGTTCGTGTATATATGAGTTGAGTAATGCTCTCGGTTCGGTTGCGATTGTCATATCTCTCGGTATTTGTATAGCCTGCCCTATAGAATGGGGCGGGGGGGGGGGGGGTTTATTCATTTTGTCACTCCGTTTGTAACACCTCTAAATATTGATCTGAGATGCCATAAGGTATATACAAATAATCTCAATCTCCATAAAATGTTACGACGAAAATTTCTGTCCAATCTGCAATAATTGACCTGGATGAATGAAGTTTGATACAGATACTTTTTATAGTTCATTTTTGAATATAGCGCGTTTCATTTAGACCGGTCCATTTTTGGAAATAGCTCCCATATAAATACTCTCCTCGGTAATCAAAAATATTTATTTTAATTTACACGGAATCAGTAAAACGAGCAACGTTCGTCATATTTCTAGGTTTTGATACATCCTTCTCCCGATATGGCTTCTTAACGCCATATAATCCAAAAATTTCAACTGATCGAACTGAAATTTGGTAATTTGAGTATACTTATACCTTATACTTATAAGAATCGGCCTGGACGCACTTAATGCCGTTTTTAATTATAGATCATACGAAACAATCTATATAAACAATATTATTATTTGTAAAATCTTAAGAGAATTTTGCTGGTTTAATTAATATATAAAAGTATATCTACAAGTACACGCCGGACTCTGAACAAAAAAAGTCCGAATTTTTTTATCATTGTTTGGTAAATTTTGACAAAACTTCATAGCTGGGCTGCAAAGAATCTATGTCGAACCATTATTCTTTATCTCTAAAAAAAAATAATTTACTGAGTAATAATTTAGGAACAACAGAACCATTAACAAACCTTTGGCGGATATTTTGCCAAAACTGTTCCTGACACATTAACATGAGAAGGATAAAACGGCTCTGAAAGAAACGTTTAAGGCAGCTTTGCATAATAATAGACTTCTCCTCCTTGCTGAACAGCATTAGAGAAAAATACGCCAGAATGTCGAAGAGGCACGAAATACACATGAATATGAAAATACGGTAGTTTAAGAAAACGCTGAAAATATATAAATCGTTACAATAAAAATATACAAATTATTCCATATTGCTAAATAAAAAATTTCTAGGAATTTTTTCTAAAAATAAAAAATTTCGGAGAAATTTTTTTATTAATAAAAAAGATTTTTTCTTAAATAAAAAAAATTCAAAGAAATTTTCTATAAATAAAAAATTTCTAAGAAATTTTGTATAATAAAAAATTTCTAAGAAATTTTGTATAAATAAAAATTTCTAAGAAATTTTGTATAAATAAAAAATTTCTAAGAAATCTTCTATAAATCAAAAATTTCTAAGAAATTTTCTATAAATAAAAAATTTCTAAGAAATGTTCTATAAATAAAAATTTCTAAAAAATTTTAAGAAATTTTCTATAAATAAAAAATTTTTAAGAAATTTTCTATAAATAAAAAATTTCTAAGAAATTTTCTATAAATAAAAAATTTTTAAGAAATTTTCTATAAATAAAAAATTTCTAAGAAATGTTCTATAAATTAAAATTTCTAAGAAATTTTGTATAAATAAAAATTTCTAAGAAATTTTCTATAACTACAAAATTTCTAAGAAATTTTTCTATAACTAAAAAATTTTAAGAAATTTTCTATAAATAAAAAATTTCTAAGAAATTTTCTATAAATAAAAAATTTCTAAAAAATTTTCTATAAATAAAAAATTTCTAGGAAATTTTCTATAAATATAAAATAAATATAATAAAAAATATTTAAGAAATTTTCTATAAATAAAAAATTTCTAAGAAATTTCCTATAAATAAAAAATTTTTAAGAAATTTTCTATAAATAAAAAATTTTTAAGAAATTTTCTATAAATAAAAAATTTTTAAGAAATTTTCTATAAATAAAAAATTTCTAAGAAATGTTCTATAAATAAAAATTTCTAAGAAATTTTCTATAAATAAAAAATTTTAAGAAATTTTCTATAAATAAAAAATTTCTAAGAAATTTTCTATAAATAAAAAATTTCTAAGAAATTTTCTATAAATAAAAAATTTCTAAGAAATTTTCTATAAATAAAAAATTTCTAAGAAATTATCTATAAATAAAAAATTTCTAAGAAATTTTCCATAAATAAAAATTTTCTAAGAAATTTTCTGTAAATAAAAAATTTCTAAGAAATTTTCTATAAATTCAAAATTTCTAAAAAATTTTCTATAAATAAAAAATTTCTAGGAAATTTTCTATAAATAAAAAATTGTTAAGAAATTTTCTGTAAATTAAAAATTTTTTAGAAATTTTCTATAAATAAAAAATTTCTAAGAAATTTTCTATATCTATATAAGAAATTTTAGATAAATAAAAAATTTCTAGGAAATGTTCTATAAATAAAAATTTCTAAGAAATTTTCTATAAATAAAAAATTTCTAAGAAATTGACTAAATTAAAAATTTCTAAAAATTTTTTAAAAATACAAAATTTTTGAGAAATTTTCCATAAATACAAAATTTCTAAAAAAAAATTCATAAATACAAAATTTCTAAGAAATTTACTGAAAATTAAAAATTTTAAAAATACAAAATTTTTAAGAAATTTTCCATAAATAAAAAATTTCTGACATTTTTTATAAATGCAAAATTTCTAAGAAATTTTCCATAAATACAAAATTTCTAAGAAATTTTCCATAAATACAAAATTTCTAAGAAATTTTCCATAAATACACAATTTTTAAAAAGAATTCTATAAATTCAAAATTTCTAAGAAATTTTCCATAAATACAAAATTTCTAAGAAATTTTCAATAAATACAAAATTTCTATGAAATTTTCCATAAATACAAAATTTTTAAGAAATTTTCCATAAATACAAAATTTTTAAGAAATTTTCTCTAAATACAAAATTTCTAAGAATTTTTTTTATAAATACAACATTTCTAAGTAATTTTCCATTGGAAACAAATAAAATTGAAACTATTTAAAACAACAAATCCATCGTTTTTTTTAAATAGTACATGACCTCAAGCCAAACCATCAATAACTTCTTTTCAATAAATAAAAAATTACTAAGAAATTCTCTATAAATAAAAAATTTCTAAGAAATTTTCCATAAATACAAAATTTCTAAAAAAAAAATTCTTTAAATACAAAATTTCTACAAATTCTAAGAAATTTTCCATAAATACAGAATTTCTAACAAAATCTTTAAATACAAAATTTCTATAAATACAAAATTTCTAAGAAATTTTTTCATAAATACAAAATTTCTAAGAAATTTTCCATAAATACAAAATTTTTATGAAATTTTCTATAAACACAGAATTTCTAAGAAATTTCTATAAACAGAATTTCTAAGAAATTTCTATAAATACAAAATTTCTAAGAAAATTTCCATAAATACAAAATTTCTAAAAAGATGTCCATAAATACAAAATTTCTAAGAAATTTTCCAAAAATGCAAAATTTCTAAGAAATAAATCAACAAAATCAGTTCTGTCAAAAGTGGAATAGTCAAGTTTTGAAAAGTACCTCCTCAAATGAGAAGTTACTAAGAATTTTTCTGTAAGTAAAAAATTTCCAAGAAATTTTCTATACCCACCTTTTCCCTTCGCCTACTTTCAGGCGTATAATGTACCGGAAGACCCTTATGTACAAGGTCAGACAATAGATTACTACCAGAAAATAGGGCCCATAAAAGTATATTACGGCTGACCAACGTTTAACTAATAAAAAATTAAACAAAAAAATAAAACAATGAAATTTCTATAGCATTAAGTTTTTGAGATTTTTGAGCTGTTGAGCTGCGAGCTGGCAAGGAAACCGTATGGGTTGTTTACTTCACTGATTAATTTGAAGCGAATCTGAAGGAGATCTGTGAAATACACTTTTAAAGTCAGAGAAAGAGATTTTTAGCACTCTCTAAATATCTGTTTCGTTCCGTTGCCACTACACGCAATAAAACAAGTATGAAATTTTAGTCGGGTATACAGACTAAGGTATACCCCTCACATTGTGAGCATTAAAATGTATACTTGTACAGGGTGCAGCGCTGTAATTTGCTTATTTGGGAATGAAATAAAAAAAGTTATGAACCTTAGAAAAATTTATTTTATATTTTAGTTATATTGAACATTAAGGGAATTTTTAAATTACATGGTTTTAAATAGTGTATCTGGCAAATGTCGACCTTCGCTATCCACACACTGCTGCATACGTTTTCTGAAGTTTTCATGCACTCTAACAAGTATGTCGACCCATATATAAGTCGCGAACAATATGGTCACAATAAAATTATGAAACAAAATTTTTTTTTTGATTTCCCTTACTTTTACAATATGGGTTATAATTTATACATTTATCAATAGATTTTTTTTCAAATATGCATTGTTTTCTTGGTTAGGATGCTAGCATTCAAAAATAGCACAAACGTTTTTTTTTTACTTTTTTTTTTAAATATTTTTTATGATTTTCTTCGAGGCAGCAAAAAACGATTTTATTGAACAAAAATAATTTGTTTTCTAATAGTTTTAACGACGGTTACTACACAACTATTTCTACGCGAAAATGATATTCCCCACACTTATTGCCTCATAATTAGAATTAAAAAAAACTTTACCATAAAAAAATTGTTTGTTTTGGTTTCATAAAATAGTATGACTCAATCAACACCAAAAAAACTATTTGGTTGCTTAGTGTAACCTACGGCATTTCTTTCAGGAACATTTTTGTCGCATTTGCCTCCTGGAAATTTCTATGATTTCTATCAGTTTTTATATAAGGTGATCCATTTCGAGGTTCCCTACAGAAAATTCAAATTGAATGGGGAATGTTTATTATCATTTGAAAGAACATTCTTTGGCATTTATTTTTTGAAGATTATGTATATCAAATGTTGGCCGCGGCTACGTCTCAGATGGTCCATCCGTTGAGTCCAATTTTCGATGACTCGTTCTATCATTTCGACTGGTAACTGGCGAATGACACGCGTAAACGTTGTTCAGGCGTAAGCCTTTCCATGATGAAATGCCAAACAATACTTAACAAAAATAACATGACAGCATGACATGACTCACACGTGATCTGTAACAAAAGCTATTGAAAAAAGTATCTCTACTTGGATCACCCGTTATAAGCATAATATAATTTTTGGTCCGGATCAGATAGAAGATCACTTTCTTTGTGTAAAAACATTTCCCCATAGATTCTCGAAATGTCCTTCTGACTTAAGAAAAATGTATTTCAAAGATTTCCGCTTCAAATTCATTGCTGCTTCGTCATATCATTTCGATGTCCCAGTGAACTGTGTGGTTAAGTATTCTCAAAACGTGATGATATGGAGAAAATCGTATGGAACATATTAATACAGAATTACTATAGGGATATTAACCATCAATTCCGCAATTGTGACCTGTAATAAACTAATACTATGTGTAGAATTTCAGAGGATTCAAATAAGTAGTATAGATGTTATTAAATATTCAATATTTCATTAAATATTTAACCTTTGTGGGGGAGGTACTAGAAGGAGTGGACCAATATGGCCCATCTTCGAACTTAGCCGGAGATAGAAGAAAATATTACCACATACCAAATTTGAAGTCAATCGGTTACTCCTTTCGAGAGTTATCGTGCGCACCAGCCAGCAGAGAGACAGACAGACGGACGGACATTTCTCATTCGACTTAAAATTACCCAAAACGAATATCCGCCGAACATCCTTAAGGTTTTAGATCACTCCTTCGATGTGTTACACTATTGGCCCGTACAAATTTTATATCACTAAAGTGAGGGTATAACAAGTAAGAAATTTCAGTCGGGAAAACCGACTAAGGTATACCCTCACTTTGGGAGCAATGTAAATAGGCTCTGGTATATGTGCTAATCTTATGACCTATATAATTATGGTATGTCTTGCCTCTTTTTGTATAAGAAAACGGGTGTGGTCATAACTCCCATTTTTAACAGGACTGTTGGAATTTTAAAAGCTATAAACTGTGCAAAAGTGTTGAGTATATATATGTATTGATTGATATTCATGATACTTTTGTTACAAAATAGTACGTTTCGGCGGGAGGTACCAAAAGGGGCGTCATAATGATGCCCATTTTTAAACAGAGCGTAGGTACTGTAAAAACATTACACTGTACAAAATTTTAAGTATTTGTAGGTACTATTATTAAAGTTATAAGCTGTAAACCTTTCGTACAAAATGGTACCTTTGTGTGGGAGGTACTACAAGGGACATGGTTATAATGCCCATTTTTCACTGAATCATAGGTACTATAAAACCATTACACTGTACAAAATTTCAAGTCTTTGTATACTAGTATTCAAGTTATAAGTTCTTAACTTTTGGTGCAAAATAGTCAATTAGTGTGGCAGGTACCAAAAGGCGCAATGCAACTTCGCCCATTTTTCTTGAGGTGATAGTGACTCATAAACTAATACTATGTGCAGAATTTCAGAAGATTCAAATACGTAGTATAGAAGGTATTAAATAATAAATAATTCACAAAATTTTTACCCTTTGTGGGGGAGGTACTAGAAGGAGTGGAGCAATATGGCCCATCTATGAACTTAGCCGGAGATAGAAAAAAATATTACCGCATACCAATTTTTGAGTCAATCGGTTACTCTTTTCGAGAGTTATCGTGCGCACCAGCCAGCAGACAGACAGACAAATAGACGGAGGGACGGACACTGCTCATTTGACTCAAAATGACCCAAAACGGATATCCGCCGAACATACTTAGGGTCTTTGGTAACTCCTTCAATATGTTACACTTTTGGCCCGTATCAAATTATATGTATATACCCTCGATTCACTAAAGTGAAGGTATACAAATTCTCTACACTCAATTCTCAATTCTGAGAATTGGACGTGAAAGTAGCCCTAAAAATAAGAACTTCTGCATTATT
Source organism: Eudasyphora cyanicolor (assembly GCA_963930755.1). Taxonomy (NCBI): domain Eukaryota; kingdom Metazoa; phylum Arthropoda; class Insecta; order Diptera; family Muscidae; genus Eudasyphora; species Eudasyphora cyanicolor. The sequence continues at coordinate 7,951,790 of OZ005735.1, read as the reverse complement.
CGTTTAGTCAAGTTGGGTCAATTAATAATTTAATGGCCATACGATTTTTTTCTCGATATACCGTACGGAATATCTCTTTTGTGTCTGAAGCAAATTTGTAAATATTGAATAGGAGAAAAAAATTAGGAACAAACCGAAAAAAGTGCATCCAGTGCCTTAAAAATCGCAAATATATGAAAGCAATATACAGGGTTGCCCATATTCGACGGACCCATCTGGCAACGCCATAACTTTTGACAGAGATGTCAGATCGCTTAATGACATACCGCGTTTGAAGCGTCAGTCCAAGCAGATTTTTACCATGGAACAATACACGCCACGCGAGCGCTCTGAAATAGTTGAAATTTACATTCAACAGAAGAAGTCAATTGTGAAAACTCAACGTGCTTTTAAAATATTAAAAAATGTGAGAAGTGCGCCTTCTAAGAACTGAAAATGAAAATGAACTGAACAGCCACTGAAAATCCTCAGGAGATTCAAGAATTGCCTCTTCATGACGAAAAAGTCACAGTTTGGTGCGGCGTTAGTGCGAAAACGGTCATTGGGCCGTTTTTCTTCCAAAACGAAAATGGCCATGCTGTTACCATCAACCAGGAGCGTTATCGCGACATGATGACCAATTTTGTGATGCCAATTATTCGTCGAAAGCGTATGAGGCAGTTCTGGTTTCAACAAGACGGCGCTCCACCGCACACAAGTCGCATAACAATCGATTTTCTGAAGAATTTGTTTCCGGGCCGTTTGATGTCGAAAAGTGGTGATTTGGACTGGCCACCGCGTTCGCCCGATTTGACGCCGCCTGACTTCTTCTTGTGGGGATATTTGAAGTCAAAGGTTTACGTTAACAAGCCAAGGACCGTAGAAGAGCTCAAGGACAACATTCGTGAAGAAATAGCCGCTATTCCGGCCGAAATGTTGGCGAAAACGATGGAAAATGCTGCAAAAAGGGCACAATACGCCATCAACGCCAGAGGCGGCCATTTGAGAGATATCATATTCAAAAATTGATGTAAACAAATCTACTTGGAACAAATTAAATGATTAAGATTGCCAACCGCCAAATTTTTATTTTTTTCTTTGATTTTTTTTAAAAAAACATGGGTCCGTTGAATATGGGCAACCCTGTATATCAAAACAAAGATAAACACCGACAAAATAGAGGTTGCATCACATATGTTTGCTCAACTCGAGAACCGTTTATCCTAATTGGTTCAGCTTTAAATGATCATAAATTAAATAGCCTTCAAAGAAAACTTACAAGATATAGCGAAAAAATTAATTTTTTGGAGATAATTTTAATAATTTTTAAATTAAAACCTCTTTAAAAAACTTCTTAAAAACACCTCTGCACAAGGAAAATTTACCCTATATTGTACTAAGCCATAGATGCCACATTTTCTGAACAATTTGTCTTCTTCTCCGTTTTAAATATTTTTTAGTTTAAGGAAAGGAATACAGTTCAGGGTGGAGGGTATATGAATATGATTCAATTCGATTTTGTCGGTACTAACAAACCCATAGATCCGTCCCATATTGCCTGCGATAGAAATCAAGATTGTGCCCTCCACCTTTGGTCCACATTAGTTGGCCGTGAAGAGAGAACTTAGGAAGGAGAGTAGCATTGCTTGCAACCCTATTCCAAGTTTTACTTATGACTTTGTTCGCCTACCTCCAATAAAGTCCAGCCAAAATATAAATCTCGTGCAACACCCACAGAATTTGCTTTACGCACACACTTTTCACTTTATGCTAGAAGTCTCGTATCAAATGCACTTTTAATACAGTCCCATTATTCAACATCATTTCTTTGGTGTAATCGCTATCAATGCTTTTTTTGCCATTGTAATTCTTATAGAAAGCGGTAAAGTTATTGGAGCAAACACTTAAAGTTCTCTTTACAGAACCGCCGCCTGCGATGGGAACCACTCCTCTCAAATCGTTTTCGTAAATGCGTGAGTCCTGAGAGTTTTTCTCATTATTGCATAAAACGTTTTGTATCAAAAAAATGTTATCATTTTGAGAACCAATAACAGCGCCCGAGGCATCATGACACTTATTTAGATTAGGTTAGCGCGATATTTGCTCTATGACCCTTTCGATTAGAAGGTAAAGTTGGCACTGTGCAGCGAATGGGAAACTGATTTACATCGAGGAGAAATACTGTCTCATTATAGTTTTTATTGGCGGTCAATAAGTTGAAACCACAAAGTATTAAAATGATGAGTAATGCTCTTGAATTTTTAAGGTTTGGTTGCGCTTTTCATATCTCTTGCTATTTTTTTGCCCTCACTTTAGTGAACGGGGTTATATATCATTTGATAAGGGCGAAGGAGTGTCCTAAGACGAAGGAGTGTCCTAAGATGTTAGGCAGATATCCGATTTGGGTATGTTCAAGCCGAATAAGCAATGTCCGTCCGTCCAAATGTGTTCTTGCCAGTCCACTTTTAATACCGCCCACACAAATGAACCGTTTTGCACAAAACATTGACGGCTTATAACTTTGATTCCAGTGCATACAATTAATAATGCTATAATAGTACCTAAATTCCCGAGAGAAATGTGTATTATTACCAGGCGCTTTTCGGCACCTCCCACACGAAATGACCAAAATAAAAATACGAAATATGATTTTGGGCCATAATTTATACATTTATCCATAGATATTTTTCCAAATATGCATTGTGTTCTTCGTTAGGATACAGGCTTTCAAAATATATATACAAATAGAAACAAAATTATTTTTTAGGAGCACGCAAATTAAACTCTCTACCAATTTTTGTATTTGTTTCTATTACTTTTTTGCAATAGACAGAAAGTAAATGAAACGTATGGTCTCGAACCAAATAAATGCTGATTGAATAACAAAAAACACAGACCTACAATAAATAACAACAATACATACAAACACATCACACATTGGTATGAGAATTTTAGTATGTTGACTTAGTTCGGCAAATTACGGGTTTAGTTAGTAGTTCTTGTTAAATTCAATTTACTGATTTAAGTTGAAGACATACACTATTGCTACTGAATTCTGAAGATGATAGAGTGGTGTCTATCGAAACTGCAGTCAATTCTACCAAGCAATTAAAACTCTCTACCAATTTTTGTATTTGTTTCTATTACTTTTTTGCAATAGACAGAAAGTAGATAAAACATATGGTCTCGAACAAAATAAAAGCTGACTGAATAACAAAAGCGCAGACTAATATAGTTTTTTCCGTGCCAAGAAAAAAAATGTTTGTAAAAATACTTTTTTTTTATATATTTTTAACGACTGTTACTAAACCACTTTTTCTATGTGAGAGAAATATTAAAATATTTGTAGCACTTATAATTTACTTAAATTTAACGCTTATCTTGGCTCTATCGGGCTTATACTTCATAAAATGTGGTCCAAATACTAAAGGTACCATCCATGAAAATTGAAATTAAAGAAAATCTTAACCATACAAAATTTTTGTCATTGGATTTTATGGAAAAGTATGGATTGTGTTGGATTTTATGTATCTACACAATAAACAAATTTGTAGGTCCCGTACACAATACAAAATAAATGTTGTTGCATAGTGTAATGGATTTTGAAAATCGTACTTTTCAACATAAAACAAGTAAGGAAAGGCAGAAAGTCGGGCGGGGCCGACAATATAATACCCTACACCTCCCTAACAATGCGATAAGGGTCACTGCGATAAGAATTTGGAATAATTGGTAAATGGGTAGGAACATATTATCTAATTCTGAACCGATAATCGCAAAATTAGAGAAACATCTTTCTGGAAAATTTTAATGATCGTAAGTAAAGTACAACTTCTATAGCGATTTGATACCAAACCAGGAGGAACATATACATATATGGAGGTTATATATAAATCTGAACCGATTTTCCCTGAATACTCATTCATGTAAAAATACCTCTTTCTGTCGAATTTCGTACTGATCGGATATAAAATACAGTATCTACAGCGCTTACATGCCAAATCGGGGTTAACATATATATGGGGGCTATATCGAAATCTGAACCGATTTCTTCCAAATTTAAAAGTGTGCATTCATATAATAGGAAACCTCTTTCTGAAGAATTTCATACTGATCGGATATAAAATAAAGTTTTTACAGCGCTTACATGTCAAATCGGGGGTAACGTATATGGGGGTTATATCTAAATCTGAACGGATTTTCTCCGAATTTGGTAGTGTTCATTCACGTAACAAGAAAACTCTCTCTGCCGAATTTTTTCCGATCCCGTCCATTTTTGAAAACAAACGATTTGTCAAGGCCACATTTGCGCCGCCCACTTTTTGCAAAATTTTTTTTTCCAAGACCATCTCAGACAAAATAGCTTTCATACTGATCTGATATAAAATACAGTTTCTACAGCGCTTACATGTCAAATCGGGGTTAACATATATATGGGGGCTATATCTAAATCTGAACCGATTTTGACCAATTTCAATAGGGATCGTCCTTGGGCCAAAAAAGAGCACTGTGCTTTCATCACAATCGGACCATAAATACGACCTGCACTTTGATTACAAGAATACATGGACAGACAGACAGACGGACATGGCTAAATCGACTCAAAAATGTATTCTATGACGATCGGTATAATAAACTATGGTTCTATTTCTTCTCTTTTTGGGCGTTACAAACAAATGCACAAAGTCATAATACCCTGTACCACAGTGTGGTGTAGGGTATAATGAATGCCAAATAGGCTAAAATATGCAGGCGTCTATTTAATATAAAACAGTAATTTTTTATTTTATTATTATTTATTATTATTTATTTTTATAATTTTTTTATTTTATTATCATTTATTTTGTATTTGTTAGTCATATTGCAGAGACGCACCTCCCCGTAAGGCGAGGGTATGCAAATCACGTCGTTTTTATCGGCCAGTTTTTAAATCGGTCCAGTGGTTTAAGCTTCTATAAAACACATACATACATACAAACATTTTTCCATTTTTATATATATAGAAGAAGAAGATAGAATTCAGAATTTCTGTGTAAATACCCGATATTATTGGTATCAAATTATCCAAGAATTATAGGAGGATTATTTTATAGATCAAAGTATGATTTGGTTCAATTAGATTTATTTACTCGTATTTATATCAGATTTTTATGCAGAATTCTGACTTCAAAATTTATAAAAATAAAAACGGAGTTAAGTTCGATCAGCCCGAATCTTATTAAAACATTCCAGCATGGATTGTTTTCCACAGTATAATAAGGAAAATTGGAAATTATATAAATAATTCAAATAAAGGAAGATCTTTGTAAGAGAGATAAACATTTTTATTTGTGAATTAATTAAGAAAATAATTGTAATGGCCGTTGTACCTATCAATTATTCCGATTGTGAATAAACTCAAATTTTCCAACAAGAGGTGTTAGTTTGGTATTCAAAGAAAAATTCAATTTTTGAGATAAATGATCGGATGTTTATTTCATAATAAAGTCGAAGGTATGCCGTTAATAATGAAAAACAACATCAGCCAAATAACCACCACGACCACGCTTACAGGACCATATCCTTTTCATGAAATTTTCCATAACGAAATCGCAAAGTGGCTGCCCTATGTACTCGATAGCCTCACGAATTCTATCTTTGAGGTCTTGAATCGACGCTGGGCTGTTGGCGTAGACCTTATCTTTCACCTGGCATCAAAGGAAGAAGTTCCAAGGTGTTAAATCACAAGATCTCGGTGGCCAATTGTGATCACCTCTTCGAGAGATAACACGTTCCGGAAATTTTTCCCGTAACAGATGAATGGTTTCGTTGCTTGTGTGGCACGTAGCGCCGTCTTGTTGAAAGTAAACGTTGTCCAGATAAATACCATTCAACTCCGACCACAAAAAAGCATTAATCATCTCTCGATAGCGCAATCCATTCACCGTAACCATTCATCCAACCTCATTTTCGAAAAAGTAAGGTCCAATGACCCCTCCGGACCATAAACCGCACCAAACAGTCAGACGTTGAGGATGGAGAGGCTTCTCAACAATAACTCTTGGGTTTTTCGAGCCCCAGATGCGACAATTTTGCTTGGAAATTCGTATCGTTTTTTTGTTCGATCGTTTTATATCGTTCGATGCTCGTGTATCGTTCCATTTTTAGCAATGGCGTAGTTTCTACTTGTCAAATGTCAAAGAATAAAAGCTTCAAAAATGACAGCTACCGAAATACCGGGTGATTCAAAATAACACCTTTTATTGGAAATTTCGTCGAAATTTTATTTTTATAGAAAATTTCGTTGAAATTTTATTTTTATAGAAAATTTCGTTGAAATTTTATTTTTATAGAAAATTTCGTTGAAATTTTATTTTTATAGAAAATTTCGTTGAAATTTTATTTTTATAGAAAATTTCGTTGAAATTTTATTTTTATAGAAAATTTCGTTGAAATTTTATTTTTATAGAAAATTTCGTCGAAATTTTATTTTTATAGTAAATTTCGTCGAAATTTTATTGTTATAGAAAATTTCGTCGAAATTTTATTTTTATAGAAAATTTCGTCGAAATTTTATTTTTATAGAAAATTTCGTCGAAATTTTATTTTTATAGAAAATTTCGTCGAAATTTTATTTTTATAGAAAATTTCGTCGAAATTTTATTTTTATAGAAAATTTCGTCGAAATTTTATTTTTATAGAAAATTTCGTCGAAATTTTATTTTTATAGAAAATTTCGTCGAAATTTTATTTTTATAGAAAATTTCGTCGAAATTTTATTTTTATAGAAAATTTCGTCGAAATTTTATTTTTATAGAAAATTTCGTCGAAATTTTATTTTTATAGAAAATTTCGTCGAAATTTTATTTTTATAGAAAATTTCGTCGAAATTTTATTTTTATAGAAAATTTCGTCGAAATTCTATTTTTATAGAAAATTTCGTCGAAATTCTATTTTTATAGAAAATTTCGTCGAAATTCTATTTTTATAGAAAATTTCGTCGAAATTCTATTTTTATAGAAAATTTCGTCGAAATTCTATTTTTATAGAAAATTTCGTCGAAATTCTATTTTTATAGAAAATTTCGTCGAAATTCTATTTTTATAGAAAATTTCGTCGAAATTCTATTTTTATAGAAAATTTCGTCGAAATTCTATTTTTATAGAAAATTTCGTCGAAATTCTATTTTTATAGAAAATTTCGTCGAAATTCTATTTTTATAGAAAATTTCGTCGAAATTCTATTTTTATAGAAAATTTCGTCGAAATTCTATTTTTATAGAAAATTTCGTCGAAATTCTATTTTTATAGAAAATTTCGTCGAAATTCTATTTTTATAGAAAATTTCGTCGAAATTCTATTTTTATAGAAAATTTCGTCGAAATTCTATTTTTATAGAAAATTTCGTCGAAATTCTATTTTTATAGAAAATTTCGTCGAAATTCTATTTTTATAGAAAATTTCGTCGAAATTCTATTTTTATAGAAAATTTCGTCGAAATTCTATTTTTATAGAAAATTTCGTCGAAATTCTATTTTTATAGAAAATTTCGTCGAAATTCTATTTTTATAGAAAATTTCGTCGAAATTTTATTTTTATAGAAAATTTCGTCGAAATTTTATTTTTATAGAAAATTTCGTCGAAATTTTATTTTTATAGAAAATTTCGTCGAAATTTTATTTTTATAGAAAATTTCGTCGAAATTTTATTTTTATAGAAAATTTGGTTGAAATTTTATTTTAATAGAAAATTTCGTCGAAATTTTATTTCATCATTTATTATATCAAAGAGTTGCTTCGAAGGAACTCCTACTTCTACATTTTCATCGATTTTTATCTAAAATTTCGCCAAAAATTAATTGTTATGCAAAATTGTGTCGAAATTTCATTTTTATAGAAAATTTGGTCGAATTGTGTTTTTTATAGAAAATTTTATGGAATTTGGCATAAAGATTTTTTACCTGGTTGTGGGGAGCCGTGTGGTTGAAAGGGTTGGGAAAGTTATAACCTTAACCTATCCTAACCATATTATACTAATGATGAGCAACCATATTATGTTCATGATGATCATATTATGCTCATGTTGCCCCAAATTATATTCAAACACTAATTGCACCAAATTACATGGGGTGACCATTTCGAGGTTGAAAATGAAAAAACACAAAAAATTCAAATTGAATGGGGAATGTTTATTATCGTTTGAAAGAACATTCGTTGGCATTTATTTTTTGAAGATTATGTCTATCAAATGTTGGCCGCGCCTACGTCTCAGATGGTCCATCCGTTGATTCCAATTTTCGATGCCTCGTTCGAGCATTTCGACTGGTAACTGGCGAATGACACGGGTAAACGTTGTTCAGGCGTAAGTCTTTCCATGATGAAATGCCAAACAATACTTAACAAAAATAACATGACAGCATGACACGTGATCTGTCAAAAAAAGGCTATTGAAAAACGTATCTCTACTTGGATCACCCTATATTTCTAATATGTACTGTCAATTTTCATATTGGAATTATGTAATCTCATTATTTTATTCCCATTTAAAGTTTTATGCCTTTAAAAAGCACCCGTTATTTGAAATTAGTGCGGCACATTAAAAACGTTGATAAGACCATCAATCACCGTGATAATTTCATTAGCTGAGTTGCAAGTCATTAAAAATTCCATAGAGATTTTTTACAACAATTTGTAATAGAGTTATTTCGGTTCAAGAAATTGCAAATTTAACTGTTTTCGAGGAAAATGCGTACATTATTATTTTCACATTTAAATAATTAAATCTGCGAATTCTTAAAGGTATTGTAACCTAGACTTTTGCCATCGTAATTGCCTTGTTAAGAACAAGCGAGACGCATTCAGGACTATTTTTTTTCTGCTGCCGTTGCTGCTACTCGTTCTGCTGCCGTTGGTTTCTTTCATATCCTGCATCCTGAACTGAGCTTTTGAATGTGCCTTCGTTAGTTCTCTTCTGTTGATGTTTTCACATAAATTTTTTATCAAGTTTGTTTATAAAAATTAATTACAACTAAAAGTATTTCAGTTTTAACTCGACTAATTGGTTGTTTGTACAGGTAATTGAGCAGGTGATGCAAAAAGCTGAAGGGGTGGGAAAGGGGCCCGAAGGGGTTAACTATAGCCAAATGCTTTGGAAGAAGTTATAATGTCAAAAAGTTGTGTTAAGTTAACGAAGGTTTATTTATGTGTTTTGTGATTTGTTAAATTTATTTACAGTATTTTATGTGTAATTACGAAGCTGCGCAATTTAAGAAAAACAAATTGCACTTTGAGTGTTGGAATATTTGAGACGAATGCTTAAGGATGGGCCAAGTGGAAACAGGTACATATAATTGTTGAAATGGATATACATTTTAATAATTATTTGTAGGAGAATATTTTTGTGAAGTATTTTTAGTATCTACTTAAGTATTCCAAAACTCTTCTACCTTGCAGTATAGAGGTATTTCAGAGTCTTCGCCAGTAGCATCGTTCCTGGGCTGTGGTCTTGGCATTATGGGGATCGGCTCCACGTTTCGTAAGGATTTCCTTCATGAAATCCATTAGGTTAGTGGAATACGTCTTCTTTGACGTGAACCACTTAGATTGCGGTATCAGTTCGGGTAACCTAAATTTATTAATTTCTCCATCGCATTTTACACTTCTCTATTATATTGTCAACAGCATCTGTCTGTAGGCTATTTTTTATCGTGTCGTTTCTGATTTTGCACTTTTTCTGTTTTCCCGCACAAATATTTCATATCTGTAGCCAGAACCCGACTCTTCCTGGATGATGTATGGGTCCGCGACTCATAGGCATAGGTAAGAGTACGCATATATGTAGAATTATATACCGCTAATTTGCTTCTAGTCGAAACTTTTCGTTTACTTATGAAGTTTCTATTTAAGGTATGGTACAGTTTACTAGTTGCGGATATTCTAGCATTTAAATCGTTGTCCGTGCTTCCCTTCTCTTTAATTATGGCTCCCAGATATTTGAACTGCTGTACTTGCTTAGAGGTTCTGCTCCAATACGTTTTAAGTATCTAAACACTGTATAGCTGGACCCGGTCCACTTCGTTGCCCCATATTTCCGATCCCGTCCATTTTTGGACCACTGACGTAGACTGCCAGCAGAACTGCAGTGGAACAAACACACAAACAAACGATTTGCCACGCCCACATTTTCCCCGCCCACTATTTGCAATTTTTTTTTTCCAAAACCATCTCAGACAAAATAGCTTTCAAACAAAAGAAAAAAATTTTAAAATCGGTCCAGTAGTTTAAGCGTCTATAAAACACATACATACATACAAACATTTTTCCATTTTTATATATATAGTTAGGTATGATGAAGAAGTGCTGCAGGAAACACTTTAATAAGGCAAAGGCACTATATCGAGCAGAACAAAAACTGCTGGGAAATGCTCAAAATAAATCCTGGACAGATTTCTGCAAGAGTGTATCCGCAATAGTATACGAAGTCTAAAGGCTACGGACAATTTTAGCCTCAATGCTTTGCACTATTGGGTACATCAACAAAGATGATGTATACATATTTCGCGGGCACCTATGAAGAAGATACTTAAATTGGGGATTCCTTTGAAGCGCAGCCATCAGAGATCACCAGCGAGATAATGTTTTGAGCTATCCAAAGCTTGAAACCGGTGGAGCTACAGTCAATAGCTGATTCAATTACACCCTGGCTCAGAGAGTTCTACACTTACTGTATCATGTTCATCCGTCGATTAAAAGAAGTAAGGTACTCTTGTGCCAGATAGATCAGAATGATGGAATGGTCGTATCCCGGAACGTAATAGATACGTTTACTTCTATACAGATGGTTCCAAGCTCAATAATCAAGTCAACTTGTTTGGACTTGCAGTCTTTTCCAAGGAATTCGAGCTATCCAGTTCCAGCAGAAATCTTAACTATTAGAGAGGTAGCAGAATGGCTGAAAAGTAATGTTCTAACCAAATTCGGTATCAATATTTTCTCTGATAGTCAGGCTGCTATAAAGTCCCATTGAACTGTATTCCAGAATTTAAAAAACTGACCTCGACTGTCGCAGATCTCTGAACGAGATGACTGAACTGCTCAAATATCGTCTGATTTGGGAACAATACCAGGGAAATGCAAAGCAGATAAACTTACATGACTAGGAAATACCCTATATGCTTCAGGGAATCAGGGATATGCGGGCTCGCCTCTAGCGATCTGCATTCTCTTCTTGACAGATATTGTTCTTAGGTGGTCAAATGACCACAAGTCAGAAACTGCATAATTTCCAGGCTGATGTGACCCTGCTTAAATTCCAAACGAGCCAGCGTCCTGTTATCTTTAACGAGAGCGGTTATCTCACTTATCATGTCTGTCATGAGCGATCACTGCCTTATTCGAAGGAACGCAGAGATTGAAGGTCTTGCATATTCAGAATTCAGATTAGATCAACGGGAGGGGAGAGGGAAAACGTATGTTTTTCCTTAGGTCCCCGTGGTACAACCATGGACCAATTACTCTAATGGAGTCTGTCGTACAGGCTGCCATATTTAACCTAACTTATAATTGTTTTAAATAACTATTTCGAGAGGATATAGTTTCATTCATTTAAATGTTCGTATATTTTTGTTTTGTTGATTAAAATTAATTTGAATAGATTGAACACTTAGTTGTTTAAACTTAACTAAAACCAGTAAGGTAAGGCTAAAGTCGGGCGGTGCCGACTATATAATACCTTACACCACTCTCGTAATATTGAATAACTCTGATATATAAATTTTGTAATTCATGTATAAATTGTTTACATAAATTTACTTTTGGGACATTTTATACTTAAATAATACCCTGTACCACAGTGTGTTGTAGGGTATAAAAACGATTGGATCTAAAGAGCCAAATCGGATGAAACATATATATGGGAGCTATAGCTAAATCTTAACCGATTTTCTTCAAATTCGGCAATGTTGGTTCATGGATCAAGAAACTCTACCATTCTAAATTTCAAAACGATCGGATGTAAAATACAGCTTCTATAGGACTAAAGGGCCAAATCGGACGAAACATATATATGGGAGCTATAGCTAAATCTTAACCGATTTTCTTCAAATTTGGCAATGTTGGTTCATGGATCAAGAAACTCTACCATTCTAAATTTCAAAACGATGGGATGTAAAATACAGCTTCTATAGGACTAAAGGGCCAAATCGGACGAAACATATATATGGGAGCTATAGCTAAATCTTAACCGATTTTCTTCAAATTTGGCAATGTTGGTTCATGGATCAAGAAACTCTACCATTCTATATTTCAAAACGATCGGATGTAAAATACAGCTTCTATAGGACTAAAGGACCAAATCGGACGAAAGATATATATGGGAGCTATATCTAAATCTGCACCGATTTTCTTCAAATTCGGCAACGTTGGTCCATGGATCAAGAAACTCTACCATTCTAAATTTCAAAACGATCGAAGGTAAAATACAGCTTCTATAGGACTAAAGGACCAAATCGGACGAAAGATATATATGGGAGCTATATCTAAATCTGAACCGATTTCAACCAAATTCAATAGCGATCTTAACAGCCGCGAAATACTCTAAACTGCAAATTTTCAGAACGATCGGAGTGAAATTGCGACCTGTAGTCGACGAACAACTTTACATGGACAGACGGACGGACAGACATCGTTAAATCGACTCAGCTAGTGATTCTGAGTCGATCGGTATACTTTAAGGTGGGTCTAGCTGTGTTATTTTAAGGTGTTTCAAACATCTGCCGTGAAACAAACTTATAATACCCTGTACCACAGTGTGGTGTAGGGTATAATTATTACCATCAAGGAAAACTTCAATAATCAAAATATTTAAAACAGTAATACTTTTATTTGAAAAATCAAAATATTTATTTGTATTTATTTCAAATGTATATTTCTACTTTAGTTTGCTACGCGTAAAACTTCAAACATTTATTTTTTTTTCATTTCAGCAGATAAATCTTCTATTACCGCAAACTTTTTGGGTGAGTTTTTAATGAACTTTGAATAGTTGTAAATGTCTTTATGGGATTTTTCTATAAGTTGTTATACTCTCTCTTTAGTGGAGGAGTATATCGCGACTTAAGAGTATAAAGGCTCTAAGTCTAATATTTAAAATTTTCGAGGAGAGAAAATACTTTCAATAGATTACGGTAGCTTTTTATATTTCGGTTCCAGCAATAAAAAACAATCAATAATCATTGGAAATGGTTTTATTGTTTTTCAAAATATTCTCGGTGAAGATCAATACACCTTTGGCATGTGCTCAAACCAATTTCCGAAGCACTTTTTTCACTCCGATTGAGACACCTCCAAAACATGGTTATTGAACGCTTCAACAGCTACTTCGGGCGTCCAAAAACGTTGACCACGCAGTTTTTTTCTTGATTTGAGGGAATAAGAAGAAATCATTGTGTGTCAAATCAGAGCTGTACGGCTGATGACCCATCAATTCGACAGCTTGAGTACTCAAATAGCCCATTATTTCAGCTGATTTGTGAGAGCTCGCATTGTTGTGATGCAAAATGATCTATCCACTCTATTGTTTTCTAATTTCTTCAAACACTATGGGCAAACAGATGGTTGTGTACCACTCAGAAATGACCGTCCTACGTTCCACTAAATGCACCGTGGTCATATGACCGGCTATACAAAAAAAAAACGTGATCATTTGCTTCGATGTGCTTCTTCCACGAACACCTTTTGCTGGATTTGCATCGTCTTGAAAGACCCATATGGGCTATTGCTGTTTTGTTTCGGACTCATATGCATAGATCCATGATTCGTCACCTGATACACTGCCGTAGAGCTACCGCGGTTGTATTTTTTCAACATTTCTTTGCTCCAATCGATACGAGCCTTTTTTTGAGGATTCGTCAAATTATGAGAGATCCAACGAGAACAAATTTTTTTCACGGCCAAATGAACATGCACTATATTATTGATGCCTGTCATGCAAAAGCCCAAGGATGTCTCAATCTCACGGAATGTCACATGTCGGTCTTGCTTTATCAGTACAGCACAGAATCGATGATTTCCGGCACAACGACCGAAGTTGGAAGATCTTTACGAAATTCATCCTGGAGCGAAGGGCGCCCGGGACTGAACTCTTTTTTAAACCTTATACTTTTGTTGCAGACTTCGTTCCGGTTATATCTGATTATCACGGGAACCGTATGTTATTTTTACATAATAACGGATGTAAATTAACATGGTTCTGGTAATCTTAGGGAATAAGTGTTATTTGAGTTGACCGTTTCTATTTCTCACTAGAAACGCTGCCTTTTCGTTTATAGTTGCCTTCCCTGTTGTCTAGGGCAATCAGATGTTGTTGTTGTGGTAGTTCATCCGGTGAGTTATTTTTAGTTGCAGAAACTCGAATTATGATGAAAACATTAATTGTCGATGTTAATTTGTCCAGTGCCCTGGCTGTGAATCGAACCCAGCACCTTCGGAATCCAAGTCTAACGCACTAAGGCCACACAGTATCTTTGTAGTTTATCTTACAGTTTCGCAATTCCACACCAATTTGTGAGCCATCACTGCTCAACTTATCCTTCGTGGCTTTGAAAGGTTTTGAATTTTCTATGTTTACTACTCGAAGTTCTCTGCCCTTTATGGTCAAACTGTGTGCCCGCTCATTTCTAATAACTTCGATGTGTACTGGCTTCCAAAAGATGGATGCTGCCGTCCTTTTGCAGTACCACACGGTTCTGAACTTGACCTTTTTGTACGCAATTGCTTTGATTGTCATTTGGCTATCTTTGAGGCTTTGTGGAGTTACTAAGTATTATGGTCTGGGAGGCGGAAGTATAAGTAAAGTTCGACTTCAGGTTCCCCAATGAAAAAAGTTCCAAACCCGTCCTTCCTCCTACCTTGGATCCATCTGTGTAGCAGCCTGGTTCCAACTGGCTCATTAGGCTTTACGTTGCTCTTTTTGTCATTGATGTCCACACACTGCAGAGGCGTAGGTTATTATTGGTCTAATTACGCTCATGTACAGCCAGTGTGTCATATTTGGACGACCACACGACCAAAATCTGTGGGCCTTGGTAACTCTTTCTTCAATATGATCTTTCCAACTCCCAAGATTTTACCTTTGTATATATAACAATTGTCTTATCCAGGAATCGAGGCTCGTCTAAAATGTGCGATATTAGTTTTTCTTGTAAATAGATATATTTCTGTTTTGTCTGGGTTAACATTTCATCCCCTCGTTAGTGCCCAGTTATATGCTATGTTAGGTGCCTCAGCTCAGCTCTTCTGCATAATTGGTTTAGATGCCTGCCTGGTTTAAGTCCTTCATTGGTGAGGACTTTTAGGATACTTTTTATCGTCGTAACCCATAGAAGAGGCGATAAAATGCCCCCCTGAGGTGTACCGCGATTTTCCTTGACTTTGATTTCTACTTCATATGACCCACAAATAATACACCTATTCCCTAGCATATTGTTGATCCAGTTTTTCAGCAGCCGGTCAACCTAAAACACGTCTAAATACTGGGTATGTGTAGAAGTTAGGATCATAGGTCGATAAGCCTTTGGAGTCGTATGATGACAAATAATGAAAACAATTTTCTCACCGTTCTGGCATCTGGAATATAGTACTCCTGGTCGGTGTATTGTATTCGCTTAACCCGACTGAAATTTTCTTATTTGTTTTACTACTCGTTCACTTTTATTGATTGGTATAATATACAATTTTTTTTCGAAAATTTGACATCTATCAAAAAATATTTTTTTTTGATTTAATGTGCTCTATCTATTAAATAATATTTATTTTGAAAAGTTTCATATTTTGAATAAAAACTTTCTGTATTCTTTTTTATGACATTAATATGGAAAAACTCTTCAATTATTTTCAATTTGCAAAAGTGTCAAATTGTTTTAATTAAACACTCAAACATAGAATAACCACAGAACCAAGTCGTAACACATACAGACTGAGAACTGAAAGCCTTATGTTTAAAATATTTTCTAATTAAAATGAAGACAATTTCCATTAGCTCTGCTGTAGTACAGAACTCCTATGTATCCAGCTCAAAAAACAACAACAACTGCAAATGTTAGCAATAATAAGAAAAACCACAAAAGACTTCAATGTTGCCTCCCCCACCCCCGAAAAGATTTTTTGGAAGATCAGTAATTGTTTCGTCCTGCCAACCAAAGCTCACAAAAAACACTGATAGACGAGACGATAAGGACAGCATCAATTTAAAATCAATGACAGTGAGTGAATGAAACTTGAACATTTTGGGGTAAATTCAATATAAAATTCCTAACAGTAGTAGTCTCTAAAAATTGAACTGTTATCTAAAAGGAAAATCTAGCGATAACATCTACCTTACTCGTTGTTAGATAAACTTCAGCAGGGAGGTAGTGAAAGAGGGGGACGGTTGGGTTTTGGAGACACCCATCAATAAAAATCTTGTTTTTGCTTCCTCTGCTTGTGCCATTCTGCTGGGGTGAGGGGTAGAGATGCGAGTCATGGCCGGCCGCTTTTCCGAAGGACCAAGTGATTAGCAGTCTACCAAACCAGTCAGGTTGATGGCTGACTCCAGTGACTGACAACCAACCGCTCTCTCGGTATGGCTGACTTATTTTACATGGCTAAAGACAGGCATAGACAAATTGAATGACACGCTGCCAAAGGAAAGTGTTGCCACCTGATGACATGACAACGAGATGATGTGGCTTTTAAGCTACATTCATCTAAAGCCATGTTGCACATGATGATGCTGATGATGCTGCTGATACCGATGATGATGATAATAACTACATTTAAGTACAACCTTAACGCATTGTAGTTTGACGTTGTCAGCAACAAGCCAAATAACTGAAGCCCAGTATGCAACAAACTTGTAGTAGATGACACAGTAGCTGGCAGATGGATAGAGATATAGAGAGAGACCAAAAAGGAGTTAGGAGTTAAGGTCGAGATAGTGAGCAGTGTCTGTGTCATGCAGTGTTGCAAGTTGCTGGACTTTAACGCATTGTTAAATAAGTAATTTGCAAAATGTCCTAACCAATAACATAACAAATGACAACATCGGTTTAACATCGCTTTTTTGCTCTTGCGACATTTTTACTTTTTTACACAGGCACAACTTTTGAGGGATCAGCGGCGGGTAACCCCAGGCGCGAGGTACAAAACATAAGGGAATATTATCTTCCTACCCAATTCGAATATAGTATGTTTATAGGAGGAAAAATCACAAATCCCTCCATAATCCTGAAATTCTCAATAATGTTATGTAGGATCAATAATACTCTGCATATGAAATTTTGTTTTCGAACAAATGAGAGGACATTTTTGCAACCATTTTATTATCAATTCACAAATTGGAGTTTATCGATCACAATCTTTTGGACCTAAATGGACCGCGTTCCCTATAATCGAACTAGTTCCTCCTTCCCATGTCCCACAACGCGAACTATTTCGAAATCTACTATTATACTGAAGTTACTACTCATTGGAACCAACGCTTTAAAAGTCCATCTCAGAAGGAAGGGTCACAAAAGCTTTAAAACGAAATGAAAAAACTCCATACACTCTAGGCCTTTATTCTGAGAAAATGCAAGGTTCTGAAGACGAGATTCCCTACCGAAATCAACTCGCAAAACCGAATCCTAGTGGAGAGATTACAGAAATGCCCTGAATAATCATAATAATCACGACAGCAGAACCACTACTTTGAAAGGTAGCAAGAAGCAGTACAGGTACTTTGAAAAATAAACCTAGGTTTAGTGAAGGTCCGAATATTATTGCATTATTTCGGCACGACAGAAGTAATTCTTTCACAGAAAGTCATGACGCTTAGCTGCTACATTACAGTTCCTGTAAATAATCTAAACGTCTGAATTGGCAGGACGATTACCTGAAGAAAGCTTCCAAAAGCTTTAATATTAAATGGAAAAAACTCAATCACCGAAACAAAAGATGTCCTTGTAGAGGTCTTAGAGAAGTGTGCTGAATAATCGTCAGACAAAGATGCAAGACTAGCAGAACACGTAATTCGGAAGGTGGCACGAATCAACGCAGATACTTTCAGAAATATGCCTAGGTTCAATAAAGGTATTATAGCTTTACTTCGGTACGAATGTCGAAAGGGTTGCTTGCCCTCAAAGATGTAAATATGCCTAATATTCATCAGAATTAGTCTAAGTTCAAGCTTCCTAACAAAGTTATGGCGCTTAGCAGCTACATTACTATTCCTGAAAATTATCTAAATGTATAAATTTGCTGGACCATTACTTGAAGAAAGGTTCACAAAAGATTTAATGCTCAAAACAATAACTCCAAAACGTGCTAGGACTTTGTTGTGAGGAAATACAAGTTTCGCAAGATGAGATTCCCTACCGGAATGCGGTCGCAGAAGCAAATGCCAAATGTTTATCAAAATAATTTTAAGGACACGCTTCCAAAGAAAGACGTGACAATTGGCAGCTACATTACAGTTCTAGGAAGAACTCCAAAATGTTCTAGGCCTTTGTTGTGGGGGAAACAAGGTTCCAACGATAAGATTCCCTACCGGAATCAGGTGGTCAAATCAAAAGCCGTCCTGCTGGAGACACTAGAGGAGTGTGCTGAATAATCGTCAGGCAAGGATTCATAACTAGCAGAACCACTACATTCTTCGTAAAGAAACAAGAAGCAGAGCTGCTAGATTGTGAAAAAGGTATTATTGTTTCACTTCAGCGTGAAGTACCCCAGGCACGAGGGATATGTAGAAAGGGTTTCTCTGAATGTTGTATATTGAATATTCTTCAGAATTATTCTAAAGGCAAGCTTGCAAGGAAAAATCATGACGCTTACCAGGAATATTACAATTCCGGAAAATGATCTAGACGTCTGTATTTGCAGGGGCATTATATGAAATAAGGTTCTCAAAAGTGTTTTAGGCTTTCTAGGCATTTCAAAATGTTGCATTCGTTTATTCTATGGAAATGCAAGGTTCCTCAGATAAGATTCTCTACCGGAATCAAATCGTAGTACCATAAGCTATCCTAGTGGAAAAATTACAGATGTGTGCTGAATAATCATCAGGTAATGATTCAAGACTAGCAGAACCACTACATCGAAAGGTCGCATAAACCAACGCAGATACTGAGCAATAGGCTCAGTTGAATGTTCGTCAGATATATGTTGAATGTTTCAGGGACATATACTCGTATCAAGGAAACTAGCAGATAGTGAAGAAACATGTTTTAGATGCTGTGAGAAGGTTGCAGAAGAAGATCCACGGACAAGCATCAAATTCTAGTAGAACCACTACATAAAATGGTCTTACGAGACATCTGTTGAGTGTTTATCAGTATTGTATGTCGCAGGTTGGTAGAACCACTATACGTATGTACAGCGGACAGTTTGGGGTTTACAAAGTGTTGGAGAAATTAGCATATCCAGCGACTAAGATGCAATAGCTGTCAGAATCACAGGAAAAAATCACACGAAAGAATTGTGACACTATATGAAATTACTCTGAAACACATAAAGGTAATTTTAGTGTTCCTTTCGTAGTAAGGTTCCCTGAGAGAAGATTACTTGTTAAATGACTTTGAACTAGGTTAAACCTTTTTTTGGCATTTTGCCTTTTTGCGGTACGATCGAACGGTTTTCCAGAGAGATATAAGAACCCCTATTGTGTACAGGTTCCCTGTACATGCCAGCATTCAAACCATCTAGCTGAAGATCTGAGAAAGAGAAAGTCCTTCAGAACCACTATACACTGGGAACATCGCAGGAAGCAACTTGGATACAACAAGAAATATCTACGGAACCCCTATAACGCCATTTTCGGGCAAGTATGACCTGAATCAACTCAATGCTACAAGAAAGTGAGTGAGCTTTCATGCGAGATGAATCAGGAATGTCTATCATCAAGGTTACAGGGTATTCAAATCATTCAGCTAAGAATCTGAAAGTTCCAAGTCCTACAGAATCACAATGAATGAACGTCTATCAAAACCATTATACACTGGGAATATCACAGGAAGCAATTTACATAGATATTACAAGAAAGATCTACAGAAACGGTAAAGGTGCTCTTGGTCTGAGATTTCCACTTCCTGCTGAATCGGAATGGATGAAAATCTGTCAGAACCACTATTGATATCGCAGGAAGCGAGTTAGATACAATAGGAAAGATCTAGGGTATCGCCAAATTTATCCATTGCTTTTCATCTTAGCGAATATCGTATTGGGGGTCCTAAATGGGAACTATTTTCCATCGCAAAGGAAAGAATATTTTTATCTATGTATGAATAAGATTGTGTTAGGGTAAGCACCAGATACCAACAGAACATCTAGATAGTCACAAGAACCATCTTTGACATTACAAGGAATAACTCCAGAATAATCTTCCGATTGCAACAACTCAATCTGAAAATTTGGAGAATGATCATCGGATTAGGATCAATGTCTATAAGTATTAGAGGAAAATTAGACTTTTCTGATCTGGATGTAAAATGCTCCAGTTTTGAAACCTTATCGTATTTCGTCCAAAGCGATCCATCCATCCAAGAGTCAACTGATGTAGGTTTAGAGGACTGTCTATCTAAGCATACGAGTAAGTGGAGCATAAAGGACTACAGCGACAGAGTCTCTACAAGTCCTACTCCATCTACTGTCGATTGATATTGTGGCTAGATAAGTTGCGGCATTAAGATTAAACTGTCAATCAATATAAATGCTATCACGTTGTAATGCAATGTCAACTCAACAATTGAACTATATACCAACTGTATCTAACTTCGTGAGAAACTTTACCACTAAGATACCTGCCAGAGAAGAATGGGTTGGCAGAGTACCAGGGAATATATACAGATAGTTGAAAACTTGATGAGAAGATTGTCATCGGATTACACTAAATAACTTAGTCTTGATATAGCTCACAGACAACTAGATACTTGCAGTTTCTATCAAGCCGAACAATGGTATACTTACCAACACTGGCGTCGTCATTCACTGCCACAGCCAGTCTTCTATTAAATCTGTGGATGCTACATCCCTAAATTCACATACAGTCCTCGACTGCCGCAGGTCTCTTAACGAGATGGCTGAGCAGTTTAACCTATGCCTCACCTTGGCATAGGGATATCCAGGGGAACTGTAAAGCCGATGAACTTGCTAAGAGAGGGACGACGTTACAGTATCTCTCGACGTATTGGAGTGCCACTGCATGATCGACTAACACGCCAGGAGGATGGCAATTGAATTCCATGACTTCTGCAGAAGCTGTGGAGATGTTGCGAGTATTGAGTACCAGTTTTGTTATTATTCTGCATTGAGTAAATTAGTGTTGGTCTTTCTAGGAAGTTCGACATATCTTGCCGGTACCGATATTCATATTGTTGATAACTTTGTGTATCAAACTGGTTGGTTTTGATGAGGGTCATCTGAGCTGGTAGTAGTAGTAGGGAATGCAATTGGTCTATAGTCCAGCTATATAGAATACGTCACATGAACTTGAGTATTTCCTCAAGAAGATTTATATTTGGCTGGGACTAGGAAAAGTCTCATCTCACTAAGATGTTTTAACCGCGATGAGATGACAGAATTTTCACTTTTGGTCATGCCGAGAAGATATTATCAATATTTTCCTTCGTTTATCTGTTTAAAGGTTAATCATGGCCCCCCAAAAAATCTCTGAAGGTTCTCTTCCCAGCAGCAAAGGAATGTTACCATTTCGTTCTTACCTTTTTTGCCATATTTGATATTGTGGTTTTGTAGGTTATAAAAAAAGTTCTGTTTGCAATAAAACGAAAAAAGAGAGTCCAAATAAAACAACTTAACTGCACATATCTCCTGACGTTGCTGCTTCTTTTCGAAGCGCATTTACGAATCTTGTTAAAACCGAGCAGATATTGTCCTTCAGTGCTCGTCCTCGTTCTCGTCCCTAGCATCACACTGAAGGACTTATGCTGTCTGCTAAGTCATGTGTGCATAACAATGTTATCCCGGGCATCTGGAACCAAATAGGTGAGGAGCTATGCAGGGAATACATGAATGGAAGGATAGTGGGTAGGTAGGTTCGTTGGTTGGATGTTTGAATCAACCTCAAGGAGATGCACGGTAACGGTAACAAAAATATTCCCATTTTACCTTTCCATTTCTGCTGTTAAGTAAATATTACTGTGATACTTTTGCACTGGACTCGGGTGTTACTGCCCAAGTGGGTCGTCACTTAGTCGTCAAACGTAGTTAACATTTGTAGTTCGTGTGTTGATGTGATGTCCATATGCAGGCATGCATACATGCATGACCAGGAATTGGAGGTATGTCCAACTGTCGTCTGTTTGATGTGCTGTTATGTTTTTAATGAAACGTAAATATCTCCTAGTCCGTTGAAGCCTCACTGTGTGTGCCAGTTTACTGTTGTTGTTTTTTCTGCTTCTTTCTTATTCAGTATTTCTCTGTCTCCCTTCTGTGGAATTTTCCTGGCGGGTGGTCAGAAGAGCTGAGGGGGTCGAATGGACCATGCCAAGGAAAATATTGTCATATTTTGCATAATGACCTGCAACTGCAAAGGCAAAGTGTGTGAAAGAAGACAGAAAAACGGGGATAAAGAAATGCAGAACAAAAAAAACATGAAATAGTTGAAGTTTGTTTAACTGTTGAAGTGGCCGCTATGGTGTTATCTTTGCTCGCGAGAGAGGGCGCTGGCGAGGTCATTTCCGCTGGAAGAACATACATTCATTTATAAATGACACGGTTTAGTTACAAATGAAAATTCCTCAAAAAGTACTTTGACAAACATGAAAAATAAATGAAATGTCTTGTTTTTTCATTCGAATGTACAAAGTGGGGGCATGACAAGAATTAATGTCACAAATTTTATGTTTGAAAGTACGAAAAAATGGAAAACTGTTAATTCCTGATGTAAATTACTTGGTTTTACTAAAACAGATCATTTTGTTGATAAAAATGAGTTTTTATTTATTTATTTATATGAATTACAATACAAAGTAAATTTATATTCTAATTTTACGGTCCAGGGAAAAGCCGGGTTACAAAGACCATGTGGCTAGATTTGGCAGCGACAGACCAGAGCCTCTGGTGGGAATCGAAAAAAAATGAGTTAAATTTTATTCAAAGGCTAACAGTAGGCTATGCAGTATTGCTATAATTTCGACCTCGAAAAGTATGCAATAATTCTGGAAAGAAATTTGCAATGGTTTTATATGGGTTTCTGTAACATTAATATTATTCTTGTTGACGAAACTAATTTTCCCTTCTGGTTTATCAAAATTTAATTGAACATTTTAAATTTTCCATGAACTTTTTTCTCATGTTGGCCTTCAACTTCATCTATCCTTCGATTATAGCTTAAAACTTATTCGGTTTCATGCCAAACAGCCGGTCTCAAATAACTGTATAAATTAAAATTTTATTCATTTCCAACACCCATTTAACACGCCAAATTATCGTCTCGATAGTGCGAAGATTAATAAAAAGTATTATATTACACTTCGTTTAATATATTCAACTACAAACTGCAGCGTATCGAAGCAAACGCAACCCAATCAATTCAATCGCCACGATAAATTCACCTTTAAAAATTATGGATAAACTTTTGGCGATGAGCCTTACAACAAAAACAACGCGAACATCCACCGACACATCTTACTTTCAACGAAATAAAGAAAACTACAAGAAATTATATTCATAGACTACTCCAGCCACCTTTCAATGTCTGACAAAGAGGCTGGAGAAGAGGTACGGGCAGGAGTTCAAAAACAAAGGCCACCTTAAGAAACTAACATGCCATGAAACGATTACAAGATAATTGAAAAGTTTCCCATTACAACAAAACAGGGAGAAAAATGCGAAGTTGTTGTTAAGGAAATAAAGTATCCCTAAGATTCTTCAGATAAAATCGTGGATTGTCGTAAAGGATTACAACGCTATTGCCATGGGGTTGATTGGGTATTCTATTAACGACGGGGCCGAGAAGAATTTTCCGGTAACTTTTAGAACAAACATTCTTCAACTAATCAGTTTGCAATTAAAAGTTATTTGAAAAGAATTAGGGAATTTTTGGTGAATACGCTTTTTGCAAAGTCATCTAATTTGAATATCAAAAATACAAAAATCCTCAAATATGTTGTCATAAATTTCCTCTCAAAATTGTTTATCATCAAAGGCCAAAACGTTGACAAAACATTAGCAAGAAGGAAATTCCAAATATGCCATTATTATCCCCTCCCCCCCATCACCAGCTATAACACTAACAACAAACATTTATGTTGGCGACAAGAAAAAATATAGCCAACTTCCGCCAAATACCGGAAATGCCAACAAATTACCGTTAAAGGGACCTGCCTGTCTGTCGTTTGCAAATGTGTACTTAACACACTCTCCCACTGCACTTCTCATAGGTATAACATTCGTTTGTTCGTTTATGTATCACTCCAGCTGCAAATTTTCACCCGGAACTCTCACAGACACCTCTGCCTAACTGCCAGCCAACAACAAGAGACAAGTCTTAAGAAACTCAACTCAAAAATTGTTTCTTTCAGGTGAGAAAATAAAAAAAAATGTCCACCTAGACCAACAATCACCAAGAACCATACCACAACTTCCCAGGCTGCCACAAGCTGAAGTAGTAGAAAGAGTAACTGTTACTTATTTATGAACCATCAGACAGACACCTACGCTGTGCTCATACTTCTGATAGGGATAAAAAGGGCCACTGTAAACGAGTATAAATGGCAAAGTAACCAACATTTTGTTTACCATCGCGGCGCTGCAGATGCCTAAAGTTTATGGAGCACATGCAGCTGAGTTTACCTACAAATTTTAAACTCATCGATATGTTTCCCAAAAGTTCTTATTTTATCTTACTTGACATGGAAGCATAGCAAAAAGCCTGGCATATTATGTTTTTTTTTGGTGGTTAAAAAGGCATCACCTATCATGAGGGGCAGAGGTGGAGGGAAGAAAGGGGCTTTTGAATAAGAAATTCCCTCAATTCATGAAATAATAATTAACTATTTATGGAATTGGAGCCTATTTCCTATAGAAATTGACAATATTCCAATAGAAAATAGCGTCTGATTCAGAGCAATTGTCCTATGAAACTATACCGTAATTCAGCAAAATTTCCCTACAGATAATAGACTGTATTTCAGCGAAATAGGCTCCAATTCATAGCAACTCTTCTATAGAAAATAGGCTCTGATTCAGAGCAATTTTCTTATAGAAACAAGGCTCTGATTCGGAGTAATTTTCCTATAGAAAAAAGGCTCTGCTTCGGAGCAATTTTCCTATAGAAAATAGGCTCTGATTAAGAGCAATTTTCTTATAGAAAATAAGCTCTGAATTAGAGCAATTTTTCTATAGAAAGTAGGCTCTGAATCAGAGCAATTTTCCTATAGAAAATAGGCTCTGAAAATAGGCTCTGATTCAGAGCAATTTTCTTATAGAAAATGGGCTCTGATTCAGCGCAATTTTCCTATAGAAAATAGGATGTGATTCAGGGCAATTTTCCTGAAGAAAATAGGCTGTGATTCAGGGAAATTTTCCTATAGAAAATAAGCTCTGAATTAGAGCAATTTTTCTACAGAAAGTAGGCTCTGAATCAGAGCAATTTTCCTATAGAAAATATGCTCTGATTCAGAGCAAATTTCTTAAAGCAAATCGGATCTGATTCAGAGAAATTTTCTTAAAGAAAATCGGCTCTGATTCAGAGAAATTTTCTTAAAGAAAATAGGATCTGATTCAGAGCAATTTTCCTATAGAAAATAGGCTCTGACTCAGAGAAATTTTTCTATAGAATGTAGGCTCTGAAACAGAGCAATTTTCCTATAGAAAATAGGCTCTGATTCAGAGCAAATTTGTTAAAGCAAATCGGCTCTGATTCAGAGAAATTTTCTTAAAGAAAATAGGATCTGATTCAGAGCAATTTTCCTATAGAAAATAGGCTCTGATTCAGAGCCTTATTTATTTCTATCCAATATTTCGTTCTTCTTTGAAGAACATCTTCAGGGATAGAAAACATATTCAAAAAAAAAGAAAATAGGCTCAAATAGAGATCAATTTTCCTATAGAAAATAGGCTCTGATTCAAAGCAATTTTCTTATAGGAAATATTCTCTGATTCAGAGTAGTGTTCCTACAGAATAGGCTCTGATTCAAAAGCAATTTTCCTACAGAAAATATGGTCTGATTCAGAGAAATTTTCCTACAGGAAAGATGTTCTGATTCAGAGCCATTTTCCTATAGAAACTGGGATGTGATTTACAGCAATTATCCTTATTATGACTCTGGCAAATAGGTTCTGATTCAGAGCAATTTTCTTGAAAAATGGCTCTGATTCGGAGCTAGTTTCTTATAGAAAATAGGTTCTGATTCAGAGTAATATTCCTATAGCAAATAGGCTCTGATTCCGAGCAATTGTCCCGTAGGAAATAGCCTCTGAGTCAGAGCAATTTTCCTATACAAAATAGGCTCTGAAAATAGGCTCTGAAAATAGGCTCTGATGCAGAGCAATTTTCTTATAGAAAATGGGCTCTGATTCAGAGCAATTTTCCTATAGAAAATAGGCTCTTATTCAGAGCAATTGTCCTATAGAAAATAGGCACTGATTCAGAGCAGTTTTTTTACAGAAAATAAGATCTGATTCTGTGCCTCTTTTCTGTAGAAAATAGGCTCTATTGGAAAAAGGATTAGATTCTGAGCAATTCTTTTAGAAAATAGTTTCCGATTCAGCTCAACCTTCCTACAGAAAATATGCTCCGATGTAGACCACTTTTTCTATAGAAATTATACACTCTTATATACTTCTCAAAAATTTTGTATTTTCCCCCTCTTTTTCCCCGTAACCAATTTTTTGTGATCATAACATTTTATGGCTTTTTTTGGTTGTCTATTTTTTCCCCTTGAATGGCTGTAGCCTTCTACCATCGAAGGTTTCCAGCGGAAGGATGTAACATTAACGTGTCAAACGTGCACAAATTTCTTGTGGCATAAACATTTCTACAGTTTAAAATAAGCAATAAAAACAACCACAATCTTTAACAACAGTTTCCCGGCAGACAACCCGGACTTGAAAAAATGAAAATAACCAACTCAACCCTAAAATGCTAAGATACCAACCACACAATCTTCCGAAGATGTCAACGCTCAATCTGTACGTGTCGCGTGGGAGCTATAGTGGCAACTCCCATTCGGTTTGCCACTGCACCTGATGCACTTCTGTAAGGAACCATTAAATATTTCGTATATTCGATGAGCAGCATAAAGTTGTAGATGCACCGCGAAGAGAGGGCAAACAACTGTAGGGGTCTCCGTAAAATTGTGAAATAAAAACTTTTGCCAAGTTTTGAGAGCAACAAAACGAGAGAGAGGGCTGGGAGCCTTTCCTTCGTTCAGTACCTTATGTTTATGTTTGCTTTGAATATCCTAACGCTGCACGAGGCGGCGTTACTTCAGTTTTCGAGTAGTTGTGTTTGTATTTACCCATACATTTGCTATGTTTGTTCGATGTAATACATTTGTGCGAATGTTAGTTGTAGGTTAAATGTATGGATTATATATTCATAACAGGGCTTTTTCTGCTTCAACTGCCATAACATGAGGACAACTTAACCAGGACTTCTACTATCGGTTCCCAGTACTGATACTACAACTACTACTACTACTACTGAACTCGTGCATCAAGCATATCGTATAAGATAAACATAAATTGCTATGTATGAGTACATAATAATTCCCATGTATTGAATATTGTATATTTGGGGATGTATAAATGTGTGCGTGCAGGTTTTCCTTGAATTTTCCTGGAACATGTTTTAATATTGAATTGTAGTAATTTTTTAAGGTTAAAGTCGAACAGTTTCAATTAAAAACTAACACGAAGGGAGTTCATAAAGGTTTGAAAGGTAAAATTTAAAAGTGAAATATGTAGGTGAGATATTTGCATATTTTTATAATCTCACATTGAAAGCAGGAGGAAAATAAACGGTGGACAAATTTTCTTAATTCTTAAACTATAGTGAGTTAATGCACACATGAAAAACACAGAAGTATAGCATAGCATAATTGTTTTTTAATTTTAACAAAAACTGGTGCATACTTCTAGGTGCAATAGGAGCTGTTTTTCTAGTGAAGTCCTTCATATTGTCAATTCTGTTACAATGAATTCCTTCAAAGACTAAAATAATAATTAGAAGCAAATTTATTTGCATACATTTTTATCTAGCATTCGTTTAAATACAATTTTCCTAATGTTGCCTACTTTTAGGCATTAACTTCATTAGATCAATTTATATAAATTTTAACAAATAATTATGTATACTTCTAGTTGCAATAAGAGCTGATTTTCAGTGAAGTACTTCACTTTTGTCATTCTATTAAAACGATTAAAATAATTGAAAAACTTCATTGCATACATTTTTATCTTGCATTCGTTTTCTACCATAAAATGTTTGCAAATGTTGCCTACTTTTAGGAATTAGAATCATTTGGAAGAATTTACTTTGTTTCCCATCAAATTTATATTTAATAAATTTGCAACAGTTTTGCACAATTTTTACTCTCTTCTTAATCTTTCTCAATTTGCACCTTAAACGGATTTAATGTTAAATGGGCAATTTGTGAAACCGCAATACAACAATCAAACTGTATATTACACTTAAAAGATGTCACTTTTTACTCATGTCTCGAGAGAGAATATTGTGGTCACAAACATGTATCAATATTGTTCTAAACCTATCATCCGCAAACATGAACGAACCCCCCCTAGCATATCAGCCTCGTCCAGCCTGTTCCTCTCCTCAACCACTGGCCATCCGAAACCACCAGCCTTTCCATCCCAAAGCCGCATGGAAAACAATGCATTTACGTATGATTGTGACAATTGCAAAGCAATGCACTTCAACACTTCCTGGGAATGGGAGTCGACGACGATAACATCAAATGATTGTGCACATTCGGAACATAACTAAGGTTGCAACCGAAAAACCTCAAAATGAAAACCACTTAAAATACATGATATTCCATTGGATTGGACACTGCGTGCGATGTCGTCGTCCGTTGTAGATACAACATAGATGCATGTGTGCACTGGATGCAACAGAGTTTTGTTACAGGACGATATACAGACGACAGTCAGTGGGTCGGCCAGATGATTAACAATGTGTTAATGGTTATAAGATGGCCGATCGGCAGCCAACCATTGTCTGTCCTAGTACAAAGTGGCCGTATAAGGATATTGCAATATCGGATATATCAGGGAATACTGACTGTGCAATTATTACAACTACAATGGCACACGCATGCCACTGTGGGGCATTTTCATACAATATTCCTCAGAGCTTGAAACTAGTATGTAACAAAACCTCAGGTAGACTCTAGTACAGAGAAACATCTCAGAGAAATATCCAAATATAGAGGAATAACTCAATATAGAGAATACCTCTACATAGAGAAAGGCCTTGATATAATGGAATACTTCAGAAGTAAATTCTAAATTTTATAGAGCCAATCGTCACAGGTGTAGAATATGAAGTCATATGTAGAATTCATAGAGGTCCACTCTAGCATAGACGACGGTTTACTCTAGTATAGGGGAAGACCTCATAGGTAGACTCAAGTATAGATAAAAACCTCCGAGATCGGCTCTAGTATAAGGTTTGTATAGATGAAGGCCTCAGAGGTCCACTATAGTTGAGAATAATACCTCAGATGTCGACTCTAGCATGAGGAAGACTTCAGAGGTCACCTCTAGTATAGAGAAAGGCTTCAGAAGTCGACTCTAATATAGAGGAAGACATCAGAGGTCCATTCAACCTGTAGCATAGAAGAAGGCTTCAGAAGTCCACACTACACTGATAGAAAAACCGTTCGTCACCATGACGAATCAGTTTCGTCAATACATCTTCGTACTGGTGACGAAAAGTTTCGTACATGCGATGTTTTTGTACGTCAATAGAACGAACACGATCATCAAGTCAAGCTTTTGGTGATTTCGAAATTCGCCGAGAGAACGATAAGGTTTCATTCCCACGACGAAAAGATTTATTTGACCATTTTGCTGAAAATGCGATCAAACGAAGCAATAAAATTATAGTTTCTGCTTAAATGTACTGTTCTATATGCGTTCTGATTATCTAAGCTAAATAATTAGTTTAAAAGATCAATTTAAAAAATCTATCCGCTCGTGAATAAGATTATCCATTCATCATGAGAACGATCGACTTATTCGCCCTTTACGGCAACGTCAACTGCTACAGCAAAACAAACAAACCGCACTGGCACGGCGTAACTGATGTTTGTTATCAAAGCATTAAACACATGCATACTCGTACATGCAGCTCGACAAGCTGTATAAGTGTGAAACATTTGTGCTAGTGGTCTGTTGGCAAATACATTACTTGTTGTGATTATTTTTGATTTAAAATATCAGAAGAAGACCTTCAGAGCTCGACCACAGTATAGCGGAAGACCTCTGCAGTTTACTCCAGTATAGAATAAATCCTTAGAAGTCGACCCTAGTATAGAGGATGACCTCAGAGGTCGACTCTAGTATAGAGGAAGACCTCAGAGGTCGACTCCAGTATAAAGGAAGACCTCAGAGGTCGACTCTAGTATAGAGGAAGACCTCAGAGGTCGACTCTAGTATAGAAGAAGACCTCAGAAGTCGACTCTAGTATAGAGGAAGATGTCAGAGGTCGACTCTAGTATAGAGGAAGACCTCAGAGGTCGACTCTAGTATAGAAGAAGACCTCAGAGGTCGACTCTAGTATAGAAGAAGACCTCAGAGGTCGACTCTAGTATAAAGGAAGGCCCAGAGGTCGAATCTTGTATAGAGGAAGACTTCAGAGGTCGACTCTAGTATAGAGGAAGACCTTAGAGGTCGGCTCTATTATAGAGGAAGTCCTCAGAGGTCGACTCTCGTATAGAGGAATACCTCAGAAGTCTACTCTAGTATAGAGGAAGACCTCAGACGTCTATTCTAGTATAGAGGAAGTCTATAGAGGTCGACTCTAGTAATGAGGGAGTCCTTAGAGGTTGACTCTAGTAATGAGGGAGTCCATAGAAGTTGACTCTAGTATAGAGGGAGTCCTTAGATGTCGACTCTAGTATAGAGGAAGTCCTTAGAGGTCGACTCTAGTATAGAGGAAGTCCTCTGGTATAGAGGAAGGCCTCAGAGGTCAACTCTAGTACAGAGGAAGACCTCAGAGGTCCGTTCTAGTATGGAAGAAGACCTCAGAGGTCGATTCTAGTATGGAGGACGACCACAGAAGTCGACTCTAGTATCGAGGAAGACATCAGAGGTCGATTCTAGTATGGAGAAAGACCTCAGAAGTCGACACTAGTATAGAGGAAGGCCTCAGTAGTCGACATTAGTTCGAAGGAAGTTCTCAGTGATCGATTTTAGTATAGAGCAAGCCTCAGAGGGGACTCCAGTAAAGATCATCAGTGATCGATTCAAGTGTAGATGAAAATCTCAGAAGTCGACTCTAGTATAGTATAGACGAGGACCTCAGAGGTCGACTCTAGCATAGAGGAAGACCTCAGAGGTCTGCTCTACATAGTTTAGAGGAAGACCTCAGAGGTCAACTCTAGTATAGAGGAAGACCCCAGAGCAAGACCTCAGTGGTTCATTCTAGTATAGATATAGGAAGACTTGAGAGCTCGACTATAGAGGAAGTCCTTTGCGGTCGACTCTAGTATAGAGGGAGTCCTCAGAGGTATACTCTATGTAGTATACAGGAAGGCCTCACTAATCTTTGTAAGAATAGAGGAATACCTCAAAGTTCTACTCTAGTATAGACAAAAGACCGTAGAGGGTGCCTCTGACCATCGGTTTTCGGTTGTGTATGACCCACTGTGCCGCCTAAACCAATAGACTGATATGTTGATGGCAAGAAGTTTGCAACAAATAAACCACAAAAATCATTGGTGACATTCCACAACACAACACAAGCAGCAACAGCAGTAGCAACTATAACAACAACAACAATCCAAGGCAGCGCATAGTATAAGGAGCACCAAAAAACACGCAGTCGAACTATACGATCGAATGGAATAGAAAACAAAGTACAAAGTATTCTTAATTATCATTGAAGTTGCAAACACTTCCTGTAAATTACAATTCGTTTGTCTGTATGTCCGTCTATTCTCTGAGTGTATGTCTGTTCGTATGACTTTTGTCCATTCCTCTGACTTATTCTGCGTATCCTGAAATCCTAGTTGAATTTCTGTGCA
Organism: Eudasyphora cyanicolor; assembly: GCA_963930755.1. Lineage (NCBI taxonomy): Eukaryota > Metazoa > Arthropoda > Insecta > Diptera > Muscidae > Eudasyphora > Eudasyphora cyanicolor. The sequence continues at coordinate 7,919,591 of OZ005735.1, read as the reverse complement.
CATGTTTGTTTATGTGTATGTGTCTGGGAGTCTGTGGTGTTGGTTGGCTCAAGTGTGGGTGTGTGTGTGTGAGTGAGCGTTTATCACCGTATTTGGCCATTAAATTGCAACTTTACTTGTCACAAATTGACTTAATGATGCTTTCGGTGGTGTAGTTCCGGTTTTTGTTTAGCATTAGCATTGTGTTGGTCGTTCCTTCTCCTGCTACTGCTGTTGCTGCAGCCGTTGTCGAGGGTGTCCCCTAACTGTTGCCCAAAGTGCGTCCGTATATCTCGGTCTGTGTGTGTGTCTGTGTGCGTGTGGCGGAGCTTACGGTTTAGTGAGCGTTTTAGTTGAGCTGTGTATTTAAAATAGTATTTGATCCCTGCGGTCATATAATGATGTGGTAATAGGTCTCTATGTGGTTATTTACACGCAAATTTTTCCCCAACAATACAATTTACACGGTGCGGTGGCGTGGTGTGGACCCACTGTATCGACTTGCATTGGTTAAGCGGATAAAAGGCAATAGCAGGGGTACTCTATGGTTACGAATTAAATTATAACGCCAGTAGCAGTTAACTTAAATATTTGAAAATGTTGAATTTGTAAATAGAAAAAGCTTTTGGGTAGAGTATAATAACTATATAGGAAAACAAGTATATTTTCCCAGTAGAGCCCACAAATAGACACTTTGTTATGAACATAAAGGACAATAAGTATATAGGAAATGTGAAAACAAGTATATTATCCAAGCTGCGCCCTCAAATAGACACTTTGTTATGAACATAACAGACAGCCCTTATGTAGGCAATTGAACGAAGGCAAGAATGACACTTCTGGTTTTTAATGATAACACTAGTTTACAACAATTTTGCCGAATTGGAAAAAATATATTACAAAATTTATAAGTTATGGCCCATTTTGTACATGCACGGAAAATGCAAAAAATGCTTCATATTTTTTATTTTAGTCATTTTGTGTTGGAGGTACCAAAAGGTGTCAATAACGCCCATTTCTCAATGGACTCTAGGTACTGTGAATGCATTGCAATGCGTAAAATTGCAAGGATTTTTATGCATTGGAATCAAAGTTATAAGCCGTTAACTTTTTGTACAAAATGGTCCATTTCTGAGGCAGGTACTCCTATTTTTTGTGGGGAGCTGTTAAAGATAAATGCTACGCCCACCATCCAGAGACCCGTTTTCTAGTGATGCGTTTTCAAACGTACGACATTGTGTTTCATATAAATAGTACGATCTTGTATCGTGCAATAAAGTTTTGTTGGTCGTTTCGCGCCTCCTTGACCAATCCTACATATTCTTCCACAGTGTCATTTCTGGAGCCACTACGAACTCATCAAGCCAAAAATCATGAACATTGTGTTTCATATATCGATAACTCCATTCTAAAACATGCTAAGTCGACTTAGCATAGTTTTAGGGAGATTGTATTTTTAATTTCTAAATATTCCAAATTATATTCAGTCAAAATTCGGTGTTTATCGGTCAACCCAATCAAAAGTTATTCACAAAGCCGTACAGGTCATTCGATCTGCATTATAAAGGAATTCCACACAAATTTAAAAAAATGCTTCAAACTTTGAATGTCGCTCCTGAAAAACTACCTTTTTGCACTTAGCATAGTTCAGAGGTATCATGGAGGTATCAATATTTAGACATAGAAATCAAAAATTTTCCCCGATTTTTTTTTTGTGATTCGATAGCATATTGGTAGCTCTATTCTTAGTGCAAAAGATGGGTTTCATCGAGTTTTAGTTTTCATAATGGTAGCAATAAACATGCGGTCGCGAACGTACGCGAAATATAAATCAACTTTGGCTGAATCTAGTAAAAGGCAACAATCTGCGAAATTTTAAAAGAGGGTTAATGTACCTTTCTATCGAGTATTACACAATAAATTGTCTATTGGTTTTTTTCTTATTGGCTCAAGTACCGGTTGGAACGTAAGGGTCGCGAACGTAAGATTTTTCGATATGTTTTAACTGTTAATCGAACTTTCTTTTTTGATCTCCTTCGATTTTTATACCCTACACCACATTGTGGTACAGGGTATTATAAGTTTGTTTCACGGCAGATGTTTCTCAGAATCACTAGCTGAGTCGATTTATCCATGTCTGTCCGTCCGACAGTCCATGTAAAGTTGTTCCTCGACTACATGTCGCAATTTCACTCCGATCGTTCTGAAGTTTTGCAGTTTAGAGTATTTTGCAGCTGTAAAGATCCGTATTGAATTTGGTTGAAATCGGTTAAGATTTAGCTATAGCTGCCATATATATCTTTCATCCGATTTGGCCCTTTAGTCCTATAGAAGCTGTATTTTACATCCAATCGTTTTGAAATTTAGAATGGCAGAGTTTCTTGATCCATGAACCAACATTGCCGAATTTGAAGAAAATCGGTTAAGATTTAGCTATAGCTCCCATATATATCTTTCATCCGATTTGGCCCTTTAGTCCTATAGAAGCTGTATTTTACATCCAATCGTTTTGAAATTTAGAATGTTAGAGTTTCTTGATCCATGAACCAACATTGCCGAATTTGAAGAAAATCGGCTAAGATTTAGCTATAGCTCCCATATATATGTTTCATCAGATTTGGCTCTTTAGTCCTGTAGAAGCTGTATTTTACATCCAATCGTTTTTATACCCTACACCACACCGTGGTACAGGGTATTATTTAAGTATAAAATGTCTCAATAGTAAATTTATGTAAACAATATATATGTACATGAATTACAAAATTTATATTTCAGAGTTATTCAATATTACGAGAGTAGTGTAGGGTATTATATAGTCGGCCCCGCCAGACTTTAGCCTTTCCTTACTGGTTATATTCTTAATTGATTGTAATAGATACATTTTGTAGAAAGAGTGCAAACATAACATATGTTTTGCATATAAAATAATTAAATATAAAAATGTCTTTAAAAGTACCTCAAAATGAGAAAATTAATTTTTTCAGTTTTTATGCCAATTTCCTCATGAAAACAGCTCGATATGCTATGAAATCATTGCATTTTAAAAATTTTGACATTTTGTATTACTTTTTTTTATAATTATTCGCAATAAAAGACGACGGCCCTGCTTGACCATTCAGTGGAAATGCCCATATAGCCTCCTCTGTAAGGTGAGGATATAATAGTCCGAAGGAGCTAAATCTGGCGAATAAGGTACGTGCTAGCTTGATACACTTTTTCCAGCGATTTTCAGTAGCTTCGATACCCTGCTTATAGTAAGAATTGTCTAGCATCCACCGCAACATCCACATCTTCATTGCTGATAAATCTCTTTCCCCCGTATTGATTGTGAGCAAACGTGGCACCCATCTTGCACTCAGCTTTCTCATCCGCCAATTTTCCATCGGTATGTAAATGTAAAGCACTTTTTGAAACGCCTATGACTTCAGCTAGCTCACGATCCTTCAACCGACGATCATCCCATGCTATTTTGTGGCTCATAATCATTAACAATTCGGTACAGAACATTGTCTTTGAAGTATCTACTATTCAGCCAAAAATGGGAGTATTTGCCACGACCCTTCGGATACCCCCAAACAAATTGACAGATTCATTCGAACACAACTACATCTCCAAAACCTATTTTTCGAGCAGATTAGTGCGAATTGTTGACAGAGCTGTTTTCTTTGCAAAAATGTAATTCCAATTCCATTTGGATCCACGATATATGATATTTATACCCTTCTTACTCAATTTGATTATATTAAAGAGCTTTAATCTCCACATCTCCTGAGGTTGTCATCGGTCACTTAAATCTGCTTGCATTTCACCACTTGCCTAGTACTGCGTTTATGTTGCGCTCTGTTTAAGCTACAAAACTTTTAGTATTCACATTGTGTTCGAAAGCTGATTACATCCGAGATCCTGAACGGCTATCCTTGTTATGACTTTGTGAAATCGTACAAATTACTTAAAACTTCTTACACACTAAAACGAGGAGAGCCATCGGCAAAAACTGTGCAACGCAACACAGAATTTTGTATGCAACACCAGAGCCGCTGATGCTGGAACGAAATGCAACGACCCGACCCTTTAACCAAAATATTAAGAGGGGAAGAAAGTCACAGTTTACCGGGCGTTTAGCACTAGTTAGGACCCAGCAAACTATCAACATAGATCCTTGTCGTATTGCCAGCGAATGCAGAGCTTGGTTAGTGCAACTTGTCACACAATTCCTCATGATGCCAAGCGTTACAAAACTGTAGGCTAAAATGACACTCAGGATTGAAGGATGGATGGCTGAATGGTGGGACCAGGAATAAAGCACGATGAGGACCACATAACAAATTTTCGCAGAAACTTTCAACAACATAACCGTGAAGTTGTCAATGATTTTCCTGCAGTAAATCCCGTAACAGTAACAGAAAACTAACACAGCGGCAGTTGGCTTTGGTGGGGAAATGAATTGATGTGGATGCAACTTTAGCGAGTGGTTGGTTAGTTAAAGTTCTGCGTACGGGACGAAACAAGGCATCACAAAAGGCAGCATCAAGCAATGTATCCTTAAGGCATCCAACTTCATCAAAAAAAAAGAAACAACTATGTATGTACATTAGGGCGGGTTGATTTGTATGGATGAAAAAAAAATTAAAAATCGTATAGCATAAACGTAATCTACGTTAAATTCTAAGAAAATTCTCCGAAGAAACCATGGGTCTAAAATCAAAACCTAATCCGCGCCTCTCGACTTGAAATTGTATACAAACTTTTTAACTTGGGTGAATATTTTTTTTAATGAAAAAATTTTAATTTTTCTAATATTTATTTATTTTGACAAAGGCGGGCATATAAATTTTCAAGTCGAGAGGCGCGGATTAGGATTTTATTTTAGATACATGGTTTCTTCGGAGAATTTTCTTAGAATTTGATGTAGTTTACGTTTTTGCTATACGATTAAAAAGAAAAAATCAACCCGCCCTAATGTACATCCAACTCGTAACAAAGAGTCATGGAGTTTGCCACCGATGTCAACAAAGTTTTTTTTTCTGCAACAGATTTGAATGATTGACTTCAGACAAGCGACATATTTACAACGACAACAACATTTGTTTGTGGCAATATTTGCTCTTGGTCCCTCCATCCCCAATAATTCGGCAGCATTTGTTGTTTGCAAATTTGTGTGTGTGTCAGTCAATCTGAAAAGGGAAACAAACTTTTTAATTTGCTACAACAGTTTATTTATTTGAGGTATCATTTGCAGAAAAATATTTGCTGCTGTGCAGGGTGTGGGGGGCGCAATTAAACTTCCGAGTAGTTTGTACATATTTAACAAATTGCATACTTGAGACTTGCTGGAGTACTCGTAGCACATTACAACTATTTCCTAATGACAATAGTTGTAACGGAAGTTGTTAATATGTTTCTAATTATTGAAGGTTACCATGAGGAAAATTGGCTATTTTTGGGGATTTTTTCAAATATAATGAAAAAATTGCGAAAACTTTTTTAACGATTTCTCCGTAAATTTTGAGAGGATAAAATAGTAAACAAGTAAAAGCGGTAGTGAGTTCTGCTCGGCTGAATCATATACATTTACTCTCCACCAGGGATCGCATCCAATACAATACGTGGTTATAATGGAAAAAATCTTTGAAGTGATAATAAGAAACCAATAAATTAATACGAATGGAACCTTGTGGGGAGATGTACCCAAGCTTAAAGGTATTAGGTCCATTATTATATATAGACCCAAATCGCTAAACACTTGCAACTAAAAGAAATATTTCTGCCAAATTTGATCAATTCACTCTATTATATCGGACATATCGATACCTTCATTCCAAAGAATGATAAATCGACTGAGTATGTTTTCAGAGACATTTAATTTTTAAATTCTAAATGTTCCTAATTACTCTCAGTCAAAATTTGGTGTTTATCCGTCTACCCATCAAAATGTATTCATAAAACAATACAGGTCATTCGGTTTGCATTATAAAGGAATTTCATACAAATTAAAACCTTGATTGAGTCTCCTGAAAAACTAAATTTTTCCACTTAGCATGTTTTGGAAAAGAGGTATCGATATTATTACAAACATACTTAGAGTCTTGAAACACTTCTTCGATGTGGTAACATTTTGTTTTCTTGTTAAAACTTCAATTTCGACATCATTGAAGTTTTTTGCAGATTTGTAGTATTTTAGATGGGTAGATTCAATCCAATTCTATTACACTATGCAACAAAATTTTTGTCCAAGGGATGTGGATAACAGTTTCTGGTGCAATTGGGTGTCACAAACAGGAATAAAAAATTAAAAAAAAAATTATGGTAATTTTTTTTTTTAAATTCCAGTTTTCATGGAAAGTGCATTTAGTATTTGGACCATAATTTTTCAAGTATAAGCCCGATTGAGCCGTGTTATGCCTCAACTTAAAGGGAATTATGGAACATATGCTGCAAATATTGCTTTCACGTAGAATCTTTGGTTTGGTAACAGTCGTCAAAAATATGAGAAAAAAAATGATTTTTTTTTAAAAAAAACACTTTCCTGTTACAAAAAAACCATAAATTATTAAAAAGCCAGCATGATAACGAAGAAAACATTGCCTATTTGAAAATAATCTATGGATAGATGTAAAAGTTATGAGCCATTTTGTAAATGTTAGGGAAATTCAAAAAAATCTTGTTTCATATTTTTTTCGTTTTAAATGATGTTTTTGCCTATATTGAATTCGCCATATCTGAGAGAGACATATAAGAGACATTGCACTTGCATATTATTTTATGAGGATTGATGTCAGACATTATAAAATTATAGAGAGAACGAGGTTTTATGGCCGTTCGTAACCCTCCATAAAACATGATATGCAATGTGAGAGCTATATTGGATGAGATCCGCTCAGATAGAGGCGCATTCAACAATATTTGTGGATTTTTATTTATTTACGCAATACAAAGTAGTACGCAGCAGTCTTGAAAATATTGGGAGTCTACTTTCGAAGCAAACTATATGTCAGCTACAGGTTCTGCAACTTATGAACCTTAAACCCGGAATTTATGAATAAAATTTCTTATTAATAAATTAGTGTAATTCAGCGCCTTAAAGAGATAAGTCGATTTTCTGAAAAATATTACAAAGTTATATATCGAAGTATGAGTAAAGGGCAAAGAACTTTTCAATGTCTAAATGATCCCGACAATTTATGTAATTAAAAAAATATGTAATTAAAAAAATCGACGTGCGTTTAATAAAATAATAGAAGAAATATATGTGTAATATTTTGGTTTACGAGTTAAAAATATGAACGAACCGTGGACACCTAGTATTTTGTGTAATTCGTGCCATGTAAATCTTACTCGATGGACTAGTGGAAGAATGCGGTAAGTACTTTAAAATTAATGTATTACAATGTTTTGTGGAATAAAACGTTTTAATTGTAGACTTCACGTGCAATTTGGAATGCCAATGATTTTGAGACAACCATTCATTCACGATACGGACTGCTATTTTTGTCTAAGTTAATAGATTGGAGTAGGAAGTGTCCAAGTATAGCTAAGAGCCTAATAACGGAAACATCACCAAGTTATACTGAGTACTCAACTCTGAGCGATTCAAGTTTGAGTCAGAAGTCATCGCTTTTAACTCAGTTTCAACTCATTGATCTAGTGAGAGATTTGGAACAGACCAAAGATAAGGCAGAACTACTTGCATCTGGGATGAAACAGTCCAATATTTTGGCCCCAGATGTTAACATATCATATTACAGAGTCCGTGATATACCTTACAAACAATTTTATACAACTGTGGATAACAGATGCTTTTGCACGAACATTCCCGGATTTTTCGAGGAACTTAATCAAACATACAATTCAAAGGAATGACGGTTATTTGTTGACAGCAGTTAAGAAAGTTTGAAAGCAGTACTTTTAAACAACGGAAATCAGAAAAAAATGTACTCGACTTTTTGGCTTTTTTTCATTCAAATGTAAAAATTTAAAAATATATTTTTAAATTTCGGTGGTATGGAACTAAATTATTGATATTTTACGGTAACTAATGTAGTTATCAAAAACTTATTGATATTTTCCGGTTTTTGATATTTTAGTAACCTACCGCAAATTTTACCAAAGAATTATTTTTTTTTTATTTTTTCTAACTTTATCATTAGACAACAGATCGATATAGTGGCTGCAAAGTACCTACAAAATTTTGCAATAAAATGCGTAAATAATAAAGTGAATACCTTATAGGTATTTTACTTTTCCTAATTTAAATACACAAAGACAGCAAATTAGCCCGTAATCTCAGAATGATCCATTTAGACTCTTTCAATAAAGTGAGGGTACATGTGGATATCGATCTGGCACCAATTCACATTGTCAACTCTCTTTGTCTTAACACCACAGCTTTCGTGTAATAGATATTTCTCCGTTGTCAACGATGTTACGATGTCGTGTTGTTGTCTTTGGTGCATTAATGCTCGTATCCATATACACAGGTGTATGAATGCATGAACGCGCTCTCCCATCTTTGTTCTCCTCATACACTTGTCCCCTCACCGCTCATACGCAGCATTTCTTTATTGATTTGTTTTCAATTAGTTTTTCGGTAATCTGCATTGCAGTCGATCGCGTTAATTTTGTACAAACTGATAAGTTAAATAAAAAAATTCAAGAAATGCTAAGAACATGTCAAAGAATTGTAATAAAACCATTCTTTGTGAATTATACATACGCCCATGTTCTGGAATTCACTTGTGGTGGCGAAGTGAGAAGTATTCACCGAGAGGTGTTCTGCAACTCACTTTCACCCCATTTCATGCAATTTTTTCTCACCATGTTTTCCATTGTGAGAGCGCTGTGAGTTCTCATTTTTTGGAAAGAATAATTATTGTAATCACCAATTAACTGTGCCGTGACAAAATTTGTTATGTTTACTACTTTATTACAATTTTCTGTACGATAAAATAATACAATTAATTAGTAAATTAACTTTTATAAAATAAGTCCAAAATTTCAACCAACTTTTTTTCTTTTGTGATGTGAGTAAGTGAATTCTTGGCAAATCAGCTGATTTGGTTTGACTTCGAAAAATCAGAGATGCAAGATGTTTGTTAGTTTGAAATACAACCATTTTAATGGAGTAACCTCAAGGTTATTTGCATCGGATAATTTAATTTTGGTACAGAAATGTTATTCCATTTTAAAAATTTACTAAAGTTAACAAAAATATAAGTAAAATAATTAAAATGATCGTCAATTTGCCTATTATGGACCGTGTGGCAACGCTACTTCTGCAAAGTGTCAAATGTTTGACGTCTATTAAAACGTAACAAAAACAACAAACATAAAACAATTAACACCAACTTGACAAAACAAAAAAACATAAAACAAAAATTGGACGGAAAATAACCAAAGGATTTAGATTTTACAAGATGTAAGTATGCTGAGCTTTTTGCTGAAGCTAATTGTTCAAATTCATTGCATTACTATCCTACAGGTCCCCACGAAAAAATAGTTCTCACAATGAGATTTTCGTCCAGTTCATGGAGTTACACCCAGACTTGGCCATGGGCTACTCAAAGATGGATAAAGCAGAGCAGGATAAACTGTGGTCAGACCTGGCAACAAACCTTAATTCATGCGGACCTCAAACAAGAACGGAACATTAAATCCGAGCTTACACATAACAAAAGGGAATGTCGGGCAACAGGTGGTGGCCAATAATAAATATGTAATGACACCTTTGGAAGAACGTGTTGCTGTTTTGTGGACCTTTATATGTGCGCGGATGGGATAAAGAACACCCAGAAATTAGGTGGCCCCAATAAAGAAAATATTGACGCCGATGGACCATCTACATCGCATGCAAGTCGTATTAGGCCCAAAGAAACGTCAAGTGCAAAACCAGCAGAAAAACTTGCCACATCATCAGCTGCAAATACAGTGACTGCATCAAAGCGTGTACGCAGCCACTCTCCTGATTTCGGCGATATACCCGATTCGCCAATTGCCTCTCCCGACGTTGAGCCACCCGCACCAAAGAGAAAGAAACCATCGGACGTGGAGTACTTAATGGAGGAGGAAACGAAAATTTTTAAGTGTGTTTCGGGTGGTATTAGTGCAATAAAGGAAGTGATGGTTGCCAATAGTCAAACATTAATAAGCATTGAAAATAACTAGATGAACTAGTCTCATTAAAAAAGGAGGAAATAAAAGAAAACAAAAGGCACCACATACAAATGGAGAAGCATTTGCTCACCCGAAATGAGCTGAAATTGAAGTCCATCGAGCTGGAACAATTGAAGATGGGACTTTAAATTGACAATATAGTTAATAAATACATATATATCTAATTGATCTCATAAAAGACTGCAGCAAATAAAATTTGTTTTGTATTTTTAGTTTATTCATTCTAAAGACTGTGTTTTATTGAACTATTGAACGTGCAATTTCGTCTCTTACTCGTGTGCCATCGGTACCACTACTTAATTGTTCCACATCTTCAATGTTGTCATCGTCAGGTATCGGAACTTCAGCATCCATAGGTAAATTAAAATGCTTGCAAATATTGTGCAGTGCGCAGCACGCATTAATAATTCTGCTTACTTTTGCTGGTTCGTAGTGGAGGGTCGCTTGTAGGCATCGGAAACGAGATTTTATGTTGCCTATAGTCCTCTCAACAATGTTCCGTGCTGAGCAGTGTACTTTGTTGAATTTGTGTTCACTGGAGTTATATGTAGGATTTCTATATGGCGTGATAAGGTATGGTTCCAAAGCGTAACCTCCGTCAGCTAAAAGCCAGCAATTTCGGGAACGTGCATACATCTCGGCGTAATGATTCTCTGCTATACCTGATTTCCATATATATGAATCATGACACGATCCAGGTCTAGTGCTATCAATAATAAAAAAAAGCGTTTACACAAACAAATATAAATGAATGTGTATTTTTACTTACAATCATGGTATTTATGCTAAAATATCCCTTTCGGTTATAAAAAAGCGCTTCTCCATCTGGAGGTTTTATGAGTCGAACGTGAGTACCGTCAACACAACCAACAACCCCGGGAATTCCATGCTTTTGGTAAAAATGCATTTTTGAAGCACTGACTCATTTCCATTTACCACTTTCCACAATATTTTGCACAATGTAGTCCTTCCCATGCTTATATTTATGTCGTTTGCTACAATACCTTGAAAAGCGCTCACCGCAAGAAATCTCAAAGCTGCCGCCAATTGTATTTTTTGTGGTATTGATCCTGTGCTAATGAAGGGTGCAATTTGATCAAGGATCATTGAAAATCCGTCTTTATTAAGCCGGTAAAAAGCTATAAAACATTTAAAGGCATAAATTATTATGTTAAACAGATTAACGACACTTAACTTACCACGAATTTGGAATATCCATTGGATTTGAGTAGTCACGCAAGTGCCGCCTTGATACGTTCCTCAAGAACTTCATTTCTTAAAACTTAAATCCCTAATGGCTAAGAGAAAAGCTAGTGGCATATTTTTATACCCTCACTTTAGTGTGACGAGGGTATATATCATTTGCTACGGAAAAAAGTGTAACACATCGAAGGAGTGATCTAAGACCCTAAGTATGTTCGGAGGAAATCCGTTTTGGGTCATTTTAAGTCGAATGAGCAATGTCCGTCCGTCTGTCTGTCTGTCTGTCTGTCTGTCTGTCTGTCTGTCTGCCTGTCTGTCTGTGTGTCTACTGGCTGGTGCGCACGATAACTCTCGAAAGGAGTAACAGATTGACTTCAAATTTGGTATGTGGTAATATTTTGATCTATCTCCGGATGAGTTCGAAGATGGGCCATATTGGTCTACTCCTTTTGGTACCTCCCACACAAAGGGTTAAAATTTAGTGAAATATTGATTCTTTGATAACTTCTATACTACTTACTCGAATCTTTTGAAATTCTGCACATAATATTAGTATATTAGTCGCTATTAACTCGAGAAAAATGGGTGAAGTTGGCATGCCCCTTTTGGTACCTCCCACACAAATGGACCATTTCGTACCAAAAGTAAACGGCTTGTAACTTTAATACCAGTACATACAAATACTTGAAATTTTGTACAGTGTAATGCTGTTATAGTGCCTATAGTCCTGTAAAAAGTGGGCGTTATCACCCCGCCCCTTTTTGTACCTCCCACACAAAATGACCAAAATTACATAGCTCGTAACTTTAATATACCAGTGCACATAAACGCTTATTGTTCAGCACAATGCAATGTATTTACCGAAAAATACGTGTTTTTGGAAAACCCCTTCTGGTACCTCCCACACAAATTGACAGATTTATTGGTGTAATGTTATATATTACATTACTCACAAAGTGAGGGTATACCTTAGTCGGTTTACCCGACTGAAACTTTCTTACTTGTTTGTTGTGTTTTTTATAAAATATGATTAATAAATCTTCAGATTTTCTTTTTTAATTTCTTGTCTGATTCTTCGCGAGAATAAATTGTTTTGTTTACGTTTTTGTCTGCAAATTATGGCTTTGCAGACAAAAACATATGTTTCGATTTTTTTGAGCAGAAGTTCGAAAAAGAGAATTCACGTGAGAACCAGAACACCTCTCCATTCGTTGGGTGAAGTGAATTTGTGAAGTGAATTGAATATTTGGTGAGAGCCAGAACAGGGCTGCTAGTGTTTGTGGAAAGCGTAAAACTTATTAGAAATCGCAAGAAAAAAATCTATTTTCATCATTAATATCTTGTGGCGAATTCACAACGACAAACGTCTGTCAATGCAAAAGCCGGTGAGTGTTAATTGAAAGAATTAATGTGTGTGTGTGTTGTTGCCGACTCATTCATTCATACGACGACTTTGCGGAGATATGCAAGGCTATTCATTTGGATGAGAGGGTGGGGAGTGTGTGTGGTGTTTGTTATTATTGTCATTTGGTGGCGTGAAGTTGTATGTGCGGTTAGATGACGTCATGAAAAAGTTAGTCAAGTTCAGGCATGATTACAATTACAAGCTATTCTTATTGTGCGACACACAGTGGGGTCGGTTGGTAAGGAAGAGTTAAGCTGAAGCTGAGTATAGACGATTGCCAGATCGGCAAACATTATCAACCCTGTTAAAGTGCTGCAAATATACGGACAATGACAGATTGTTAGGCAAAGGTGAATTGACAGACGATTGCAAGAAAACATTACAATTTCATATATTTTGTAAATATTTACGAGTATATGCAGGATTGCTAATAAAACTACATTATAGACAGTGTTGCAAATAAAATGTTTTTCTGGCAATGGCGCCATTGTCACATGCATAAACTTCGCACATATAACAATCTGCAAATTATCTCGCAATGACTTTTCTGCTAACGTTGCAAAACAAAAATTGTGTGTTCACACAGTTGTAAATTCACAGGGTTGCATTTTTCCGCCATTTTTCTGGCAATGTTGTCCGATCTGCAAATCGTCTGTACTTACCTTGAGTATAGACGATTGCCAGATCGGCAAACGTTATCAACCCTGCTAAAGTGCTGCAAATATACGGACAATGACAGATTGTTAGGCAAAGGTGAATTGGCAGTTCAGACGATTGCAAGAAAACATTACAATTTTATATATTTAAAATATATGTTGTAAATATTTATATGCAGGATTGCCAATAAAAATACACTATAGGCAGTGTTGCAAATAAAATGTTTTTCTGGCAATGGCGCCGTGGTCACATGCAAAAACTTCGCACATATAACAATTTGCAAATTATCTCGCAATGACTTTTCTGCTAACGTTGCAAAACAAAAATTGTGTGTTCATACGGTTGTAAATTCACAGGGTTGCATTTTTCCGCCATTTTTCTGGCAACGTTGTCCGATCTGCAAATCGTGTGTACTTACCTTTAATAAATTCAGAACTTCGGAACTGTTAGTCAGGGATGCCAACTTTTTCTGAAGCAAAAGCGTAATGAAAAATTTAAAAAGCGTAAAAAAGCACTAAATGTTTTTTTAATTAGAAAACTTTTTATTTTAAGATAAAAATTGTGTTATTCAAGACACTTTGGTATAACAGTTAACAAAAATTTATAGTCCAAACAAAAAATATATGTAGTATACATATTTATAATATATTGTTATATATATACATATCAAGTCAAGTTGGCTCAATTAATAATTAAATGGTCATACGCATTTTTGGCTGAAGGTGGATTTTTTGCACATTTTCTATATTATTTCTCGGTATACCGTACGGAATATCTCTTTTGTGTCTGAAGCAAATTAGTTATTAAATACGAGGAAAAAAAATGCCGAACAAATCTATCCGAAAAAAAGTGCATCTAGTGCCTTGAAATTCTTTTGTTTGGCGCAGCCATTTGGTGAAATTAGGATCTTTCACCCTATATTTTTGTGAATAGTGCTCCACCTGTAAAAAAACTAAAAACGAATTTTTTTCCAAATAATTCAGTGAAATTGTAAGAATTGGTTTAGTTTGACTCTTCTTTTTGTATGATATTGAAAATACCGATTGTTTTGTGACAAATGTACTAAAAGCGTCAAAAGCACTAACAAAAAATATGAAAAGCGTACAGTTAGTGTTTTTTTTTCGTTTGGCACTAACTGAATACTTTTCGCGTATTGGGGGGTCTGAAAAGCACTAAATCTAGTGCGAAAAGCACTAAGTTGGCATCCCTGCTGTTAGTTACAATATGCGTGTTTTCGTTACACCATAGGTGCTTAATTTGTATGGGAGCTAAGCACTTTTATGCATTATTTGTTCCCGATGAAATCTGGTGCTTGTGTTCCTGTCTTAATCGAGTATGGGGTTGCCAGACGGGACATACTGGGAAATATAGGATGCCCAATCTTGTCAATTATTATGAATTAAAGGGAAGAAGAACAAAAATGGAAAATTATTTTAATATTTGCAAAAAGAGTGTAAATAATTGAATATAGAACAGTAAATTTATGTTTTATAAATACATTACACGAAGTTTTTGTCTGTTCCGCACTGTTCTTTCTTCGCAACTCATGACACCATTTCTACCAGATAGTGGAAATCCGCCACTTACTGCTTATGCGCCAGTTAGTGGAAGTCAGTTGTTTTCGTTGCAAGGTGCTAAACTAAGATCACTAGCTTGTAACGAAAACATGCCTAATATGTCAGACATGTTTGTAGTGGTGAATTTAGGCTTTCGGTATATAGCAAACAACAGTAACTCTGTCACAGAGAAGAATATGATGTAGGCTTTTACGAATGTTTAAAAATTTTGTAAAGTCAAACCTTTAGAGGCCTCCTAAATTTCCACAACTTCTCAAGCTATTTTTAAATCAGGTTTACTGGATATTTTACCCCAAACATTGCTACCCAAAAATATTGCAACTTAAAAATCTCATTCTAATTATGAAATAATTTGACATGTGACTTTGATTCGATGAAAATAAAATGCATTAAATGATTTCTATGTAAAATTTTTTTTTACTTAATTCTTGGAAAATCTTTCAAATTATTCTTTTTCACACCTTTTTCCACTGCTCAAGAAGTAGCATCGGAATACCTTGAGGCACATTAACAATACGATGTCCTTAAGGAAGTCACCTCTTACTCTGTCATTTACAAGATTTCGTTGTGGTGCAAATAATAACTTTACATTTATTTATACGGCTGCTGTCGTCCTTGTCGCCATTTCATTGCTGTTTTCTTTACAACAATTATTGCTGTTCATTTTTATTGTTCAGTTCCCTAGAAACCCAAATGACAAAGAGGTAGAAAGAAATGCTGAATGATGGCGACGGAAAAAAAGGAAAGCAAGGTCCCTTTGGAATCTGCTAAATATTTATAACTTTTGAAATGCCATTGAAGATTCAATGCATATTAATAACAAAGATGACTGACTATATGTGCGGGAGAAGGAGGCGATGACGGCGACAACAAAAGTCTGTTAAGATGAAGGCGCAATTCACAATGAGCGTTAAGGGATTCCATAGTAAAGCGACCGCAAGGAGCTGGAACATGAAGGGACAAAAATGACAACAGCCATTGATGAAACGTAGGGAATTAAAAAGAGGGAAATCTTACATACATATTATACGTACATATTAAGGAAAACCGAGAAATGATAACAAAATAAAAAATTATGACCAGGGCAAACATTATAAAACTATAGCTGTTTTGGATTTTCCATTCGTACAGTATTAAATCTTCTATGTTGCCATCCGGTCCAATGTTGCCATCAATAAATAATAATGTGAGATTAAATGGAGATTTATCATTTTCGTGGTTTTGGCCTTTGTCTGGCTGCACTAATTTTGTCTTATTCACCATTTTGACTTTCAACGCCTTTTATTAATTGTGCCATCCGTTATATTTGCATAAAGGGAAAAGATTCTCCATAAAAAATGGTAAACAATTTTAAGGCTTTTTGAGGGGGTGGGCTGCGGATGGTTTAAACCTTTAACAGAATTAAACAACAGGAAACAACAAAAAATACCAATTGGTTTAAAAAAAGTTACATGTCAACATACAATCACAAACACTGACAGACACCGAGGAACACTCACTCATTTATTCGACGCCATAGATATTCATACAAACACCCGGAACTCGGAGGAAAGGAGTAGTACTTGAAGAAGGCCTTTTCGGATGCCCACTTATACTTAATATAAATTCTAACACACCTATAGAATATATTACATTTAGTACTACACTAGTCTTCCTCTATAAAATAGATTACCTTTGAGGTCTACTTCTACACAAGAATAATTCTCTGAGATCTCCCTATTTTTTAGAGTAAACTTCTGAGATCTTCCTCTATATAAGAGTCGACCTCTGAGATTTTACTTTATACTAGAGTCGACCTCTGAGGTCTTTATACTAGAGCACACCTCAGAGGTCTTCCTCTATACCACAATCGACCTTTGAGGTCTTCCTCTATACTAGAATCGACCTCTGAAGTCTTCCTCTAAACTAAGATCGACCCTTGAGGTCTTCCCTATACTAGAGTGGACATTTAAGGTATTCCTCTACATAAGAGTCAACCTATGAGGTCTTCCTCTATACTAGAGTCGACCTCTGAGGTCTTCCTCTATACTAGAGTCGACCTCTGAGGTCTTCCTCTATACTAGAGTCGACCTCTGAGGTCTTCCTCTATACTAGAGTCGACCTCTGAGGTCTTCCTCTATACTAGAGTCGACCTCTGAGGTCTTCCTCTATACTAGAGTCGACCTCTGAGGTCTTCCTCTATACTAGAGTCGACCTCTGAGGTCTTCCTCTATACTAGAGTCGACCTCTGAGGTCTTCCTCTATACTAGAGACGACCTCTGAGGTCTTCCTCTATACTAGAGTCGACCTCTGAGGTCTTCCTCTATACTAGAGACGACCTCTGAGGTCTCCCTCTATACTAGAGACGACCTCTGAGGTCTTCCTCTATACTAGAGTCAACCTCTGAAGTCTTCCTCTATAATAGAGTCGACCTCTGAAGTCTTCCTCTATACTAGAGTCGACCTCTGAGGTCTTCCTCTATACTAGAGTCGACCTCTGAGGTCTTCCTCTATACTAAAGTCGACCTCTGAGGTCGTCCTCTATACTAAAGTCGACCTCTGAGGTCTTCCTCTATACTAGAGTCGACCTCTGAGGTCTGCCTCTGTACTAGAGTCGACCTCTGAGGTCTTCCTCTGTACTAGAGTCGACCTCTGAGGTCTTCCTCTATACTAGAGTCAACCTCTATACTAGAGTCGACCTCCAAGGTCTTCCTCTACACTTAAGTCGAACTCTGAGGTCTTCCTCTATACTAGAGTCGACCTCTGAGGTCTGCCTCTGTACTAGAGTCGACCTCTGAGGTCTTCCTCTGTACTAGAGTCGATCTCTATACTAGAGTCGACTTCTGAGGTCTTCCTCTATACCATAGTCGACCTATGAGGTCTTCCTCTATACTTAAGTCGACCTCTGAGTTCTTCCTCTATAGTAGAGTAGACCTCTGAGGTCTTCCTCTATACTAGAGTCGACCTCTGAGGTCTTCCTCTATACTAGAGTCGACATCTGAGGTCTTCCTCTATACTAGAGTCAACCTCTGAGGTCTTCCTTTATACTAATGTCGACCTCTGCGGTCTTCCTCTATACTATTATCGACCTCTGATATCTTCGTTTGTACTAGAGACGACCTCTTAGATATTCCTCTATACAATAGTCAACCTCTGAGGTCTTCCTCTATACTAGAGTCGACCTCTGAGGCCTTCCTCTATACTAGAGTCGACCTCTGAGGTCTTCCTCTATACTAGAGTCGACATCTGAGGTCTTCCTCTATACCAGAGTCAACCTCTGAGGTCTTCCTTTATACTAATGTCGACCTCTGCGGTCTTCCTCTATACTATTATCGACCTCTTATATCTTCGTTTGTACTAGAGACGACCTCTTAGATATTCCTCTATACAATAGTCAACCTCTAAGGTCTTCCTCTATACAAGAATCGACCTCTGAAGTCTTCCTCTTTACAAGAGTCGACTTCCGAAGTATTTTTCTTTACCTCTATACTAGAGTCCAACTTTGTGCTCTTTTTCTATGCTAGAGATGAGATCTGAGGTCTTCCAGTTTACGAGAGTCGACTTCTGAAATCTTCCAGTTTACGAGAGCCTGCCTCCGAGGTCTGTATATCTTCAAATTCTTCTTTTTTTTAGTATTTGAAGTTTTGTGAGCTCACTTTTTTTGGATTGAAATTTTGTAAATATACATAAAGGCCTTTCCAAAGGCCTTCTATTCGTTTTATTGCCCGCATTGCTTCCCACTGTTACACGTGTCAGTGGAAATGTCAGTTAAATTATTAAAAAACTTCAACAATCAACAGTTTCCGAAAAGAAAGGAGAACAAATGAAATGGACCTTCACTTTGTACATCTGTGTGGTAACCCGCACATACATGCACCCATACACTTTTGTGCATTTTCACATACACAGTTAAATAATTTACAATACAATTAAAGTGAGTCCTGAAAAAGTATTTGTTGCAAACAATAAATTGAAACACATAAATCGGTGCAATAAACTGGATTTAGCACGTTTAATTGGATTGGACATTGGTTGTTTTTAAACAAATATTAATGCGAACATTATATAGTTTTTTGCCTTTTATTATATTCTTTTTTTTTAAAATGAGCTTTATTTTAGCAACATTTTTTGTTCCTCCGCAGAAAATTTCGACTGAAAATTGTGAATTAAAAGCCATTCGTTGAATAATAGCAACAACTAGTTTACAATTTTTTTATTATTATTTTGATCAATTATTTTTTGAGTGAAACTTTCAAATTGGGGCATGCTTTAACTGACTTAATAATTAATTTAAATTCGATTTGCCGAAATTTGCGTAATATATACAAATTCGTTTAATAAACATCATTTCACTCTGAGCAATTAAATAATCTATACAAGCCACGCCTCTTATAGACCATAACGAAACCCTAAAAATCCTTCTTATTTATGCAATATTTTTACGAATCGTTACCATCTTTTAGGCTTAATTGGTAAACATTTTAATATTTTAGCTTAATTTTCGCTCTTTTTAATATATGTATGTATACATATTTCCCGATTATCCATCTGCCAATTACTACACTTTTATAAAAAAAAAAAACATATGGGAATAAAAAATCTCCATCCGAAGATTTCGATTCTAGATAATAATTTAGTAGAATATTTATGACAAGCTAAAAGATTATAGATTGGTCACAAGTTTAAGTTTAAGTTAGGTTTATTGAGTCTTTTCTATTAGATATACAGCTTTCAATAAATGATATAATATACAAAGATAACTTAAAACTATAATGTTTTGTTTTAATAACTAATAATAATAACTCGGTGTCTTTCCTGTCTCTTAAGGTAAACAAGTCGTCCAATTTTACATACATATTGTTCTTCGTGTTTGCTCCCGACACTAAAAGTAACCTGAGAGTGTGTCTCAAATTAGTTGTACTTAATTCTAATTATAATCTTAACTTATTCTAAACTTAATCTAACCTTACAAACTAACCTAAACTACTTAATCTAAGTTTCAGTTTATAATAAACGTTATGAAAAATGCAGTAGCAATTTTATTGCAATAATATATAATAAATAATAACATATAGTCAACACCTATCAGAAACATTCAACCGATCTGATATTTCGTTTAATCCAAAAACAAACAATTGTTAATGCTAACCTCTGTGAATCCCGGGTGAAACCTGAGTATAAAATTCAGGGCACAAAGTGGATGTGAGGTCCATTGACACATCAATATTCACTGCTGTGATATAATTGGTATTCGTCCAATTGAAGCCGGTTTGTTCGAGTATAACGTCGCGAATTAATGAGTTTTCATGTGTCAGGAGTCTGTTTACATATCGTTTCATAGGGTCCATTACATATACTGGAATGGGGGATATACGGGCAGTCTCATATATGTATCTGTTTGAGAAACGCTTGATAAATGATTGGAAATTCTTCCCGATGCAGCAACGAAGAATTTTTCATTCCAATATCGCAAATTCTTTCATTACTGTAGGTGATATTGAGAACCAAATAGGGAAAGCGTAGAGGAGGGCAGATCTTACGCTCAGTTTATATATTAGCAATTTAGTCGGTGTGGGAAGAGACAGGCTATTAAACAATCTCCAGAAAGATCCCTTAATGCGATATGCTCTGCTTAATAGCGATCGCGCATTTTCGTTATACTTAACCAGCTTATTGAAGCGGACACCTAAGTATTTAAGGCTATCTCTGAATGGTATCTCCATACCATTCAGAAACAGTTTCAAAGATTTGCTTTCAGGAACTACCCATCTTTTACACTTCCCCGATGCGTTTCTCAAACATATTGCTTCGCTTTTAGAGGTGTTAATTTTTATTCCCCATGCTGCATAATATCTATTCACTACTCTCAGATGTCCTGAGACCAAGGCTAATGCATCAACTGGAGACTCCGCGTTGGCGTATAATAAACAATCGTCTGCATATAGCACTCCCAAAGAATTATTATGTCTGTGTTGAAAGTCACTCATGAAGATGTTGTACAAATGAGGCGACAGGATCGATCCCTGAGGCACACCGCACGTTACGTTACCTAATGATGACTCCATGTGACCTGATTGAATAAAAAATGTTCTATCGGTGAAAAGGCTTTTGAACATTTTCACAATATGAGGTGCGAATCCTAAATTCACCATTTTATAGAGTACGCCGTGGTAAGTCATGGTAAGTCTTGTCAAATGCCTTTTCGACATCTAATGCTATGGCAACAGTACATGACTTCCTTCTAAGGCTGCTGATAACGTCACTATTAAATTTCATCAGAGCGTCTACTGTCGAATGTCCCTTCTTAAACCCAAATTGGTAGTTCGGTACATAATCCGACTGAACTCCTAAATCCACTTTTTCACGCAAAATTTTTTCGAATAATTTTCCTAAATAGGTCGTAAGTTATTGATATCATTTGAATTTGACTTCTTCTGAATAGGTAGTATCTTTCCAATCTTTTGGAAAATATGAATTTTTAATGCAATTATTATATAATATAACTAGGTATTCGAGTGCTTTCACCGGGAATTTCTTTATCAAAAAGTTTGAGATGCTGTCTGATCCATATGAGATGCTGTCTGATCTGATCTGATTTACTATTTAATAGTTTCGAGAAATTTCTAACGGACTCGAGGGATGTAAATCTCCCATCAAGATTGGTCACAAATTAAAGGTACATACCGCCGAATTTTTTCCTCCTAAAAGCAGGCAACACCGGGTAATGTTTCATAAAATATAATAAGCATAATGCTAACGGTCCAATTAAGACACGCTATGCTATAACGAGATCCTCCTAATAACGCAATAGTTTTACGCACCATTGCGTGCTTTTAGGCTTATACACTATAGTGTAACGAACACCTTAAATCCTTCGCATTTAGGCAATAGTTATACGACTTTTAGCAATAGAATGTCGATTTTTACGATCATAGCTACAAATTTGGAGCCATTAGCCTTATTTTTGGTATTTTTTTAAATTTAATGATTTATTTTCGCCTATTTATAATACATTTTTCGATGAAAGATAGATTCGATTTTCTTTATTTTAATTTTATAATTATTTATTAATCTGCATAAATCCTTCGCATTTAGGCAATATTTATACGACTTTTAGCAATAGAATGTCGACTTTTAGGATCATAGCTACAAATTTGGACACATTAGCCTTATTTTTGGTATTTTTTAAATTTAATGATTTATTTTCGCCTATTTATAATACATTTTTCGATGAAAGATAGATTCGATTTTCTTTATTTTAATTTTATAATTATTTATTAATCTGCATAAATCCTTCGAATTTAGGCAATAGTTATACGACTTTTAGCAATAGAATGTCGACTTTTAGGATCATAGCTACAAATTTTGGAAATATTAGCCTTATTTTTGTTCTTTTTTAAATTTAATGATTTATTTTCGCCTATTTATAATACATTTTTCGATGAAAGATAGATTCGATTTTATTTATTTTAATTTTATGGCTATATAATTATTTATTAATCTGCATGCATCCGGCAAACAGAATTTAAGAGAATGTTTATTATTCCAACGCCTACATATACATTTTGAAATAAACCAAAATAGTTATGAAACTTAAGTTTCCTTTAAACTTGAACGTAACCCTTTGCCAAAACCCGCGCCGTAACACAACATTAGTTTTCCAACAAATTTCTCAGAGTCGTCTTGATTTCCGCACTGTGCAAACTTTCCCACCTACAATTTAACCCTTTTAAACAATTGACGGATTTACAAGTGATTATGACTTTGTAGCAAATTACTTGAAAATCATGCTCATTCACACACACATTGCACAAAGCGTTTGCCGTTGCCTACGTTTAGGCTCAGTGAAAACTTTGCAAATGTTAGCATAATTTTGGGTTGTTTGCAGTTTTATAAAAATGAAATTGTTTTAAATACTTTGCACAAATATTAACAGCACTTGTTAATTGTCTCATTTTCCCAAAATAATGTGTTTGTGACTGTGTGTGTGTGTGTGAGCCACAATGAGTGGTGGGTGTTCTCCAGCCCTCGATTATCTAATCACCTGGTAAAAATTACCAAACTAATTCTCCATAGTTTACCGGTTAACAAAATTCCATTAAAAACTTTTTCACAATGTTTACCGTGAATTTAATGTGAATGTTACGCTCCGGTTGTGGGGCTGGTGTTTGTGTGTGTGTGTGGTTTTTCGTCCGGGCATGACGCCATGACGGAGAGTTTGATAATTTGCTAACAAAAAGCATTTAACATCATTAAAGTTGTTTTTATCTATGTATGCTGGTTGGTTATTATCCTTAAATATAACACACTCACACGTGCACAAACACAGACACACTCCCATACCGACTTAGATATAATTACATGTTATTTTTAATGCAGCTCCTTCATATCCTAGCGCAAACGTATCACACTAAATATCTAGCGAACCCTGAAACCCTGACCCCCTGACACCCCACAAGAAAAACTATAACATTTGGTTTAAGGTAACTATGTACGCCAATGTTTTTCCTCCAACAACCACTAATTATCACGATTTTTTGGCGTAGCTCTTCTGTTGCTCCTCCAGTTGAAACCTCCACACATCGAAAATGTGTCGAATTATGCCATATTGTTAGGAGCCATGAAGGAGAGAACTTGCAAGCACAAAAAAAGGAATATAATTATGCTCTGCCATGTTGAGAAACGACCAGTTTTTGATACCATCAAAAAGTTATGTGCCAACGGCACAGTGGTCTCAATTTCCCCCATAACAAAAGAAGTATTTGGCAGAAATGCTACACAGCTCCATTGTTTAGTTGACCAGCACATCTAAAAAAGGTGTAATTTACAGTCTTGCGGTATATCATGTAATAATAACATTCCATTCAATGCATCGCATAGCTCCTAATAAAAAATATTGCCTACAACTTTGACAAGGCTAGTTGTTCAATCCACTGTTCCGTCGCTATTCGCTAACATATCCACCCCTAAGCTGTTTGTTTAATGGTAAAATCTCATATATAGTGTTTTTCTTTCCTTTTAAAGCAAAAAGAAATGTACTTTTTATTTTTCTCACATTATCATTAAGGTTTTTTTAGAGGTTAGAAAACTTAATGCCAAATACAGCTGACATAATTTTAAATTTGTTTGTAGTAACAGTTTTTCAGTTGGTGGAAATTGTACTCAATTAGGAACATGGGCATGGCAGAATTGACTTCTTAAAGTATGCTTTGAAATCTGTCATAGTTTCTATAAACCTTTTTCGGAAGGAAAATATATTCAGTTAAGAACATAGGCAATGTTCAGGAAAATTTGTTTGACTCCCTAAAGTATGCTTTTAAATGTGCCATATAGCCCAAAGTATAGCCCAAAAGTAGGCCATGTTAGGGCGTAGCTTATAACATAACATATCCAAAAGGCACATGGAAGTAAATAAATATTTTACTGATTTTTGAAAATTTTATATACAATTGCATTAAAAATGTTACATATTTATAAATTAAAAGTGATTATAATAAATTGATTTTTCTTAAAAAATATCCCAGGTACGGAGATCCGAAATTTGAAAAATTAAAGTAAAATTGCATTCAAGAGTTTCAACTAATTTTGTTAATAATAATCATTATAATAACTTGCATTCACTCTAATCAGTTTTTTGGGGAAACATACAAGGGCGGTCCCGAAATCAGCCGACTTAACAAAGAAAACACAGCAAATTTTGGGAAAGTTTTTCTTTATTTCTCAACATGATCGAGATATACTCTTTCCAGCGATATTCAATAGCTCCGATATCCTGTCTATAGGAAGACTTGTCTTGCTCCTTAAAATAGCCATCAACTGCAGACCTCTTCAGTGATGACAAATCTGTTACCATCGAGCCATTTCTTCAAGCATGGAAATAGAAAATAATCCGAGGGTAGCTCCCTTGACATTCTTTTCATCAAAATGCGGTCTTTTTGCCTTTAATTTCATCAATTAAAAGCTGCAGTAAGTTTGCATAAGACTCGTTGATAGTTTTTCCTTTCAATATATTCAACCAGTAAGGAAAGGCAGAAAGTCGGGCGGGGCCGACTATATAATACCCTACACCTCCCTTACAATGCGATAAGGGTCATTGGTAAGAACATGTATATGAGGATATATCTAATTCTGAACCGATACTAATCGCTAAATTAAGCAATATTCGTTCCTAAATTGAGAAACATCTTTCTGGAGAATTTTGTAATGATCTGAAGTAAAGTACAACTTCTATAGCGCTTTGTAACCAAATCAGAAAGAACATATATATGGAGGTTATATATAAATCGAATCGATTTTCCCTGAATACTCATTCATGTAAAATAGAAACCTCTTTCTGTCGAATTTCGTACTGATCGGATATAAAATACAGTCTCTACAGCGCTTGAATGTCAAATCGGTGCTAACATATATATGGGGGCTATATCTAAATCTGAACCGATTTTCTCCAAATTTGGCAGTATTCCTTCGTGTAATAAGAAACCTCTTTCTGCCGAATTTCGCTGTGATCGGATATAAAATACAGTTTCTACAGCTATTGAATTTCAAATCGGGGGTAACATATATATGGGGGCTATATGTAAATCTGAACCGATTTTCTCCGAATTTAGCAGTATTCCTTAATGTAATAAGGAACCTCTTTCTGCCAATTTCGTACTGATCGGATATAAAATACAGTTTCTACAGCGCTTACATGTCAAATCGGGGTAACATATATATATAGGGGCTATATCTAAATCTGAACCGATTTCCCCCAATATGATCAATAGGGATCGTCCTTGGACCCAAAGAAAGATATGTGCAAAGTTTCATTGAGATCGCACCATAATTTCGACCTGTACCTTGATTACAAGAATACATCTACAGGCAGTCAGACAGACAGACGGACATAGCTAAATCGACTCAGAAAGTGATTACAAGTCGATCGGTATAATAAACCAAGGGGTTATCTCTTCTCCTTTTGGGTGTTACAAAATAATGCAAAAAGTCATAATACCCTGTACCACAGTGTGGTGTAGGGTATAAAAATAAAAATGAAACCACGCGAATTCTAAAAACCACCATGTCCTTAAATGGGACTCTCTTAACCTTCTTTGGACAAGTTTCTACCATTCCAATCCATTTTTATGACTGTTCCTTTGCCTCAGGTGTAAAGCGGTGGACCCATTTCAAACGACGCAAAAACTCGGCTTTAGTCCGGTAAAACGTTGCGGTGTTTGAAACATCTTCACGGCGGTGATTTGGTGCCATTGTGAGCAAACGCGGCATCCATCTTGCGCACAGCTATCTAATTTTCAATATGATACCATTTTGTGGATTTTCGTAATAGTTTCTAACGTGAACACCTCAATTGGTCGACCACTACTGTGCTCGTCTTGGCAAATCGTACGGCCTCGTTTAAACTCTGCCATCCAATATTTTATAGTCGTAAACGAAGGAGAAGACTTCCCCAGAGGCATTAGGTCGGCATTAGCATATGTTGGGCTCAGAGCTTTCAAATGAAAGTATTGAACTGTGACCAATTTTGTCCATGTTTACATTTTCACTGACAACGTGGCGTCTTGAAACTTAAGACAAAGGTTGCCACTTTTTACCAAAGAATATATTTTCTAATCTACTGCATCTATTCGCCCTCATTTAGGGACAGCCCTCGTATTGAATTTTATTTATCTACGAAAAATTAAGAAATGTGTTAATAAATAATCTTTAGATTTTCGATCTATATAAATATCTATATAAATACCTACTTCTAATGAAAGATAACAAAAAAATTAGGAAATACTTTTTTTTTCTTTAAATGTGGCCATAATTTCTTGGGTCTACATTTTTTGTGTGGAAAATTGTATTCAATTAAAAACTTAGGCAATATTTAAAAAAAATGGCCTGACTCCCTAATATATGCTTTCAAATGTGGTATAATTCATGTGACCTAAAAGTAGGTCATGTTAGGCCTTCGTTTTATATATGTAATATATCCAATAATCACACGGAAATAAATAATTATATCAGCTATAGAGATCTTATATTTTAAAAAATAAGAAGCCATTGCATTAAAAATGTTCAAGTTATTTTGAGATAATGATAATAAAAAATTGTTTCTACTAAATAGAATTGTCAGGTATAAATTTATTTAAATTACACTTTTTTTGGCAAACATATCTGTTACAATTTATATGTCTACGAAAAAGTCTCGCAATGTGTTAATAAATAATTATTATATTTTAAATACTTCTAGTAAAAGATTACAAGAAAATTAAGAAACTTTATCTTGTAGATAATAATTTCTTTGATCTGAACGTATTTGTTTGGGGAGACAGTAGTAAATGAAGAACTTAAGTAATACTTTTTTTTTAGAAAAATGGGTTTTACTCCCTAAAGTATGCTTTCAAATGTGTCATATAAAATCGTTAACTATATCAAAATCTGGGCCGATAAGGTCTATTACACGTGTTATTGGTTATGGGAAAAATTAATTCAAAGTTCCGAATTGTCTGCCCAAATGGTTGCTATTTGAGGTTTCTAATATGCTAACATATCATATCGGCTGGGTCATTTGAAAGAGGGTTACAAGAAAATTAAGAACAA
Source organism: Eudasyphora cyanicolor (assembly GCA_963930755.1). Classification (NCBI taxonomy): domain Eukaryota; kingdom Metazoa; phylum Arthropoda; class Insecta; order Diptera; family Muscidae; genus Eudasyphora; species Eudasyphora cyanicolor. The sequence continues at coordinate 7,892,040 of OZ005735.1, read as the reverse complement.
TGAAATTATTTTAGTTCTATGAATGGTTCGGCTGAAATTATGACAAATCACGAACTTACGATGGCTCTTGTTCTCGTAAATTGTTCTAGGTACAATTAAATGCATATTGTCAATTACCATCGCAGCTGGTGGGTTCTATGTCCTGAATAAATAAACTCTGTTAACACTTTTCTATGGGGCTATATCGACACGCGTACCCATATGGCCCAGTTTCAATTTCCATCACAGCTGGTGGGTTCTATGTCATAAATAAATAAAATTTGTTAAGACTTTTCTATGGGACTATATCGAACCATTTACCAATATGGCCCAGTTTCAATGCCAAAATTACCATTGTTGGTCACCTAGCTTTATTATTGTGGACGGACATGTGTAATCCGCTAGTCCCTCCGATCAATAAATGGGTCAGAATTTTTAATTTTAACCTATGAACTTGATTTTTGCCTAAAATCTTCATAAAATGTTGCTAAAATAAGATAACGCTATCATTTATTTTTTGAAAAAAAAAATTTACAAAATTTAGTATTTGAAGTTTTAAAAAATTGAGAAAATTTCTTTTTTGCTTTTTACCAAATTTTAAAATGTTCTTGAATGGCTGAACAAATTTTTAAAAAGTTTACGTCGTTTGAAAAAAAAATATTTAATTAAAATAAAAAAATTTGTTAAAAAAAGTAGTTTATAAAAAATCGCCAGACCTATCATAGTATTTTGTCCATAACTTTTAGAAATAGTGAGTCCCCAGAAATAGTGAAGACAAAACGGAAGTACTTATTGGAGAATACACAGGAAAATAGTAAAACAAAAAGAAGATATTCCCAGAAAAGGAATAATTAAAGTATTTATTTTCTTTTCTGTTTGTCTTCAACAAAATAGACTACTGTGGACGGGAACAATAAAATATTAAGCCAATTTCTAAAGAACCCAAAGGACAGACATTAGCACCCAGTAACTATAAGAGCTGCGCGAACACAGCACACAGCTTCATTATCATTCACATTTTTGTCAGTATTATATTCGGTTTTACCGCTCTCGAAGTCTATTAACAATGCAATGCATTACAGCCAACATAACAAATATTTCCTGCTATGTGTACACATACAAAAGTAGCCGGGCCGCCAGACTTAAGAAGGTGTAGGCATTTGTCTCTATAGAATTTCAAAAATTCACACCTTTCATTATAACACAGATAGAAATAGAAGAATAAGAAGATACTAGCAGCTACCAAAGATGAGGCAAATATAAGCTTAAGCAATAAACATAAATATAAAGCCTATGCCAAGGCTGTAGCAGCCGCTGCCGCAGCAGCAACAACAGCAAGGACGACAATATCTCCAAAATGTTGGCAACAGTTTTTGTGTTTGTGTCGGTGTATGTATATAGTTTTACTTACTTATACTGAAGTTGTTAAGGCAAAGATTTACTTTGCTCCCAAAAGCAAAGGGAAGCGCCGAGAAAAAAATTAGAAGACAGAACCAACTTTACTGTGAGTAAACAAAAAGTATTATTGTGTAAATAAAAATCTGAAAGCCTTAAAGTAGGCAATAAAAATTATTGTATAATAAATTGCGTTACTTAGGCGAACGAGAGAGGTGTAAACTAGAGAATAGAATTTGTTGGGTATTAACACAGACATTATTTAGGGATGTACTCGTACATACATATATACATATACCTATATAGGGAGATATTTGTTGAGTACTCAAATGTACAAATTATTAGCACACAGAGTCTTAGCATATTTTAGGGAGCGGCAGCAGTAGGAGAGGACATTTTTAGATGAAATGTCTTTTAATTAAAAAGTATGCCTTATTTTGGCAGTTTTTTCTTTGTTAGCAACATAAACCATTGTTAGACCAGAAAAGTTTTATTTTAGTGGAGTTGTAAAATGTATATTGTCTACTTTTAGGTTAATAGTCTCAAATAACTGTGACACTAAATGGGCAGCAGGTAAAGGAATTAATATAATTGGTATTTGATATTTTATTTGACATTAGCGGGAGATTATATTAAAATGCAATTGTTACGTGTCCTTTATTTAGTGCAAAATCGTACATGTTTAGGGAAAATGTACACGATTTTGCCATGGTGGTCTTCTCAATTAGGAATGGTCTTCTCTGAGGAATTGCCGCAAGAAGCTACTTAATAAGGCAAGAGCCCCTTGAACACATAGTTGAGTTGAGTTGGGAAAGGCACAAAATAAATCCTGTATAGATCACTGTAGTGGCGTAGAAAGCTCATCCGAAGCCTCAAAGTTACGCACAATTTTAGCCTAAACACCTTGTCCTGGGCTTAGTCCGATAACTATATTCGTGTGCTAACAGAAATTCGTTGAGAATTATTCCATATACCCTTTAAGGCATATACTTTAAACAACGAAGCGCAACCATCAGATTCGCCAGCGATATTGTAACCGAATCTAGAATTCTTTGGGCTATCTAAAACTTTAAACTTTCTAAGTCGACAGACAATGTCTCGCCGGCGGAGCTGCAGGCTGTGACTGATACAATTGCTTCCAGGCTAAGAGAGATCGACACATGTTGTATCAATCAGGCATACATACCAACACAATTTTAAGAAGCCAAAGTATTTTCATCCCTAAAGCGGGAAAACCGATCCTTACAGGAGCTAAGAATTTCCGGCCAACCCTTGGGAGACTAATAGATAGTTATTGTAGGACTAAAATCGTTCACAGGCTAGTGGACAATCAACAGCATGCCTACAGCGCAGGTAAGTCCACCGAATGCGCCATGCATGATCTAGTTAGCCATATTTAAGGTTCCGTCTCTGTTAAGGAATATACTGTGGTAGCTTTCTTAGATATAGAACGGGATTGAAGAACCCACCAAAAAAAAAACTTCAAAAAAGTGGTGAAGAAGTACTTCTGTATTGGATTTTCTCCAAAGAATTTAACATGGATTGTTTCGTCAATTTATTCATTAGTTGGCAGTACATTCTCACCAGTGCTCATAAAGTAATGCAAATGGGATTTTTTTGATGCTCTCAGAATGTTAACAATCTGCTCTTAGAAAAGAAATAAAACTCTTTTCTTTATTTTATATTTATGAATTTATGATTTTTTTATTAATTTTTTCAAAGCTAAATTTTTCCACTTGCTGTGGGTTGAACCTGGGTCCCCTAGCTCTGCAACGGCATAACATTCCATTTTAATGTTCACGGTCACAAACGAGTTCGAACTACCACTGTCCTGAGTTATATGAACATTTTAGCGAACAACTGCACCGCTTTAGATGCTCCCTTTATCTAGGAATAATTAAATTGGGGAGTCCGGGATCGATTTATTCGGTAATTCCGATTTTATAAAAAATTGAGAAAAGAAGTGACTTTATATTGCAAATTTTTTGAAGGAAGTCACGTCGCCCTGTCAGTAATGTTCCAGATTTTTATGTCCAGAGGCCAGCAATAAAAATTTACTATTTTATTAAAGGAAAATCGGATTTTTAAAGGTTTTTTATACCGCAAATAGCCCTTAATTTCACGATTGTTGAAACGAAATAATTTGCGAATATACTTAAAACAAACCCTATTTTCATATAAGCTTTGAACAACGAGAAAGAAAATATAGCTTTTTAAAGCAAATGAAAAAAAAGGGGAAATTCTTTGCTTTAATATCTATTTCCGCCATTCCGCTAATCTCCTGAAAATATTTTAATAATTTCTCTACTCTAAAATCTAAAATAGAAAACAAAGAAGAAGTAATTATGATCCTTAAGCTATGCTTATTCAATTGCAAATATATTAAAATTAATTATTTATCCATAAATAGAGTTGATAAATTTAATCGCTCCCTTAAAGTATGTCACCATTAAATAAACATACTTGTCAAAAATGATAGCCCACAGTGGACATTGTCACTGTATTCATTCATTCATTGTAGACTTCGATTTTCAATGCTCCAAAAGTATGCAATGATTTTAGAAGAGAATAGTTTTTGTCCCCCCTTTTTGTTGCTAAAAGTATGCAACACTTTAACAAATCATCATCTGTCGAAGCAAATGCATGTGTTTTTTTTTTGCTGATCATTTCTGTACCCCCCACTACGCCGTGGCATTTCATTGCATGCCCTCATAACTCGTGAGTCTTTTGAAACACTCTGATTAGTTGTTAACATTCCATGACAGCTGTCACATCACAAATAATATATACTTCCCAGCAAAACATGCACCACGAACGAACCATCCATCCAACCGACATACGTTAAAGAACAATGTGCAACATGTGCCACACGCTAATACCGAAAATACGACCAACAAAACATACACACAATTGACAACATGCAACAAATCAGTAGTTTTAAGTTCGTCTAACAACAATACATCATCTCGGAGAATAGTTTTACACTCCGACTCACAAACAAAAAGTCCAAAAAACCAACTGCAGCCGGAGAACAAAAAAAAATATCCAAACAAAGCAGGAACAACTATAATAAATTCGTGCGAATATGTGAAATATAGTGAACTACAAGCACGAAGCATGGTGATTTTGCTCCAATAGGATTTTGTGTTACATGCAAATGATGTTTGAATCAACAGCAATCGACTCGGGGAAGTGTGCAGAGCAGGACAATCTAGAAGAAAATGAGGGCATTTTAATACCTGGGGAATTTTATTATTAGTTTTATAATTGTTTTATTTTTTATGTAGATGTTATTCACTGGAATATCTGTGTATGGTATAACAAGTAAGAAAGTTCAGTCGGGTAAACCCACTAATGAATCCCCCTCACCTTGTGTCTCAAAAAATTTAAGTAAATTTTGTTTTTTTTTGTTTAATTTAAATTATTATCAATTTAAATTGCATTTAATAACTTTAAAGTATACAATGGTATTAAAGTTAAAAGCTGTGTTCTTTTGGTACAAATGGTCCATTTGTGTGAGAGGTACCAAAAGGGCCACTTTTCTCTAGACTCTAGGTACTATAAAAGCACTACACTGTACAAAATTTCAAGTATTTATATGCCCTGGTATTATAGTTATAAACTCTTAACTTGTGGTGTAAAATGGTCCATTTGTGTGGGAGGTACCAAAAGGGGCGTGCCAATTACGGCCACTTTTCTCTACACTCTAGGTACTATGAAAGCATTGCACTGTACCACATTACAAGTATTTGTATGCACTGGTATTAAAGTTAAAAGCTGTTAACTTTTGGTACAAAAAGGTCCATTTGTGTGGGAGGTACCGAAAGGGGCGGGCTAATAACGCCCATTTTTCACTGTATTGTAGCTACCATTAATCCATTACACTATACAAAATTATATACACTGGTAATAAAGTTATAAGCTATTAACTTTTGGTTAAAAATTGTCCATTTGTATGGGAGGTACTAAAAAGGTGCGTGGCAACTTCGAGGTAATAGTGACTAATAAACTATTACTATGTGTAGAATTTCAGAGGATTCAAATAAGTAGTATATAAGTGATAAAATAATAAATATTATAATAAATATTTCACTAAATGTTAACCATTTGTGGGGGAGGTACTAGAAGGAGTGGACAAATATGGCCCATCTTCGAACTTAGCCGGAGATAGAAGAAAATATTACAACATACCAAATTTGAAGTCAATCGGTTAGTCCTTTCGAGAGTTATCGTGCTCACCAGCCAGCAGACAGACAGACGGACGGACATTGCTCATTCGACTTAAAATGACCCAAAACGGATATCCGCCGAACATACATAGGGTCTTAGGTCACTCCTTCGATGTGTTACACTTTTGGTTCGTAGCATTATTCATTTGCTACGAACCCTCTTCTCTAAGGTGAGGGGATAAAAAGGGATATACAATAATTGCATCTCTTTATTTTAAATATGAAGACATAACTTGAAATATTACATATACATATTCCAGAACACAACATGGAAAAAATGTGTTGTCTACATTTAGGTGGTCAACAAATATATCTATAGAAAATTAGTGTTGTCTACATTTAGGTGGTCAACAAATATATCTATAGAAAATGAGTGTTGTCTACATTTAGGTGGTCAACAAATATATCTATTGCCTTGTTTTTGTTTTTTTGTTTTATTCGATCTGCTTTCATAGTACATATTTTGTTTTTGCACTCAGGTTCAAGATCGTTATTGTTGTTTTCAGTATATGAAAACAACTTTGTTAAAAATTAAAGAAGAAGTAAGTGACATGTAATGGTTGTAATGGTTGGATAGACAGATCTGTTTCGGGAGCCACCAAACTCCAATTATCAATATCCTTATTACAACGATTACTTCAGTCGAAATTATTAAATACTAGCTGAGCCCGGTGCGCTTCGCTGCCCATGTCAAAATTCGCACTGTAGAAACTGTTTTTTATATCCGATTAGTACGAAATTCGGCAGAAAGAGGTTTGTTATTACATGAAGGAATACTGCCAAATTCGGAGAAAATCGGTTCAGATTTAGATATAGTCCCCATATATATGTTACCCCCGATTTGAAATTCAAGCGCTGTAGAAACTGTATTTTATATCCGATCAGTAAGAAATTCGGCAGAAAGAGGTTTCTTATTACATGAAGGAATGCTGCAAAATTCGGAGAAAATCAGTTCAGATTTAGATATAGCCCCCATATATATATGTTACCCCCAATTTGACATGTAAGCGCTGTAGAGACTGTGTTTTATATCCGATCAGTACGAAATTCGACAGAAACAGGTTTCTATTTTACATGAATGAGTATTCTAGGAAAATCGATTCAGATTTATATATAACCTCCATATATATGTTCCTCCAGATTTGGTTACAAAGCGCTATAGAAGTTGTACTTTACTTCCGATCATTACAAAGTTCTCCAGAAAGATTTTTCTCAATTTAGGAACGAATATTGTTTAATTTTGCGATTATCGGTTCAAAATACATTTACCAATTATTCCAAATTATTATCGCAATGACCCTTATCGCATTGTTAGGGAGGTGTAGGGTATTATATAGTCGGCCCCGCCCGACTTTCTGCCTTTCCTTACTGGTATTAGTAATAAATTCACTGCATGAAAAAATACCGAATTCAGTGGAAAGTCCAGAAAATAGAAATGTATACTTATAAAATTTCCAAATTCTTGTTTCATTGATATTGCATCACATTATCATATTGCGATTGTATTGGAGTGAGCAGCTGTAATTATCGCATACCGAGCATTTTGTTCATGTATTTCCTATATAATACTTGCAAGATATATCAAAATATGGGCTGGGCCACGCCCACTGGTCCTATTCCGCCCATTTGAAAGCCAATCACGTAGACTGCTACCAGATACATATACGCAAAATTTCAACACTCTCGCTAACAAAATGAGCAAGATAATTCAATTTCAAAATTTGGCTTATATGGGCGGTGGCCCGCCCATTGGTCAGATCCCGCCAATTTTTGGACCAATCACGTGGACTGTCACCAGATACATATCTACAACATGACAGCACTCTAGATAAAAAATTGTGCAAGTTATATCAATTTCAAAATTTGGCTTATAAGGGCGGGGCCACGCCCATTGGTCCGATCCCGCCCATTTTCTGACCAATTACGTAGAATGCCACCAGATACATATACACAACATTGCAGCACTCCCGATAGCAAATTGTGCAAGATATAAAAATTTCAAAATTTGGTCATTGTGGGCGGGGCCACGCCTTTTGGTCCGAACCCGCCCATTCTTGGACCAATCACGTAGATCGCCAACGGATATATATACACAAAATTCCAGGTCTCTCGCTAACAAATTGTGCAAGATATCACATTTTTTAAATTTGGCTTATATGGGCGGTGCCACGCCCATTGGTTCGATCCCGCCCGTTTTTGGATCAATCACGTAGACTGCCACCGTTTACATATACACAAAATTCCAGCACTCTCGCTAACAAATTGTGCAAAATATCTCAATTTCAAAATTTGGCTTATATGGGCGGGGCCACGCCCATTGGTCCGGTCCCGCCCAATTTTTCACCAATTACGTAGAATGCCACCAGAGACATATACGCAACAGTGCAGCACTCCCGCTAGCAAATTGTGCAAGATATCAAAATTTTGTCTATGTGGGCGGGGCCACGCCCATTGGTCCGATCCCGCCCATTTTTGGACCAATCACGTAGACTGCCACCGTTTACATATACACAAAATTCCAGCACTCTCGCTAACAAATTGTGCAAAATATCTCAATTTCAAAATTTGGCTTATATGGGCGGGGCCACGCCCATTGGTCCGATTCCGCCCATTTTTGGAAAATTCACATAATCTGCCAATAAATGCATACAAACAAAATTTCAGCACTATACCTATAATAGGAGCAGAAATATCGGATTTTTAACCTGCGATTTGTATGGGAGGTACCACGCCCCTTTGTCCAATTAATTTTTTTTTTCTATATAAACCATCTCGTGAAAATTTAGAATCGAATAAAAAAAAATCATCCAAATCGCTCCAGCCGTTCTGACGTGATGCCATTACACAGATGGACCGTTTCATTTTTATATATATAGATATACGCACAGCCAAGTATCATTAAACGAGATGTGTTTGCTAAAATGGCATATCTCTAAAAAAAAAGACAATTCAGATATCATCATCCCTCGTACATGCACCAACTTTCGTTTCGTCCGTGTCGGGAGCCACCAAACAGGTCTGTCTATCCAACCATTACAACCGCACCCAATACATGTCACTTACTTCTTCTTTAATTTTTAACTAAGTTGTTTTCATATACTGAAAACAACAATAACGATCTTGAGCCTGAGTGCAAAAACAAAATATGTACTATATCTATTGCCTATATAGTACTTCGACTTTTGAAGTTGTATTTATATTGCATACATTGAGGAGGCTTTCAAAATAACTGATTGTATCTTGCCCAGGAGAGGTTTGGTTAGGTTGAAGAGACGAGACGTTTCATTTCTCATGGACATATACTTAAGGCCGTTGCCTTCATTAGTGCACTACTCTCAAAACAACCAAAATGCTGTTGCCTTCTCATTTACGAAACCGTAATTCCTGAAATATGAAGTTAGTCCATCACTGTCTCATAAATAAAACATTGTGCACAAATCAATGCCTGCCGCTGCAGAAAACATACATAACTAACAATGGAAAATTCCCAAAAACTTTATGGAGCTAAAACAAAAAAAACAACCAAAAACGAGCCAACAACAAGCTTTACCATTGAACAAAATAGAACAAAGAATGTTACCAGTGATGCATCATCATTATCATCGTCGCCATCATTATCAGCGGCAGCAACAACAATACCAACAATACCACAAGTAGTTTTTGCAGTATCTCTACGAGCAGTAGCAGGAACAGCAGCCGTAGTAACAACACCAAAATCGAAAACTGAACAAAAATCACCAAAATTTGCAAATGCGCCTACTAAACAGGGAAAGAAAGTATTAGCTTCAAATATGTACGTAAACACTAAAGGGTCCTGCATCGGAGGGATTATATTTTTTAGAAGAAACTATTATGTCGATTTCGGAGATTAACCTTAGTATAGAGATCGACTATTGTCCAGAGGAAGTTCTCAACGCTCGGTTATTTTGCAGAAGAAGGCCTTAAAGGTCTACTCTACCACATAGCAAGTCCTCAGTAGTATATTTTTATGTAGAGAAAGACCTCAGAGGTCGACTCTAATACAGAGGAAGATCTCAGATGTCGACTCTTGGTTAGAGGAAGACCTTAGAGGTCAACTCTAGTATAGAAGAAGATCTCAGAGGTCGATTCTAGTATAGAGGAAGTCCTCAGAGGTCGACTCTAGTATAGAGGAAGTCCTCAGAGGTCGACTCTAGTATAGAGGAAGACCTCAGAGGTAGACTGTAGTATAGAGGAAGACCTCAGAGGTCGATTCTAGTATAGAGGAAGTCCTCAGAGGTCGACTCTAGTATAGAGGAAGTCCTCAGAGGTCGACTCTAGTATAGAGGAAGACCTCAGAGGTAGACTGTAGTATAGAGGAAGACCTCAGAGGTCGACTCTAGTATAGAGGAAGTCTTCAGAGATCGACTCTAGTATAGATGAAGTCCTCAGAGGTCGACTCTAGTATAGAGGAAGATCTCAGAGGTCGACTCTAGTATAGAGGTAGACTCTAGTATAGAGGAAGACCTCAGAGGTAGACTCTAGTATAGAGGAAGACCTCAGAGGTAGACTCTAGTATAGAGGAAGACCTCAGAGGTCGACTCTAGTATATAGGAAGTCCTCAGAGGTCGACTCTAATACAGAGGAAGATCTCAGAAGTCGACTCTTGGTTAGAGGAAGACCTTAGAGGTCGACTCTAGTATAGAGGAAGATCTCAAAGGTCGATTCTAGTATAGAGGAAGACCTCAGAGGTTGACTCTAGTATAGAGGAAGACATCATAGGTCGACTCTAGTATAGAGGAAGACCTCATAGGTCGACTCTAGTATAGAGGAAGACCTCATAGGTCGACTCTAGTATATAGAAAGACTTCAGACGTCGTCTCTGGTATAGAGGAAGACCTCAGACGTCGACTCTGGTATAGTGGAAGTCCTCAGAGGACGACTCTAGTATAGAGGAAGACTTCAAAGATCGACTCTAGTATAGAGGAAGTCCTCAGAGGTCGACTCTAGTATAGAGGAAGATCTCAGAGGTTGACTCTAGTATAGAGGAAGACCTCAGAAGTCGACTCTAGTATAGAGGAAGTCCTCTGAGGTCGACTCTAGTATAGTGGAAGACCTCAGAGGTAGACTCTAGTATAAAGGAAGACCTCAGAGGTCGACTCTAGTATAGAGGAGTACCTCAGAGGTTAACTCTAGTATAGAGGAAGACCTCAGAGGTCGACTCTAGTATAGAGGAAGACCTCAGAGGTCGACTCTAGTGTAGAGGAAGACCTCAGAGGTCGACTCTAGTATAGACGATGACCTCAGAGGTCGACTCTAGTATAGAGGAAGACCTCAGAGGTCGACTCTAGTATAGAGGAAGACCTCAGAGGTCGACTCTGGTGTAGAGGAAGACCTCAGAGGTAGACTCTAGTATAGAGGAAGACCTCAGAGGTAGACTCTAGTATAGAGGAGTACCTCAGAGGTTGACTCTAGTATAGAGGAATACCTCAGAGGTTGACTCTAGTATAGAGGAAGTCCTCAGAGGTTGACTCTAGTATAGAGGAAGTCCTCAGAGGTCGACTCTACTATAGAGGAAGTCCTCAGAGGTCGACTCTAGTATAGAGGAAAACCTCAGAGATAGATTCTAGAATAGAGGAAGACCTCAGAGGTCGACTCTAGCATAGAACAAGACCTCAGAGATCGACTCTAGTGTAGAGGAAGACCTCAGAGGTCGAATCTAGTATGGAGGAAGACCTCAGTGGTCGACTCTATAGAACAAGCCCTCTCAGGTCAACCCTAATTTAGAGTAAGACCTCTGAGGTCACCTCTAGTATAAAGGAAGGCCTCAGAGGTCGACTCTAGTATAGAGGAAGACCTCAGAGGTCGACTCTAGTACAGAGGAAGACCTCAGAGGTCGACTCTAGTATAGAGGGAGATCTCAGAGGTCGAACCTAGAACAGAGGAAGACCTCAGAGGTCGAACCTAGAACAGAGGAAGACCTCAAAGGTCGACTCTAGAATAGAGGAAGACCTCAGAGGTCGACTCTAGTATAGAGGAAGACCTCAGAGGTCGACTCTAGTATAGAGGAAACCCTCAGAGGTCGACTCTAGTATAGAGGAAGACCTCAGAGGTCGACTCTAGTATAGAGGAAGACCTCAGAGGTCGACTCTAGTATAGAGGAAGACCTCAGAGGTCGACTCTAGTATAGAGGAAGACCTCAGAGGTCGACTCTAGTATAGAGGAAGACCTCAGAGGTCGACTCTAGTATAGAGGAAGACCTCAGAGGTCGACTCTAGTATAGAGGAAGACCTCAGAGGTCGACTCTAGTATAGAGGAAGACCTCAGAGGTCGACTCTAGTATAGAGGAAGACCTCAGAGGTCGACTCTAGTATATAGGAAGACCTCAGAGGTCGACTCTAGTATATAGGAAGACCTCAGAGGTCGACTCTAGTATAGAGGAAGACCTCAGAGGTCGACTCTAGTATAGACGAAGACCTCAGAGGTCGACTCCAGTATAGAGGGAGACCTCAGATGTCGACTCTAGTATAGAGGAAGACCTCAGAGGACGACTGTAGTATATAGGAAGACCTCAGAGGTGGACTCTAGTATAGAGGAAGACCTCAGAGGTCGACTCTAGTATAGAGGAAGACCTCAGAGGTCGACTCTAGTAAAGAGGAAGACCTCAGAGGTCGACTCTAGTATAGAGGAAGACCTCAGAGGTCGACTCTAGTATAGAGGAAGACCTCAGAGGTCGACTCTAGTATAGAGGAAGACCTCAGAGGTCGACTCTAGTATAGAGGAAGACCTCAGAGGTCGACTCTAGTATAGAGGAAGACCTCAGAGGTCGACTCTAGTATAGAGGAAGACCTCAGAGGTCGACTCTAGTATAGAGGAAGACCTCAGAGGTCGACTCTAGTATAGAGGAAGACCTCAGAGGTCGACTCTAGTATAGAGGAAGACCTCAGAGGTCGACTCTAGTATAGAGGAAGACCTCAGAGGTCGACTCTAGTATAGAGGAAGACCTCAGAGGTCGACTCTAGTATAGAGGAAGACCTCAGAGGTCGACTCCAGTATAGAGGGAGACCTCAGATGTCGACTCTAGTATAGAGGAAGACCTCAGAGGACGACTCTAGTATAGAGGAAGACCTCAGAGGACGACTGTAGTATATAGGAAGACCTCAGAGGTCGACTCTAGTATAGAGGAAGACCTCAGAGGTCGACTCTAGTATAGAGGAAGACCTCAGAGGTCGACTCTAGTATAGAGGAAGACCTCAGAGGTCGACTCTAGTATAGAGGAAGACCTCAGAGGTCGACTCTAGTATAGAGGAAGACCTCAGAGGTCGACTCTAGTATAGAGGAAGACCTCAGAGGTCGACTATAGTATAGAGGAAGACCTCAGAGGTCGACTCTAGTATAGAGGAAGACCTCAGAGGTCGACTCTAGTATAGAGGAAGACCTCAGAGGTCGACTCTAGTATAGAGGAAGACCTCAGAGGTCGACTCTAGTATAGAGGAAGACCTCAGAGGTCGACTCTAGTATAGAGGAAGACCTCAGAGGTCGACTCTAGCATAGAGGAAGACCTCTGAGGTCGACTCTAGCATAGAGCAAGACCTCAGAGATCGACTCTAGTGTAGAGGAAGACCTCAGAGGTCGACTCTAGTATGGAGGAAGACCTCAGAGGTCGACTCTAGTATGGAGGAAGACCTCAGAGGACGACTGTAGTATATAGGAAGACCTCAGAGGTGGACTCTAGTATAGAGGAAGACCTCAGAGGTCGACTCTAGTATAGAGGAAGACCTCAGAGGTCGACTCTAGTATAGAGGAAGACCTCAGAGGTCGACTCTAGTATAGAGGAAGACCTCAGAGGTCGACTCTAGTATAGAGGAAGACCTCAGAGGTCGACTCTAGTATAGAGGAAGACCTCAGAGGTCGACTCTAGTATAGAGGAAGACCTCAGAGGTCGACTCTTGTATAGAGGAAGACCTCAGAGGTCGACTCTAGTATAGAGGAAGACCTCAGAGGTCGACTCTAGTATAGAGGAAGACCTCAGAGGACGACTCTAGTATAGAGGAAGACCTCAGGGGTGGACTCTAGTATAGAGGAAGACCTCAGAGGTCGACTCTAGTATAGAGGAAGACCTCAGAGGTCGACTCTAGTATAGAGGAACACCTCAGAGGTCGACTCTAGTATAGAGGAACACCTCAGAGGTCGACTCTAGTATAGAGGAAGAGCTCAGAGGTCGACTCTAGTATAGAGGAAGAGCTCAGAGGTCGACTCTAGTATAGAGGAACACCTCAGAGGACGACTCTAGTATAGAGGAAGACCTCAGAGGACGACTCTAGTATAGAGGAAGACCTCAGGGGTGGACTCTAGTATAGAGGAAGACCTCAGAGGTCGACTCTAGTATAGAGGAAGACCTCAGAGGTGGACTCTAGTATAGAGGAAGACCTCAGGGGTCGACTCTAGTATAGAGGAAGACCTCAGAGGTCGACTCTAGTATATAGGAAGACCTCAGAGGTCGACTCTATAGAAGAAGCCCTCTCAGGTCACCCCTAATTTAGAGTAAGACCTCTGAGGTCGACTCTAGTATAGAGGAAGACCTCAGATGTCGACTCTAGTATAGAGGAGATCTCAGATCGAGTCTAGAAAAGAGGAAGACCTCAAAGGTCGACTCTAGTATAGAGGAAGACCTCAGAGGTCGACTCTAGTATAGAGGAAGACCTCAGAGGACGACTCTAGTATAGAGGAAGACATCAGAGGACGACTCTAGTATAGAGGAAGACATCAGAGGACGACTCTAGTATAGAGGAAGACATCAGAGGACGACTCTAGTATAGAGGAAGACCTCAGGGGTGGAGGAAGACCTCAGAGGTCGACTCTAGTATAGAGGAAGAACTCAGAGGTCGACTTTAGTATAGAGGAAGACCTCAAAGGTCGACTCTAGTATAGAGGAACACCTCAGAGGTCGACTCTAGTATAGAGGAAGACCTCAGAGGTCGACTCTAGTATAGAGGGAGATCTCAGAGGTCGAACCTAGAACAGAGGAAGACCTCAGAGGTCGAACCTAGAACAGAGGAAGACCTCAAAGGTCGACTCTAGAATAGAGGAAGACCTCAGAGGTCGACTCTAGTATAGAGGAACACCTCAGAGGTCGACTCTAGTATAGAGGAACACCTCAGAGGTCGACTCTAGTATAGAGGAAGACCTCAGAGGTCGACTCTAGTACAGAGGAAGACCTCAGAGGTCGACTCTAGTATAGAGGGAGATCTCAGAGGTCGAACCTAGAACAGAGGAAGACCTCAGAGGTCGAACCTAGAACAGAGGAAGACCTCAAAGGTCGACTCTAGAATAGAGGAAGACCTCAGAGGTCGACTCTAGTATAGAGGAAGACCTCAGAGGTCGACTCTAGTATAGAGGAAAACCTCAGAGGTCGACTCTAGTATAGAGGAAGACCTCAGAGGTCGACTCTAGTATAGAGGAAGACCTCAGAGGTCGACTCTAGTATAGAGGAAGACCTCAGAGGTCGACTCTAGTATAGAGGAAGACCTCAGAGGTCGACTCTAGTATAGAGGAAGACCTCAGAGGTCGACTCTAGTATAGAGGAAGACCTCAGAGGTCGACTCTAGTATAGAGGAAGACCTCAGAGGTCGACTCTAGTATAGAGGAAGACCTCAGAGGTCGACTCTAGTATAGAGGAAGACCTCAGAGGTCGACTCTAGTATATAGGAAGACCTCAGAGGTCGACTCTAGTATATAGGAAGACCTCAGAGGTCGACTCTAGTATAGACGAAGACCTCAGAGGTCGACTCTAGTATAGACGAAGACCTCAGAGGTCGACTCTAGTATAGACGAAGACCTCAGAGGTCGACTCCAGTATAGAGGGAGACCTCAGATGTCGACTCTAGTATAGAGGAAGACCTCAGAGGACGACTGTAGTATATAGGAAGACCTCAGAGGTGGACTCTAGTATAGAGGAAGACCTCAGAGGTCGACTCTAGTATAGAGGAAGACCTCAGAGGTCGACTCTAGTATAGAGGAAGACCTCAGAGGTCGACTCTAGTAAAGAGGAAGACCTCAGAGGTCGACTCTAGTATAGAGGAAGACCTCAGAGGTCGACTCTAGTATAGAGGAAGACCTCAGAGGTCGACTCTAGTATAGAGGAAGACCTCAGAGGTCGACTCTAGTATAGAGGAAGACCTCAGAGGTCGACTCTAGTATAGAGGAAGACCTCAGAGGTCGACTCTAGTATAGAGGAAGACCTCAGAGGTCGACTCTAGTATAGAGGAAGACCTCAGAGGTCGACTCTAGTATAGAGGAAGACCTCAGAGGTCGACTCTAGTATAGAGGAAGACCTCAGAGGTCGACTCTAGTATAGAGGAAGACCTCAGAGGTCGACTCTAGTATAGAGGAAGACCTCAGAGGTCGACTCTAGTATAGAGGAAGACCTCAGAGGTCGACTCTAGTATAGAGGAAGACCTCAGAGGTCGACTCTAGTATAGAGGAAGACCTCAGAGGTCGACTCTAGTATAGAGGAAGACCTCAGAGGTCGACTCCAGTATAGAGGGAGACCTCAGATGTCGACTCTAGTATAGAGGAAGACCTCAGAGGACGACTCTAGTATAGAGGAAGACCTCAGAGGACGACTGTAGTATATAGGAAGACCTCAGAGGTCGACTCTAGTATAGAGGAAGACCTCAGAGGTCGACTCTAGTATAGAGGAAGACCTCAGAGGTCGACTCTAGTATAGAGGAAGACCTCAGAGGTCGACTCTAGTATAGAGGAAGACCTCAGAGGTCGACTCTAGTATAGAGGAAGACCTCAGAGGTCGACTATAGTATAGAGGAAGACCTCAGAGGTCGACTCTAGTATAGAGGAAGACCTCAGAGGTCGACTCTAGTATAGAGGAAGACCTCAGAGGTCGACTCTAGTATAGAGGAAGACCTCAGAGGTCGACTCTAGTATAGAGGAAGACCTCAGAGGTCGACTCTAGTATAGAGGAAGACCTCAGAGGTCGACTCTAGCATAGAGGAAGACCTCTGAGGTCGACTCTAGCATAGAGCAAGACCTCAGAGATCGACTCTAGTGTAGAGGAAGACCTCAGAGGTCGACTCTAGTATGGAGGAAGACCTCAGAGGTCGACTCTAGTATGGAGGAAGACCTCAGAGGACGACTGTAGTATATAGGAAGACCTCAGAGGTGGACTCTAGTATAGAGGAAGACCTCAGAGGTCGACTCTAGTATAGAGGAAGACCTCAGAGGTCGACTCTAGTATAGAGGAAGACCTCAGAGGTCGACTCTAGTATAGAGGAAGACCTCAGAGGTCGACTCTAGTATAGAGGAAGACCTCAGAGGTCGACTCTAGTATAGAGGAAGACCTCAGAGGTCGACTCTAGTATAGAGGAAGACCTCAGAGGTCGACTCTAGTATAGAGGAAGACCTCAGAGGTCGACTCTTGTATAGAGGAAGACCTCAGAGGTCGACTCTAGTATAGAGGAAGACCTCAGAGGTCGACTCTAGTATAGAGGAAGACCTCAGAGGACGACTCTAGTATAGAGGAAGACCTCAGGGGTGGACTCTAGTATAGAGGAAGACCTCAGAGGTCGACTCTAGTATAGAGGAAGACCTCAGAGGTCGACTCTAGTATAGAGGAACACCTCAGAGGTCGACTCTAGTATAGAGGAACACCTCAGAGGTCGACTCTAGTATAGAGGAAGAGCTCAGAGGTCGACTCTAGTATAGAGGAAGAGCTCAGAGGTCGACTTTAGTATAGAGGAACACCTCAGAGGACGACTCTAGTATAGAGGAAGACCTCAGAGGACGACTCTAGTATAGAGGAAGACCTCAGGGGTGGACTCTAGTATAGAGGAAGACCTCAGAGGTCGACTCTAGTATAGAGGAAGACCTCAGAGGTCGACTCTAGTATAGAGGAAGACCTCAGGGGTCGACTCTAGTATAGAGGAAGACCTCAGAGGTCGACTCTAGTATATAGGAAGACCTCAGAGGTCGACTCTATAGAAGAAGCCCTCTCAGGTCACCCCTAATTTAGAGTAAGACCTCTGAGGTCGACTCTAGTATAGAGGAAGACCTCAGATGTCGACTCTAGTATAGAGGAGATCTCAGATCGAGTCTAGAAAAGAGGAAGACCTCAAAGGTCGACTCTAGTATAGAGGAAGACCTCAGAGGTCGACTCTAGTATAGAGGAAGACCTCAGAGGACGACTCTAGTATAGAGGAAGACATCAGAGGACGACTCTAGTATAGAGGAAGACATCAGAGGACGACTCTAGTATAGAGGAAGACCTCAGGGGTGGAGGAAGACCTCAGAGGTCGACTCTAGTATAGAGGAAGAACTCAGAGGTCGACTTTAGTATAGAGGAAGACCTCAAAGGTCGACTCTAGTATAGAGGAACACCTCAGAGGTCGACTCTAGTATAGAGGAAGACCTCAGAGGTCGACTCTAGTATAGAGGAAGAGCTCAGAGGTCGACTCTAGTATAGAGGAAGAGCTCAGAGGTCGACTCTAGTATAGAGGAAGACCTCAGAGGTCGACTCTAGTATAGAGGAAGACCTCAGAGGTCGACTCTAGTATAGAGGAACACCTCAGAGGTCGACTCTAGTATAGAGGTACACCTCAGAAGTCGACTCTAGTATAGAGGTACACCTCAGAGGTCGACTCTAGTAAAAAGGAAGACCTCTAGTAGAGAATAGAGGATGGCCTGAAAGGTCGTATAGAGGTTGACGTCAATTTTTGTCACTGTAAATTCGGTGAATACCGGATACGTCTACTCTAGTACTGGGTGAGACCAGAAACGTGAACTTCAGCATAATTTCATTCATTCGAATCAACTGAGGATGGCCTTGAAGATCAATCCTAGTATTAGGATGTAATATATAGAATGAACTCAGTTAACGAGACTATAATATTGAGAAGGTCCCCTGTCAACGTATGTAGTATAGGGGATGACCTCAGTGGGCGACGCTAGCGTAAATGAGGAACTAGATTACTTTAAAGTTCGAGCCTAGAAAAGGTAATTCTTTTTGCAGCACCCTTTGATGGGAAATTTAAATCTTCTTCATAAGAACAAGTGTCAGTCAATGGTTGTGATTGTTGTTCTCTTGCCATTGATGTGCTGATGTTACTCCTGCTGAGAATTTGGCAATGACTACCACTTGCATTTGTAGTGTGTCTGACGGTGTGGGTAGGAGAGCATGGACGGATGACTGAATGGCTGGATGTGTTGATATTTTTGATGGAATGCAATGCATGATGCATATGTACATGCAACGGTCATATCTATATGCACCATGGACACATATGTATGTACATACATTCTGGCATCCAACAGCAGCAGAAGCCGCCACTGACTACTGTGTAATTTGGTATGCAATACAACGCCGGCAACTTGTGATTCTTTTCATTTGCCTGTCTTTTGTGTAGTAACACTGGTGGCTGGTCGGACATATTGGTGGCTCTTGTCGAGGAGCTGATGCAGGATGTTGCTCTTCTTGGTGGCTGTTGTTACTTTTAGAGTGTTTACTTGCCATGGTATAGTTTGTATCACGAATTTGAATGTTGTCGTTGCTGATGCGCTGCTCCTCCTTGTATTTGCAGCCGATTGTTGTTCATATGAAGAAGGCTGACTGACATCCAGCGAATTTCAATATCTTTCCTAAGAACGGAACTTAAAATTTAGTCATAAACACATATGCTTGCGCTTCCCACACGAACAATCCTTACTCTCTCTCCCCGGTGGTTCCTAGTTTGCTTGTATAGTTGCTTGTATTGTTTGTTGTTCTAGGTCTATGGTAGGGAAGATCAAATGGGATTTTTACTAATCGTGGGATCTGTAGACTTAACTCGGCGATGTTCCAGCAAGATTTGAGAATTATTTAGGTATGGGCAAATTTAATTAGGAAATTTCGAATTGTTATACAAATTTTTCTCTTTGCAGAATTCTGTATATGCATCCCTAATCCATATGTTGGCGACTGGTTAGGATATCTGACATTTTAGTTCAGTTTGTTCTCGGTATCACTCTGAAATCTCCAACTTGCAAATTAGTTATCAGCTGAAGGAAAAATATAGCGTTACTGCCACTGTTAGGGCTATTGATTATACTACTGCAGTTACTGGAATATCGGTTTAAGACCACATCTGCTGCAAAACGAATAGTTTGAGCTACTCGGTAAGAACAATGTGTTAATTTTACATTTCCACTTTTACAGTGGGGAACACAACATTTCGTTAAGGCATATTGTATATAAGTTCATAGTTATACCCTATACCACACTGTGGTCCAGGGTATTATGAGTTTGTGCATTTTTTTTGTAACACTTGGTACCTCCCACACAAAGGGACCATTGTGGGATAAAAAGTTAACTGCTAATAACTAGAATGCCAGTGCACATAAATACTTGAAATTTTGTACAGCGTAATGCTTTCATAGTGCCTACAATCCGGTGAAAAATTACGGTTATTGTTACGCCCCTTTTGATAGCTCCCACACAAATGTACCATTTTATACAAAAGATTAGCAGCTTATAGCGTCAGTAACAATGCACGAAAATACTAAAAAATTTTGCACAGTGTAATTAAACTATAACCCTGTGAAAAATGGGCGTTATCAATCACCCCTATTGGAACCTCCTAAACAAAATGACCAAATCGTACCAAAATTTAATAGAGCATAACGTTAATATAGTTCACATAAATGCTTAAAATTCGGCACAGTGCAATGTATTTGAAGTATCTACTGTTTATAGAACAAGTAAGAAAGTTCAGTCAGATAAACCGACGTACGAAACCCTCCACCTTCAGTCCCAACGGAAAAATGTCCGTTGATTTTTCTTCTTTTTCATAATAAAAAACCGTTATGACTCTCTCTGTGTTTACAGAATAACGTGTTTAGATTCATGTAAAGAGTTACATTTTGAATTGTCTCCAAGTATTTAAGCAAATGGGACCGTTGATTTATCATCTAAGGAGTAATGTTTATACCCTACGCCACACTGTGGTACAGGGTATTATGACTTTGTGCATTTGTTTGTAACACCCAAAAGGAGAAGAGATAGATCCATCCACCGATCGACTTGTAATCACGTTCTGAGTCGATTTAGCTATGTCCGTCTGTCTGTCTGTCTGTCCGTCTGTCTGTAGATGTATCCTTGTAATCAAAGTACAGGTCGTAATTAATTTGGTTAAAATCGGTTCAGATTTAGATATAGCCCCCATATATACGTTACTCCCGATTTCACACCCTAAGAAAAAAAATCGCTTCTGTAGTATATTTGGTAGAAACATATTATTTTCGGGAAAATTAACTTTTTTCTAAAGTCGGAAGAAAATTCCTGTAACTTATTTAAATATTTCCCCGTTTTTTAGGATTATTTGCACCGAAACCCCGAAAAAAATAATGTTGATAAAAGAGTTATTCAAACATATTTTTAGGTATGTAAATATCATATATTTGCACAAAAATATATTTTATTTAAATTTTGCTCTCAAAAATATTTGTTTACTGTTTTTTCTCCGTGCATGTAAGCGCCGTAAAAAATTTATTTTATAACCGATCAGTAAAAAAATTGGCAGAAAGAGGTTTCTTATTATATGAAGGGATACTTCCAAATTCAGAGAAAATCGGTTCAGATTTTGATATAGCCCCCATATATATGTTACCCCCGATTTGACATGTAAGTGCTGTAGAGACTGTATTTTATATCCGGTCAGTACGAAATTTGACAGAAAGAAGTTTCAAAAAGAAATTCTTAATGTACATTGCCGAGGTGCTGTAGGGTATTATATAGTCGGCCCCGCCCGACTTTAACCTTTCCTTACTGGTTTTAGTTGTGCCCTTTTCAACTTATAATCCGAGTAACATTTTTCAGTTAAAAAGGTACAACTCAAAAAAATACCAATATTTATATACAAACTTTTTTCATGACAAGAGTAACAACTCAAAAAAATTTTTATTTTTCTAAAATCAATAAAAAAAAACAAAAAGGAAAATAGAGTTATTATTTTTTTCTATTATATTTTATTGCAACGACATTTTCTTTTTTTTGTAATATACCATTATATTAACGGAAACAGTTTTTGGCCTCTACTGACATTTTTTAAATTTTGAGTTGTTACCCTTTTGTGGAACAGGTGCGATATATGTCGATGCCTAGAAGTGACCCACCGAAATGCCGGGACAGTATACCTTTTTTGACCGATATAACTTTTTCCGGAAACCAGAACCTCTGCCGATCACTAACCCCTACCATTTGTCGCATTATGTTAGGAGTCCACTGGCGAAGTTGGTCAATGACGTTTAATCCGATCAATGGTATTTTAATGTGCAGTCAACGATTTTTAATTCGATGCAATGATCTTGGACATGTAGCAATACTTAATTCAAGGTTGCACTGAAAAAAAAATTGTCAGAAAATTACAGAAATGATCCAAAGACGTCATTAGTTTTTAAAATAAGTACATTTTGTACTTATTTTAAAACATGTGGATTAAGGGTCATTGACATGGTTTAATGATCTTTTGACAGTTGTCAATCACCTTTAACCCGGATCAATGACTTTTGACAGAGGTTGGTGACCTTTAATCAGGGGTTAATGACTTTTGATAGGGTTAAATTACCTTTAATCCTGATTTAATGACACTTGGCGGATGTCAATGACTTATGTGACAGAGTAAATGACCTTTGTCCGGCGTTAATTAGCCTTATTTAGCTAGTGATCTTTAACGTGTTGTCAATATTAGTGTCAATGATTTTTGATAAGCAAATTTTGCTATATTTCACTAAAAGTCCCTTATTGATCCATGTTTTGAAATTGTCCACATATAAATGACGACTCTTTGGTGTGTGATCACTTCTCTCACGCACTGTATGTACTACATGCACTTGTCTACTTAACATAGCCGAAATTCTCTTAGTGGCATTTGTTGTAGTTGTATTGAAGAGTTAGTTGCCACTGTTTGTTTTATTTCTCCCCCTATTGTCAGTAGTAGTTGCACTCGTATGTAGTAGTAGTAGTAGTGGTGTTTATGTAGTGGTAGTGTGTTTGTGCTTTTGTTTGTAAGTACCCAGCGGCGGAATGCATGAGCTATAAGGCCTTATATCAGGCCTTCTTAGTCATGACGGAGGCCTTCCCTACACATTACCTGTTCCTTTCCATTTAACATTGCGTGAGATTGGGAGGCAAGGCCTTCCTTTCCATTTCCCTACAAGAATGTTCCAAAAGGCCTTCATAGATAAGGGATAACGCATGTCAGAAAAAATCAGGCCTTCCGGAAGGACTATAAAAGAAGGTCTGCTGAAGGCTAATTTAAATAATGCATACATCATGTCTGAAAAAATCAGGCCTCGAAAGTCTTCGAAGTTTTGATAGACGCCCATCTGGTTCTTCCGCTGCAGAATTGAAAAAATGATACTAATATTAATTTTTTTAGTAACTATTATTTTTTATTTTAATGTTTCTTTTATTTGCATAACACACAAAAAAATAATTTAATTCAACTTAAAAAGTATAAACCAAAAAAAACAACAAAATAATTCAATTCAATAAATAACCTAAAATCTTTTATTATTTAAAACCTTTAAAACACCTGAATGCAAGATCAGAAGCTGATAACAACTGATAGCGTTTTATGAAAACTGTTTTTGGTTTTGTTTTTTCTTGCTTTTTTCATCCCCCTCTCTAAGCACAAGTTCTTGTTGTTGTGTGTACGAAACTAAAGTGATAGAATTTAACAAAATGATTCGTCCCGCGGCGATTGTTTTTTTGCTTGTTTTAAGACAGATTTTTTTGTAATTATGTGTCACAATTAAAAAATTAATATTGATTGATAAGTGCAAAAAAGTAAAAAAACTATTTCCGCGTTTGCAAAATCATTTCTCCTTTAAACAAGCGCGACGAACCGTCTTGTTAATTTGCATTCCCTTCACATTACGTTGGAATTTGTATAACGGCATACTTCGTTTTGTTGTTGCTGCTCTTTCATTTGTGGTATTTAAGCACGATGAACTACGAACCACTCGCTTTTGCATTCCCTCTGCCTTCGTTTTAGAAGGCCTTCTTCAGGCTATCAAAAAGGAAGATTACAGGTATGTTGAGATTTACATAGCGTTTATTGTTTTTGCTCTTTCATTTGATAAGAACGATCGACGATGAACCACTCTCTCTTACATTCCCTCTGTCTTCGCTTTAGAAGGCATTCTTCAGGCTATCAAAAAGGAAGATTCTTTGTTGGGATTTGGATAACGTTTTTTTTTTTCATTTGTTGTATTTGTTATGAACGCTGGACTACGAACCACACGCTCTCACATTCCCTCTCCATTCTTTTAGAAGTCCTGTATCATGCCTGATATTGGCATGCCTTCAACTGATCAATAATCATGCATTTGGCAGGCCTTACATAGGGAAGTCCTTGCCGAATAAGGCCTTCCGCATGTCTTATATATGGAAGGCCTCGCAATTTCCGCCGCTGGGTAGTCGTGCTGTTGTTTTGCCTAAAGTATGAGAGTGTCTGTCTGTCTGTTTGTCGACGCTTGTTTCGCTTGTTTTGATTGACGAGTGTTGTTTAGAGTTTTCATTTGGTTGGTTGTTGTTCCATTTAGGGCTGAATGAGTGCTTCTCCCCGGCTGCACATGGACATTCATGTATAAGAGTATGTTCGTGTAAGTAAGGCTTTTCTCCATATGCCCTTTCTTGGTATACACACTTGTCTCTGTGTGTGTGTGTGAGAGGGATGTATGTCAAATCAATGCAATTTTCATTACAAGTGTTTCTTGTGTTCTTCTGTAGTGTTTGTGAGGACTTTGAGGTTTGTTTGTTTTCGTGTTGTACGTGTATCGGACTCCATTCATTACCACTGATTTGTTGTCTTTTAGTTAGAAAGGCTTTCTTCTGTGGATGTTGCATTGTTTATGAATCTTTCTGGAGGATGGATTAAGTTCTTGTTGAGAGTGAAGGCTTTAAGTTGAGGACTGGAGATGGGATACGGAAATGCGATTAAGCTTTTTGTATATCATATATGTACATATGATCCGACAGCAGAATTATTATACCCTACACCGCACTGTGGTATATGACTTTACGCCCTAAAGGATAAACGAGAACCCTACTTCTGGTTTGTTTACATATTTTGTGTTGGTGGATTTACAGATAATTTGGATTAGAAGTATAGAAGTTGTTATAGAATCAATATTTCACTTAATGTTAATCCTTTGTCGGATAAGTACTAGAAGGAGTGGACCAATAGGGCCCATCTTCGAAAGGAGCCAAAGATTGAAAAAATATAACCACATATCAAATTTGAAGGTAATGCTAAAATTGATTTCCGCCGAACATACTTAGGCTCTTAGGTCGCTCCTTCATAACAAATGCTGTAAGACCTCCTCCACTGGAGTGAGGGTATAATAATAATGTTAAAAACTTTAAAAGCTCTATCATTTCGAGAACTTTGCTTTGGTCTTTAATAAATAATGTGTCTAGTGCATAGCTTCGCAACATTTTTTGTTTATAAATGTAACTTGAGGTCCATGTAGAAATCTATAATCAATGGCTTTTCTTGTCTTGCCAAAATGGAGTACAAAATTACAGTTCTTTGTTCTCAGGTCACCAGCATTAAGGTATAGATATGTCGTCAGACATGTGGGAACTCCCTCAACTGTCTTCCGACCCGAAGGTATTTTTATCTTGAACTTCTGCTGTCATTTCACCCAATGACCCTATTTCATTTATGCTTCTTGTGCTGAGCTATCGTAATGCACTTGGAGCCAATTAACCTTGATTTGAACATTATCACCCCACCCAACCAGCACCCACCCCGCTCCCCAGCACTCAGCAAACAGCCAAACTGTCAGAAATGTTAACGAACGAGTTTTTAGAAAATGAGAACTTACGGAAAGTGCAATCACCAAAATTTGCATATTCTGGTGAAACCAGTTCCACCGCCGCAATTCTACAGCTTCATGCCGAGTCAAAAAGGAAACACTCAACTTAGAGAGACATTTGCCGCATTAAGCTGTTGCTTCCAGAAGTTGAAATCTATGCATGTACGAAGAGGACGACCTCGAGCACTAGAAAAGAGAGAGGGAGGAGAACAACATGTTTTCCAACGACTTTAATTTAAAATGTCAATAGCAAAGTGTACTTTATCATGATTGCCACAAAAGACTTTGTACAGCCATCCACCGCAAGTTCTAATACACTTCACACATACATACAAGTATATACATATGAATATCCCCTCTCACAAACGGAAACGGATGTGCCGAGTCGGGTCATAGATACCAAATAGCGTCACCAACCCATCCACACATACATACATACCTATTTACCCAAAAGATTCGTTGGCTTTGGGTATTTTTTCTCGTGACTACTACTCTTGTACTTTCCTATTGGCAATAGTGAAAATGCGTGGTTTAAATTTTCAATTAATATGCAACCGAAAATTGGATTTTCTCTGCGAATCGTTCTTTGTTGGTGTTTTGGGTTATTCAGAATTTCTACTACAACTACTGTCACTATCATCACATCAGCTTCTCCACGAGTGCCAACTGCTCAAACATTACACTTCTTATGGGTACCTTCAAAGCCAGAGAAAGTTCGTTGGGAGGTATGAAAAACAACTTAATATCCAAAATGCTTATGCAAATATGTTGTGAGTTTTTTTCTTCGGGCACAATCTCTTAATGTAGGCTGATAATTGAAGGCAAATTGTAGCAACATACGAGTATATTGCACATAGCACAAATGTCAGCAACTGAACGTAGGTTCGGCTTTAACATATTCTCTATTAGGAAGAAACCGCGATTTTGTCCGTGAGAATTGTCTCTTATCTTAAGTACCCAAATAATATGAAACAATGAAACGGAAATGTCAGTCGAGTAAGTCGATTGGCAATTTCGTCACGCTCCTCAACACGTTAGCGACGAAGAAACTATAAATGTGTGTGTGGAAATGCAGAAGATTCGGATAGGAGTTCACCAATATGGCTCCTTTTTTGAATATGGCCAGATATAGGCAGAAATATTAATTCAATCGTTTACTCGTTTCGTGCTCATCAGCCAGACAGACGGTCGGACATTGTTCGAATGACTTAAAATATCCTAAAATGGATTCCCGCAGAATATACATAAGTCTTAATCTATCTTAATCTTTGATCTACTATAGTTTTCGCCCTTATCAAGCGCCTTATTCAAGGAGATATTACCGATATTTTTTATCGAAAAATATTGATCACGATTATTCTCCCTAGATGCCTTATTTAACGAGATATAACCGTTTAAAGTTTTGGAAAAATTTCAATTTTTTACCAAAAAAAAAGTGATCCTAAATGTTCGTCCTTTTTGGTTTAGGAGTCTTATTTAGGGAGATATGACCGTTTAAAGTTTTGGTAAGAACCAGAAAGTATCCGTCCTTTTTGCCCTAGAGACCTTATTTAACGAGATATACCGTTTAAAGTTTTGAAACGAAACTTAGAATGTTTGACCAAAAATATAGTGATAACGAATTTTCGCTCTTTTTGGTTTAGGAGACTTACTTAGCGAGATACGACCGTTCAAAAGTTCGATTTTTTTACCAAAATGTAGTGATCACAAAATTCCATTCTTTTTGGTTTAGGAGATTTATTTAACGAGATTTAACCGTTTAAAGTTTTGCAAAGAAATTTCGAATTGTTAACCAAAATATAGTGTTTACGAATGTTTGTCATTTTTGTCCTGGGGGCCTTACTTAACGAGATATGACCGTTTAGAGTTTTGCAAAAAAAAAAAATCGTACTCACGAATTTTTGTACTTTTTGGTTTAGGAGACTTATTACACGAGATATATCCTAGGTCTCTAATTTA
This sequence comes from Eudasyphora cyanicolor, assembly GCA_963930755.1. Lineage (NCBI taxonomy): Eukaryota > Metazoa > Arthropoda > Insecta > Diptera > Muscidae > Eudasyphora > Eudasyphora cyanicolor. Next base: position 7,864,648 of record OZ005735.1, on the reverse strand, counting down.
ACAAAATGATACCCCCAATTTTTGCAAAGAAATTTCGTATTTTGTACCAAAAAAAATTTAATCACGATTTTTTGTTCTTTTAGCTCCAGGAGCCTTATTTAACGATATATGACCGTTTAAAGTTTTGGAATGAAATATCGCCCCTTTGCCCTAGGGGCGTTTTTTTTAACAAGATATGAGTCTAAAATTTTTCAAATAAATTTCGAATTTTAGACCACAGTTGCAAATTTCAGTTATTTTTACCCTAGGAACATTATTTAACGAGATAAGACCGTTTAAAGTTTTGGAAAAAATTGTTGGGCCAAAAAATAGTGCTTAAGAATTATGGTCCTGTTTGCCCTAGGGAACTTATTTAACAAGATATGATATAACCTCTAAAGTTTTGCAAAGAAATTTCAATTTTTTTACCAAAAAAATAGTAATCACAATTTTTTCTCATTTATGCCCTAGGGGTCTTATTTAACGAGATATGACCGTTTAAAGTTTGCAAAAATCTTTCGAATTTTTGACCAAAAATGGTGATAACGAATTTCCGTATTTAGCCCTGGGGGCCTTAGTTAACGAGATATGACCGTTTAAGGTTTTGGAAACAATGTTCGATTTTTTATCAAAAAATAGTGGTCACAAATTTCCTTTCTTTTTGGTTAAAGAAACTTATTTTGCGAGATATGACCGTTTAAAGTTGTGGAAAGAAATTTCAAAAATTTGTAACAAAAAATAGTAAAAACTAATAATTGTCCTTCTGCCCTTGGGACTTTATTTAAAGAGATATAAAGTAATGAAAAGAATAGTTGTCACGAATTTTGGTCCTTTTTCCATACCGTCTCTGATATCTAAAATTAATTTTTGTTTCAAAGTTGATGAAAATCGGTTCACTTAAAACCATAGTCCGCATATAAATTTATCTTTTGATTTTCCAATCGATTTTTTGAGAATTTTGGTATATAGGATAATATTTGAGCGGTAAACATTTGCAATTAAAAACAAAAAGGACTATAATTTGACCGTTTCATAACCAGACAAACACTAAATCAACAGTGGGGAAAAACATGACCCTAACTTTGAATTGGGCTTTCAGGGCCGCTGTAGTTTGTGGCTCATTCGCACGATCTGCGACATAAGGAAAACCCCAGTTCACATCACCTTGACGTGAGATGACCATGCCCCCAAATCGCTCGTGCAGAATGTCCAATGAGGCATGAGCTGTGTGGCACGTAGCGCCGATCTGTTAAAAACCACATGTCGTTGATGTCCATATCATCCAATGAAGGACAAAAGAAGTTGATAATCGACGACCTATAGCACTCCCCATTGGCGTTTATGTACAGGCCAACGTCGTTATCACAGACATATGAAAGGTATGTAACAGTGAATTTTTCAGAATGCACAGGAGCCTCTTAGATCTAATGTCGATTAGTATCGCCCCAAAATCAACAACTTTGTTTATTGACATGGCCGTTCATCAAGAAATTGGTCTCATCGCTGAAGATAATTTTCGATGAAAATCGCGCGAAACGTTGCCCGAACAGATGCTTCAAAATTTACCCTGATCTTCATGAAATTTAGTGAATACGATTCAATATGACATATAAACAATATGTACTGTATTAGGTCAAATTAAGGTATAGCCCCAATGCATAACTCTGCTCGGATCTAAGATATGTCCGTTGTGGAATTTTGTTACCAATCTTTGTGAAATTAAGTAGGATTGTTTTATTACAGATCATTTAATTATAGTAAATAATTAAGGTCGACTGACAAAATACCAAAGTAAAAATTAGGATTTTTTAATCAAAAACCAACTTCGAAGAGAAGTGATTCGATGTTATACGATGTTATAAAAAGTATAGTAGGTCCGGGATACCTAAATTCAATTTTCAATTTATTGTCTAGGTATCCTCAACATATATATTGACATAATCATCCGCTGTGCACTTTTAGATGGTTTTTTGAGAGACATAAGGGTTAGACGTGTTTGGGTGTGCTTGGATTTCTTTTTGTCTATTTTGACAAAAAGAAAGACAACTCAAATATCATTGATTATTCCTGATTTTTATACCTTCACTTTAGTGTGACGAGGGCATATATCATTTGCTACGAAAAAAAGTGTAACACATCGAAGGAGTGATCCAAGACCCTAAGTATGTTCGGCGGATATTCGTTTTGGGTCATTTTAAGACGAATGAGCAATGTCCGTCCGTCTGTCTGTCTGTCTATCTGTCTGTCTGTCTGTCTGTCTGTGTGTCTGCTGGCTGGTGCGCACGATAACTCTCGAAAGGAGTAACCGATTGACTTCAAATTTGGTACGTGGTAATATTTTTTTCTATCTCCGGCTAAGTTCGAAGATGGGCCATATTGGTCCACTCCTTCTAGTACCTCCCCCACAAAGTGTTAAAATGTTGTGAAATATTGAATCTTTAATAACTGCAATACTAATTATTCGAATCTTCTGAAATTCCACACATAGCATTAGTTTATTAGTCGCTATCAACTGGAGAAAAATGGGCCATGTTGCTACGCCCCGTTTGGTACCTCCCACACAAATGCACCATTTTGCACCAAAAGTTAACAGCTTATAACATTAATACCAGTGCATAAAAATACTTGAAATTTTGTACAGTGTAATGCTTTCATAGTGCCTACAGTCCAGTGAAAAATGGGTGTCATATTCACGCCCCTTTTGATACCTCTTACACAAAGGTACCATTTTGCACCAAAAGATAACAGCTTATAACATTAATACCAGTGTATAAAAGCACTTGAAATTTTGTACAGTGTAATGCTTTTATAGTGTCTTTTGCACTGTGAAAAATGGACGCTATTTCCACGCCCCTTTTTGTATCTCCCACACAAAGGTACCATTTTGCACAAAAAGTTAAGAGCTCACAGCATGAGTACCAATGCCCGAAAATGCAACAACATTTTGCACAGTGTATCGCTTTTGAAGTCCCTATAGCCCAGTAAAAAATGGCCGTTATCACCACGCCCCTTTTTGTACCTCCCACACAAAATGGCCAAATCATACCAAAATTTAATATTTCATAACGTTAATATACCAGTCCAAAAAATGTTTATAATTCGGCGCTGTGTAATGTATTTAAAGAATCTACTATTCAGCGAAAAATAGGTGTATTTGTTAAAAACTTTCTGGGACCTCCCATACAAATTGACAGAATAATTCGTTTAATATTCCATATTACATTACTCACAAAGTGAGGGTATACCTTAGTCGGTTTACCCGACTGAAACTTTCCTACTTGGTTATGCAAAAAACAAACCCAGTATCATGTCTCAGCCACCGTATTCGCTGGATTTTACTACCAGTGATTTCTTCTCGTAGAAAAAATTATTCCCAGGGAATAATATTGAAACATTATCTGGTTAAGGTTTATTGAGGTCAATACATTCTTGACCTTTATAAACCAAACCTCGTAGAGGTAATCTTACATTATGCATTGGCATCAACAGCAATTGGTATGCACTTTTGTGCTCACCAACTGTATTCAAGTAGTCCCAGTAACGCGTTTACGATCAGGTATACATATCTTTCATTTGGCGAGATTGCTGACACGGAAGCTAGGCGGTTCAGTTATTGTGATTTGTAATACAACAAAAACGATCACCGATAGATAGAATTGGCTTTCCATTTAAAAAAATTAAAATAATTTTGAAACTTTTCCAAAATTCCTTTGAATTTCATCTCTGTTTTTCTACAAATCATAACATGTGAACAGGGCTAATGCCCATTCGAATTTATATGGATATTACAGAGATTCCATTGCACTATTGTTAGTGTGGTTAGTGCAAGAGTCACAGACAAGTGTTGTGTTGCATATTCGCATGCAATTTTTCACATTTGATTAACTTGCCTCTGCCCCCCCCCAACTCTCGTTATGGATTTATGTATGCTCTTCCATGCATATATTTGTAAATTTGTACTCGTATGAATGCCTACATATGCTTTCGTTCACAGTTAGTTGCAGTTCTCTCCCACTGCGTCAAAAACTGGCAAATGCAAAACTATTCTATGGCTGCCGCCCAAGTGTTAGTACTTGACACACCTTTGCTATTCTTACTATTGTGTGGCTTCAGAATATTTTTTGGCTGCCACCTCGTTTTTCTAATCATATGATGTTTGTGCATTTTGGCGAATGGAATTTTTGTTGGTACTGAACCAACAGGGAAGGACAACCATTATTAGAATGCAAGGAATATTAGCTATTGTATGAAATTTTGAAAAAGGTTTAATATTGTAGCAGTGATTAGAATAAACATCATTTACTATTGGCCAAAAGTGTAGCACAGCGAAGGAGTGGCCTAAAACCCTAAGTATTTTCAGCGGAAATCCGTTTTTGGACATCATAAGTCATTTTAGCAATGTCCGTCCGTCTGTCCCTCTAGCTGGTAAACTCATTCTACGAGTAGTAACTATCTCACAAAGAGTATCATTTATGGTGTTTTCTTTTCTAAAAAAGGATGTTGCCCTGTCAGAGAGCAGTATTTTAAAAATGTGGCCTACAACCTTTTGTACTGTTGCATTTCTAATGTTCCGAACGTAAAACAAAATTGGAAAATGGTAAACTTTTAACTTATGGTGTTTTCCTTTGTGCCAAAAAATGCTACATTTTTTATGCCTTTCGCCCCAAAAATGCCTTTTTGTCTTCGATTGTAAAATAAATGCTGCACTGTGAAAGGGTTTCGTTTTCTTTTGTGAAAAATGTCGCACTTGTACGGGGCAAAAATGCAACATTTCAGCCCTTTATTTAATCGAAGGGGTGGACGCTGCCCTACAAAACAGATATTTTTTCGGCGTCGAGCGAATAGCCTAAATACCCGCGTGTGTCCGTGCGTGCTTTTTTATAATGAAGTTTGGTCAGATGCTTTATTTAGGCGGCGCCGTGGAGTATTCTTTGTTTTTAGTTTACTTTTAGTGAGTTAGGGCCTTATTCATAAAAAGTTAAAGTAGGTTTGAGGAACGCTTTAGCAGTGTTAAAGCGTTCTTCAAACCTTCATTAAATTTTTATGAATAAGGGCCTTAGAAGGCTGGTTTTCCGCATTTTTGTTATCGATTCTGACTATAAAAAATGCAGCAGTACAGGAGGGCGTAGGCGACATTATTACAATGCTGCTCTCTGACAGGGCAATACCTTTTTTTAGAAAAGAAAACACAATTAATATAAACAAAGTGTATTTCTATGCGTCGCCAAAATAAAACATTTTCATTACAAAAAAAAAACTTTCACAACACGCAAATACACACGCGCGTGTTTAGGTTATTCACTTGAAGCTGAAAAACATATCTATTGGAGGGCAGCGCTCCCCCTTTGATTTGCTGAAAATGTAGCATTTTTGCACAGTGCGAGTTCAACACTATTCACAAAAGAAAACGAAACCCTTTCGCAGTGCAGCATTTTTTCCCAAACGAAAACAAAAAGGCAATTTTAAGGGCGAAAGCTAGAAAATATGTAGCATTTTTTGGCACAAAAGAAAACACCATTAGTGAAATATTGATGCAAATTGATTGTATACCTTATTCGGACCACTAGGTCGTATGTACAGGGTAGAGCGCGGTAATTTGCTTGTTTGGGAATGAAATAAAAAAGTTATGAACCTTGTATTTTATATTTTAATTATATTGAATAGTAAGGCATTTTTGAACTACATGGTTTTAAATAGTGTATCTGGCAAATGTCGACCATCGCTATCGACACACTGCTGCATACGTTTTTTGAAGTTTTCATTAACTCTACGAGTAACAGGCATATCGCCTGCTATTCTACCAATTTCAGCCTCAATATTGTTAATTAGGTCTTCCAAGGTGTTGGGACGGTTGATATACACTAGGCCGGGTCGATTTGTGGGGAGGCAAAAAAGTCGCCATTGCTCAGTGAAAATCGTATTCTAGGGATCAAAATAAGAAACTTTGCCGAAGGAACCATACATCTAAAACGAATTCTGATGTCCCGGAATTTGGGTCGAACTTTTGGGTAGGGGCAAATTTTGAAAAATCCCACTTTAACCCATTTAGAGTGCTCCAATCGATTCCAAATGTATGACCGACCCCCACAAACTTTGGAGGCCCGACCAACCCATGCCAGTGGCACACCCCCTGGAACCCCCTGGGGGTTCCATACATTTGGACTCGATTGGAGCACTCTAAATGGGTCAAAGTGGGATTTTTTCCGGGACATCAGAATTCGTTTTAGAGGTATGGTTCCTTCGGCAAAGTTTCTTATTTTGATCCCTAGAATACGATTTTCACTGAGCAATGGGCGATTTTTAAATCGACCCGCCCTACACCCAATTTACAAGTGATTGCCGTCCAGGAACAGGTTCGCGTGGGGGAACAACGAATCGTAAACGAAAAGCACGCTGCACTACAATGATCGAGTGCGCATTTGAAAAATACGCTTCAACACAAAAGACATCTCCTCACGTGTCCAATGCATGATGGTTTTAGGTTTAGGTTTAGGCCGTATTTTTAATACAAGCTCACATAGACCAGTTTAGGTCCCTAGCGTTACCACGGGCTGAAATGCCCCTCATCGAAACCAACCTGATTGATATACAAATTTGTCGATAGTAAAAATATCGGTACTGGAAAGATCTGTTAGCCTGCCTAGAAATGCCGTCCCCAGTATGTCCAGTCGTCGTTTACTCAGAGCGGGGCAGTCGCATAGCAAGTGTTCAATGCTCTCCACTTCTTCCTCAACTCCACAGCTTCTGCAGAAGTCATTAGAGTCAATACCCAATCTTTTGGCGTGTTCGCCGATCAAGTAGTGTCCCGTCAGAACTGATACTAACGTAGACAATCTTTGCCTCTCTAGTGCGAGGAGATATTTTGATCTTCTCAGGTCATACCTTGGCCAGATTTGTCTAGCTACCCTGCAGGTGCCGATTTCTGTCCATCTTTCGTTGGGCTGCCTGACTGCCTCTTGCCTAAGCCAAAGCTTGCACGTGGATAGTGGCGCACCAATATATGCAAATTCTTCGAGAATTTGTAATGTCGTCCCTTTCCTAGCAAGTTCATCGGCTTTGCAGTTCCCCGGGATATTCCTATGCACAGGCACCCATATGAGGTGTATATTAAACTGCTCAGCCATCTCGTTAAGAGAATTGCGGCAGTCGAGGACTGTTTGTGAATTTAGGAATGTTGCCTCCATAGAATTGATGCCAGCCTGGCTGTCCGAGTAAATTACAACGCCAGTGTTGGTTACTATGTTGCGACTCAGCCACTTGGCTACTTCCCATATTGCCATTATTTCGGCTTGATAGACACTGCAGGTATCTGGTAGTCTGTGAGCTATATCCAATATAAGCTCTGCACAGTGTACTCCGAAGCCAACCTTTTCATCAAGCTTCGAACCATCCGTGTAAAAGTGGAGATGGTTTCTATTACCTGGTTTTCTTCCAACCTATTCATCTCTCGCGGGAATCATAGTGATGTAATTTCTCTCGAAGGTGTACACCGTTGGTATATAGTCCACTCGGTCGGTTACCATAGCACTACACTTTGATATTCTCATGTGACCGTAGTTTTTGTACCTCCACATTGATAGGCAGTTTAGTCTTATTGCCGCTTTGGTTGCAACTTCTCTCGCCACAATATTAATCGGCAGTATATGCAGTAGGCCTTGTAGAGACTCGGTCGCTGTAGTCCTTAAGGCTCCGCTTATGCTCAGGCAGGCTGTTCTCTGAACCTTTGTTAGTAGGTTGGTGATGGTTAGTTTGTCAGTTGCCGTCCACCATACCACAATGCCGTATAGCAGTATAGGACGAACTACTGCTATATGCATGATGGCAACTGAAAGGCAGACGAATACAATTCTCCCGTCAGCCACTATAAGCCAAGCTCACTCTCCACTCTCTTCGAGCAACTGTGCCGCCACAGCCTGCAGCCCTGTATAACATTAATTATTGTTATTCATCCAACCTAGTAGTCGAGGTAATAAAGATTCCAGAAAATATGTAGCTCAGTTGTGAGGAACATATAGTTTCATATACTTATACCGATATGCTGCATGAGCAGACCAAAGGGGGGAAATTTTAAATAACATTCCGATGTAATCTTTCAAAACGGCGACACACATATATTTTCTTGGTCTCCTCTACCAGAATCCATGGTCAGAACTCCGTAATTGTGTTTGTGTTGTACCGTGTAATCCGAATCTTCCAAAAATCATTAAAACAATAAATAAAACAAGTAAAAGCATTAGGTTCGGCCATGTCGAATATTACATAACCTCCACCATGGATTACATTTAATTATATTACTAGAAAAATTTTAAGATATGGAGCAAATCATGGAACGATCCTTTTTGTTTCAGCAAAGCCAATTTTGTGGCCTCAGTTTCTATAGTCAAATTCTTCATCTTAAAAATGTGGTATTTATGGCGTATAGGGTTTTCCAACAAGAGGTTTTATTTTGAATCACCCGGTATTTCGGTAGCTGTTACTTTTGAAGCTTTTATTCTTTAACATTTGACAAGTAGATACTACGCCATTACTAAAAATGGAACGATACACGATTCAAGAACGCAATGAAATTATTAAAATTGAGGCCCATTTCCACCTCGGTAGCTACGTCAACAAGCAAAATTGTCGCATCTGGGACTCGGAAAACCCAAGAGTTATTGCTGAGAAGAGGTTGGATCAACAGTTACGGTGAATAGATTGCGCTATCGAGAGATGATTAATGATTTTTTATGGTCGGAGTTGGATGGTATTGATCTGGACAACTTTTACTTTCAACAAGACGGCGCTACGTGTCACACAAGCAACGAAACCATTGCTCGGTTACGGGAAAAGTTTCCGTACCGTGTTATCTCTCGAAGAAGGGATCACAATTGGCCACCGAGATCTTGTGATTTAACACCTTGCGACTTCTTCCTTTGGGGCCACGTGAAAGATAAGCTCTACGCCAACAGCCCAGCGTCGATTCAAGACCTCAAAGATAGAATTCGTGAGGCTATCGAGGACATAGGGCAGGCACTTTGCGATTTGGTTATGGAAAATTTCATGAAAACAAGTAAGAAAGATTCAGTCGGGTAAACCGACTAAGGTATACCCTCACTTTGTGAGTTACGTAATATGGAATATTAAACGAATTATTCTGTCAATTTGTATGGGAGGTACCAGAATGTTTTTAACAAATACACCTATTTTTCGCTGAATTGTAGATTCCTTAAATATATTACACTCCGCCGAATTATAAACGTTTTTTGCACTGGTATATTAACGTTATGAAATATTAAATTTTGGTATGATTTGGCCATTTTGTGTGGGAGGTACAAAAAGGGGCGTGGTGATAACGGCCATTTTTTACAGGGCTATAGGGACTTCAAAAGCGTTACACTGTGCAAAATGTTGTTGCATTTTCGTGCATTGGTACTCATGCTGTGAGCTCTTAACTTTTTATGCAAAATGGTACCTTTGTGTGGGAGGTACAAAAAGGAGCGTGGAAATAGCGTCCATTTTTCACGGCGCAAAAGACACTATAAAAGCATTACACTGTAAAAAAATTCAAGTATTTTTATACACTGGTATTAATGTTATAAGCTGTTATCTTTTGGTGCAAAATGGTACCTTTGTGTAAGAGGTACCAAAAGGGGCGTGAATATGACACCCATTTTTCACTGGACTGTAGGCACTATGAAAGCATTACACTGTACAAAATTTCAAGTATTTTTATGCACTGGTATTAATGTTATATGCTGTTAACTTTTGGTGCAAAATGGTGCATTTGTGTGGGAGGTACCAAAAGGGGCGTAGCAACATGGCCCATTTTTCTCGAGTTGATAGCGACTAATAAACTAATGCTATGTGTGGAATTTCAGAAGATTCGAATAAGTAGTATAGCAGTTATTAAAGATTCAATATTTCACAACATTTTAACACTTTGTGGGGGAGGTACTAGAAGGAGTGGACCAATATGGCCCATCTTCGAACTTAGCCGGAGATAGAAAAAATATTACCACATACCAAATTTGAAGTCAATCGGTTACTCCTTTCGAGAGTTATCGTGCGCACCAGCCAGCAGACACACAGACAGACAGACAGATAGACAGACAGACGGAGGGACATTGCTCATTCGTCTTAAAATGACCCAAAACGAATATCCGCCGAACATACTTAGGGTCTTAGACCACTCCTTCGATGTGTTACACTTTTTTTCGTTGAAAACCCTTTATTAGCGTATTTGAGAGCTTCCTCTGCACGGGACTACAAACAAATATAAACTGATTTGTACAAAATTTTATTGAGATGAATTCTTGCCAAAATAGAATACGAACTGCAATGTTTCAGCTAAATTGTTTAGAAAATTTAGTGTTTAAGGCTTAGGGCCTGTTTCTGTAACTTATTTTTGTTCGTCTACGGCAAACGATCAAAAATCACTCAATTATTCCGAGAAATCTATAAGTCACAGCAGTTTATAATTCGTTGCGTCTATAGGAAATCACGTAAAAAGCTCGTACCTAAAATATTTCTAACCTGCGGTTTATAGAATTCAAATAATAGTTGAGTGCTTTTTGATCGTTCGCCGTAGACGAACGAAAATAAGTTACAGAAACAGGCCCTTAAACAAGCTTTTTTGGGAGCGACACCTATACATGGACTATGACAAAATATGAACTGATTTATATTCTTTTTACTGTGATGAATTCTTATCTAAATTAAATACAAACTGCAGAGATTCACCTAAAATGTTTAAAAAATGTGGTATATATAGTTCTGAAACCCTACATTTTGGAACGACCTCTATAGGGGTGCTATATCAAAACATTGACCGATATGGCCTATTTGCAATCCCAAACGACCTGCAACTATAAGCAGTATTTCTATCAAGTGTGATCAACCAAGCTCTATTATTATGGACTGTAGCGTGATTTCAACAGACAGACAGACGAACATTGCTAAATCCTCTTAGAATTCCACGACGATCTAGAACATATATACTTTATGGGCTCGCAGATCAATATTTCGAGGTGTTGCAAACGGAATGACAAAGTTAGTATACCCCCATCCTATGGTGCAGTGTAGAAACATGTAAGAAAATTGTTGCCAAGATGTTTCCATCTTTGTTTATTATTTTTTTCAAATTTAAAAGTCAAAATATTTTTCCTTTTCACAATTTTGTTTTTCTGTTCCTAGAAAATGTTGTACATCTCTGATTGAAATTTTTTTTATACAAAATTCATAAAAGGAAAAACTCATTGAAAATCATGTGCGAAAATGTGCTATAGATTTCATATTCACTGGCAGTTAATTTCGGCGAGTCGAAGTAAAATGTTTTGAGTACTTATGTAGATGGCGCTTTACAAACGCAAAACTCCATTCATACATACGAAAAAAAAAACAAATTGAAAGCAAAGCAATAATTCATAGAATATTCCTTTTGAAGTAACCGACCTAAAGCCCAAATGAAAAATGTTCAGCTCAGTGATGATAAATTTAAAAGCCTTTAAATGGCAATTTATCAAAACGAAAGGACTTACGGTGCATAATACTTTTTAAATACAATGTTTTCAAATTAAATTTGCTTTTTTTATGAATAATGAAAACCAGCTCTTGTTGATTGTTTTTTGCCTGCCCCCTCCAACTTTGTAATCAAGCTGTATTTACTGATATAATTTTAAAATTATATATGCTAAAGCTTGCCGTTGTTGTTGGTTTATTTAACGAACAAAATCCTACAGAAACTTCATTAATATTATCATACAATTTAATGCATACAATGTTATTAACACTATTTTCGTGGTAGGTGTGCTCACAACAGACTTACACACATATAGAAGCATATTTTGTTCTTTGATATCATTTATAATAGCCACCACCCCAGCCACACCCAGCCTTGCCATTACATTCCCTCATTCCGCCTCTATCCGAAATATTTTGCCATACAATCAATAAAAATTATATTTAATGTTTAAGCAATATCGTCGTCATCATCAAAAATTGCCCTCATCCTACTCTCCTCTCTCTTGGGCTCTCACGCTCTCTTACCATTTACTGTCTTTACGTTCGGGTTTATCTTTCGCCACAGCCATTGAATGGTGTGCTTATGGCCGGCCTATCGTGAATTCGTTACAATTTATCGTTCGGCGAAATTCATTTGCTCTCCTCGGTGGGAAATTTATGCAAAAATTATAATTGCAAAATAATGAAAAAATCGTCCGCATTCTTTTTTACGATTTTTCATAATTTTTTATTGCACGAAAAACACGAAATCGAACTGGGACCAAACGAATCGTAGCACCAGCAACAGCAATAACATTAACAAAAACAGAAAGCATTAAATATGAAACGCAGAAATTATTAATGAATATAAATTGTGCGAATTATGTGCGTAAATTGAGTTTCAATTCAATATTCACCATTTTGTTGGCGGTGCCGCACAGGATGTTAAGTACGGTTTGGCTGAGAGTGTGGTAGGCTTGTGTGATGTGCATGCTCGAGTTTGTTTGAAAACATTATAATCGAGCATACTTTAAGGCGCAAACACGAAAATATCTCTACACCTACACAAAGAGAATTTGAAAGGACTTTTTATTAAATATTTTTCAGAAAAAGGTAATAATAACTCAAGATCCAGTAGAATCTAAAACAATAGTAGGTATTGATATCGTATGAGAACTGATCATCAAAATAAAAACAATGCTCTCCGTAGATGGGCATTATACTGGATCACAAAAAAAATTTCAAATGCGATAAAAATATAATAAAGCTCAAGACAATTGCAAGAGCCGATACAGACCCAAGACTATCTGGGGTCGAACGAAGAATCCAAAAAATTAAAACAAAGTGGCTCACATGGACTATTTAGTTAATTACGCTGCCCATGCCGTTGAACCAATCTAAATGCTTTAAAAAGCTTAAGAACTGGCGGATTTTAACATCAGTGAGCGGATGTGAACTCCTCCCCAATGATATGAGAGCATAGGGTAGCCTGCCGCCTTCTAAAGTGAGCGGAGCCCTTTTCAAGTCATTTCGCAAGACCTTACCGTCCAATTTTCCCTCCAATATGTATGTGACCCGACATGACAAACACGCTAATTGAGTAGTCCGGTCTCTATAGAGATAGCAGGGCAGGGCCACATCAGCCTAGACTATATTCTATTCCTGACTAGTGTCCACCCGTCATTTGTTGCCGCAAGGGAACAGTCTCTCAAGATTGCAGGCCGCGAAAGGCAAGCCAACATTTTCCAGTTCTCCTGCATCATGTAAGGTAGTTCCTAGTCTTGCAAGATCAATAGCTTTGAAGATCCCTGGTATGTCCCTGTAGCTCGGCCCCCATATCAGGTGAATATTGAACTGTTCAGCCATCTCGTTACAAGATATTCGACAGTCGAGGACAGTTTTTTAATTCATGAATATAGTTATCGGCGGCCGGCCTTATAGCAGTCTAACTATCAGAAAAAATATTGATACCATCTTTAGTCAGAACATTGATTCTCATCCATTCTGTTACATCTCTAATAGCTAAAATGTCTGCCTAGTACACAAAACAAAGTCGGGATGTTTTGTTCAATAGATAGCTCTAGCTCCTTAAAAAGACACCGAAACCCACTTGTTTGTTGAGTTTGGAAGTTCACGAATCTACTTTAATAGAGCAAAGGCGAAGAAATTCGTCAGAAATATTTTTTATAATTGGGATTGAAACCATGCCGTATCTTTTCATCTTTGGAGATAGCTCCCCCCTTAGGGATCGATCCCTAATATGTTACTTAAGGCCATAAAATCCAAATTTCCTAAGCAATTTATCTAAAACATTGCACTTTGTGTTCTATTTTAACAAAGAATATTCGCAATAAAAATTACCCAAACAGGTTTATACTTTATTATAGTCCCCATATAGAGGTCGTTATAAGATATGGGTCAGGATATTTAATATCGACCTACGTACCTAATTTTTGGCTAAAATGTTTATAAGCAATTACAAATAGATAAAATAAGATTTCCCTATCATTTTGTACATTTGTAATTGCTCTCGAACGGCCAAACCAAAAATTTTCTTTGTTTTAAAGAGGACACAAAACGCCATTTTTCGTAATAAATTTAAAAAAAAAAACAGTAAGGAAAGGCTAAAGTCGGGCGGGCCGACTATATAATACCCTACACCACTTTCGTAATATTGAATAACTCTGAAATATAAATTTTGTAATTCATGTATAAATTGTTAACATAAATTTACTTTTTGGACATTTTATACTTTAATAATACCGTGTACCACAGTGTGGTGTAGGGTATAAAAACGATTGGATCTAAAGAGCCAAATCGGATGAAACATATATATGGGAGCTATAGCTAAATCTTTACCGATCTTCTTCAAATTCGGTAAATTCTAAATTTCAAAACGATTGGATGTAAAATATAGCTTCTATAGAACTAAAAGGCCAAATCGGACGAAACATATATATGGGAGCTATAGCTAAATCTTAACCGATTTTCTTCAAATTCGGTAGTGTTGGTTCATGGATCAAGAAACTCTTCCGTTCTAAATTTCAAAACGATTGGATGTAAAATACAGCTTCTATAGGACTAAAGGGCCAAATCGGACGAAAGATATATATGGGAGCTATAGATAAATCTTAACCGATTTTCTTCAAATTAAGCAATGTTGGTTCATGGATCAAGAAACTCTACCATTCTAAATTTCAAAACGATTGGATGTAAAATATAGCTTCTATAGGACTAAAGGGCCAAATCGGACGAAACATATATATGGGAGCTATAGCTAAATCTTAACCGATTTTCTTCAAATTTGGCAATGTTGGTTCATGGATCAAGAAACTCTTCCATTCTAAATTTCAAAACGATTGGATGTAAAATACAGCTTCTATAGGACTAAAGGGCCAAATCGGACGAAAGATATATATGGGAGCTATATCTAAATCTGAACCGATTTCAACCAAATTCAATAGCGATCTTAACAGCTGCGAAATACTCTAAACTGCAAAATTTAAGAACGATCGGAGTGAAATTGCGACCTGTAGTCGGCGAACAACTGTACATGGACAGACGGACGGACGGACGGACGGACGGACAGACGTGGTTAAATCGACTCAGCTAGTGTTTCTGAGTCGATCGGTATACTTTAAGGTGGGTCTAGCTGTGTTATTTTCAGGTGTTACAAACATCTGCCGTGAAACAAACTTATAATACCCTGTACCACAGTGTGGTGTAGGGTATAAAAATTACGAAAGTTTTCTTTGAAAAACCTTTGTAGAGAAAATTCCTCGATTTTCTTCAAATTTTAAAGAATATTCGTCGCACTCTTACAAATACAGAACAGTAAAAAATTTTTGGGAGACTCAATATTTGTAAAAGTTTTGGACGAATTACCAAGACTAGAATGAAAATTTTCGTCAGTTTTTGCAAAACACTGCACAGTGGTACGAATTCAAAAAGGGCAAATAATTTGACCGTTTCTTAACCAAACAACCGATTGCGACCAAACTTGGCTTGGTAGATGAAGAGGTGTTAGAGAAGTAAAGTATTATATTTGGGCCCCCTATGTCAAACAGGGGCGGAGCTAGAAGGCCTCAAAGTGGGCCACATCGGGAAAAGAAAATGTTCAAGCGCGTGTAACTCGTGGTCCATATCAACATGTCTGGAGGGACAATAAAATCGTCCATAAGTTTTACAAATATTGAGTCTCCCAAACATTTTTTACTGTTCTGGATTTGTAAGAGTGCGACGAATATTCTTTAAAATTTTAAGAAAATCGAGGAAGTAGCCATTTTTTCTACAAAGGTTTTTCAAAAAAAAACTTTCGTAAACAATTTTTTTAAAATTTCCAAAAAAATTTACCAAAAAATTCGCGGTTAATGTTTTCAAAAATTAAAATGCCCATAAAATTTTTTTAAAAAAAATGATGATGTCGTGACTGCGTCTTGAATTAGTGGAAAAAGTGCTCGAAAATTGGGTTCATCGAATTCGTTCCTGCAGAAGAAGTCGTGGAGGCCATTTGAATGACGTTTTATTTAGAACTTAATTGTATCGATTGTACTTCACATTAAATAAAAAAACTTTTGAATTTCCTTAACAATAAGTGTTTTTTTCAAAGAAATCATATCACTCTTATTGGAAAACCCTATATAACACTTTCCTAACGATTAGGTTGAAATTTTGCAGTATTTGTATATGTTTTGATATAGCTCTCCGACAGATGTCACTCTTAGATATATTTATTTAGACCGTATACGCCATATTTTTCCAAAAATTTGACTAAAACTATAATGTCCGAAATATTTACATCGATCCATGTTTTGATATAGTCACCGTCTGGAGGTCGCTCTCAAATTGGGTTCATTATGTATGTCATACATACCGCATTTTCTAGTATATTTATCTGGAATTTTGCAGTTTATGCTTCAATGCGAGTATACTAGAATTCTGAGCAAACAAAATTTATTACATCCAGTCTTTGATTAGACATCGTCCGCCAACAGAGGTCGCTCTTAAATATATTTGGTAAAGCCATAGATGCCACATTTTCTAAATAATTTAGCTGAAACTTTGTAATAATGGGCAATAAAATATTAAATTGGTTCATTCTTTGCTTTTTTCCTCATAAATTTGATAATATAGCCAAATCGTCTAATGTTTCATAAAAAGTATGAAAAGGAACGTATACTAGTTTGTCTAAGGAAAATTTTTGTGGAAGATACTACTTAAATAATGATACGATTTCGGTGATTTCTTGAAACAAAATCATGTGTTTCAACTATTTTAAGGGACAATGAAATAAGTTGAGGTATCGAGTACTTCAAGAAAAATAATATCAAATGGGTTCTCTATATTTCTTCTTCAGATCGTGGATTTCCAAGGTTTTTTTTTAAATTAGGCAATCGATTCATTGCATTGAAACGCTGATTTAATTTAAAAATCGTTTCAAGGTGAAATTTTCAATTTCAAATTAAAATGTCGTATTTCTTTATTTTTTCGTTCAAATTTAAAAAGTCTTCAATATCCTTTTAACCAATTTCAAATACCCCCAAAGCACTGGAAGATATTTCCCCCCTCCATTACCCTTATTTTTTATCAGTGTTTGGAATGCCATCGGCAGCCATTTAATACAGTTGTGGCACATTTTGCGCGTTTTTGGGAATGTGCATTTTAATTAAATGCCGATTGTTGAAATAATGGCAAAACATATGATCGTCACTTCCTTTCACACAGTTATTGCGCGCACTGGCCGCCGGATAAAGCCGCAGAAAAAAATGCCTGTATGTATGTGTGTCTCTCTGTCTGTGAAAAAAACGATACAGGAACTCTCAGTTTGAACCTGTTTTGTTGGATTCCTGGACAGATGTGTGTTATGTGTTTAAAGGTATATTGCGTTATGTGAAACTATATATGTGCCAAAGGATATTTCTGAGAAGACAATGTAAATGAATTCTACGCACATATGTACGTGGACCTATGTATGTATGTAATAATGGTGAAATGATAAACTGTTATTTATAGAAATAATTTAACGTATCCTTGCAGCACAATAAACGTATGTACATAATACGTCGTGAGAAAATGTACAGTATACATATGGGTTGCGTTTGTAGTCGATTGTGAGAAAACGCGGCACGCATTTTGCGAAAATCTTTCTCATTCCCAAGTGATCATTCATAATTAAAACCACTGAGCCATGTGATATGTTTATGGCTTCCACAATATCTTGCATTTTCAATCTTCATGGGCCAACACCATTTCGTGACTTTTTTCAATTGTTTCGGGTGTAGAGACCTCAAATGAAATTGATGGTGCAGAGTTCCCACAGTAGTTATCCACCTAATTCTTGGTTTAATGGGATTAGTGATGTTTTTTTCAGCAAAAAAGAATTTTTAATAAGCACACGAAATTCACTGGTTTCCATTTTCTCCTCCAATCTCGTGGTAGTCTGCTATCAATGGCTATCACAGACAAACTAAAGGAGTCAGCTGACAGATGCATCCTGACATGGGCACTGTTGCTATTTCAGTCAAGAGGCTGGAAGTTCAAAGTCACGAACATATAATCCCACTCTCGTTTACCCATTTTGAGGTGACTTTATTGTTTTTAGGTTTACAAAAATCGGCAGTTTTTTAAACCAGTTGAGTGTCTACAGAGAAATTTTGCTAGCTTAGAAAATATGTATTAGGGACATTATGTAATTAATAAGGTTTCACACCCCGGGTATGGTATAGGAGGGTCAAATTTAAAACATAATCTCCCTACACCTCCATAGCATTCCAAGTTTCATTGAAATCATATGACTGGTAAGAAAGTGGAACATTTATGACCAGATTTTTTCAAAATTGTCCCACTGTGCGGCAAGTCTTTATTCGTTGGTTCAGTTTTTCATTTATGAAAATATAGCATTGAATGAAAAATGATCAAATAAAACACACGTTGAGCAAGAAACTGAGAAACCAACCAAACAACGAACATAAAAGACCCAAAGGATATATTCACGCGAAAAAGCTTCGGAACAATAGCTGCAGCAATATTGTTCTAAATACGAGGGTGTAGCCAAAAATTTTTGCAGAGATAGAAAACTTGTACAAATTTGCTGATTTTTACTTTTAAGAAATCGAAATAGCCAATTTATACTTCTTAAAATCTGAATTTAGAAAATATATTTAAATATTTATTCCGAGAATGTTTAGGTTTAAATGGAGGTCTAAATTTGTTAAAATTTTTTTAATTGTTACCTTCTTGAACCCCCCTCGCCGTTCGTTCGGCCTCATCCATTTTGTAGTCTCGTTGTAAAAATACTTACATATGGAGCCGCAGCATACAAAATGTTTTGTATGGGATCTGTATAATCATTGTCATAATTTTAATGGCCTACGCCAACCAACTAAAGGTAAAATTGTAGTTTCTTTTTCACTGTTGTTTGTTGCAACTGCTGATGCCGTTGTTCGGTCGGTTGTGTGTGTTGTTGATGATTTACATGCGAATCGTATGAAAAATATTGCCATTGTTGCACACGAGTTTGCCTCAAAAGAAATTACATACATACATATGTATGTATTTGTGACAACGAATGGTGCGATGCCGCTGCATTATACTGTCCTCGTTACGTATACGTTACGGTATACCGTGGATATGGCCTTGAGTAGGCCACCCGCACTCACTCGCTCACCCAGTCATTGCATTTTGGTAATGCACTTTTTTGGGTTGTGAACATGAATCCTGTGAAATCCCTGGCCCAAAAATTGGTATTATGAAATAATACCGCGGTATGCTTAATATTACAATCACAAAAGCTCAAGGTGACATAATAATAAGGATGGGAATTTAGTTTATAAAAAAATAGATTTAATTCCCCTAAAAGATTTTTTTTTATGATTTTTCATCTGAAGGCTAAAGCAATGGATACAAAAATACTTCAAGATTTATAGTTTCGCATATTCTTTAAAGTTTAAAGAATTCCATAAACGATCTTCCGTCAGCCACTGTTACCAAATCGATTAATCTTTGTTTTGGCTGCAGTATTCTTCCATATCGCCTCATTGTGCCTGCTCATCAATTTAAAGGACGCATGAAGTAAATGTCGATGATGCATTCGCATGTTCAGACATGTATATATTTATGTATGTGCATGCACAAAGAAAAATACATGCCAAATTACACATACAGACAATGTCAGATTGTGGTGGCTACACAATCACAATTTCCATTAACTTGCCCAGCGATGTATAGTAGAGGTTACCAGGCCTTCTAACAAGCCTTTATTTAGGGTGACAAGGCCTTCTTCCAAAGTACCATATTTTTGAAAACAGAATAATGTATTATAAAAGTCCTTCCGCGACCGTATCTCTAACAAATAAATTAGAGATATAATGGCTTTAATTGTTAGTGCTACCAAAAAGAAAGAAATGCTTAAGAGTAGTTCTTATAGAAGGCCTTACTATAGAAGACAGACGGGAATGGATAGGGGATATTAAGTAAACTATGATCACAACTTTAAGAAAACCTCCATATGCCAGGCCTCGACAATTACGCCGCCGGATTCACATTCACAATTATAACAGTAACAGCGTTATAGCGCTACCATATTTGCAGTTCGTTGTTAGTGCTCCAAAAAAAGAGAAATGCGAAATGCATTACATTTGCATTACTTATCCATGATATGGTTGCTTTTACATACAGGGTACCATTAATGAAACCTCCTTCATGAATTTAATTAATAAATTAAAAATTATATGACATGTTATCCTTTGTTATATTACATTAAAATGAACACATCAAATTCTTATTTTATTTGTTTTTTTTTATATTTTTTATATAGTAAATTTTTGATGTACCTTATTACTTCATCAGATAATAATTTCCCTTTTCTGTTTTACTTTTAAATGTAATTCATATGTTTGTGCGTCTGTCTGACTGTATTTATGTTTGTTTATACGACTGCAACGCGGCTGTGTGTACCTTAGAATGGGTGACATCAACTAAGATACATTGAACAACAATGAATAATTGTATAGCAACTTTTTACAATAGAAAAATCGCTAACCATGACATGATTCTAAAAGAAAAGTCATCAACGTTGAACTTTTCTATACGAAAAGTCATCAACGTTGAACTTTTCTATACGAAAAGTCATCAACGTTGAACTTTTCTATACGAAAAGTCATCAACGATGAACTTTTCTATACGAAAAGTCATCAACGATGAACTTTTCTATACGAAAAGTCACCAACGTTGAACTTTTCTATACGAAAAGTCATCAACGTTAAACTTTTCTATAAGAAAAATCATCAACATTCAACTTTTCTGTACGAAAAGTCATCAACGATGAACTTTTCTATACGAAAAGTCATCAACGATGAACTTTTCTATACGAAAAGTCATCAACGATGAACTTTTCTATACGAAAAGTCATCAACGATGAACTTTTCTATACGAAAAGTCATCAACGATGAACTTTTCTATACGAAAAGTCATCAACGATGAACTTTTCTATACGAAAAGTCATCAACGATGAACTTTTCTATACGAAAAGTCATCAACGATGAACTTTTCTATACGAAAAGTCATCAACGATGAACTTTTCTATACGAAAAGTCATCAACGATGAACTTTTCTATACGAAAAGTCATCAACGATGAACTTTTCTATACGAAAAGTCATCAACGATGAACTTTTCTATACGAAAAGTCATCAACGATGAACTTTTCTATACGAAAAGTCATCAACGATGAACTTTTCTATACGAAAAGTCATCAAAGATGAACTTTTCTATACGAAAAGTCATCAACGATGAACTTTTCTATACGAAAAGTCATCAACGATGAACTTTTCTATACGACACGTCATCAACGATGAACTTTTCTATACGACACGTCATCAACGATGAACTTTTCTATACGACACGTCATCAACGATGAACTTTTCTATACGAACAGTCATCAACGATGAACTTTTCTATACGAAAAGTCATCAACGATGAACTTTTCTATACGAAAAGTCATCAACGATGAACTTTTCTATACGAAAAGTCATCAACGATGAACTTTTCTATACGAAAAGTCATCAACGATGAACTTTTCTATACGAAAAGTCATCAACGATGAACTTTTCTATACGACACGTCATCAACGATGAACTTTTCTATACGAAAAGTCATCAACGATGAACTTTTCTATACGACACGTCATCAACGATGAACTTTTCTATACGAAAAGTCATCAACGATGAACTTTTCTATACGAAAAGTCATCAACGATGAACTTTTCTATACGAAAAGTCATCAACGATGAACTTTTCTATACGAAAAGTCATCAACGATGAACTTTTCTATACGAAAAGTCATCAACGATGAACTTTTCTATACGAAAAGTCATCAACGATGAACTTTTCTATACGAAAAGTCATCAACGATGAACTTTTCTATACGAAAAGTCATCAACGATGAACTTTTCTATACGAAAAGTCATCAACGATGAACTTTTCTATACGAAAAGTCATCAACGATGAACTTTTCTATACGAAAAGTCATCAACGATGAACTTTTCTATACGAAAAGTCATCAACGATGAACTTTTCTATACGAAAAGTCATCAACGATGAACTTTTCTATACGAAAAGTCATCAACGATGAACTTTTCTATACGAAAAGTCATCAACGATGAACTTTTCTATACGAAAAGTCATCAACGATGAACTTTTCTATACGAAAAGTCATCAACGATGAACTTTTCTATACGAAAAGTCATCAACGATGAACTTTTCTATACGAAAAGTCATCAACGATGAACTTTTCTATACGAAAAGTCATCAACGATGAACTTTTCTATACGAAAAGTCATCAACGATGAACTTTTCTATACGAAAAGTCATCAACGATGAACTTTTCTATACGAAAAGTCATCAACGATGAAATTTTCTATACGAAAAGTCATCAACGATGAACTTTTCTATACGAAAAGTCATCAACGATGAACTTTTCTATACGAAAAGTCATCAACGATGAACTTTTCTATACGAAAAGTCATCAACGATGAACTTTTCTATACGAAAAGTCATTAACGATGAACTTTTCTAAAAGAAGAGTCTTCAATTATTTTCCAAAGATAAAATTGCAATTGTTTTTATTAGTAATTCCTATGAACCACCTTAATATTCCCATGCGTGAGTGATTTTACATGCGTAGTTGTGGGCCTCTGGAAATTTTAACTGCATTTAACAATGATAGGCTACCTGTGCCGTAATAAGCGGAAGTAATTACGATTACTTACAGTAAATTGACCAAATTTAATTGTTTTCATTTTCATATTTATCGCCGAATCTTCCCCGGAGCGTAAACTCGCCTTTACATATGTAAACGAATGCATGTTTTGTTGGTTTTCTGTAGTTTTAAATACATTTCGAGAGTTTCAACTCGGAAAATGCACTTATCAATAAAACGTGAAATTAATAATCTATTTTTGTATATTTGCAGAAATATGAAAATACAATTATTTCTCAAGTGAACTATGGTAAAGCGTTTTTTTAAATGTATTGAGTATTGATAGCATCAAAAGGTCATGCTCCAATTTCAGAACTCACACTTTTAGTTGTGCCATTTAATTTAAGTATTAATAGTCATGATGAAAGTCTTGATTGAGCTATAGTCAATAATTGTGATGGTGTTTTAAGAAACATTTATCTTGCCTCTGAATTCTCCTCAGTCTGCTGAATCAAAGTTAAATAATAAATGTTTATTAAATTTTATTATGGATCCTTTTGTCTCCCTTCAGATTACTATTCTCCCTCTGTTTGTATTTGTTCGTTCGTCCTTTATATTTCATTTATATTCCTTTGACAATGTCGATGGAAACAAATGTCCATTTCCCTCATTTTGAATAGAGAACAACAGCTTGTTTTCCCCTACATTACTTTTTCTACTCCTGACCAAAGAAGAAATACATTGATCCAGTTAAAGCGGTTATCCCGTTGTTGTTTCTGTTTCGATTTCGAACAAAACAGAAAACAATCCTTTGCTAATCACGCAAATGTTGGAACGTTGGCAAATAACAAAACCCACATTTGCTCTAAATAATTTCTTTTGGTTTTCGTTGCGTTACATGATGCGCGAAATCAAAAACTTCATTGCGAAAATGTGCTCTGCCACAAGGAGAACTGTTTACATTTCTTGCATTAAGACAAATCATTTGAAATCACTTTAATGTTGAATAGGAGAATAAGGACAATAACAAAGGGGTAACAATGTTCAGCAAGAAGAGGAGGGATATAAATGAGGCCAAGAGGAACATTACTAGAAATCAGAGTACTTGGATAAGTAGCTGTAATTTTCTAATAAAACCATCTGAAATAGCTAAAGAAAATCATTCTTAGATAAATCGAAAAAAATGTCCTTTTCGCCCTCGAGCTCCAAATCACAGTACTGCTTAAATTGGGACCTATTTCTGATCCGACCAATATCAGTGAATTAGGTTTTATATTCATCAAACGTAGCTGCGGTATGTCATCATAAGTTAGGTTAGGTCGATGACGTCTGGCGGATGAGACCAAGCATCCACTGAGACCATATTTAATCCATTGTGTTTCCTCATATAATCATTCTTCTTCCAAGTCAATTAATTCTAGAGTTCCAAACAGATGTCTTGATGAACTGTAGAAGTCTGAGTGTCCTGAGAAAAAATTAGGACAGTCTCTGTTTCTTATGTAGGATACAATTGGACATTGGCAAAGGACATGAAAAGTATCTTCCACTTCGTCAGTGTCTTGCTACCAGCGACAAGACCCTGTAAAAAAGCCTACAAACGATTGTAGATACGCTTTATCTAAGACCAGCAATATCTCAGTATTCCGTTGAGACATTTTGTTCCAAAGAGCTTTATTTTGCTCACATCCTGCCGTTGATTTCCATCTCTGATGCCGAAAATTGTTATATTTAAATGTTATATCAAAGTAGATTAACGAAAGGTAGACATCAGCCTTGACGTTGCTCGAGGAAATGGCCCCTGCTTTTGCGAGTTTATCAACAGCCTCATTTCGGAATATATACATATTTGTGACCCGGAACCCAGCATAGGGTAATGTTATGCTGTTCTTCGAGAAACTTGAGTTCCCAGTAAAGCCTTTAATGTTACCATACGACTGCATCAGATTTATGTGCTCCTAAGTACACGAGAAGTTGGGTTCAGTTAGTTTATCTACTATTTAGTAGACCGGCAGTTGGGTTATCTACACCATAGTAGATAAACAGTTAGGTTATCTCCGTCTTAGTAAAGGGCCACATGGATTATCTACTCCCTTAGTGGATGACAGTTGGAATATCTAAACCGTAGTAGAGGACCATCTTATCTTCTCCTTAGTAGACGATAAGTTGTGGTATCCACACCTTAGTAGAGGACCAGTTGGATTATCTACTCCACAGTTGACTACATGTTGGATTATCTACTCCTTAGTAGACGACCAGTTCAGTTATATATTCCTTAGTATACGAATAGTTGGGTTATCTTCACCTTACAAGATGACCAGTTGGATTATCTTCTCCACTAGGTTTAGGTTTATACTCCTTAGTAGAAATACAGTTAGGTTGTCTACTCTTTAGTATGTAGCCATTTGGGTTATATACTCCTTAGTATACGACAATTGGGATGTATTAACAATAGTAGATCACCTGTTGGGTTATCCTTAGTAGATTACTAGTTGGGTTAATTACACCTTAGAAGATGACCAATTGGATTATCTACTCCATAGTTGACTACATTTTTGGTATTATGCTCCTTAGTAGATATACAATTAGGTTTTCTAATTTTTAGTAGGAGAACAATTCGATTATCAACTCCTTAATAGACGACCAGTTGGAAGAGGACCAGTTGGATTATCTACTCCATTAGGTTTATACTCCTTAGTAGAGATACTGTTAGGTAATCTCCTCTTTAGTAGGGGACAAGTTGGGTTATCTACTCCTTAGTAAACGACCATAACAGTTATCTACTTCTTAGAAGAGGAACTGTTTGGTTATATCCCAGTTAGTGAAATATCTGTTGGTTTATCTACACCTTGGTAGACGGCCAGTTGGATTATCTACTCCTTAATAGACGAAAAGTGTGATTTCTATAGCGTATTAGATGACCTGTTGGGTTATCTTCTCCCTAGTAGGGAGATCTCATTATCTAGTCTTTAGTGAACGACAATTGGAATATCTTCACCATAGTAGAGGACCGGTTGGTTTATCTTCTGCCCAGTAGACGTCCAGCTGGGTTATCTTCTTCTTAGGAGACGACTAGTAGTGTTATCTAATCCATAGTACACGACAAGTTGGGTTATATACACTTCAATAGAGATACAGTTAGGTTATCTAATCTTTAGTACTGACCAGTTTGATTATCTACTCCTTAGAAGTTAAGTAAACGACCAGTTAAGTTATGTCCTCCTTAGTAGACGACTAGTTGGGTTAATTACCTCTCAGAAGAGGACCAGTTAGATTATCTACTCCAGAGTTGACTACATTTTTGGTAATCTACTCCTTAGCATAGATACAGCTTTTTATCTAATCTTTAGTAGGCGGCCAGTTGGGTTATCTACACCTTAGTTGACAACAATTTGGATTATTTACTTCTTAGTAGAGGACGAGTTGGATTATCTACTCGGTAGTTGACTATATGTTTGGTGCTCTACTTACTAGTACAGATAGAGTTGGGATATCTACTCCTTAGTGGACAGCCAGTTAGACTATCAACGCCTTCGTAGACAACAAGTTATGTTATCTACTCCTTAGACGACAAGTTGGTTTATATACAACTTAGTAGAGGACCACATGGGTTATCTACTACCAGGCGGTTTATCTCTTGCCCAGTAAACGTCCAGCTGGGCTATCTTAGTAGGCGGTCAGTTAGATTATCTGCTCCTTTGTAGAAAACAAGTTAGGTTATCTACAGGGGACCAGTTGGATTATCTACTCCTTAGAACAGATGCAGTTAGGTTATTTACTCCTTAATAGAGATACAATTAACTTACCTACTCCTTAATAGAGACAACGTTAGGTTCTCTACTAATTAGTAGAGATACCGTTAGGTTATCTACATCTTAGGAGGTGGCCATTTGGATTATCTACTTCTTGGTATACGTTCATTTGGGTTATCTACGCCTTAAAAGAGTGCCAGTTGGATTATGTACTCCATAGTTGGCTACATTTAGGGTTAATTACTCCTAAGTAGAGATACAATTAGGTTATTATCTAATCTTTGGTTAGCCTGTTGCGTTATCTACATCTTAGTTGATGACAAGTTGGCGTATCTAAACTTTAGTAGAGGACCAGTTGGATTACCTACTCGTAGTTGACCGCAGGTTATCTACTCCTTAGTAGTCCTCCAGTTAGACTACTAACGCCTTCGTAGACAACAAAATATGTTATCTACTCCTTAGTAGACGACAAGTTGGATTATATACATCTTAGTAGAGGACCAGTTGGGTTATCTAATCCTTACAAGGCGGTAGGTAGGTTGTCTATTCTTAGTACAAAATCAGTTGGACCAGTTTTGACCATTTTGGACAAAAATAAATGATCGCAAAATTTTTTCCTTTTCACTTTATGAATCATATTTAGATTCCAAATTAAAAATGTTAAACAAAAACTATTCCAAATTTCCTACTTTTCATCTTTTAATTACATTTTTCAAATAATATTTCTGGCATACAATTTTACCTAATCAATATCATTATATACCTTTACGTTTTGTTAAAAGCTTAAATGGTAAGGGGGATTCTAAGAGGTTCTGGCATTTCAGAAACAACCTTAATTTAATGATGATCCTTCATCCTTTTTTCTTAAGTTACAACTCTGATATCGTATCCTCTTTTTCCTACCGGCACAGTGTCTTGTAATTGTGTCTACTCCTTCAACCGTTTTAGGGAATTCCTGTGAGTTGTACTTTAATTAGTTTGTGTTGTGGGAGTTGTATTATATTGTGTTCTTATAAAATTACACAGAGAATAGAACAGAGAGAAAGAGACCAGGAAAAAAGGATACAAATAGTAGCAATAACAACAGCAGTAGAATAGCAGAAAAAACACAGCTAATGCTACAAATACGAAAAACATTTATAAGTACAACGTTTGTTTTGCTGCTGTGTGTTTGTGTTTTTTGTTTTTTTTTTGCGCTCGCCACAGAGAAGGGAAAAATCCCATAATAATATAAACTTACAGCTATTACTGCAGCACAGTGGGGGCTAATGATGATCAGCAATCTTATACTAGTAACTGTTTTTCAAATGGGATATGGAATATTTCCAGAAGGTGAAATCATGACTTAAATTATAATACAAGGTCATATAACGGGAACTGTGGTTTTCTAGCATTGGAGAATTTTTTACTAAACATTTTTTGATTTTTTTGCAATGTTTTTTAATATACTCGTATATTTACAAATCTCGGGTAAATTCAGTTTCAGAATTTCTTTTCCAGAGTAATTTCTTTAAATTGCCGATTTTTCCTCCTTTTGCGGAGTGCTTTGGTTGATTTTACCAGAGTATTCTTTTATCTAAAACTGCCCGATTTTCCTCATGGCAAAGATATTTCTAATAATTTCATTTTAAATGAATTCCCCATCTTCTTCGGTGCCACTGTGCCACCAGCATGATGTACAAGAGACCCACAGTAGCAAAGAAAACAACAAGTGCTGTCATGTTCATTTGTAATGAGCAAAAATGTTTTCTTTATTTCTGTTTTATTTTTCTTGCAACACTATTACAAGCACAAGTTTTTTTCTATCAATTTTTCCACAAGAAATGATATAAAATTGTGAAATTATTACAAGACGAAAGGAGAGCGAATGAAGCTAATTCGAATAGAAAATAAACAGAAGAATATTTGGAGAATAACATATTGAGATAATGCTATAATGATGTAGAGTAATTATTAAAATTTCTTACTGTATTTGCTGTAACGGAAACGAAAGGGAAGGGACAAAAAATAAAGCAAATGGGATTTCAAAAAGGAAACCTTTTAAAACAGTTTAATACAAAAATAACCTGAACGAAATATGTTATATTCTCTGAAGACATTTCGTCAACTTTCCGCACTCGTTTATCTCCTTCTACAGTTTTCTTTTTATAATTTATTTTTATTTAATTTTCAAGTTTATTTCAAATCACACACATCCTTTAGAAAATTTGTTGAATCGACCGGATATATTCAAAAATTTTTTTTTGTATACTTTTATTTATTTCATTCTTTTGAAAATCAAAAGCATATTGTACCAAAAAATTAGATAAAAATTAAATAGAAAATTTAGCCGAAAACCCATATTGTGGGCGAGAAGAAGGTATCCGCAGAGATTAATATCCTGTAAATGAAGTGATTCAGAAAGAAATTATTGGAAAAGTTTTTTCGTCTGTCTTTTTCCAGTCGACTTCGATTCAGAGAATTCCTTAGAGTATTTAAATAATAGACTTTGAGGGACAAGAATGCAAAGGCAGGGGCACTAATATGTTAACCCAGTGAACATTTTCTCTATATCTCTTAATTTAGAGCAATTATTTGAGATAAATTGGACAAAAAAGTTAGAAGATCCATAAGTTTAGGAATTTTATTTGAAATGGCCTTGAATGATGAAAATTTGCCATGATTGAGGAGATAAAGACTGCATCGCTGAAAGAGCTCAAGTCTGATCTAAAAAAGTGGCGATTAAAAGTGCTTCGAGCATTGGAAAAGTCTTTGGCACACATGCTTTATATCTGAGGGGAATATATATTTTTTTTTGAATTTTGAATATGGTATTTTTTGTGTGGAGGTGACAAAAGAAGCTGGGCAACTTCGCCCATTTTTCTCAAGGTGAATATTACACTAAATTTTAACTCATTGTGGAGAAGCTACTAGAAGGAGTGGACCAATATGGCCCATTTTCGAACATAGCCTGAGATGGAAAAAATATCACATACCAAATTTGAAGTCAAGCGCTTATCCATTTCGAGAGTTATCGTGCGCACAAGCAAGACAAACTGAAGACAGACGGACGCACATTGCTCAAATGACTTAATATCCTAAACGGATACTAAGTCAGCCACCAGTAAGCAGACCGACAGACAGACGGACGGACATTGCTTCTTGGACTTAAAATAACCCAAAACGGATATCCGCCGAACATATTTAGGGTCTTAGGTCACTCCTTCGATGTGTTACACTTTTGGCTCGTAGCAAATGATATATACCCTCATGTATTGCTTTTTATCCCCTCACCTTAGAGAGGAGGGTATATATCATTTGCTACGAGCCAGAAGTGTAACACATTGAAGGAGTGACCTAAGACCCTAAGTCTGTTCAGCGGAAATCGGTTTGGGTAATTTAATGTCGAATGAGCAATGTCCGTCCGTCCGTCTGTCTGTCTGGCTGCTGGTCTGGCTGGTGCGCATGAAAACTCCAGAAAGTAGTAACCGATTTGGTGTGTGGTAATATTTTCTTTATTGGCATCTCCCACACAAATGGACATTTTTGTACCAAAAGTTAACAGCTTTAAATTTAATACCAGTGCATACAAATACTTGAAATTTCGTGCAGTGCAATGCTTTTATAGCATTCTCTAGAGTCTAGAGAAAAGTGGCCGTTATTGACACGCCCCTTTTGGTACCCCCCACAAGAATCGACCAATAGTTACCAGCTTATAGCTTTAATACCAGGGATTACTTTAAAATAATTAAATGCAATTTAAATTGATAATAATTTAATTAAAACAAAAAATATAAAAAAATTTACTAATATTTTTTTGGGACTCAAGGTGAACTTTCTTACTTGTTTTCAAGTATTTGTATGCACTGGTATTAAAGTTATAAGCTGGTAACTTTTGGTACAAAATGGTTCATTTGTGTGGGAGGTACCAAAAGGGGCTTGCCAATAACGCCCACTTTTCTCTGGACTCTACGTACTATAAAAGCATTACACTGTACAAAATTTCCAGTATTTGTATCAACTGATATTAAAGCCATAAGCAGTTAACTTTTGGTGTAAAATCGTCCATTTGTGTGGGAGGTACCAAAAAGCGAGGGGCCACTTCGCTCATTTTTCTTGACGTGTTAGCGACTAACAAACTAATACTATGTGTGCAATTTCAGAAGATTCGAGTAAATAGTATAGAAGGTATTAAAGAATCAGTATTTGACTAAAAGTTAACCCTTTGTGGGGGAGGTATTAGAAGGAGTGGACCAATATGACCCATCTTCGACCTTAGCCGGAGATAGAGCAAAATATTACCGCATACCAAATTTGAACCCAATCGGTTACTCCTTTCGAGAGTTTATCATGCGCACCAGCCAGCAGGCAGACACACAGACAGACAGACGGACGGACATTGCTCAAATGACTTTAAATGACCCAAAACGGATTTCCACCGAACATACTTAGGGTATTATGTCACTTTTGGCTCGTACCTAATGATATATACCCTCCTCTCTAAGGTGAGGGGATAAATAACGGGTGATCCAAGTAGAGAAACTTTTTTCAATAGCCTTTTTTTGACAGATCACGTGTAAGTCGTGTCATGTTATTTTTGTTAAGTATTGTTTGGCATTTCATCATGGAAAGACTTAGGCCTGAACAACGTTTACGCGGATGGACCATCTGAGACGTAGCCCCGGCCAACATTTGATAGACATAATCTTCAAAAAACAAATGCCTAAGAATGTTCTTTTAAATGATAATAAACATTCCCCATTCAATTAGAATTTTCTGTGTTTTTTTCTTTAAAAAAGTAAGGAACCTCGAAATGGATCAGCTGGATATATAGATTTCTTCTATGTTTTAAGTTTGTTTCGAATTTAGAGAAGAAGGCTTTTTTTGCAATTATTTTTTGTTATTTTTTTTGTATTACTGTTAAATTTAATATAACTTTATATATTTTACAACTATAAAATTCTGACACATTAAGCCTTTTGTCATAAATAAACGATTTCCGTCAAAAAAATTCAAATAAATCAGCTCGATATGTCTTTAAGTAAATTTATATACATAAAATACACTTTTCGAAACTATCATTGAGTGGGATCCCGGGCACGTTTAAAAAATCCCGGTTTCCCGGGATTTGAAAAATTCCAAGAAATAAAAAAAACTCTAGTGATTTTAATAAAATAATCCTTGTTAATTTTTTAATGATTTTGTTATTTAATTCCTTTAGAAAATTTATTTTTTAATTTTGCTTTAAATAGAAATACACTTTTTTACGAATTTCCACAAAAGATAACTGTTGATGTTATCGATTGTTAAGCTATGTTTTCGATTTTTTCTTTAAATAGAAATACACTTTTTTACGAATTTCCACAAAAGATAACTGTTGATGTTATCGATTGTTAAGCTATGTTTTCGATTTTTTCGATTTCTTTATTCTAATTATAATCATTTTTAATAAAAAGATAACTCGATAACTAAGCGATATCGATA
Organism: Eudasyphora cyanicolor; assembly: GCA_963930755.1. Lineage (NCBI taxonomy): Eukaryota > Metazoa > Arthropoda > Insecta > Diptera > Muscidae > Eudasyphora > Eudasyphora cyanicolor. The sequence continues at coordinate 7,832,785 of OZ005735.1, read as the reverse complement.
ACATACTTTAACCTTTTTTTATTTTGTAGGTGCGGGTCAGATCGCGACGTCTCCTTTATCTTACTCTCCACAATTTCAATATTTTTCCTTCACTGATTTTTGTATTATAAATATTCTCTATAACCAGAAAGTGCACTGGTTTATTTCACAAAGGATATAACAATAAATTAAGTTAGATAAAAGGAAATCACCGCTTTTCTTTCGAATGTCCTCAACTTTTCTATCAACAAATGTCAATAATTTTAAGGGGTTTCTGTGAGCAGAGCAAAAAACTGGAGAAAAAAAACCAAACGACTCTTTGGGAGAAAAAGTTTTTGTCTATATTTTTAAAAAGGATTTTTGGCTCTTGGCTTTCTTTCTGTTATTGGCTGGGTAACGTTGATTTTTGCTTCCTCCTCAGTTTTTGGAAGTTTTTATTTTTTTTACTCTTTCAAGGGACCAAAAACTAAAACGAAAGTATCCTGGGAGGCGAATATGTATTCTATGCCATAGTTTCGAATTGAATATGGTTATATGATTATTTGAAATCGATGATAGGACACGTTATACTCGTATATTATGCGGGAGACTAGGGATAGTTGTTGCTGGCGACTTGAAGTGAAAAGGAGTATGTTGAAATGTCTTCGACATCCTTTTATCCACAAAAGTGTTCTTCTCTTAGAAGGACACTTTTAAATATGGCTTGTAGTAAATGTCATCTGGTTAATACTTTCAGTTAAGTTGGGGTATTTATTAAGTTTCCCCCGGGGGGTGTGCTGTGCCTCACTCCCTTAAGGAAGAGTTTTGGATGTTCTTTGGCAAATGTCTGTGACAAACGTTTGCAGTCAGTGTTGAAGTTTGTTAGTGCCTTGTTGAAGTTGTCTAGCCCTTTCCTAAATTTGCTATAACAAATTGGCGACCGAACATTATTGAAAGTGAGAGAGAGAGGCGGGGAAGGAGGGAGAAAGAAGAAAAATTAACCTACGAAAGTAGGTTTTTGTGCTCGTATATATTGTTACTTTTTTGAGTCTAGAGGAAGGACCCTTTTTTCCGCAGCAAAAAGGTAACCGGAAACACCTACCCACCAAACCAATTCCATTCCCATCCAACCCAACCAAATCCATGCCAATGTTATTTGCAAGAGTTTTTACTTTGTGGTGGTTATTCATTGATTGCTTGTTTTTCATTTTAAATTTGAGGTTTTCACACTTTGTAATTAAATGCATCACCGCCCCGTCCTGCTCTACTCCACCTCTGACCTGTCGTTTTATTTCGAGCTCGCCATGACTTTGGTGGCTGGTTTGCTGGCGTTTTGTTATTTTTTTTGTTTTCCCTCCCTGAACCAATTTTCAATTGCAGACATTGGTAAATTAGAAACAAATATCAAATATTTCCATTTTTGTTGGCCATTCCGTTCCGAGTGGGGGTGTGTTTGTGTGTGTTAGCAAAAACTTTAATTGGCGGTTGTTTAACACAAAACCTCAATTGAAATTTATTTTCGAAAGCAATTTACTACTCAATCGAATTGTAATTTTTAGCTTAGCAGCCAAGTAACACAAATCCTTGGCGGAAAAAGCATTGAAGGCGCAGTCATGGGGCAAACCCCGGAGAGTTCAAAATCAATAGACGACTGGAGAGTAAATGTAGTATAAATTAATAATTTTTTAATGCATAATATTAACAAATATTCTTTTTTTTGGGGAGGGGTTTTAAAGAAAACAAGAAACATTATTATTCAAATATTTTTAACTAACATCTGGCGAAAACTGACAGTTGAGATAATTAACTTTTATTTAAAAAATCTATATTTTTACAGTAATATTTAATATGTATTCATTTGAAAACAACACATTTTTCGATTTTTACGAAATACAATTAGTCCCTCAGTGGCGTATACATTACAACAAAGTATTGAAAATTACTCATGCTACACCTAACAATGTAATTTTCATACCAAAGCTTAATTATACCCTACACCACACTGTGGTACAGGGTATTATAAGTTTGTTTCACGACAGATGTTTGTAACACCTGAAAATAACACAGCTAGACCCACCTTAAAGTATACCGATCGACTCAGAATCTCTTGCTGAGTCGATTTAACGATGTCCGTCCGTCCGTCCGTCCGTCTGTCCATGTAAAGTTGTTCGTCGACTACAGGTCGCAATTTCACTCCGATCGTTCTGAAATTTTGCACTTTAGAGTATTTCGCGGCTGTTAAGATCGCTATTGAATTTGGTTGAAATCGGTTCAGATTTAGATATAGCTCCCATATATATCTTTCGTCCGATTTGGCCCTTTAGTCCTATAGAAGCTGTATTTTACATCCAATCGTTTTGAAATTTAGAATGCTAGAGTTTCTTGATCCATGAACCAACACTACCGAATTTGAAGAAAATCGGTTAAGATTTAGCTATAGCTCCCATATATATGTTTCGTCCGATTTGGCCCTTTAGTCCTATAGAAGCTGTATTTTACAACCGATCGTTTTGAAATTTAGAATGGTAGAGTTTCTTGATCCATGAACCAACATTGCCGAATTTAAAGAAAATCGGTTAAGATTTAGCTATAGCTCCCATATATATGTTTCGTCCGATTTTTCTCTTTAGTCCTGAAGAAGCTGTAGTTTACATCCAATCATTTTGAAATTTAGAATGGTAGAGTTTCTTGATCCATGAACCAACACTACCGAATTTGAAGAAAATCGGTTAAGATTTAGCTATAGCTCCCATATATATGTTTCATCCGATTTGGCTCTTTAGATCCAATCGTTTTTATACCCTACACCACACTGTGGTACAGGGTATTATTTAAGTATAAAATGTCCCAAAAGTAAATTTATGTAAACAATTTATACATGAATTACAAAATTTATATATCAGAGTTATTCAATATTGCGAGAGTGGTGTAGGGTATTATATAGTCGGCACCGCCCGACTTTAGCCTTTCCCTACTGGTTTTGGCATAGTTTTTAGAAAAAACCAGTAAGGAAAGGCAGAAAGTCGGGCGGGTGCCGACAATATAATACCCTACACCTCCCTAACAATGCGATAAGGGTCATTGCGATAATAATTTGGAATAAATTAAGTAATATTTGTTCCTAAATTGAGAAACATCTTTCAGGAAAATTTTAATGATCGGAAGTAAAGTACAAAGCTTTGATACCAAATCAGGAGGAACATATCGAGCCCTAACCGCCAAAAAGACGTAAGCGCCAACATGATTTACTTTTAATTTTTTGAGAGAAATCGTTTACTTATGACAATTGGCATCATGTTTCCGAAATTTATAGCTGTAAAATGTACCGTAATATTACATTTAACAGTTATATAAACAGATGTATGCATTACATATGCATTTAAACAAAAAATAATCGCAAAAGAAACCTTCTCCACTAAAATTTTGTGAGTGGCGCTTACGTCTTTTTGGCTGTTATTGCTCGATATATATGGAGGTTATGTACACGGGGCAAAATCGCCTTTTTTGATATGTTTGAATCGAAAGAAAATATATTTGGAACACAAATTTTTAAATGTTTTATATTTCTGAGTAAATAAATTTTGAAAATCAATAAAATTTACTTGGAACGCATATATTAATGTATTACAACAAACTATATTTGCAAACTAATTTTCTCAAATAAAATATATATTTATATACCAATAAAATTATTGTTTAGGAATATCTTCAAATATATATAATTTAAGAAAGATTTTCAAAACTTTGGTGAATTTTTCTAATTTCATTTTTATTTTTTCCTTCGTTTCGAATTATTTCTCTCAGTCAAAAATACCATTAGCAGCATTGCATTCTGTTTTAAGGAACTCATTTTAAATTTCTGGGTATTTCATGTCAGCATTTTTTTCAATCCTTCGAGTAAATTAATGTTATCAAAAATTATACGATTTCAATTAAAAATTTCTAAAAAATTATCATTAAATTACTGAAAAACCTAACACAATTAAGGTTCGATATTTTCGGAATACTTACATTTAAATACATTTTTGTTGCGGAATTAAAATCCCAAATAAAAGGTATTAGGCTGAAACCAAGGATTTGTTTAGAACAACATATTCCCAAATATATAATTTTTTGTGTGTACCAAATATTATATATTTAGAGTGTACCATAAATATATATATGCTTCAAGCCGAATATGTTTGGGACAATATACTACAGAAGCGATTTTTTTTCAGCGTGTATAAATCTGAACTGATTTACTCATTCATGTAAAAATACCTCTTTCTCTCGAATTTCGTACTGATCGGATATAAAATGCAGTTTCTACAGCGCTTACATGTCAAATCGAGAGTAACGTATATATGGGAGCTATATCTAAATCTGAACCGATTTTCTCCGAATTTGGCAGTATTCCTTCATGTAATAAGAAACTTCTTTCTGCCGAATTTCGCACTGATCGGATATAAAATAACATTTTTACAGCGCTTACATGTCAAATCGAGAGTAACGTATATATGGGAGCTATATCTAAATCTGAACCGATTTCTTCCAAATTTAACAGTGTTCAGTCATATAATAAGAGATCTCTTTCTGCCGAATTTCATACTGATCGGATACAAAATAAAGTTTTTACAGCTTTTACATGTCAAATCGGGGCTAAAATATATATTGGGGCTATATCTAAATCTGAACCGATTTTAACCAAATTCAATAGGAATCGACCTTGGGCCAAAAAAAGATGTGTGTAATGTTACGTCGAGTTCGGACCATAATTGCGACCTGTACTTTGATTACAAGAATACATCTACAGACAGACAGACAGACGAAAATAGCTAAATCGACTCAGAATGTGATTACAAGTCGATCGGTATAATAAACAATGAGTCTATCTATCTCTTCTCCTTTTGGGTGTTACAAACAAATGCACAAAGTTATAATACCCTGTACCACAGTGTGGTGTAGTGTATAAAAATATTGGAATGAAAAGCTAATTTCAAGGAAATTGTAAGTTAAACTTTTTCTACAAAATGATTTATTTGTGTGGGAGGTACCAAATAGGGTACCTCCTCATTTTTTTCGATGCTATCAAAAGTTCACTCAATGTTAACCCTTTGTGGGGGAGTTACTAGAAGTAGTGAATTTCAAATGTCCACAACTCGCAAAATATATTGAGCTTATCCATATTATAACCACTCCATGACTAGGTCTCCATCACAATCCAATGATGTTACTAATGTCAAGGTTTATAGAACAGTGTTGGACCCAGTGGGCCATATATACATCATACTCGTATATAGGGTCCAACACTATTCAATGGCCCATAACTCGCAAAATAGACTGGGTTAATCCATGCTATGACAACTTCATGGATAGGTCTCGATGATCACAATCCAATGATGCGACAATTGTCAAGGTTTATCGTATAGTTTATGACCCAGGGTGCCATATATAGATAACACAGTGCGAGAGTCCAAAAACCAAAAACCGCGATACTATTTTTCATGTAGAAAAATATTATTGGCGAGTAGAACAACGTTTCTTCTACGAAATTTGCCGGACACTCCCAAAATCCGGATTTACGGGTAAAAACTTTGTTAATTATTAACCGATTTTCAACCTCTAAAAGAATTTGAAGAAGAGAATTAGACCTTTCGAACGATGTATATTCTGTTTATTTGAAGCTGTAAGAATACATATAGGTTTGTTTGTCCTACAAACACATTTTTTTCACTTTTGTCCGTCATTTCCTAGTTTAGGCAATGTTTTAAACAATTATATTGTGAGATAACCTACGATTAATTAATTCACATATATAGTATGTTTTATAAGGAAAGAAATGCAACCAGTCTCTTAAAAATCCGTTTGCAATTGACGGAGTTATTAAAGTTTAATTAAAACTAAATCGGTATATAAACACTAGTTTCAGAAGATTCGAGTAGAAGTTATTAAAGAATCAATATTTCACTAAAAGTTAACCCTTTGTGGAGGAGATACTAGAAGGAGTGGACCAATATGGCCCATCTTCAAACTTAGCCGGAGGTAGAAAAAAACGTTGCCACATACCAAACTTGAAGTCAATCGGCTACTCCTTTCGAAAGTTATCGTGCGCACCAGCCAGCAGACAGACACACAGAGAGACAGATAGACGGACGGCCGGACATTGCTCAAATTACTTAAAATGGCCCAAAACGGAATTCCGCCGAACATACCCGTACTTAGGGTCTTTGGTCACATTTACGATGTGTTACACTTTTGGCTCGTTGCAAATATATATATAACCTCCTCTCTAAGGTGAGGTGATTAAAAAATTTAACGCTGCAATTTTTAGCCAAATATTAGGCCCAAAATTCTTTGGCCAAACTCTTCCACTGAAAAATGTGTTATTTATGGCTTACGGGGACTACAACAAAGTCTAAACTGACTAAATTTTTTGAGATGAATTCCTGCCAAAATATAATACAAACTTCAAAGTTTTAGCTAAATTGCTTAGATAATGTGGTGTTTAAGGCTTAAACAGGCATTTTTGGGAGCGACATCTATAGGTGTACTACAATAAAATATCAACTGATTTAAAAAATGTTTACTGTGATGAATTCTTGTCTAAATGAAACACAAACGGCAAAGATTCGCTTAAAATGCTTAGAAAAAGTGCTATTTATGATTTAAATAAGCCTATTTTGCAGCGACCTCTATAAGGTGACTATAACAAAATATGAGCCGATTTGCATAATTTTTACTGTGATGAATTCTAGTCAAAATAGAATACAAACTGCAAAGTTTCAGCAAAATTGCTTTAAAAATGTGGAATCGATGGCTGAAAAACCGTATTTTGGAGCGACCTCTATAGGGGAGCTATATCAAAACATTGACCGATATGGCCCATTTGCAATCCCAAACGACCTGCAACTATAAGAAGTATTTCTACCAACCATGATCAACCTAGCTCTATTATTACGGACTGTAGTGTGATTTCAACAGACAGACAGGATTGAAATCGATTATTAGGCTCTTTCTTATTATTTCAGATTTTGATAAGTAAGAAGAAATAATAGCTTTCGAAAATTTTCAAATAAACAAAGAATTGAAATGTTTACATCTTCAGTTAAATATTTGTATGAATCAACTAAAATATTACCTGAATCAATTAATATATATTAATTGATTAAACTATTTTTCAAGGCGCAGGATTTTGTTCGTAATCATTTTAAAATTTGATTGAATCAAATGATAAATTAATTGAATCGATTAATAAATAAATTGAATGGTTTTCGAAATTACTTGAATTAATTAATAAATTAATTGAATTCATTAAATACATTTTTGAATAGATTAATGTTTTCATTATAGATTGGCAAAATGTCATTAATAATCTTTTATGCGGCATTTAATTAAGGCATTCTGAGCACAAAAGTATAGAGACATTGAATTATCCTATAAATGTTAACTCATTATAGAATGTATTCAGTAATCAATCTTGAACAGAAAATTTATTAATTTGAAATTTGTCGGATCCTTTAGGTTTTACACAAATTTTTAATACCAAATAACAATTTCATTTTATTTACCGCACAGCAATAACTAATTTGTTGTTTTTAACATAATTTGAGAAAATAATAATGAAATTTTCTATGTGTTTATATAATGTAATGACAATTGCTGGAAGTGGATGAAAAGGATACAAAAACAAAAGATGTAATAACAAAATACTCAAATCTAGAGTCCAACATAAAAGGCACAAGTACAAATTCACAATTTATTTTCACATATAACAAAATGAAATATTTCTCGCATAAAAACTAAAGTAGGTGATAATTTTTATTTGGATTCTAAATCCTTTGTCCTTAAATTTATATCGCGTTTTCATCAGAATATAAATGATTTGTCAATTATTACTCTCCCTCTCTCTACACCTCTACTACCACATCTATCTCCACCACTCTCTCCCTATTTTATAACCTAACTTATATGAGTTTAAATTTTATTTTCGTTTCATTGTTATGACAACAATCCCTCAATATTTTTTGTAATCAATTCTTTTGGAGTCAATAAATTTTAAGCGATTTTTCTCGTTTGCGCTGACATTTTATTACCATAGCTGCCTTTGTTGTCTTTGTTGCAGCGCGATTTTATAGCCGAGCTTTCTGTCGGGTTGTCTGCCGTTTTTTCCAGCTTGTTTCTGGATCTGCACTTTTCTTCCGTTATTATTACAAAGGGCAACTGCAGAAAGCCAACGAAAAAAACACAAAGTCTTTGCCACGAAAATGCCAAAAGACATATTGAAAAATTTCGTCTTTTATGATTTCGCAGGATATCGTTAGACTTCCTCCTAAGTAAGACAAGAGACAAAAACACATTTCGATGGAAGTCGAAACAAAACTAAAAACAAAATCATTCGAATGCGTCGCACAAATCAAACTTCAACACTGTGACAGAGACAGTCTTACACCGAAAGAGATAAATTAGGTTGTAACGAAAAATATTTTTTGTAACTTTGGAATAGGCCATATTGAAAATTTATTTAAGAAACACTAAATTTTATACTTATCACAAACCTTAAATTTTTTTAGGAAATTTTTCTATAAATACAGAATTTGTAACAAAATTTCTACGAAATTAACTATAATAATAATAAATACAAAATTTCTAAGAAATTTTCTTTAAATACAAAATTTCAAAGAAATTTTCTATAAATACAAAATTTCAAAGAAATTTTCTATAAATACAAAATTTCAAAGAAATTTTCTATAAATACAAAATTTCTACGAAAATTTCAAAAAAAATGTCTTTAATTACAAAAATGTCAAAGAAATTTTCTATAAATACAAAATTTCAAAGAAATTTTCTATAAATACAAAATTTCAAAGAAATTTTCTATAAATACAAAATTTCAAAGAAATTTTCTATAAATACAAAATTTCAAAGAAATTTTCTATAAATACAAAATTTCAAAGAAATTTTCTATAAATACAAAATTTCAAAGAAATTTTTTATTAATACAAAATTTTCCATAAATACAAAATTTCTACGAAATTTTCTATAAATACAAAATTTCTACGAAAATTTCTACGAAATTTTCTATAAATACAAAATTTCTACGAAATTTTCTATAAATACAAAATTTCTACGAAATTTTCCATAAATACAAAATTTCTACGAAATTTTCTATAAATACAAAATTTCTACGAAATTTTCTATAAATACAAAATTTCTACGAAATTTTCTATAAATACAAAATTTCTACGAAATTTTCTATAAATACAAAATTTTCTGTAAATACAAATTTCTAAGAAAAATTCTATAAATACAAAATTTTTAAGAATACATACTGTTCACGTATGCAGCATTGTCTCAACTTCCCGAGCCTGATCAATACCGGTTGCGTATTGACATCACTGGAGTCTCCTCTACACCTCTCTTCGGAGACTTATTCGCTTAGTACGGATGTGTAGAGTGCGGATTGCCTATGGGTGGTGGTTGTTTTGTGGCTGCCTTGCTCATCTTCGGGTCTTTCTCTCACTCTTTCTATTCGCAAAATCTATGGTAGTCGAACACTTGTAACGATCCTCTGCGTTCACCACTGGTCGTTTTGCTCTACGCTCGCGCACACAGGCCTTGTCGCCAACCTCATACACGGTAATAAATCCTTGTTTATTTGAAAACACAACAAATAAAGATCCCCCCATATTTATATTTAAAATTACTAAATTTCGATTGCGTTTTTTTTCTTTTATTTTCATTACCACACGAACCCCCCTTTTGCACCCCTACACCAACAAATACAAAATTTGTAAGAAATTTTCTATAAATACAAATTTCTAAGAAATTTCTATAAATACGAAATTTCTACGAAATTTTCTATAAATACGGAATTTCTACGAAATTTTCTATAAATACAAAATGTCTACGAAATTTTCTGTAAATACAAAATTTGTACGAAATTTTCTATAAATACAAAATTTTCTATAAATACAAAATTTCTACGAAATTTTCTATAAATACAAAGTTTCTACGAAATTTTCTATACATACAAAATTTCTACGAATTTTTTTATAAATTTTTAAGAATAACTACAAATTTTCTAAGAAATTTTCTATAAATACGAAATTTCTACGAAATTTTCTATAAATACGAAATTTCTACGAAATTTTCTATAAATACGAAATTTCTACGAAATTTTCTATAAATACAAAATTTCTACGAAATTTTCTATAAATACAAAATTTCTACGAAATTTTCTATAAATACAAAATTTCTACGAAATTTTCTATAAATACAAAATTTCTACGAAATTTTCTATAAATACAAAATTTCTACGAAATTTTCTATATATACAAAATTTTCTATAAATACAAAGTTTCTACGAAATTTTCTATAAATATAAAAAATTTACGAAGCTATTCGGCCAATACTTTGGAGAATTATCGAGCACATTAGCCAGCCACGACAGACGGACGGGCATAGATCAAGTAACTTTAATAGTTTCAAAATGTATTTCCGCCGAGAGTACATAAAGCACCAAACGATGGGGGATCGGTAATTTCGTTACACCCTAATAAGAATACACACCATAAAATTCACCCGCACATACAAATAATTCGTTCACTGATAGAAAACATTGAAATTTTGTCATGGTAAAGTTTATAGTTTCACTTTATGGAAAACTTTTACGCCCCTTTGGCTAAAAAACCAATAAACTATTCTAAAATACTCTCCATTACGTAGAATTATATTAGGTTGATCACAGGATATGCAACTCCCCTAAAGTATTGCAAATATATTTAAGAAATATAAATATGGGTCTTTTTTTAATATAGAGCCTAATTAGGCAGAAAAAATAATGTATTAAAGTGGTTAGTTGGATTGTTGAAACTTTCGCCGAATATGTTTTTGTAGCTTTTATACAATCAAAGTAGCGCCTATACACTTCGTTGTGGTCTAATATCTACTTATTTGTTTATATAGTTTTTCTTTTGTCTCCGGATATTACGAAAAAGAATACTCCCAAAAAAATGTTCATAAAAATTCTGCAATGAAACTAATAAATAGATATCAATAATAAAAAAATAAAATATGTTCAGTTCAAAAGTAGATATTAAAAAATCGACAAAAGAGCAAAATAAGTGTTTTTCGATTTTTATGAAAAACCTAGAGCAATGAAACTTTCAGGAATTATCAACAAATACTGAAAATGTTCTACGCCACATTAAAACAATTGATAAAGTTTCAATATTGCGGTTATTTTGAAGATTTCTGAATAAATAAATGAAGCAAGTTATAAATAAGAAAATAAGTTAGAAAATAAATTAGAAAACATGTAAGAACATTTCAGTCTTTACCCGAAAGAAATTTTGTAAGGTGTTCTCCCGCTTTCCGAGTACTGTATTATGATAAATCTGGAGGGGGATTCCAGAACGTTGAAAAAAAATGGATCATTCTATGTCAGCCTATAGTCAATGGAAATTTGGTCTAAAATACAAAATAGTAGTTATGGGAATGTTGTGTTTGAATGAATCTGTCAATTTTAATGGAGGGTACAAGAAGTGGCTTGGCGACTTCGCATATTTAAAAAGCTAGCATCCTTTTAACGAAGAAAACAATGCCTACATATTTGAAAAATCCCTGAGATAAACAACTTTGGAGTTCTGTAGCATAAAAACTAAAATATTTTTGAAAAACTAAAAATGTCAAAAAATTAATTCACTTAAAATTTATTTAAAGGAATTATTGCGCCAAATTTTATTAAAATCAAAAAGGGACATTTTTAAAATGCGTGTTTTTCTATTCACATGCTTTGGAATTACACCTATGGATAAATAAAAAGGAAAAATATATTTTTAGTTTCATTCGTTAAGGAAAGTTTTCGTCCATAAAATTTTTTTGCATATTTTTTCCATAGTAATGTCTTTATTCCAGTAAATCTAATTTGATAAAAAATTGGATTTTTTGTTTGTATCGAATTTAAGTTTTCTTTACTATCATCCACGCTCTGATAACTGAAGAATACTATATCTTTTGCGAAAAACCCGGAAGTAATGTCACAGTTGTGCATTTATTATTTTTGAAATTTTAAATTTGTTTAAATCGTCTTTGTATCCCCAAAGTATGATGACTGCATGACATGCACGACACATGGAGACAGTTGTATGCAAATCAATCAAACCATTGAAGAAAACGAAACATCATCTGTGTTGAAATTTCCACGAAATATGCGGAAAGGAAAAACTGTATTGGTGCAGAAAAAGTTTACAAAACTATGTAGTTTAATAGCTTTAAAGAAATTATATGTTTTTGAGTTAAATTAGCATTTTCAGCAATATTTTTTGCAAATATAGATTCTAACTATTTTAAACAACATTAAATGCAAAAGCATTTCTTTCCTGTCGTATATAATTTGAGTTCCAAAGACATTATACATATATATTTGTTAAATGTATTAACGTTAATAATTCTGAGCATAATTTGTATGATTTAGTGGCTTTTATTTATGATCTCATGACAATTTCCAAGGGGTTCCTTTGGTCGGTCTGTCTGTGTCTGATTTATGTCTCATTCATCTTTTTTTTTCATCATCATCTTCGTCTTCATTTTCCTCCTCTTTTGCTTAACCTAATTGACTTTAGTTTCTCGTTCAGTTCTAGTCCTTTAAGGATGGTCGCATTTTGATATTAGAAGCAATTCCCATTTCACGTTATTAACGTTGACCATTGGGGAGAATTCCTTTGCGAAGTTAAACTCATCCAAAGATGTATCCATTCTTCAAAATCTCATTTATGAATGGAATTACACACGACTGAATGTATTTGTGATTCTTTTGAATGAGAGTGAGAGCAGGGAGGGGGCGGTCTATGTTGTGCGTTTATTTGGTTAGGTTCGTTTAGTTTCGGTTTGTTCTCTGAGACAAACTTTAAATCCCTTAAGACAGAAATCATAAACTAACTGCGTTGAATGAAAGTCCTTAATTTTTGTATCCTGAATGTTGGCTGACCATTTGTATTATGTTTCAAATGGAGGGAGGTTCAAGATTTTCTTGAATCCAACAAAATTTTTGTTACAAGGTAACACATGTCCTTTGTACCAGTTTAGGTCATATGAAAGTTATCGAATTTTTCTCGTATTAATGCAATTAAGGCGAAAAAGAAAAATTCAAGGTCTTATTTAGTAAAGCTTAAAAAATAAAAATAATAACTTAAAAGAAGATGAATAACAAAACGACAAAATTACAGATAGAAAATTTTTCCTATACGAAAGTTGACGATAGTGAAATTTTCCTCTCGAAAAGTTGACGTTAGTTAACTTTTCGTATAGAAAAGTTGACATTAGTTAACTTTTCGTATAAAAAAGTTGACATTAGTTAACTTTTCGTACAGACAAGTTGACGTTAGCTGAGTTTTCGTACAGAAAAGTTGACGTTAGTTGACTATTCGTATAGAAAAGTTGACGTTAGATGACTTTTCGTACAGAAAAGTTGACGTTAGATGACTTTTCGTATAGAAATGTTGACGTTAGTTGACTTTTCGTATAGAAAGGTTGACTTTTCGTATAGAAAAGTTGACGTCTACTGATCTGGCATCACCGAAATATAAGAGCTTTACTCTCCCCTGATGCCATCCTGCATCGTTGCAGATTGGTGGTTTGCCCGGCATTTCTCTACGGACATCGAGCTGATTGCACATGGCTCCATTTGTCCTTGAGGATGGATCCATCCTCACTACTTCTGTCTATAACAGCCATCACTAGACTCTCCTTCGCCACTTCATTGAAGGGCTTGGTGAGTGTCCTGTTGATGGTGACATTAGGGCCTCTTGCCTTTTTCGAAGGCAGGGGTTCATCAGGTGATCTGATTCGTTTTACTTTATTAGCCGTTAACACAGCTCAATTTGTGGCTCTTTCAGCCGACTCATTGGCCTTAGAAGCATCTATGACGCCTTTAGCCCAGGTAAGTGGCTCTTTTTGTTTTTCGGTAAGAGCCGAAACCTCAACAGCCTCCAACTTCGTCAAAACTCTGAGCGCTACACGATGCTCATTGTGCTTCCGTTTTGACGGTCGGACATGACGTTTTCCCCTCACCGCACCACCTGTTGTGAGTACCTGGGGGAGATTATCACCATTTTTGGTGTGGTCGGCTTTGGTCAAGACCAACGGACGGACAGTCGGACGATTGGGGAACCGCGCTCCATCGGAACACGAAGGCATCCCCGTCAAGAGAATTTATTTTTATTTTGTCTGTATTAGACCGTAATAGGTACTACGATGTAGGCCTTACAGACTTTGTACAGATTTTTTCCTTTGCGTAATAGGTACTGGTAACTATCCGCTATGTGATAAACACGTCCGTTCACTGCGAATGATCAGCAACGACGTTAGTTAACGTTTCGTATAGAAAAGTTGACGTTAGTTAACTTTTCGTATAGAAATGTTGACGTTAGTTAACTTTTCGTATAGAAAAGTTGACGTTAGTTAACTTTTCGTATAGAAAAGTTGACGTTAGTTAACTTTTCATATAGAAAAGTTGACGTTAGTTAACTTTTCGTATAGAAAAGTTGACGTTAGTTAACTTTTCGTATAGAAAAGTTGACGTTAGTTAACTTTTCGTATAGAAAAGTTGACGTTAGTTAACTTTTCGTATAGAAAAGTTGACGTTAGTTAACTTTTCGTATAGAAAAGTTGACGTTAGTTAACTTTTCGTATAGAAAAGTTGACGTTAGTTAACTTTTCGTATGGAAAAGTTGACGTTAGTTAACTTTTCGTATAGAAAAGTTGACGTTAGATAACTTTTCGTATAGAAAAGTTGACGTTAGTTAACTTTTCGTATAGATAAGTTGACGTTAGTTAACTTTTCGTATAGATAAGTTGACGTTAGTTAACTTTTCGTATAGAAAAGTTGACGTTAGTTAACTTTTCGTAAAGAAAAGTTGACGTTAGTTAACTTTTCGTATAGAAAAGTTGACGTTAGTTAACTTTTCGTATAGAAAAGTTGACGTTAGTTAACTTTTCGTATAGAAAAGTTGACGTTAGTTAACTTTTCGTATAGAAAAGTTGACATTAGTTAACTTTTCGTATAGAAAAGTTGACGTTAGTTAACTTTTCGTATAGATAAGTTGACGTGAGTTAGCTTTTCGTATAGAAAAGTTGACGTGAGTTAACTTTTCGTATAGAAAAGTTGACGTTAGTTAAATTTTCGTATAGAAATGTTGACGTTAGTTAAATTTTCGTATAGAAAAGTTGACGTTAGTTAACTTTTCGTTGACGATAGTTAACTTTCCGTATAGAAAATTTGACGTTAGTTAACTTTTCGTATAGAAAATTTGACGTTAGTTAACTTTTCGTATAGAAAAGTTGACGTTAGTTAACTTTTCGTATATTTCTTACATATATTTTCGTTATTTCTTACATTTAAATGAATTCTAATATTTACTTTAAAATTTAAACCAATTCCATTATTTTCTATAGGAATAAATACCGTTAACAATTTTCAATATCCATATCTATCTTAAGAAATGCAATCCCATCCAAGTTTTAGAAAAATGTCACCCCTTTGTCTTCATCAAAAAGCTTTTATAAATTTTAATGTCATATTAAGAAAGTGATGAGAACGATATAATCTGCATCCCAAGTTAGAGGATGTAGACATACCTTTAGTGCTTAAAGTGTGTGTGTGTCTAAGGATATAACTGAAAATAGGCTAACATTAGGAATCCAATCACGTTCGTCTCTACGATATGTTCGGTGGTGACAAATAAAATAAAAAACACATCTAGATAACCGTCCGAAGACAGTATTACGGACGATTATGAATAAATGAAATGGAACTGAAAAAGGCAGAAAACAAGAAAGGCAATTCCCTTAAGGATTCTATTGATAATGATGAATATGCTCGACTGAATCTGCTGTGAACAAGGCGGGGAGGAGACACTCTATCCATCCAATACCCAAATGCGTGTGAGAGTGGTGAGTGGCGGGCGACACACGTCCCACACGCTGGTTGAGATTTTGAAATGTCATCATACAACCTTAGGATTCCCTCAAGGCAAATGGTGAAACTTGTTGTCTCCCCCTCTCTCACCTTTGATGAGAACATCCTAGAAAGGAACTCATTAAATATGACTCAAAAGTAACATCACATCGACAAGCGGAAGATTGCCACAGGGCTGGTCTGTCTGCACTCAATCCTTTCCATCATTAGTAAAGTTACTCCTACATCCTGCTGGATCCTGGTTGACAGTTGATATGCATATGGGAGTTACACTGTGGCTGAAAGTAAATTCAAAGTTCGCAGTAAATTTCTAAATGATTTCCTTTCCCAATAGTTTTTTTATTCCTGTTGTTTTTCCATTAAATTGAAAAGTTCTATGACCTTTTTTATTAAAACAAAAATAAAGACTGGGATAAGTTGTGCCAAAAGTTTTTGCTTTGTATTTTTTTTTCTGCTTCTCTTGGTCATTGTTTAATACGAATTTTGAATATGAAAGAACTAACGTTTGGGCAATTTGTTGAACTGTTGGAATAATTTCCAACTTTCATTTCAATATTTCAAATGCTCACACACACAGAAGAACGGACCATTAGTTTACAAAGTCAACCGAATATTCGTTATGTTTTTGCAGCTTTCTTTGGCTTCTTAAGTGGCATTTTGGCAGGGAAATGCTGTTCAAAGCAGCCTTTGTAAGTGTTGCACATTTTATAGTCATGAATGTGCAACAAAATGTTGCTGATTCCAAAACTCTGTCCGTCCGTCTGTCTATTCGAGCATCTCTTTGGTCTGTCTGTCTCATATGGTGTGAATAATATTTATTTTATGTGTCTTAAGGCTTATTGCATGTTTCAGTGTTTTCATTTCTTTTTTGAACTTTTTCCCCCATTTTATGCTGCTAAAGTAGCTTGGAAATTGAACACAAAAGTTCTAAGAAATAAAATGCAGTGTCAAATCACAATTGTTTTACAGGGCTAATATTACAAAAAGGCCGAACGGTCGTAAATATTAGGCCAACTAGTAGTTGAAGGCAATAACATTTGCATGCATGCATCTTAATATACGAGATTGATTAAATGAAGTGCATGCACTTTTGTTGAAGATTTTATAAAAATTTAAATTCTATTGTTTTATCCTAAAAAAACTTAGGGACACTTGCTTCTCAATATAAGTTCCATCTCTCATTCTCCGCAGAAAAAGTGAGGCCATCGTCAGTGATTACTTTCTCTTCACACTTAAAAAACTTCCACCACTTTAAAATATATATTGTGTGGGCAAGGCCATTTAAGTTGCTTCATGCCATCGACTTTTCTCAGTAAAAAGTCAAAAACTCTTATGTATTTCTTCGAATCCGTACATAGGTGGTTACACGCGTCTTTTTCTCCCAAGGAATTTTTCAAGGGTTTTCCAATAGGGATGATATGATTTTGAAGTGACGTTTCGGCCATTTGTAATATGTCATGATCTATCATTTGTTTTTCATTGTATTCAATAGTGTTTACAATTTCATCATGGAGAGATGTACGCAAGAACAACGTATACAAACCATTCAGTTTTATTATCAAAATAATCGTTCTCCAATTGCGGCTTTTCGTGCGCTAAGTCCATTTTTTTTAAATCCAAAAACACTTTCCAGTCGACCTACGACCTTGGCACCCATGAGCAATATTTTAGCCCTCGTTAAGAGCTATCATTTTGCCATTGACCGATTCCTGATCCGATGTACCGTTAAGGAGCTAGAGCAAAAATAAACTTTCCGTTCACATTTGAAAACCAGTAAGGAAAGGCTAAAGTCGGGCGGTGCCGACTATATAATACCCTACACCACTCTCGTAATATTGAATAACTCCTGATATATAAATTTTGTAATTCATGTAATACTTGTTTACATAAATTTACTTTTGGGACATTTTATACTTAAATAATACCCTGTACCACAGTGTGGTGTAGGGTATAAAAACGATTGGATCTAAAGAGCCAAATCGGATGAAACATATATATGGGAGCTATAGCTAAATCTTAACCGATTTTCTTCAAATTCGGTAGTGTTGGTTCATGGATCAAGAAACTCTACCATTCTAAATTTCAACACGATTGGATGTAAAATACAGCTTTTATAGGACTAAAGGGCCAAATCGCACGAAACATATATATGGGAGCTATAGCTAAATCTTAACCGATTTTCTTCAAATTCGGCAATGTTGGTTCATGGATCAAGAAACTCTACCATTCTAAATTTCAAAACGATCGGATGTAAAATACAGCTTCTATAGGACTAAAGGACCAAATCGGACGAAATATATATATGGGAGCTATATCTAAATCTGCACCGATTTTCTTCAAATTCGGCAATGTTGGTTCATGGATCAAGAAACTCTACCATTCTAAATTTCAAAACGATCGGATGTAAAATACAGCTTCTATAGGACTAAAGGGCCAAATCGGACGAAACATATATATGGGAGCTATAGCTAAATCTTAACCGATTTTCTTAAAATTCGGCAATGTTGGTTCATGGATCAAGAAACTCTACCATTCTAAATTTCAAAACGATCGGATGTAAAATACAGCTTCTGTAGGACTAAAGGACCAAATCGGACGAAAGATATATATGGGAGCTATATCTAAATCAAATTCGGCAATGTTGGTTCATGGATCAAGAAACTCTACCATTCTAAATTTCAAAACGATCGGATGTAAAATACAGCTTCTATAGGACTAAAGGACCAAATCGGACGAAACATATATATGGGAGCTATAGCTAAATCTTAACCGATTTTCTTCAAATGCAGCAATGTTGGTTCATGGATCAAGAAACTCTACCATTCTAAATTTCAAAACGATCGGATGTAAAATACAGCTTCTATAGGACTAAAGGGCCAAATCGGACGAAACATATATATGGGAGCTATAGCTAAATCTGCACCGATTTTCTTCAAATTCGGCAATGTTGGTTCTTGGATCAAGAAACTCTACCATTCTAAATTTCAAAACGATCGGATGTAAAATACAGCTTCTATAGGAATAAGGGCCAAATCGGACGAAACATATATATGGGAGCTATAGCTAAATCTTAACCGATTTTTTTCAAATTCGGCAATGTTGGCAATATTTTAGCTCTCTTTAAGAGCTATCATTTTGCCATTCACCGATTGTGGCTACGTGCCACACAGCAAATGAAACAATTGAATTGTTGCGAGAAAAGTTTGTAGATTCGATTATTTCATGAAATTGTGATATTGAATGGCCTCCAAGAAGTTGTGATTTAACACCATTAGACTATTTTTTGTGGGTTTATTTGAAGTCATTGGACTTTCGAAATAAACCAGACTCTCTTCAAGCTTCACAAGTCTATATTGAGCATGCCATTCATGACATACGACTTAATTTAGTGGAAAAAGAGCTCGAAAATTGAATTCATTCACGCTGAAAAAAAATCGCTTCTGTAGTATATTGTCCCAAACATATTCGGCTTGAAACATATATATGTTTAGGGTACACTCTAAACATATAGTATTTGGTACACACAAACAAATTTATATTTGGGAAGATGTTGTTCTAAACAAATCTTTGTTTACATCGCAATATGTGTTTACTTTGGACGATTGTTTTCCGAAGCAAATAATTATTTGCATTTAAGTATTCAGAAAATACCTAAATTGTGTTTAATATTTCAGTAATTCAAACCTAATTTTTTAGAAAATTTTCAGTCGTAAAAATTTAAATCGTATAATCTTCGATCGAAATATATTACTTGGAGGATTGACAACTAATGATGGCTTAGAATACTCAGAAATTTTAAATGATTGATTTAAAACAGAAGTTACTGCTGCATTTTGTATTATAACTGGGTGTTCAATTCGAAACCAAAAAAATTAAAACTGAAATTCGAAAAATTCAACAAAAGTTTCGAAAATATTTTTTAAATAAAATATGTTTGGAGAAATTCCTAAACAATAATTTTATTTGTATTCAAACACATATTTTATTTGAGAAACTTAGTTTGCAAATATTATATGTTGTAACATATTAATATATGAGTTCCAAATATATTTTATTGATTTTCAAATAAAATTTATTTGCTCAGAAATACATAATATTTAAAAATTTGTGTTCCAAATATATTTCCTTTCGATTCAAACATATCAAAAAAGGCGATTTTGCCCCGTGTTGAATTCGTTCCTGCAGAAGAAGTCGTGGAGGCCATTTGAATGACGTTTTATTTAGAACTTAATTGTATCGATTGTACTTCACATTAAATAAAAAACTTTTGAATTTCCTTAACAATAAGTGTATTGTTTTTTCAAAGAAATCATATAACTATTATTGGAAAACCCAATATTATTGGTAAATCAAAAACTGATCGATTGAACAATAAAAAAGTAATCATTTAACAGTTTCACCAATCAATTACACAGTGCGAGTTAACAAAAGACGAAAAATTTAGAATTACAATCCGTACAAATTTTAGTAATGGCGCTTCCACATGGAAGCAGAAGTTTAGTAACTGTCGTTAAAAATATTTAAAAAAATTTTTTGGTTAGCACGAAAAACTCACAAAAATAGAAAAGAATCGCTAAAAATTTGTTTATTCCACTTTTTGAAATCTTGCATCCTATCGGAGAAAACGATGCTTATTTGAAAAAAATCAATGTACAAATGTATAAATTAAGAGCCATATTGTAAAAGTAAGGGAAATTCAAAAATGTCCAGGGTATTTTTTTTTTTTTTTTTTTTTACTTCACAATATGTTATTGTTATTGTATCTCATACAACGTGAAGTAGATCATCGAAATTATAATTTTTGTTCAAATATGTATGTATGTATATTTTTCCCTTTGTTTGAAAATTGATTGTTGTATTTATAATTTTTTTGCTTTTTTGAATTAGTTATTTTGCTACTTTACTTATGTAAAAACTCTCACAATCATTCTATGTATGTGATTTTCGATTCTCTCTCTCATCTTATAAAGATCACACTAATATCAAATGTATCAAGTCTTAAGTAATTACAATAACTTAGATTAATAGAATTTGGATATAACGACAAAACAAAAATAGTAAAAAATAAAAATAGAAAAAACGAAAACAGAATTTTAAACAATTTTTGGTACCAGGAGAATTACTAAAAACTCTAAATGTAGGGCGCGCATGCAAATTATGTGGAATTGTTTCATCTCCTTCTAATGATTGGAACTTTCGGTAAAATACGGATGTAACATAGCCTGTTCGGCACTAATACGTTGATTTGGTCGACAAACTAATAATTTTTGTAATAGATCTCGTCCTTTGGAATTCAAACGTGGCACTATTTGACTCCAGGATGTTATTGCAGGGAAATGTGGTAACGCCACATAGTCGGATAAATGGGTAACACCTGGCCAAGTTTCCTCAGTTGGTGTGCCCAATACACGAAATATTTTCATTAATTGGTCTAAAACATCCGAGCCGGGAAATAGTGGTCTCCCAGCATCAGCTAATTCGGCAAAAATGCAACCAGCCGACCACATATCTATACTGGTGGTATACAATTTAGCACCAAATAGAACATCCGGAGGTCTGTACCACAGCGTAACAACTTCAGCGGAATAACATTTAACAGGAATGCCGAAAGCTCTTGCAAGACCAAAATCCGCCGATCTTCTCCAATTTCTCATACTTTTGCATTTTTATGTATTATTAGGTAAATTTGTAAAAAATTTGTGGTGGACTTTGGAAAAATATGGCGGAGAAATCTCACAAAATCCAGAGGTAAACAATAATTTCTTTTTTTTTTTTTTTTTTTTTATAAGTTTGTTTCACGGCAGATGTTTGTAACACCTGAAAATAACACAGCGACCCACCTTAAAGTATACCGATCGACTCAGAATCACTAGCTGAGTCGATTTAACGATGTCCGTCCGTCCGTCCGTCTGTCCATGTAAAGTTGTTCGTCGACTACAGGTCGCAATTTCACTCCGATCGTTCTGAAACTTTGCAGTTTAGAGTATTTCGCGGCTGTTAAGATCGCTATTCAATTTGGTTAAAATCGGTTAAGATTTAGCTATAGCTCCCATATATATGTTTCGTCCGATTTTGCTCTTTAGTCCTGTAGAAGCTGTATTTTACATCCAATCATTTTGAAATTTAGAATGGTAGAGTTTCTTGATCCATGAACCAACACTACCCAATTTGAAGAAAATCGGTTAAGATTTAGCTGTAGCTCCCATATATATGTTTCGTCCGATTTGGCCATTTAGTCCTATAAAAGCTGTATTTTACATCCAATCGTTTTGAAATTTAGAATGGTAGAGTTTCTTGATCCATGAACCAACATTGCCGAATTTTAGCTATAGCTCCCATATATATGTTTTATCCGATTTGGCTCTTTAGATCCAATCGTTTTTATACCCTACACCACACTGTGGTACAGGGTATTATTTAAGTATAAAATGTCCCAAAAGTAAATTTATGTAAACAATTTATACATGAATTACAAAATTTATATATCAGAGTTATTCAATATTACGAGAGTGGTGTAGGGTATTATATAGTCGGCACCGCCCGACTTTAGCCTTTCCTTACTGGTTTTATTTTGGCTATTTTGTTTGGGAGGTATCAAAACGCAATAACGCCCGATTTTATACCCTTCACCATAGTACGGGGGTATATTCATGTTGTCACGCCGTTTGTAACACATCTACATATTGATATGAGACCTCGTAAAGTATATGTATATATTCTTAATCGTCATAAAACTCTAAGACTATTTGGTCATGTCCGTCCGTCCGTCTGTTGTATTCACGCTACAATCTATAATACTTGAGCGAGTTGGCTGAAATTTGGTGTATATATGTACTTCTTATAAGAGTTTTCCAACAAGAGGTGTTGTTTTGGTATTCAAAGAAAAATGCTATTTTTTGAGATAAATGATCGGATGTTTATTTCATAATAAAGAGGAAGGTATGCCGTTAATAATGAAAAGCAACATCAGCCAAATGGCCACCATGACCACCCTTACAGGACCATATCCTTTTCATGAAATTTTCCATAACCAAATCGCAAAGTGGCTGCCCTATGTCCTCGATAGCCTCACGAATTCTATCTTTGGGGTCTTGAATCGACGCTGGGCTCTTGGCATAGACCTTATCGTTCACGTGGCCCCAAAGGAAGAAGTCGCAAGGTGTTAAATCACATGATCTCGGTGGCCAATTGTGATCACCTCTTCGAGAGATAACACGGTCCGGAAACTTTTCCCGTAACAGAGCAATGGTTTCGTTACTTGTGTGGCACGTAGCGCCGTCTTGTTGAAAGTAAACGTTGTCCAGATCAATACGATCCAACTCCGACCATAAAAAATCATTAATCATCTCACGATAGCGCAATCCATTCACCGTAACTGTTGATCCAACCTCATTTTCGAAAAAGTAAGGACCAATGACCCCGCCGGACCATAAACCGCACCAAAAGGTCACACGTTGAGAATGGAGAGGCTTCTCAACAATAACTCTTGGGTTTTCCGAGCACCAGATGCGACAATTTTGCTTGTTAACGTAGCCACCGAGGTGGGAATGGGCCTCATCAGTCAAGATGATTTTTCGATGATTTTCGATTTTTCAAATTTTAATAATTTTAAATAAAAACATTACACTGTACAAAATTGCATGTGTTTGTAAGTGCAGGAATCAAAGTTATAAGCGGTTAACTTTTTGTTCAAAATGTTCCATATGAATGGGAGATTCCAAAAGGGGCGTGGAAATATCGCCCATTTTCCACGGGACAATAAAAACATTACACTGCACAAAATTTCAAGTATTTCTATAAACTGTAATCAAAGTTATAAGCCGTTAACTTTTTGTTCAAAAAGGTACATTTGTATGGGAGGTACTAAAGGGGCGTGGCAACTTCGCCCATTTTTCTAAGGATGATAGCAACCCACAAACTCATATTATGTGTGAAATTGCGGAAGACTCCGATAAGTAGTATATACATTATTTAAGAATCAATATTTCAATAAATGTTGACCCTTTGTGGGGGAGGTACTTGAAGGAGTGAAGCAACATGGTCCTTCTTTGACCTTGCCCTGAGATAGAAAAAAATATTAACACATACCAAATTTGAAGTGCGCACAAGCCAGACAGACAGACGGACGAACGGACATTGCTCAAATGAATTAAAATGGCTCAAAATGACATCCTAACCAAGAAATCAATGCCTTTTTGAAGAAAACCTACACTGAGGGAAAAAAGACGTTGCAAAATAAACACCGTTTGATACCAATTTATAAACGTAACGTGCATGAAAAATCGCCACCGAGTCGTTCATTAATTATCAACGAAACGGAGGTGATTTTTTGACCGGCGTTGCGTTATGTATTGTCGCCGTAAGGTTGATGATTATTTGTTCGGCTTTGTGTTGTTCATTGGATTTGTTATTGTCTGTTCTTAGAAGAAGAAACCACGAGAATTTATAAAGACGTGAAAAATGAAAATTAATGACGAAGAAATAGAATTTAATGACCTGTTTGATATTGTGGATGATTCGCTGGGCTATTGAATGAGAAGGACAAGGTGATTGCAAAATCCAGTGACATCTTCCTATTGCAGAAATTTCTAGAATCAATAGAAATGGTGTCGGCCTACGAATATTTAACAACCTAAGCTTATACAAATTTCAGTTTTAAAAGTTAATAATGAGTGTGTATGGTTTTTATAGAGCACAGGAATTAAATTTTGCAGTACATAAAGGCGAATGATACGAAGGAGACTGCCACTATTAGGGTTTCGAGCTGAATTCCGAGAAAAAACAGAGGTAATCCTGTGTTGCTGCACATTCGAATGCGTTTTGTTTAGACGTGATTTGCTTAGTGATAAATGTGCAAATTTGCAATTATATGTTTGTTGTGTTCACGTTTTATTTACTTATAACATTAATAAATGTATTGAAACGCTAATGCTGTTTAAATAGTTATAAACGTTCTATAGTTGTCCCCAACATTTGATTTAAATTATCCCCTATTGGTATTCATTTTGCAACGAAGCGTTGTTGATTTTTGATGCTTTATTCATGCACCGCCTTGCTTGAATTCGTAACATACGGGGTTGGTTCATTAACATAAACGTATTTGCAAAGATTAAGCACGTATGTGCTTTGTTTTTCGCTGGGTGTACGGATAAATTTAGAAATTATAGCACTTTTGGTAGAAATAAGAGAATTTCAACATAATCCGATTTGCGGAAACTGTTTTTTTCGCGTGTGACAGTTCATTCCTATTCGTTCGTAACTGATAGATTTTGGGATTTCTGACGGATGGCACATCCGTCTAATTTAAGATCTATGAGGATGATAGCTTTCAAACAATTTTTTCCAAATTGTTTTCTATTTCTTAGGGCTTTTAAAAAATATTTTATTTTCTAATTGTCATAATCATAATTCATAATTTCCTTTTACTACATGGTTTCCCGACATTATTGAGCTTATACTTAAAAATGTGGTCCTAATAGTAAAGGCAACTTCCATGAAAATCTTAGAAAAAAAAATAAAAAAAAAAATCTTTACCATAAAAAAAATTTTGTTTTGATTTCATAAAATAGTATGCCTCAATCTACACCAAAAAAAATTTTGTTGCATAGTGTAATTTATTTAAACAAAAAAAATAAAATAAAGAGGATTCGTAAGTCGGTTTACCCGGCCGAACATTCTTACTTGTTTTGAAAACAACATAAATTTTTTGTACTCGTATCACAATCCAAACTAAAACAATTGCTAAAGTTTCTGAAAAATCTTATAATGTTTTTGTTTTTTTTCAAAAAATAATTTATTATCTAAAATTTAAAACTAAATTGAGTCTTATTTAGGGGTTCCTTTTTTTAAAATATTTGGCACTAAAAATATCATTCAATAGTTTCAAAAATTCAACAATGTTTTTACAAACTAAATATGTAGGTGGCCCAAAAATCTATTAACTAATACTAACTTAATAACAAATTTCAATTTAGAACTCTTAGAGTTTTTTTTTTTGCGTGGAATACAATTTTTAAAAATAATACTAAAGATTTTTTGATTTTTTTCTTGACAATGTCCAATCAGTATTTGTTGGCCAATGATAAATGCCTGAGTAGTCACTCTACTTTTCGGCTATTAACATGAGTATCTTGTTCATTAACTCATTGGCCACAGTCTCATTGAGAGTATTCAGTCGAGCGGCCAAAAATTCACCAAATTTTGCATAAAGAATTTCATGAGCTGTGGGTTTGAGCAGCATTTCCTGCTGCAGCTGGGATTGCGAATGGCGTTGGGAATTTTTCGAATTTACTATGGGTTCTTTTTGCAGGGACACCAAGGAAGTGGAGATGGACAAACGATCATCATCGAGCATATCGACATCAGGATCATCGTCTATATCACTGCAATCTCTTTCATCAATGACTAGATTTTGTGTGGAATTATTGAGATTTTTCGTTGTTGACATAAGTTTGTGACTTTGATTTTTCGATTTCCCCAAACTCCGATGATAGTCTTTAATTTTACCATTCGAAGTGGTGTCCAGGGATATGGTATCATCCAGGGAATCTGGTTCATCTTTAATATATATCGATGGCGAGGAGGAACACGAACGTATTGTTAGAGATCTAGCTCGGGAAATGGGCCGAGGTGGCGGCTGCAGACTGGAGTTGCCATTGGCACTGTTTAGTTTCTGTAGAGCTGCCAATGTATTGGGATTTAAATTGAGTATAACATCTGTGGGTATTTGACTGCCAGATATGGTGGACACGGGGGTGTTTGGGGGATTATTTGGCATTTGCGGTGTTATGCAGCCATTTTGCGAGGCAAGAGCTGCTGGTGGTGGTATGACAAGAGGCAGAGCGGCGGTGGGTGGTGGGACGGTTATCAAAGGCATAGGTTGATTTTGGGGATTATTGGGATCATTAGGAGCAAAGTACTGATACTCATCAATGCCAGTAGTGGAGTTATTGTTGTTATTATTTAAAACCGGCGGTAGACCATCATTGGATTTGGCACGTTCGCGTGATCTGTTGGAAAATATAAGATATGTTATACATTAACAGACACAATCTA
Organism: Eudasyphora cyanicolor; assembly: GCA_963930755.1. Taxonomy (NCBI): domain Eukaryota; kingdom Metazoa; phylum Arthropoda; class Insecta; order Diptera; family Muscidae; genus Eudasyphora; species Eudasyphora cyanicolor. Next base: position 7,805,817 of record OZ005735.1, on the reverse strand, counting down.
ATATTGATTTCCGATATATTCACTTACTTTCTCTCCCTTATGACCTCCTTGAGAAAGGCCATCTCGTCATAGTACTCCCATTTGGATTTGAAACGCGAACCCAGCATTTTCTCATGATTTAATTCTCTGCGGAAGATTTCCCTTAACGAGGTAAAGGTGCGCTGCACTCGTTCGCCATTGACATTGAAAATGCGGCCCAATTCATTCCATTTTAAGGCCTTTTTCTTGTCCGATCTTTTGTAATGGGGCAAACGACAATCCCATAAAATGGGATTTAATTTAACCAATTCAATTAGTCGTCGTTTCTCTATTTGATGGCGGGTAAAGGCCATCTCTTTGGTGGTTAAAGCCAGTTTTACTCTTATTTATTTGCAACTCTCTTGGCTTAAATTGGCATTAACTTGGCCTGTTGGGCTCTTTGAAATTTAGCTACTGTGCTCTCTATATATTTATCTCTAAGTATTGTTGTGTTGTACTCTTTCCTCAATATATTCCCTCTCTCTTAACGTTTTTATATTTGCCACGTTCTTGCTGCTGCTGCTGCTACTCTTTCCTCTGCTTGTTCTCTCTCTCTCTCTCTTAACGTTTTTGTATTCACCAAATTAATGCGGTTGCTGCCTTTGTTTTGTGTACTCTCGCCGAAGCTCGCAGTTGCTGCCAACGCGTTACCACTACCAATACCAATAACTTTGTTAGTTGCCGTCAAAATGGCGCATGTCCGTTTCCCGTTTACGATTTGGTACCTTTATCTGTAGGTATACAAACAAAATTTGCGTTTTCGTTCAATACTATTCAATGGTAATGGTAAATATGGGCATTTGGGATGCTGTTGTGTTAACTGTGGTAAGGGTCATAATTTGCAAATGTTGTTAGTGTACTGCAAGATAATTAAATGCAAAACAATAATAAGTATACAAAATAAGGTAGATAATAGGTATATAAATTATTCACAGGGGGATAAGAAAATAGTAAATGAGAAAATTATTTTTTTTTAAAATTCCACAATTTTTATGTTGTAAAAAATATTTAAAATGTTTTTTGTTTGGAATGGGCATCGTTAGTGTTTACGTATGCATTCAATAAGATATACGTTTACAGGAATGCAGGTATTAACCCCTCCTCGATTGGGTTTCAGATAATCCAAGTGAAATGTATTTGGACATACACAATGTATGTGCATCTGTCTTAATATTAAAGAATGGCGCCAAAGACGCCCTTAATCTTTAAAATAAATACGTTTTAATATTTATGAAATATTAAAAAATACTTATATTTGAAGTACAAAATATACTTATTTTAAAGACTAAGGACATCTTTGGCACCATACTTTAATATTATGACAAAAAATACTTTATATTCAAAGTGAATTGTTTTCAAACAAACAATCAAACCTTGGTTATTTTACATTTAGAGCTAAGCAACAACAGCTAAAGCTTAAATGTTGCCATATCTGTAAAGATTGGGGTGAACGAGGTCCATCATCTTTAAAACTAGTACATGTTGTACTTAAAATTAAAAAATACCTTAATATTAATAAAATATTGCTATAATTTAAGTACAAAATATGTTTAATTTAAAGATAAACAGTGCTAAACAGTTATACTTCAAAGACATTGCACTGTACCGAATTGTAAGTGTTTACATGCACCGATGTTAAAGTTAAAAGCTATTAAATTTTGGTATGATACGAGGATATAATGATAACTTTGCCCCGGACGGTAGGTACTGTAAAAACATTACAATGCACAAATTTTCAAATATTTGCACGAACTGATATTAAAGTTGTAAGATGATAAATCGGAAGAGACATATATATGGGGTCTATATCTAAATCTGAACCGATTTCGACTATATTTAGTAGCCTTTGTTAATGGCTGTATCCAAAAATTTGATATTTTCGCAATATATTCTAAGATATCTATGAAACAAATGATGGGGTGAAAAAAACATTTAGAAGACGATGAAGGCTACTTAATTTAGGATTATTTATACAATCAATTACTACAAATGATGCTCCACTTATGCTAAAATATATGGTATTTAGTGGTTTATCCTTATTTCGATAGATACACAAGTCCCATCCCGCTAATAGACCACAAATCTCATAAAAAAATGACCAAGCTTACTTTTGAGCAAAAATATCAAAAATCCAAAAAAAATATTTTGACAAAAAAGTCTTTTTAAATTCGCATGAAAGTTTTTTCGAAATCCCTCATGTATATATGGGGACTATATGTAAATCTGAACCGATTTCCACTACATTTAGAAGTCTTTTTTAATGGCTAAAGTGGCTCCTCGCTGCCAATTGTTACCTTGATCGGGTGTAAAATACCGCTTCTATAGCATTAAGATGCCAAAACGGAAGGACAGCTTCTATTGCACTTAAAAGCCAAATCAGAAGAAGCATATACATATTTGGGGCCATATCTAAAAATTAACTAGGTTTCTTCAAAGTTGCTAGTAATTGTTTTAGTATCAGAGTTTGCCTCTGCGGAATTCAATACAAAATCCACAAAATTGTATTGGAGGAGCGTCGATTGAAGGTTCGTGAGATGAAGTCATAGGCATTTCAAAAAGCATGTTGACGAAAAATTTTATGATGAGAAAGCGGTGCTCAAGATGGGTGCGGCGTTTGCTCACAATCAAAACAATGCACCAGTTCACATATCGCCTATTGTGAATTAAATTAAAGTTCGTATTGCTTCAGCACTCACATTATTCGTCACATTTAGCTCCCTCGGATTATTTCTTGTTTCCAAATTTTCAGGAGCTAGACCGTTCTTACAATAAACAGGGTATCAAACTTTGAAAATCGCTGGATATAGTGTATCGAACTAAATGGAGATTAGGTAGAGAAATAAAGAAAAATTTACCCAAATTTGTTGTGTATTATTTTCTTAGGTCGGCTAATTTTGGTACAGCCCTCGTATTATTTTTGCTAAGGGCCAAAAGTGTAACACCTCCAAGGAGAGACCTATGGCCCTAATGGTGATTTCGATTCTGAAAAAAATGTTGCCCCATCAATGCGAAATTCTGAAAAATATTTTTATATGGAACTGATTTAGTTCCTCGAATTTAACTTATCTCCTATTTCAAAATTCTAAAATGTGGTATAAAAGCAAAGTTTTCGGGAAAATGGCAAAGAAACTGTGCCACTTTTTACCAGAAACGAAATCGCCATAAGTATGTTCGGTGGGAATCCGTTTTAGCACATTTTAAGTCATTTGTGCAAGTTCCGTCCGTCTGTCACGAAACCTCTCAAAAGGAGTAACGGATTGACCTCAAATTCGCTTTGTGATAATTTTTTTTCCATCCAAACCAAGTTCGAAGTTGGGCCATTTTTGTTCACTCCTTCTAGTACCTCCCTCACAAAGGGTTAACATTTAGTGAAATATTGATTATCTAATAACTTCTATACTACATATCCGAATCTTCTGTAATTCCACACGTAGTAATAGTTTACCCGTCTCTACCAACTTGAGAATAATCGGCGAAGTTGACCCGCTCTTTTAGTACCTCCCGTACAAAAAGACTATTTTGCTCAAAAAGTGAACAGCTTATAACTTTAATGTAAATACATACATATACTTCAAATTTTGTGCAGGGTAATAAATTTATAGTACGCACAGTCCAGTGAAAAATTATGGCTATTGTCACTCCTTTTTTGGTACCTTCCACACAAAAAGGCCAAAACACGCCAAAATTAAATAGTTCATAATCTTACCACTAATACGTAATAAATATTCTTTCAATTCGGTGGAGTGCAATGCCACTGTTCAGTGCTAAATAGGCGTATTTGTCAAGCGCCCTCTGGTAAACCCATACGTGTTGACAGATTCAATCGAACGCATCTTCTCCATAACTTGTGTAGCAATCGTCTAAATGTTTTCATATTCTGTATTTTAGAGAACTTTTGCAATGAATATATCGCGACCTAAGGGAGAAAATGCGCTAATTCTACTATTTGCCTAAATGTATTTTTTGAAACGCAAGATTAATTGAATACAAATCGATTTGGAAACAAAAATTCTAAAAATCATGCTCTCTTATCTTTAATAGCTGAATCATAAAGTCCATATACCAGTTGTAAAAACATAAATTTACTGTGAGTATTTAGGCTCTCCTGTAAAATTATAAATATTGGACATAGCGGCTTTAACCTCTTAGGTCTTGGGTCGTACTGAGTAAAATTTGTCCACCTTTCTGGATCCCACACAAAGTACCATATTATACAACTCATAAAGTGATGGTTTATTGGACTGAATTTTTCTGCGAAACGAAGTTTTAGACAACTACAATTCTCGTTTGCAGGAACTGAAATTTCGCATGTTGTGAAGGAAACTTATTTTGCGTAAACAACTGTTTGTTCTGACTAAAAGAAATTTCAGACCTCGTAAGCGAGAATTGTAGTTGTCTATAATTTCTATTGTATTCACGCTACAGTCTACAAAATTGAACTAAATGACTGAAATTTGCTATATATACTTCCTTTTTAAATTAATGATTAATCGAGCTCGAGGTCTTAGGTTTATTTTGTTGTTTTTATTTAGTTCTTTTTGCCAATATTTCGCAATTCTTTGAGTTGCATCTTCAGGGCAGATCTACAATTAAACAATACATAGTACTTTTATTAGAATCACAGCTTTCTTATTTCTAACATTCAAACAAATATTCGTATCTAACACAAAAACAAAAAGATCGCTTACATGTAAACAAACTTCTTAACAATAACTTAAAAACTAGCGTAGTTTCACCACCATCGTCAGTTGTTTTTATTGCACTGAATATTTATTTACATATTGCACGATCTCCCCTTTCGCGTTAGATGTCTGTAGCAACATGCGGTATTCTCAGTGTCAGTTTTGTGGTTTATTCTCTTGTTTAATCATTAATTTAAAAATTAAATAATACAGGTCGAAAAATACATAATAAACTATATATACTTCCTATAGATGCAGGTAACTTGATATTGAAAAAGGGCAATATCAGTCCATTTTTTGATATAGCCCCCATACACATATAGCATCTTTCCGATTTGACTTCTTAACGTCATAGATCCCTCAAATGTCAAGTGATCGGGCTGAAAATCGGTAACTGGTGTTTATTTAGACCCGGAATCCTTCACACGAACAACGGTATTCATAGTTCCATGTTTGGATATAGCCCCCATACAAGGGTCCCTCTAGATTTGACTTCATAACGCCTTCAAAACCTCAAATTTCAACTAATTCGGCTGATATTTGGTATAATGGGTTTATGTTTAGCCGAAACCATTCACGGAGAGTATTAAGATTGGGCATGGCTGAACTTAATCCGTCATTACTTGTTAAATTTTATAGAAATAATAAATATCTTCCAAAAAGTTGTAAAATACATGTTTTAACTTTATTTCTTATTTAAAATAGGTCCAGGCATACAAAAATAGGTTATATTTATTATACCCTCACCTTGAGAGGAGGGTATATATCTTTTGCTACGAACAAAAAGTGTAACACATCGAAGGAGTGACCTAAGACCCTAAGTATGTTCTTTGGAAATCCGTTTTGGGTCATTTTAAGTCATTTGAGCAATGTCCGTCCGTCTGTCTGTCTGTCTGCTGGCTGGTGCGCACGATCTCTCGAAACGAGTAACCGATTGACTTTAAATTTGGTATGCGGTAATATTTTTCTCTATCTCCGGCTAAGTTCGAACATGGGCCATATTGGTCCACTCCTTCTAGTACCTCCCCCACAAAGGGTTAACTTTTAGTGAAATATTGATTCTTTAATACCTTCTATACTACTCACTCGAATCTTCTGAAATGTCAGACATAGTATTAGTTTGTTAGTCGCTAACACGTCAAGAATAATGGGCGAAGTGGCCACTCCCTTTTAGGTACCTCCCACACAAATGGCCCATTTTGTACCAAAAATTACCAGCTTATAACTTTAATACCAGTGCATACAAATACTTGAAATTTCGTACAGTGTAATTCTTTTATAGTACAAAGAATCAAGAGAAAAGTAGCCGTTATTGGCACGCCCCTATTGGTACCTCCCACACAAATGGACCATTTGGTAACAAATGTAAACAGCTTTTAACTTTAACACCAGTACATACTCTAAAGTCATTAAATGCAATTTAAATTGATAATAATTTAATTAAAACAAAAAATATAAATTTACGAATATTTTTTGGGACTCAAGGTGAGAGGATTCAAAAGTCGGTTTACGCGACTGAACTTTCTTACTTGTCATTTTTCTCAGAATCCACTCTTAGTATCTTAACAAACCGTCCCGTGGCCAGCTCCCGTAGACGGACACAGATGACCGAATGTTTTTGTTCGCCTACGGGAGCATTCACAGTATGTATATCACAATCATTTATCTCAATTTTGGTAACAAAATGTACATACTCGTACTCATATGAACAATTAAAGTTTATTTACCAAATATTTATTTTGTTCTCTTATTGGAATAAATTTCAACAATACTTTGCTTTAGGTGTATTGGAATTTTCTTCACAAAAACTCTTGCCAACGAAATGGGTTTTCATGTGATGGTTTGTAATACACTCTGTACACTTGTTTTTTTTTTGTGTGCAATCACCTTCACATTTAGGATTATAGATGTACAAACACTGAACACTTACCAAATTCTAAACAACGTTGGAAAATCTACATATTCTTCTTCTGCTTCTCTTGGAGTCTGTTTTATTTTATTTCAATTTTTTGCGAATTTTAGCGAACACTTAACGGTACGAGATCACATTGACGACTTCCACATTTTCTTTTGAGATATTTAAGCAAAAAGACAATAGTTGAAGACAAAATGCAATTTGATTGAATTGAAATGACAAAAGGAAAACACCGCCTCGGCAAAACGGACGCGACACGACCCGACAATACACACCACTTTGGAAACTCACAAATAAATGTGTATTACCAACAGTAGTAGTAGTAGTATTAGTAGCAAAGCAAATCAACAAACCAAACAACCGCAGCATCAAAGTTTTCGATGTAAATTAAACAATCTCTGTTGTGATGTGGCAGATACTTACGTACGTACATTTGTAGATACCAGCAACCAACAACCGAAATACCAATACACAACAGAGCCGAACAGAACAGAACAGAACAGCGCAGCACAGCAGAGAACAGCACGACTAAAGCTATACAATTTACCGATAGATACACAGATACAATGAACAAAATAACAACAATAATGCAGGCATAGATATGCGATGCAGAGATACACAGATGACGACGACGACGACGACGTTGTTGTTCTCAGAGGCTGCAACTGCCTGCCTCCCTCAGGAAAGAGAGTATCCGAAGAGAATAACAACCGACGAAATACTCGTATACGTAAACGATTGTATGGCTGTATGTATTTTCCGCCTGCATGTGTGAAACTGCAACAGGGCCCGTGTTTCTAAGTGTGGGGAGACAAAAACGCAAAATATCCAGAAAATATACACATTGTCGTCGCCCAGGCAGCAGCGGCAAATAGTGACTACTTACTGCTGCATAGGGATGACGTGGGAGAAATCATATCTTCCGAAATCTCCGTTTCAATAGATTTTCATAAAATTCTAGAACGCAATATGCTGGACTTTGAAGTAAAATCGGTAGATATAGATTTAGATATAAATATGATCCACCAACCTGCATTGAATTTTAATGAACTTTGAGCGCACGTCAAGACCTAATACTGCTACAATCAGTGCACATTTAGATACATTCCCCATATATCGATAGCTTCATTCCAAAGTAGTGTAAATCAAACTAGCATTTTATAAGTAACATTTTTAAAAATGCTAAGTTTTTTAAATTAAATTCAGTCAAAATTTAATTCTTATGCATCAACCCAATCAAAAGTTATTCACAAAACAGTGCAGATGAATTCAATTTGCATTATAAAGTAAGTCCGTACAAATTTAAAAAATTCATATAATGTTGATTCCCTCTCCTGAAAACCTACCATTTTCTACTTAAACCCAGAAAAATAATTCGATAGTAACAATAAAAAATAGTACCAGCAACTAAAAGTCTATTGTGTACACCGTGTGTCGGTTGTATTTATATATAAATAGTTAGAAGAACAATAATAACATGGGTACGATCAAATGAAAATGCTTGCAACTAAATCGATAGTTGTATCAATCGATTTAATATTATTTTTTTCATTGACACTCGGTTAGTTGTAACTACTAACTACTTTTAAATTTTCATTATAGTACCATATGATCGATATTTGGTAGAGACAACGAATGTTTTATTCTTGACAACAGAAATTGTATCAATAGACCAAAGATTTTTATTGCAAGGAATAATTAATTGGTTACTATAACTGAAAAATATTGATAAATAATCGTTTTTTGTTTATCCCAATCAGTGATGCCAACTTTTTCCGAAGCAAAAGCGTAATAAAAAATTGAAAAAGCGTAAATTCCAAACAAAAAGGCTTAAAAAAGCACTAAACTATAACATTGTTTTAGTCGGACGGAGAATACTACATTATACCCTACACGACCCCATCAGAGCAGAATTAAAAGAAACATGCTTTGAAAACGTTTATCAGTGTTGTTTTCCTAATGAAAATAATATGTCAAAAAATTAGTATTTTATGGCGCTTAGATTCAAAATCCGGATATAGATACATACTCGTACAAGAGACATACTCGTATCTGAAGCTGAACCTATTTCGCTAAATTTGACAACGTTCGTTTTTATTTAAAGAATCTGATTTTAAAGCGCCTACATTCAACATCGGGAAATAGGTGTTATGGAGTCTATATCTAAATCTGAACCAATTTTCTTTAAATTGGCAGTGTTCATTCCCCGTTGAAGGAATCGCTTCGAGTATATACTAAATTGTATGTAAATCTGATGAGAAGCGGCTATTCTATGGCGATTAGACTCAAAGACCTAAGCCCGCAAAAAATTTTATTATAAGCTCAAACAACTTTCGAAAGTCAAATTTCTTTATGTTACCAGATGTGATATGAAAAATGTACAAAAAGCGTCAAAGGCATTAACGAAAAATATGAAAAGCGCACAGTTAGTGCTTTTTTTTCGTTTGACACTAACTGAACACTTTTCGCGTATTGGGTAGTCTAAAAAGCACTAAATCTGGTGCGAAAAGCACTAAGTTGGCATCCCTGATCCCAATAATTTCCCAAATTTAGAATAACTAAATATACGTTGGGAAATTCAACAGAAAGCTTGGTTGCTGTACTTTTATTGATACATGACAAAAAAAACAAGTAAGAAATTTCAGTCGGGTAAACCGACTTATGAATCCCCTCACCTTGAGTCCCAAAAAAATATTCTTAAATTTATTTTTTTTTCGTTTTAATTAAATAATTATCAATTTAAATTGCATTTAATAACTTTAAAGTATGTACTGCTATTAAAGTTAAAAGCTGTTTACATTTGATGCAAAATGGTCCATTTGTGAGGGAGGTACCAAAAGGGGCGTGCTAATAACGGCCACTTTTTTCTGGACTCTAGATACTATAAAAGCATTACACCGTACAAAATTTCAAGTATTTATATTCACTGGTATTAAAGTTAAAATCTGTTAACTTTTGGTACAAAATGGTCCATTTGTGTGGGAGGCACCAAAAGGGGCGTGCCAATAACGCTCACTTTTCTGTGCACTCTAGGTACTATAAAAGTATTACACTGTACAAAATTTCAAGTATTTATGTGTGCTGGTGTTAAATTTATAAGCTGTTAACTTTTGGTGTTAAATAGTCCATTTGTGTGGGAGGTACCAAAAGGGGAGTGCGAATAACGCCCATTTTTCTCTGGACCCTAGGTAATATAAAAGCATTATACTGTGCAACATTTCAAGTATTTGTATGCACTGGTATTAAAGTTATAAGCTGGTAACTTTTGGTACAAAATGGTCCATTTGTGTGGGAGGTACCAAAAGGGGAGCGCCAATAATGCCCACTTTTCTGTGGACTCTAGGTACTATAAAAGCATTACACTGTACAAAATGTCAAGTGTTTGTCTGTACAGGTATTAAAGCTATAAGCAGTTAACTTTTGGTCTAAAATTGTGCATTCGTGTGGGGGGTACCAAAAGGGGAGTGGCAACTTCGCACATTTTTCTTGACGTATTAGCGACTAACAAAGTAATACTATGTGTGAAATTTCAGATGATTCGAGTGAGTAGTGTAGAAGGTATTAAAGAAGCAATATTTCACTAAAAGTTAACCCTTTGTGGGGGAGGTACTAGAAGGAGTGGACCAATATGGCCCATCTTCAGAACTTAGCCAGAGATAGAGATAAATATTACCGCATACCAAATCTGAAGTCAATCGGTTACTCCTTACGAGAGTTATCGTGCAAACAAATTCAACTGATATTGGTAATTTGAGTCAATTTGTATCTCGAACCCATCACACGAACAACGGTCGTCATTAGTCCACGCTTTGATATAGCTCCCCTACGCAGATCCTCCATTATTTGAATATAATAATTTCTATTTGCATTACAGACTGTGCAATACGATCCGATTTTACTTGTTAATAAGTTACAGCACATCAATGTAAATTCCTTTCACCAACTGTCACGTTACCAATCTTGCATTCATTTCGAAACCCGCATCGCATTTGGCATCCCTATTGCTGCAAAAATATCGCATGTTATGACGAGACGGACTAAATAAATCCGAATCAGAATATTGTGAATAAACAGAACAAAACAATGTAAAAAACCCGAGCAACAGATACGGCGGCTAAAAATGCGGGATGTGTTCCAAAAGGAAGAGCAATAAAAACAACTTATAAGAAAATGCAAGTATTGTATGTACATATGTATGCACGTAGTGCATATGATGAGAGTGGGTATCTTTTGGGATGAATGAATGGTTAGCTTGTTGTTGGTTGATTGGACATTTGGACGATTGGAAGAGTGAATAAGTAAATAGTGCCTAGCTGGGCGAATTTTGTTCTGGAGATTCGTAATACGTCTTTGCTTTGCCCCGGATAACTATGACTGGCAGCGGTAGTGCTGCCGTTGTTAATAATATTGGTGATGATGATGATTTATGTATGTATATGTATCCGCCAGTGAGTGAATGAGTGTAATGCATATTCACAAACTCACAATCTGTTGTTTTTGTTTTCATGTCCGGGCCTCGTTCATACTCTGCTCTTCTGCTCACTTTGTTGTTGTTGTTCCCGTTGCCTTTGCTGATATCGTAGCTGCTACTGCTGCTGTTGTTGCTGTGAGTGTTGTGTTGTTTATTAACAACAATAAAATTCAATTTATTTCAATTAACCAAACAATCAGCACATCGTACCACCATCGCCATCACGAACTAACCAACGATTCAACGAACCAAAGAACAATCGCAGATCAACGACAATAACAACGGCATTCAAATGTATGGAGCAGAGCGCAGCCCCAAACAATAACAGCGAAAACTGTTCTAAATATTCGCTCATTTATCGTCATCGTATAATAGTAGTAGTAGTAGTAGTGGTGTTGGTGGTCAGCCAAGCTACTCTCATTTCATCACTAGCGATGTATGGCTATACCTGCCATACATCGCCAGTGATGCGATGGTGTCAAATAAATGAAAACAATTTTTGTTAGAATTCCTCTGTTTTCATTTCACTTAATTCATATATCAGTGATCTCCAAAAGAGAATCACAGTTGACATAGCAATTTTTGTCTGCTGTTGTTTGTGCCATAACTAAATAATTTAATTTATGGGTTTTTTCACTCTGGGCTATAAATTGTAAATACTATTCCTACAGTGGACTGTGTAATGGTGGATTGGTGGTAAAAACAATTTACTCATACATACGTTGGGGTTTTCACGAGTTATGCCACCCCTAGGATATGGGGAATTCCATGACAATTCGAAGAAACTGTTTGTGGAATTTTTGAGATTTTTCCGATAACTCGCTCAGAAGTTATCGATATTCAAAAAAATCGTTAAGATATCACTCTATGTATCGGGTTTTTGGTCATAACTTTTTTTTTGTAATGTTGGTATTTTTCGGTATTTTTCAGATTTTTTTTTTAAATATTATTTTTTTTGAGTGCGATTTTTAAGTTTTACAATTTAAATGTAATTTTTGAAATTGTTTGTGCTATATATGGAAGTGGGCCTAAAATTATTTATAAAGGGTGGTTAAATTTTAAGGGCCGATGTTGATTTTGAATAAAACACAAATTATTTAGGAAATTATTGTCATTTCTTTTTATTATGATAATACGTATTGGTATATCGGCCAAATGGCCGCTGTGATCTCGGCGGCACACCTCCATCCGATGGTCCAAATTTTCGATGACGCTGAGGCATAATTGAGGTTCTATGCCGCTAAGTTGCCGAATTATCAATCACATGATCTTGACGGCCAATTGACATCGCCACGACGTGGGATAACACGGCCATTGAATTTGTTGCGCAAAAGAGCCATTGTTTCGGTAACTGCGTGGCAAGTGGCACCGTTCCGTTGAAAACACATATTGTCCACATCCATATCTTCCAATTCGGGCCCTAAAAAGTTCGTTATAATCTCACGATAGCGAACACCATTTACAGTAACTGCCTGACTGGCCTCATTTCGAAGAAGTATGGCCCGATGACGTCGCCAGCCCATAAGCCCCACCAAACGAACTGGGCTAACATGCACAGGTGTTTTCACATCTCATATTTTTTCAATTCTCCCGATTGTGGACACATATGCTGGATTATGCTGATCAAAAAACATCACGAAGTGCACTAAATGCATTTTGATTTGAACACCCATTTTCGTAAAAGGCTTAAAAAACTTTAACGAGTTGCTCGATTGTGTATCTTTCCATGGTTCAATTTGAGTTAGTCTGAAATTGAAAAATGTCAAATGAAATGCATTCAACATCGGCCCTTACAATTTAACCAACCTTTATATTTTTTTAAAATTTTTTAAAAATTAAAAAAAATTTCGCTGCTAGCCACTGGGCTTGTGACTTAAAGGCTTCTGAATAGATGTTCGACGCCAAAGAACAAAATAAAGAAGACACTTCAGGAAGTATTTCTTCTAAAACACCCACACTCAAAAAAAAGTGAACCCTAGAGCAAGTTAAAATGAACTTAACTGTAGGAATATTGAACTTCGTATTTCGCTAAAGCTATTTTTCCTTATATCAAGTTCATACATTTCCTCACAATTATGAAATATTTTTAACTTATTTCTAGTTAACTCGTACTTCCTTTAACTAACTATTGAAATTAAACTAGGGAAAATTAACTCAATACTAGCAAATTCTGACTTGAAATTATGCAAATTCAGCATACTTTTGTCCTTATTGCAAGTAAATTTTTACTCAAATTTAGGAAAATTTAATTAAATTTATGCAAAAAGAAAAGAAAAATTAAAATTTTTCTTGGACTTTTTGTCCATGATTTTTTGCGATTTTCGATCCTACTTCATCACTTTCCTCCTCCATTTTTTATATGTTGGAATCTCTCTATTACCACTTCCTCTTTGGATTTCTCTATTCTGCTTTTATTTTAGGAATTGAAATTTATTTTATTAAACATTATGTATATAAAATTTTACCTCCGAATGCGATTCGATCCCAGAACCTTCCGTTTTCTGAGCCACATGTTTACCAATTGAGCTACGTAGACACTTAAATTTTTATGAAAAATTTGTTTTTATATACAATTATATATCCCAAAATTTTCGAAACAATGTACTGTTATGTACACTTGAATTTGATAAAAGGATTGCCATCCTTGAATGATAAATAGAGTTGCCATATACTATATTTATAGGCGAAGAATAAATTTGATTATGAATGACATTTTCATATCAATTCCAAAAGAGTTTCGTAGCTCGATATATAGTGTGTCTGGCTCACAATCATAAGGTTGTCGGTTCGACTCTCGTTCCGGGCGTAACATTTTTAATGTTTCTCCATACATTTAAGTTTCTGCAAGAACCGATTTGCGAAAAAATAAAAATTGCGGAACGAAAAAGGACAGAATTTTTTGTGTTTTTGGCTCTACAACATAGTCCGAAAATAGTTAATTTTTCCTTGATTTTAGTATGTTTTCCTAATTTTGAGTTCAAATTCATGGACTCGAAATAAGGATTCATGATTATTTTTAGTTAAAATTTCCTAAAAATCATGCTTTCCAATATTAGTTCATAATTTCCTTATGTCTATGTTGGGTGTCCACCGCATATGTTTAAATTTCATAAATATATGAATATTCGAACTTTTTTCAAGAAATATTATTTTAGTAAAAATATGTCCTCATTTGTAGTTAACGAACTATTCTGCATATCCCCCCAAAAAATAAAATTTGGTAGTACTAAATAAAATTTCCCAGTTTTAAGAAAAAATTAACTCAATATGAATAAAAACATTGAATTAAGTTGGAGTATGGATTTTACTAAAATTTAGGACATACATTTTTTTTGAGTGCACCACCCCCGCTGATCCCCTTACCCAATTATCACCAAATTATGCATTTCTCGTTGCTAAATTAAGAAACTTCATTCTGCCAAATTGTGTAAATTCTATAGCGTTTGATACCAAATCGGAAGAAACATATGGGGGCTATATCTAAATCCGAACAGATTTCCCCAAATTTGGCGGTGTTCCTTCATGTAATAAGAAACCTATTTCTGCCGAATTTCATACTGATCGGTTATAAAATACTGTGTCTACAGCGCATACATATCAAATACGGTTTAACACATACATATATGTATATCGGGGCTATTTATAAATCCGAACCAATTTTCCCCAAATTTGGTTTCATGTAATAAGAAACCTCTTTCTGCATAACTTCGTACTGATCGGATATAAAATACAGTTTCTTCTATGGGGGCTATATCCAAATCTGAAACGATTTTCCCCAAATTTGGCAGAGTTCCCTCATGTAATAACAAACCTCTTTCTGTCCAATTTCGAAATAATCGGATATAAAAAATAGTTTCTACTACGCATACATGTCATATCGGTGGTAACATATTCATATGTGGGGGCTATATCTAAATCCGAACCGATTTTCTTCATACTTAGTATTGCCTCTAGGTGTATCAAGGAACTTCTCTCCGTCAATTTATATACAGATCGGTTGAAAAATTTTGCTTATACAGTGCATATATGCCACATAGGAGGTTCATATATATGGGAGCTATAAGTATATCTGAACCGATTTTAACCAAATTCAACAAAAAGATATGTGCAAAGTTTCACTGAGATCGGACCATAATTGCGAGCTGTACTTTGATCACAAGAATGCATGGACTGACGGACGCACAGTGTTTTTTTTTTTTGGATGCAAAACAGCTATTTTTCGACAATAACTTTTCATAAATCGAATGATGCAGTTCTATAGAGAAGTGTTCCAATAATATAAATCCATAATTTGTTTTCGTAATAAACCTCTGCAACGAATGTCTTGAATGACCTTTCAAGACATTCAGTTGTTTATCAAATACTTACTGTCACACACTCTATTTTGACAAAACAAATGAATGAGTGAAGATAACAGTAGCCGCCAAACATTTTTCAAAACAAATAAGTAACAGGACAATAGAGAAGTACACTCATTAAAGCACTGTACACCAAAACAAATGTACTCGATTTCAGTGTACACTGCACTACTGTACTCATTGTCATTGCAAAGAAAAGACTCAACAACAAAGAGCGACGAACCACCTTAGAAATTTATTGATTTTGAGGGGTAAATACACTAGTGCACATACTGAAGAAATAGAAATCAGCATTGTACTCGCTTCATTATACTCATCGTTTGACGAATTGAAACGAGTATAAAGAATACAACAACCCAACGAGCAGAGTACACGACTAGATTGTAAACATCAAACAGTGTGAAGTGTTTATTGTTTTTTTCGCAAAAAAATCCACCGTCCACTAAACACTTTTATACATTTTCTGAAAGAGGATTATGAGTTTTATGAGAAATAATCGATTTCAATTTTATGGGCGGTGGGCAGGGGGCGTGCCCGGTTTTGATGAAGCTTGACATGCATATTTTGTTTATTCTAAGAAGTGTATGTACCAAATTTGAAGACTTTTTCATATGTAGAAAAAATTTTATGAGAAAAAAATCGATTTGGGTGTATGGGCGGTGCCGATTTTGATGAAATACAACATTTTTCTTAATTTAGTCAATATATTACTTGGTAACAACGTTCAATGATCTAGGACCACTCCTTATATTTTCATAATATAATACCCTGTACCACAGTGTGGGAATTTCTTTAGAGCCATTTTAAGTCATTTGAGCAATGTCCGATAGGAATAACCTTAAGGTTAAGGTAAAAAATGGACCATGTTGGTCCACTCCTTCGGGTACCTCCCCAACAAAGGGTAATAATTTGGCGGAATAAAGGTTATTTAATAACTTCTATACTACTTAGTAATAGTTTCTTGGTCGCTATCACTTTGAGAAAAATGGGCGAAGTTCCAACGTCCCTTTTGGTACCTCCCATACAATGGACGATTTCCCATACAAATGGATGGATTTTTCAGTCCATACAAATACTTGAAATTTTGTGCAGTGTAATGCTTTTATGGTACCTACAGTACCGTGAACAATTTGCGTACAATATGACTAAAATAAAAAAATATGAGAAATGATTTTTTTTTTAAATTTCCGTTACATTTTCATTATGGGTCATAATTTATAAAAATTTTGTGATTTTTTAAATATTTTTTATGGTTTCTCGCGTGCAAGCAAAAAACTATTTTTATAAAGAACAAATTTTTCTCATCTGAAAGGGTTCGCTGCGCTATCGGGCTTATGCTTCAAAAAATATGGTCCAAATAATTGAAATTAAAAAACAACTACCATAACAGTTTATTTGTTTTCATAAAATAGCATGCCATAACATACACAAAAAAGATTTTTAGGTCTCGGACACAACAAAAATTTGTTTGTTGTATACCCAGCAAACAATTTCTTCCGAAGTCGGTCAGAAACTCTGCACAAGTACACGGGGCAAAATCGCCTTTTTTGATATGTTTGAATCGAAGGGAAATATATTTGTAACACAAATTTTTAAATCTATATATATAAAGAAGAATGTGTGTTTGTTTGTTTGTTTGTTGGTTTGTTTGTACCGAATAGACGTCTAAACGGCTGGACCGATCTTCTTGAAATTTTTACAGAGTGTACACATGTGGGGTGTGGTGAAAATAGGGTACTTGAATTTTCGATATATCAAGTGGGCGTGGCCCCGCCCACATAAGACAAATTTTAAAATTGAGATATCTTGCACAATTTGTTAGCGAGAGTGCTGTAATTTTGCACATATGTATCTGGTGGCAGTCTACGTGATTGTTCCAAAAATGGGCGGGATCGGACCAATGGGCGTGGCACCGCCCATATAAGCCAAATTTTAAAAATGATATATCTAGCGCAAATTATTAGCTAGAGTGATGCAATTTAGTGCATATATATATCTGGTGGCAATGTACCTGAGTGCTCCCAAAAAGGGCGGGATCGGATCAATGGGCGTGGCCCCGCCCATATGAGCCAAATTTTGGAATTGAGATATCTTACACAACTTCTTAACGAGAGTGTTGTACTTTGGTGCATATGTATCTGGTGGTAGTCTGCGGGATTGGTCCAAAAAAGGGCGGGATCGGACCAATGGGCGTGGCCACGCCCACATAAGACAAATTTTTAAATTGCGATATCTTACACAATTTGTTAGCGATAGTGCTGTAATTTGGTGCATATGTATCTGGTGGTAGTCTACGTGATTGGTCCAAAAGTGGGCGGGATCGGACCAATGGGCGTGGCCTCGCCCAAATTTTGAAATGGAGATATCTTCCACAATTTGTTAGCGAGAGTACTGTAATTTTGTGCATATGTATCTGGTGGCAGTTTACGGGACTAGACAAAAAGTGGGCGGAATCGGACCAATGGGCGTGGCCCCGCCCATGTAAGACAAAATTTTAAATTGAGATACCTTGCACAATTTTTTAGCAAGAGTGCTGTAATTTTGTTTACATGTATCTGGTAGCAGTCTACGTGTTTGGTCTAAAAAGGGGCGCGATCGGAGCAATGGGCGTGGCACTGCCTATATAAGCCAAATATTGAAATCGATATATCTTACACAATTTGTTAAAGAGAGCGCTGAAATTTTGCGTATATGTATCTGGTACAAGAGTGCGTAATTGATCCAAAAATGGGCGGGATCGGACCAATGGGCATGGCCACGCCCACATAAGACAAATTTTTAAATTGCGATATCTTACACAATTTGTTAGCGATAGTGCTGTAATTTGGTGCATATGTATCTGGTGGTGGCCTACGTGATTGGTCCAATGGGCGTGCCCTCGCCCAAATTTTGAAATGGAGATATCTTCCACAATTTGTTAGCGAGAGTATTGTAATTTTGTGCATATGTATCTGGTGGCAGTCTACGGTACTAGACCAAAAGTGGGCGGAATCGGACAAATGAGCGTGGCCCCGCCCATATAAGCAAAATTTTAAAATTGAGATATCTTGCTCAATTTATTAGCGAGAGTGCTGTAATTTTGTGTGTATGTATCTGGTGGCATTCTACGTGATTGGTCCAAAAATGGGCGTGGCTTAGCCAATATAAGCCAAATTTTGAAATTGAAATATCGTCCATAATTTATTAGCGAGAGTTCTGTAATTTTGCGTATATGTATCTGGTAGCGGTCTACGTGACTGGTCCAAAAATGGCCGGAATCGGACCAATGCCCGTGGCCCCACCCATTTAAGCCAAATTTTTTAATTGAGATATCTTGCACAATTTGTTAGCGAGAGTGCGGTATGTTTGTTTATACATATCTGGGATCGGACCAACGGGCGTAGCCCCGCCAATTTAAGCCAATTTTTTAAATTGAGATATATTGCAAAATTTGTTAGCGAGAGTGCTGAAATTTAGCCTATATGTAAATGGTAGTAGTCTACGCGATTGGTCAAAAACTGGGGGAATCGGACCAATGTGCGTGGCACCGCCCATATAAGCTAAATTTTGAAAAAGAGATATCTTGCAAGGTTTGTTAGCGAGAGTGCTGACATTTTGCGTACATATATCCGGTAGCAGTCTACGTAATTGGTCCAAAATTGAACGGGATCGGCCAATATTTTAAATTGATATATCTTGCACAATTTGTTAGCGAGAATGCTGTAATTTTGTGTTTGAGCGATTTGTTAGAGAGATTGCTGTAATTTTGTGTACGTTTATTTGGTGCCAGTCTAAGTGATTAGTCCGAAAATGGGCGGGATCGGAAATCTGAAGTCTGGGGCAACGAAGTGGACCGGGTCCAGCTAGTATTATATATTTCTGAGCAAATAATTTTATTTAAAAATCAATCAAATATATAAAACGCATAAATTAATATATTACAACAAAATATATTTGGGAACTTATTTCCCCAAATAAAATATGTGTTCAAATACAAATAAAATTATTGTTTAGGAATTCATCCAAATATATTTTATTTAGAAAAGATTTTTAAGACTTTTGCAGACATTTTAGAATTTTAGTTTATATTTTTCCTTAGTTTCGAATTGTACCTCCCAGTTACAATACCATATGTAGCATTAACTTCTGTTTAAATTAATCATTTCAAATTTCTGAGTCATCATTTCTTTTCAATCCTCCAAGGAATTTATTTTGATCCAAGATTATAGGATTTCAATTATTATTATTGTTTAAAAAAAAACTAAAAGTAAAGAAATTTAACACAATTAACGTATTTTCTGAATTTTTAAGTGCAAAAAAATATTTGTTTCGGAAATAATAGTCTCAAATAAAAACATATTGGGATGTAAACAAAGGTTTGTTTAGAATAACATTTTCCCAAATAGGCATATACTTTTTGTGTGTGTACGCAGTATTATGTATATGTTTAGAGTGTACCCTAAACATTTATATGTTTCAAGTCGAATATGTTTGGGACAATATACTACAGAAGCGATTTTTTTCAGCGTGTAGCCGATTTTGATGCCGACTTTGTTTCGAAATTGTTCAGAAAACCGTGTGAGCGGTTGACACGACTTCGGTAACTTTTGTCTTGGGAAATTCGGATGATTGGGCAGAGCTCGGACACATCTCTGTCCGAAATCTGAAGAAAAATCGGAGGGAAATTTGGAAGGATTTTTCGACAAGTTTCAGTTAAGTCGGCCTTAAGTCTAATAAAAGTGTCGAAAATGGTCCGAATTTCCCACCGGTTTCTGGAAATTTGTCCGATGTGGCGGACCAATTTCGGAAAGATGTCTAACCAAACATCCGAATTTGGTCCGACATCTCCGCCATTTTTCTGAAGGAGGAAGTCTAGCAAAACATCCGAATTTGGGCCGACTTCTCCTACATTTTTCTGACATCATCCGAATTTGGTCCAATTTGTCCGACCGGTATCTGACTAATGGTTCGACTTTTCTGAATTAATAAATAAAATAAATAATAATAATAGTAAATAAATAAATAAAAATAAATGCTTATTCGCAACGTGTTGATTGTTTTGTAACACATTGAAGTCCATGAAAATTAACAGTTAGCTATTTTGCGGGAATTGAATTATTGGCACATGGTTACTGAAATAAAACGAGACAAAATTTCCCTTCCGAAAATAAAAAAACACCATTCGAGAATGTGTAGAAACGTCGTATAATTCTCGAGCTAGAAAAAAAACAATAAACACTTTCGATAATGTGCAGAAACAACGAATAATTCTCGATCAAGAAAAGAATATAAAATCCCTTTCGAGAATGTGCAGAAACGTCGCATAATTCTCGATTAAGAAAAAGAAACAAAAAATCCCTTCCGAGAATGTGCAGAAATGTTGTATAAATCTCGTATGGAATTTTAGAAAATGTGCAGAATTGTCTGACCTATATTGTACAGAAGGGATTTTAAATTTCCTTTAGACATTTAAACGCTTTTCTGTACAATATCGGTCAGACAATTCTGCACATTCTCTAAAATTCCATACGAGATTTACACGACATTTCTGCACATTCTCGGAAGGGATTTTTTGTTTATTTTTCTTAATCGAGAAATATGCGACGTTTCTGCACATTCTCGAAATGGATTTTATGCTTTTTTCTTGACCGAAAATTATTCGACGTTTATGCACATTATCTAAAGTGTTTATTGTTTTTTTTCTTGATCGAGAATTATACGACGTTTCTGCACATTCTCGAATGGTGTTTTTTCTTTTCGAAACGGAATTTTTGTCTTGTTTTATTTCAGTAACCATGTGCCAATAATTCAATTCCCGCAACATGGCTAACTGTTAATTTTCATGGAATAGCAAGAAATGGTTCTTGTTGTTGTTGTTTTGCATACATACATTCTTTTGTTTGTTTTCTTACATCACCTCTCATTTTCAATTGTGCCACATAACAATTAACATGTCGCGGATAAATTTATTTATATTTATTTATTTATTTTTATTTATTGTTATTATTATTGTTTATTTATTTATTTATTCAGAAAAGTTGAACCATTAGTCAGAAACCGGTCGGACAATTAGACCAAATTCGGATGTTAAGTTAGACTTCATTCCGAAATTGGTCCGACAAATCGGACAAATAGTCGGAAAAATGTCGGAGAAGTCGGACTAAATTCGGATGTTTTGTTAGACTTCCTTCCGAAAATGGTCCGACATATCGGACAGATATTCAGAAAAATGTCGGAGAAGTCGAACCAAATTCGGATATTTTGTTAAACTTCTTTCCGAAATTGGGCCGACAAATCGGACAGATGGTCAGAAAAATGTAGGAGAAGTCAGACCAAATTCGGATGTTTTGTTCGACATCCTTCCGAAATAGGTCCGAAAAATCGGACAGATAGTCAGAAAAATGTCGGAGAAGTCGGACCAAATTCGGATGATCGGTTAGACATCTTTCCGAAATTGGTCCGACAAATCGGACAACCTTCCAGAAACCGGTCGGAAATTCGGACCATTTTCGACTATTTTATTAGACTTAAGGCCGACTTAATTGAAACTAGTCGAAAAATCCTTCCGAATTTCCCTCCGATTTTTCCTCAGATTTCTAACAGAAATCTGACAACTCTGCACAATCAACCGAATTTCCCAAGACAAAAGTTAACGAAGTCGTATCAACCGCTCACATGGTTTTCTGAACAATTTCGAAACAAAGTCGGCATCAGAATCGGCTACTTGTGCAGAGTTTCTGACCGACTTCGGACCGAATTCGGAAGAAATTGTTTGCTGAGTACCTAGTATATTTTAAGGTATGTGTTGCAAACGGACTGACAAGTTAGTATACCCCCACGCCATGGTGTGGGGTATAAAAGACACATACATATCTCCGTCAACTTAACTACGACATACATATTAATTTTTTTTGTAAAATATTATCTCAAATTCTGACTAGTGTGCGAAACAATATTGACCACTGTAATTTCTCCAACATATTACCTAGGTCCCATTGTTATTTAAGGTATTTTTTCATTCGGGCAATTTTTCAATAAAAATTACACACAATTGTTGTTAGTTAAACACTAGAAAAATTAAAAACACACACACATACATACATACTCACAAAAACACATTCAAATTTATATTTAGAGACATAAGCAATACCACCCCTCTATCAACTGTAGATCTTAACAACCCAACAAACAATCCGCCAACAAACAAACGACCAGCATAATTTCTGCCGATCATAAAAACATTTCCTTCGCCAATACAAAGCGAACTAACCAATCTACTCAACAACGTCAGAGATATGTATTTATTTGGTCCAGCATTTTTATCATTGACGTTGCCGCTGGTCGTATTGTTGTTGTTGTTTTGTGAGCTCAAGCAATCAAGCAATTGTTTATAAATGTATACTCACTTAACAAATAAACAGTTACAGTGTTATTGTCGCTGTTCTTGCTGTTGTTGTGGTTCTGGCTATTGTATTTTGTTGTTGTTGTTGTGTGCACGAGCAACGGGCAATCATTTAAAAGCGAGATGAGTAGAATTGTTTAACACCACAGTCAACGAGAAGGCAAAAACAAAAACAAAAAACCGTCGACCGGGAGTAGCAGCATCACAAAACAACAAAGTCAACCGTCAACCATCAACCAAGGGAATGTCCACCGACACAAAATTTGCTTATGTTGGATGCTCTGTGCTCTGTGATTATTTTGCTGTTGCTTCACTTTTGTTTTGTTCTTTTTTTTTGCATTCAACGGATGCGGTTTATTTAGTTGATTTTTGTTCAATGAGGGGACGTCGCATGGGGGTTTCACATGTGTGAGTAGTAGTACTTCCACCCACACACATACTCGCATAAGCACTCTTACTCTTTTAATATTAATTTCTCACTCTTTGAGCATTGCTTAAGTTCAGTTACAATTCTGTGGCAGAACATTTGTATCTCAAGTAAAGAGAAAATACCTATCTTCCGCCTCATATTACTCTTAATACTACATATGACAATAGCAGATGGAGCCTGCTCTGTTCTGAGATAAATTCTGCTTTTGATTGTAGGTTGTTTGTGTACATGCATACATATTTACTTTGCAGATAATGTTGGTACTTGTGGGGGGAGCTCTCTCACTCTCAATGAACTAGACAAGGAGAAGTAATTAACAAGGGAAAAAATTAATATATTGTATGTTTGTATATAACATTGCATTGAGATGTTGTAAGTATAGGTATGTTTTATTAACGGTTGTTGTTATCGTTATTAAAGGAAATTCACCAAAATTGTGATATTGTTTGGCTTTAGTATTACTACATTTGGCAGGTATATTAGGAATTTGTCGTTCAACTTTTATTAAGTTTTTAGTATAAATACAGTCATAAACATAAGTATAGGTACAGCCATCAAAATTCAATTAAATCCTTCATATTTTGTCAAATTAAAAATATGTTCGTTACCTTTCTCCTGTAAATATTATTTACCAGTATTATCGAAACGTCCTACGGGAAATTTAACCGGTACAAAACCAAACGCTTGAGAACGAGGATCGCTTCATAGATTGTCCCTTTTATAATGGGTGATTTTTTGGCAACACTGTTTTTGATAGCTCAGCTGTTTTCGTGTTTTCATCTTCAAACATTGGTTTTTATTTTTAAACATTGAATTACATATCGATATCTCCATTCTAAAACATGATAAGTCGACTTAGCATGGTTTTAAGAAGATTGCATTTTGAATTTCTAAATATTCCAAATTATATTCAGTCAAAATTTGGTGTTTATCGATATATAGACCGTTCTATTGATTCAAATAAAAATTTCATAAATTTCTCCACATTTTATGTTTTTTTTTTAAACAAATTCAGAAAGTGAAAGCCTAAAAAATCACTCGTTATTAAAACACCCGTAAATCTAACATGGTTTTGTCTTTGGAGCTGGTGAATTGTCACCTTCTGACATATCCAAGTACTTACCTATAGTAACTTATTCTTCAATGTAAGAAAGACAATGCATTAGCCACATTTGAATCCAATTTTAACTATTTAATGGTTGAATTTTGAAAATGGTCGTTTACTAAGGAATAGATAAAACAAATCGTGGACTATTAATGAGTAGATAACCCAACTAGGGGCCCATCAAGGAGAAAATAATCCAACTGGTCACCTCTTAAGGAATAGATAAACGAACTTGTTATATACTAAGGAGTATATTACCTGACTGGTAATATACTTCGGAGGAGGTAACACAGCTGATAGATAACTAAGGAGTATATTACCCAATTGATCCCTTACTACCGAGTAGATAACCCAACCGGTCGTCAGCTAAGGAGTATATTACCCAACTTGTCGTCTACTAAGGAGTAGATAACTCAACATACCACAATTGGTCGTATACTAACGGGTAGACAACCCAACTGGCCCTCTTCTAATGGCCCTTCACTAAGCAGTAGATGAGCAATTGTTCGTCATCTAAGGAGTATATTACCTAACTGGTAATTATACTAAGGAGTAGATAATCCTACTGGTCATCTACTAAGGAGTAGATAACCCAACTGGTAGTCTACTAAGGAGCAGACAACCAAACTGGTCATCTACTAATAATTAAGATAACCCTGCTGGTAGACAGCTAAGGAGTATATTACCCAACTGATACTCTACTAACGGCTATATAACCGAAGTGATCGTCTACTAAGTAGTGAATAACCGAACTGGTCGTTTACTGAGAAGTAGACAACCCAACTGGCCTTTCACTAAGCAGTAGATAACCAAGTGGTCGTCAACTAAGGAGTATATTACCTAACAGGGCATACTAAGGCGTATATAACCCAACTGCATATATGTACATACGTATGGGTCTGTATCTTCATCTGAACCTTATTGGAAGGAACATATATGTATAATGGGGTTATATCTAAATCTGAACCGCCCTCGGCTCTAAAAACTCCACTATGGAAATTTCATTAACATGAAATATGTATGAAAGGAACACACATATGGGAGCTTTATATAAAATTTTAAATTGCGACCTGTACTTTGCAAACAACTTAAGGTGAACAGACAGACGCGCCGACAGAAATTCTGGAACTAGACTCCCTTTATATGTATATATAACGGATTTTCTAATAAGAGTGATATGATTTATTTAAAAAAAAAACACACTTATTGTTAAAGAAATTCAAAAGTTTTTTATTTAATATGAAGTACAATCGATACAATTAAGTTCTAAATAAAACGTCATTCAAATGTCCCCCACGACTTCTTCTACAAGAACGAATTCGATGAACCCAATTTTCGAGCACTTTTTCCACTAAATGAAGTCGTATGTCATGAATGGCACGTTCAATATTGACTTGTAAAGCTTGGTATATTTCGAAAGACCAATGACTTCAAATAACCCCACAAGAAATAGTCTAATGGTGTTAAATCACAACTTCTTGGAGACCATTCAATATCATATCATTCTCGCAACAATTCAATTGTTTCATTTGCTGTGTGACACGTAGGCACAATCGGTCAATGGCAAAAATATAGCTCTTAACGAGAGCTAAATATTGCTCATGGGCGTCAATGTTGTAGGTCGACTGGAAAGCCTTTTTTTAGATTTAAAAAAATTGACAGCATCATTTTCAAATGCGAACGGAAAGTTTATTTTTGCTCTAGCTTCTTAACGGGACGTCGGATCGGGAATCGGTCAATGGCAAAAGGATAGCTCTTAACTAAGAGCTAATCATTGCTCATGGGTGTCAAGGTCGTATGTCGACTGGATAGTGTTTTTTTTTGGATTATAAAAAAATTGACTTAGCGGACGAAAGGTTGCAATTGGAGAACGATTATTTTGATAATAAAACTGAATAATTTGTAAACGTTGTCCTTGCGTATATCTCTCCATGATGAAATTGTAAACACTACTGAATACAATGAAAAACAAATGACAGATCATGACATATTACAAATAGCCGAAACGTCATTTCAAAGTCATATCATCCCTATTGGAAAACCATACCGGGTTTTCCAATAGGGATGGGTCAGAATTTTAAATATTGACCTATGAATTTTAAATATTGACCTATGAAGTTTATTTTTCCGAAACAGTTTATAAAATGTTGGTAAATTGTAAAATAAGATCTCGCTATCATTTATTTCTTGAATTTTTCTTCCATTCATATGTAATTTGGCACAGATGTGTTTTCTGAAATGGTTCAAAACTGCTATGCGCATTCTATATATGGATCTTCCGATTTGATATCTGCCTTTAAAATGTAAAAAAAACTTCTTATTCGATTAGGTAGGTCGTCATCTAGTCAACTCCGTCTGCCAATCTATACTAGGTTTAGTATTTTTTTCTTTGAGAATTTTTTAATTATTGTCTTGAGTACAATCGACACCACTGTTCGTCTTCTCCCAAAAATATTTCAATTATTATTATTGCAAAATATACACACCTTTTTATTTAAGCTCATCTGGCCGACCGCCACATTATCAACAAAGACTAATTGGTCCCATTATTGTTGTCTTTTTTAATTCCAGATACAATACAACGAAACATCTGGACATCAGCATTTGCCCGGTACGTCACAAAGAAGATTTAGATAAGAAAATGTATTGAAGAATTTTATCTGAATGTAATTAATGAAAATACAAAGTGCAGAAGTGTGTGTCGTCGTTTACGCATGTGTAAAGTCTTTGTGTTAATAAGTACTCTCTCACCAATCTCGAGTGGGTATACATTCAAATGCCAAGGAGATGAAAAGAAAAGGGGATAACAATGTTATGGTGCTCACGGGGGAAAATCTTCATTTTTGATATGTTTGAATTGAAAAAAAATATACTTGGAAACGATTTTTTTAAATCTATCTATCTTCTATCTATCTATATATATAAAAGAGAGTGTCTGTTTGTGGGTTTGTTTGTTTGTTTGTTTGTTCCGTATAGACGTCTAAACGGCTAGACCGATCATCTTGAAATTTTCACAGAATGTACATGTGTAGGGGGTGCTGAAAATAGGGTACTTGAATTTTCGATATATCAAGCGGGCGTGGACCCGCCCATATGGGTCCAAATTTCATATTGAGAAAATTTTTTAGCTAGAGTGCTGAAATTTTTTGTGTATGCATTTAGTGACAGATTATGTGAATTTTCAAAAAATGGGCGGAATCGGACCGATATATGGCCCCGCCCATATAAGGCAAATTTTGAAATTCAAATATTTTCCACAATTTATTAGAGAGAGTTATGTATTTTAGTGTATATGTATCTGGTGACAGTCTACGTGATTGGTCCAAAAATTGGCGGGATCGGCCCAATGGGCGTGGCCCCGCCCACATAGACCAAATTTTGAAATTTCGATATTTTGAACAATTTGCTAGCGAGAGTACTGCAATGTTGTGTATATGTATCTGGTGGCATTCTACGTAATTGGTCCAAAAATGGGTGGGATCGGACCAATGGGCGTGACCCCGCCCACATAAGGCAAATTTTGAAATTCAAATATTTTCCACAATTTGTTAGCGATAGTATACGTCACTGGTCAAAAAATGGGCGGAAACGGACCAATGGGCGTGGCACCGCCCATATAAGACAAATTTTGAAATTGACTTATGTTGCATAATTTGTTAGCGAGAGTGCTGTAGTTTTGTGGATATGTATCTGGTGGTAGTCTACGTGATTGGTCCAAAAATGGGCTGAATCGGACGAATGGGCGTGGCCCCGCGACCTTTTCTAATTTCACATATTGGTACCTACATTTCAAAAACATGCTAAGTCCCACAATGTAGTTTTTTGGTAGAGACGATCAACATTTTCCGATTTTTTTTTTGCGAAGGTATCTATATGTCAACGTTTATAGGGGAGAGAGTCAGAGAGCTCATTCCGCTGGCTCTCCCTCCAACAAAATTTGACAATTGCTTGGAAAAAATTGTATCGTGTTAATAAGGACTAAGCGCCATTAACGCCGTGTGAACAACAGTAACACTATGCAACAAAATTGTTGTCGAAGGGCTGTGCATAACATTTTCTGGTTAAATATGGAGTCTTAATCACGAAAATAACGGGTGATCTAAGTAGAGATACAATTTAATCAAAACAAAAAACAAATAAATTGACGAATATTTTTTGGGACTGAAGGTTAGGGGATTCTTAAGTAAATTTCTCCACCTGAACTTTCTTACTTAATACCAAATACGGATACCAAATTACACCAAAAAATGTTATGTACATCCCTGCGACAAATAAATGTGTAAATTAGCGTTATTGATGTTGCATTAAAGTTCACTGAGTAAGTTTTTTATATACATATATAAAGTGTAAAATCGTCTAGTTTTTACAAGTTTTATTCTTTTTCTCATCGGATAAATTCGTTATACTTTCACTCTCATTAAAATTTTCTCTAGCACATAATTCTCCACTTTTCAGAGAGAAAATTATTTAAACTTTCCTTTATTGATACTATGATATCGCTAAACTATTATTAATTTAGAATATTGCTTTTTTTAAACAGTGACAATTCCATTGGCTAAACCAAACACATCTGGGAATTCACCGCATTGCAAATTGCACATATAAATAAACAGTGTGAATATATATCGAGGGTTTATATCCAAATATGACTATAATAAAAAACCCATTTTTTCTGGAGAGCAAAAAAAATGTTTTTTTGTATTGTCACATTATGTATTGTTACATTATGGTAAATTTGTTTATAAAAATATTTTCTTTAAATTCCCATTTTCTTGGATGGTACCTTTAGTATTTGGAGCATATTTGTTTGAAGTATACGCTCGATAAAGCCGTGATATAATTTAATTTAAAGGAAAATATGTTAAAACAATTTGAAAAATATTAATTTCGTTCACAATTTTTTTTTGTTGGCACAAAAAAAAATTTTAAAAAAATAGAAAAAAAATCGCAGAAGAATGTTTGTTCCAATTTTTGAAAGCTACCTCTTAAGGAAGAAATCATTTCCTATTTTAAAAAATCAAAGGATAAATGTAGAAATTATAGCATTTCTGGTAAAAATAAGAGAATTGCAACATAATCCCATTTTTATACCCCTTACTATTGTGGTATATATCAGTTGCTGCGGGCCAAAAGTGTAACACATCGATGGGGAGACTAAAGAGACCCCAAGAATATTAGGCGAAAATCCGATTTGGGCCATTTGAGTAATGTCCGTCCGTCCGTCTGTCTGTCTGGCTGATGCGCACGATAACTTTCGATAGCTAAGGTCAAAGATAGACTATGATGGCCCACTCCTTCTATCCATATTTATGGATAAATGTATAAATTATAACCCAAATTGTAAAAGTATTGTTTTTTATTTTGGCCCTAATAACGCCCATTTTTATACGGCCACTTTACTGTGACGAGGGTATATATTATTTGCTACGGCCACAAGTTTAACATATAAGCTAACAGACCCCATGAATATTTGGCGAAAATCCATTTTGGGTCGTTTTAAGTCGAATGAGCAATGTCCGTCCGTCTGTCTGATAGCTGGTGCGCACGATAACTCCCGAAAGGATTAACCAATTGACTTCAAATTTGGTTTGTGTTATAATTTTTTTCTATCTCAGGATTAGTCCGAAGATGGGACATATTGGTTCACTCCTTCTAGTACCTCCCCCACAAAGGGATAACATTTGGTAAACTATTGCTTCTCTAATAACATCTATACTACGCATCGAAATCTTCTGAAATTCAACACATACGAGTACTATTACTTTATTAGACGCTGTCAAATTTTGTACGATTGGTTAACTGCTAATAACATGAATACTAGTGCATACCAATTCGTAAAATTGTGTACAGCGTAATGTTTTCATAGTACCTATAGTCTCTTGAAAATGGGCGTTATTATCAAGCCCCTTTTGGTACCTCCCATACAAATGCACAATTTTGCACAAAAACTTAACGGCTTATAACTATAATTCCTGTACATACAAACAAACACTTGAAATTTTGTACATTGTAATGTTTTTATAGCACACAGAAAAATGCCAAAAAAAAACAAATAAAAAAGAAAGTTTCAGTCGGGTAAACCGACTAAGGTATACCCTCACTTTGTGAGTAATGTAATATGGAATATTTTAAAGCTGTTAACTTTTGGTGCAAAATAGTCCATTTGTGGGGGAGTTACCAAAAGGGGTGTGGCAACTTCGCCCATTTTTCTCGAGGTGATAGCGACTAAATATTTGCCCTTTGTGGGGGAGGTACTGGGAGAAGTGAACCAATACGGCCCATCATCGAACTTAGCCGGAAAAGGAAAAAATATTATCTCATACCAAATTTGCAGTCAATCGGTTACTCCTTTCGAGAGGTATCGTGCGCACCAGCCAGCAGACAGACAGACAGACGGACGGACATTGCTCATTCAACTTAAAATGACCCAAAACGAATATCCGCCTAACAAACTTAGGGTCTTATGTCACTTCTTCGATGTGTTACACTTTTGGTCCGCAGCAAATTCGCAGTATAATAGAAAAATTTTTTAGAATTTCTCTATATTTACAATATATGTCATAATTTATACATTTATTCATAGACTTTTTGCAAATTGGCATTGTTTTCTTCTTTAGGAAGCTAGCTTTAAAAAAATTGAACAAAATAATTTTTTGCGATTTTTTTTCTTTTTTTGGTGCCACCAAAAAACTTTTTTTTGAAAAATACCATTTTTTTCTAATTATTACTAAACTTCCAATTTTCTAGCCCGAGCTTATACTTCAAAAAATAATGTCCAAATACCAAGGGTAACCTCCATGAAAATTGGAATTTTAGAAAAAAAAAGTATAAACCATTTTTTTTTTTGGTTTTTATAAAATAGTATGCCTCAATCTATACAAAACACATAGTGTAAGCAGTCAGTCAAAATCTACTGGAAAAGTTCATACTACATCGAAATATCATTGAGTTTGGCTGTTTTTTGTATTTGTAGAAATATGGAAATCAAATACAAAATGATATTATGGCCAGAATTATATTCGTAAATATACCTCAAATAAGATAGCCAAAAACAAACACGTTAAAAATGTATGTGTTCGAATATCTTTTTTGACTTAAAACTTACACCACATTCCAATTATTTGAAACAGAAGTATTTGTCATCTCAAAATCTCATTTTCGAAAATTTTAATATAACACCATTTGGATATATGTCAGCCCTCGTTTGTAATGCCACAATATTTTAACATTTACCTCGTATAATGTCCAGTTATCATTAGGATTTTGCTCGACACTCAGCGGATATTCATATTTACAAATACTTTTCTCAAAGAGATGAAAGTCGCGCATCAAATGAACCTTCGACGTCACACCATTACGCAATACCATATTTTTAGTGTAACCCTCATCATCGATGAGTTCTTTATTGCTATAATTACTAAAGTATGTGACCAAGTTATGCGAACAAATGTTTAAACATTTTCTTATGGAACAAATACAGCCACGTATCTCCTCCCTAATATGTATTTCGGTTCCATTCTTCAATTTTTTCGAAGTATATGTGCGCACTAAATCAGCAGGTATTACGGTGTCCCTGCCACTGGGGTATATTACAGTATCCCGATAAGTATAGGAACCGTCGTCATTGTATTTCACTCCCGTTAAGTCCACTGTGTACTCGTAATCGTTATCGCTATCTAAATCGAAATCGTAAGGGCACTTTTTATCCGTTTCATTTTTGCATTCGACATTTTGTCCGTAGAGAAACGCTATAAATGTCGAAACAAACAATATCGCCCGAGACATTTTTACATTTATCCAGAAAGAATAGCGCGGGATATCTATCCTGCGGCCGTTCCTATTAGCAAGTACAATTGAGACTGGCAAGAATATAGGAGATTCATATGAAACAAAGACAATTTCAGCCACAAATCGTCGGTCTTAAGTTATTATTGTAAAAACCACAAACATCAGTTGCACACTGGGCCTAGCAGTAAGTAATGGAGACGATTTTTTTCCAAAGATTATCAAACTAAATCGGAGTCACACAACAGAGGTTGTGAAACGTTTTACCTTGACAAAAATTCATTAATTTTTAATCTGCGGAGAGAAATATCGACGGAGTAGTACTTGACCTGAGGTCAATATCCTACAAGCCTGTCCATAACATATTGTCCACATACTGCTTGAGCATACCAAGACCCTGTTTTCGATAAGTTTTCTTATCGAAATGTAAAGCCATGATTTGACGGGGTCATTTTATTGCAGCATTTTTATTCAGTATTATATGTAGAAAGACATCTTTCATACTCGTACATTAGTAAAGACAGCAATTGAAGCATAGCCGCGAATAACGTTGTACGGCCTGATTCACACGAGGCAATTTTTTCGAAGCAAGTGTCAACGTTTATAGGGGAGAGAGTCAGAGAGCTCTTTCCGCTGGCTCTCCCTCCTACAAACTTTGACAAATGCTTGGAAAAAATTGTCTCGTGTTAATCAGGACTAAGCGCCATTAACGCCGTGTGAACAACAATAACACTATGCAACAAAATTTTTGTCGAAGGGCTGTGCATAACATTTTCTGGTGTAATATGGAGTCTTAAACACGAAAATATATAAAACCAGTAAGGAAAGGCTAAAGTCGGGCGGGGTCGACTTTATAATACCCTACACCACTCTTGTTCTTGGTTCATGGATCAAGAAACTCTACCATTCTAAATTTCAAAACGATTGAATGTAAATACAGCTTCTATAGAACTAAACCGCCAAATCGGACGAAACATATATATGGGAGCTATAGCTAAATCTTAACCGATTTTCTTCAAATTCGGTAGTGTTGGTTCATGAATCAAACAACTCTACAATTCTAAATTTCAAAATGTTTGGATGTAAAATACAGCTTCTACAGGACTAAAGAGCAAAATCGGACGAAACATATATATGGGAGCTATAGCTAAATCATAACCGATTTTCTTCAAATTCGGAAATGTTGGTTCATTGATCAAGAAACTCTACCATTCTAAATTTCAAAACGATTGGATGTAAAATACAGCTTCTATATGACTAAAGGGCCAAATCGGACGAAAGATATATATGGGAGCTATATCTAAACCTAAACCGATTTCAAACAAATTCAATAGGGAAATACTCTACAGCTGCGAAATACTCTAAACTGCAAAATTTCAGAACGATCGGAGTGAAATTGCGACCTGCAGTCAACGAACAACTTTACATGGACAGACGGACGGACGGACAGACATGGTTAAATCGAGCTAGTGATTGTGAGTCGATCGCTATACTTTAAGGTGGGTCTAGAGGTGTTATTTTCAGGAGTTACAAACATATGCCGTGACACAAACTTATAATACCCTGTACCACAGTGTGGTGTAGGGTATAAAAATGTTGGTAAATTTTTTTTTAAAAAATTCTTCTTCTTTAAGAGGTATATGCTCGTGTTACACGTTAAATTAAAGGAAATTATGAGCACTACAAATGTTAGTAATGACTCTTTCACGAGGAAATATGAGTTTAGTAACTGTCGGTAAAACAATTAGAAAAAAAAATAATTTTTTTCAAAAAGATCGTTTTTTGCTGACACTAAAAAAAACCATAATTCATTAAGGAAAGGCAGAAAGTTGGACGACGCCGACTATATAATCCTAAATTTGGCTGTTTAGTTTCGTACTGATTGGATAAAAAATTAAGTTTCTATAGCGCTTACATGTCAAATCGGGAGTAACATATATATGGGGGATTTATCTAAATTTGAACCGATTTTCCACAAATTTAGTATTGCCTCTAAGTGTATGAAGAGCCTTCGCTCTGTCAATTTTTATACAGATCGGGTAAAAAATGTTGCTTATACAGTGTATGCCAAACATTCAAAGAAAAATGTAATTTTTTGAGATAAATGATCGGATGTTTATTTCATAATAAATCACCCAAATGGTCACCACGACCCCGCTTACCGGACCATATCCTTTTCATGAAATTTTCCATAACCAAATCTCAAATCGTAGCGCCGTCTTGTTGAAAGTAAACGTTGTCCAGATCAATACGATCCAACTCCGACCATAAAAAATCATTAATCCTCCCTCGATAGCGCAATCCATTCACCGTAACTGTTGATCCAACCTCATTTTCGAAAAAGTAAAGTAAGGTCCAATGACCCCGCGGACCATAAACCGTACCAAACAGTCCCACGTTGAGGATGGAGAGGCTTCTCAATAATAACTCTTGGGTTTTCCGAGCCCCAGATGCGACAATTTTGCTTGTTGACGTAGCCACCGAGGTGGAAATGGGTTTCATCAGTCAAGATGATTTTTCGATGGATTTTAATAATTTCAATGCGTTGTTGAATCATATATCATTCCATTTTTTAGTAATGGCGTAGTTTCTACTTGTCAAATGTCAAAGAATAAAAGCTTCAAAGGAGACAGCTACCGAAATACCGGGTGATGCAAAATAACCCCACTTGTTCGAAAAACCCTGTATATGTATGTATAAGTATTTATATGCATTGGTATTAAAGTTATAAGCTGTTACTTTTAGTGTAAAATGGTCCATTTGTGTGGGAGGTATCACAAGGTCCATTTGAGTCCTCTAGACTCAAATGACTTAAAATGACCAAAAACGGATTTCCGCCGAACATAATTAGGGTCTTAGGTCACTCCTCCTCCTCCCTAAGGTGAGGGGATAAAAATGGCCGTTTTTGGCACACCTCTACAGTATCTCCCAAACAAAATGACCCAAATAATAAATATGAAAAATTAGTGTTTATAGTTTCCCTTACTCTACTCCGTTTGAAACACCTCAAACTACTGATCTGAGACCCCATTAAGTAATTATGTATATTCGTAAAATTCTAAGACAATTAAGTCATTTCCGTCTGTCCGTCCGTCCGCCCGTCCGCCCGTCTGTTGTAATCACGCTACAGTCCGTAATAATTGATCTAGGTTGATCAAATTTTGTAGAAATATTTCTTATAGTTGCAGGTTGTTTGGGATTGCAAATGGGCCATATCGGTCAAAGTTTCCAAATAGCTTCCCTATAGCGGTCGCTCCAAAATACGGGTTTTGAGCCATAGATACCAAATTTAAAATTTTGCAGAAACTTTGCAGTTTGTATTCTATACTGACAATAATTCATTAAAGCAAAAAGGTCGCTCCAAAATATACGTATTTAAATACCATATTTTCTAAGCGTTTTTAATTAATCTTTGCTGTTTGTATTTATTTAAGACAAGAATTGCAGTAAACAAATTTTTAAATCATTTCATATTTTGTTATAGTCCACCTACAGATGTCACTCCCAAAAAGGCTTATTTATTAAGCCATAAACAAACAAATTGTCTAAGAAATTTAGCTGAAACTTTGCAGTGTGTATTTTATTTTGGCAAGAATTTATCTCAATAAAATGTATACAACTAAAATATTACTTTTTTGTAATCTCCGTGAAGATATAGCTCTCAAAAAAACCATTTCCTTATTATATACAACGACAAAGAGTTTAGGCTTAAGTCTACCTGTGCTACTTAAATATTAACAATGTTTTAATATATATGAGGTGGTATGACTACAACTTAAGTTGAAGGAAAATTCACAAAAAACCTTTCTGAATATAATGACTAGAATAAACTTTTTTAATTAAAACTATATTACAACAAATATATTTACAAGGATGCTAGATCTCTGATATGAACAGAATCAGATGTTTGACATCTGAGGATAAAGTTTTCAGTTAGTCTAACTAATCTATCGTTAACCAACTCCACTTGGGCAATATCGTGGATATGTCTTGTTGAATAAAGTTTGGGAAACTTTAAAATCATTTTGAGAACTTTATTTTGGGCTATTTGTAGCTTCGTCACATGGGTGGAAGCAAGATTGCTCCATGATGGAGATCCATAATATATGACAGCTTGAAAAACTGCCTTGAAGATAAACATTTTATATTTTATATTTAATAGAGAGTTC
Organism: Eudasyphora cyanicolor; assembly: GCA_963930755.1. NCBI lineage: Eukaryota > Metazoa > Arthropoda > Insecta > Diptera > Muscidae > Eudasyphora > Eudasyphora cyanicolor. Next base: position 7,769,503 of record OZ005735.1, on the reverse strand, counting down.
CTGTTGATTAGAGGATACAATAAACGAATTAAATGATTTACTTTTTCTATGACATATGTTTCCAGTAATAAAATTGAATGCAATCCATGGTGGAGGGTATATAAGATTCGGCATGGCCGAACATAACGCTTTTACGTGTTTTTTTTTAAATAGGCGTAGTTTTCTTCGTTAGGATGTTAGCTTTCTAAAACTGAGAAACACTAATTTTTTCCGAATTTTTTCTATTTTTTCCGCGAGAAACTAATGTTTTCGGTATTTGTAGCCCTTATTAAATGGTATTCCGGCTTTAACGAGCTTATACTTATACTTATATTTTGTTTTTTTTTTTTCATAATTGTACTTTATTTGTACAATCTATTTCGAATATAAATTCTTCAATATTAAGTACTATGTGTGTTCATATACATATATGGAAATGATTCAGTAATCATCCCATTACATTACAAATTTTTCAACAATTACATTGGTATAATAAGAAATTTCTTTTTCCAAATCACAATATATTAATTTACTGTTAATTTACTTTTACTTTTAATTTACATTTAATAGATATTGTGGGGCTTTTCTTTTAATTCTTGTAATACTTATATAGAGTGATTTTTTGCAACTTTCTTCTTGGCAGCTCAGCTTATTTCGTGTAACATGTTACTCTCAAACATGTTCAGTTTGGTCTATAATTTAAACATGAATCTACCAAAAATCGAACAACGCTTGCAGATTATAGAATTTTATTATAAAAATTCATGCTTGGTTAAGTTCTTCTATTTTATGGCCAGTTTGGGCGACCTTCTGAGGCGGCTCTTCGGAATCTTGTGATTAAATTTTGCACCAAATTTACATTATTGGACATTGAACCACCTACACGCATACGTAGAGTCAAGACAGAGGAAAATGTCGTCGGTGGAATCATTGGACCGTACCCAAATATGATGAAGGCAGAAACATTACTGTGAATGGCGAGCGCTACCGTGCGAAACTTAACCGTACAAACTTTTTTTTGCCTAAAATGGAAGGGCTGGAATTGGCTGACATGTGGCTTCAACAATACGGTGCCACACAGCACGCAAAACAATGACCCAATTGAGAGGCGAGTTCTGTATACCGTTTATTTCACTTTCAAATCAAAATCCGAAAGCTCCCAAAAAAAGCACCCTATATAATACGGTCAAAATATTACAGGTATTATCCATGAAAATTGAAATTTTACAAAAAATTAAATACAAAAAACTTTACATAAAAAATTTGTTTACTTTTGTTTCTTAAAATAGTACGCCTCAATCTACACAAAAAAAGGTTTTAGGTCTCGGACACACAAATTTTTTTCACGCTAGACTGGTGTCACACACCGCAACACAGCGAAAATCATCGTTCTGTGAGAAACTTCGAGCCACAAAATCCGGCATTGGACTGATGAGTAACCAGAAGAGATCCTCGAACTACCGCCACATACATAAAAATGCATTGTTTGGAATGGTTTTTAGACGTTTGGAATTATCGGTCATTGAGACATCATCATGTCGGCAGGAGGTATCGAAAATTGGAATTTCCGTAGTCGCGATCGACATTTAAATGAAATTATATTCATTATAAATTCACTATGCAACAAAAATTGTTATTCCCTCACCTTACAGGGAGGAGGGTATACGATTATATGATTTGCTACGGGCCAAAAGTGTGACACATCGAAGAAGTGGCCTAAGACCCTAAGTATTTTCGATGCAAATCTGTTTTAGTACCGTTTAAGTCATTTGAACAACGTCCGTCTGTCTGTCTGTCTGGCTGGCTGGAGCGCAGGATAACTCTCGAAAGGAGTAACGGCTTGGCTTTAAATTTGGTATATGATAATATTTTTTCTGTCTCAGCCTAAGTTCGAAGATGGGCCATATTGGTCCACTCCTTCTAGTACCTCCCTCACAAAGGGTTAACATTTAGTGAAATATTGATTCTCTAATAACTTATATACTACTTGTCCCAAACTTCTGTAATTCGACACATAGTAAAAGTTTATCTGCCGCTATCATCTTGAGAAAAATGGCCGAAGTGGACCCGCCACTTTTGGTACCTCCCTCACAATGGGAGCAATTTGTACAAAAAGTTATCTGTTATCAGTCCGTTAAAAGAATTGGCGTTATTGCCACTCCCCTTTCGATACCTTCTACACAAAGAGACAATTTTGTACAAACAGTTAATTGCTAATAATTTTAATTCCAGTCCATAGAAATACATGAATTTTTGTTCAGTGTAATGCTTTCATAGTACCTATAGTCCGGTAAAAATGGGCTTTATTTCCACGCCTCTTTTGTTTCCGCCCACACAAAATCGGCGATTCTTACTGATGGTTAACAAAACAAGTAAGAAAGTTTCAGTCGGGTAAACCGACTAAGGTATACCCTCACTTTGTGAGTAATGTAATATGGAATATTAAACGAATTATTTTGGGAGGTACCAGAATGTTTTTAACAAATACACCTATTTTTCACTGAATAGTAGATTCTTTAAATACATTTAACTGCGCCGAATTATAAACGCTTTTTGCACTGGTATATTAACGTTATGAAATATTAAATTTTGGTATGATTTGGCCAATTTGTGTGGGAGGTACAAAAAGGGGCGTGGTGATAACGGCCATTTTTACAGGGCTATAGGGACTTCAAAAGCGTTATACTGTGCAAAATGTTGTTGCATTTTCGGGCATTGGTACTCATGCTGTGAGCTCTTAACTTTTTGTGCAAAATGGTACCTTTGTGTGGGAGGTACAAAAAGGGGCGTGGAAATAGCGTCCATTTTTCACAGTGCAAAAGACACTATAAAAGCATTACACTGTAAAAAATTTCAAGTATTTTTATACACTGGTATTAATGTTATAAGCTGTTATCTTTTGGTGCAAAATGGTACCTTTGTGTAAGAGGTACCAAAAGGGGCGTGAGTATGACACCCATTTTTCACTGGACTGTAGGCACTATGAAAGCATTACACTGTACAAAATTTCAAGTATTTTTATGCACTGGTATTAATGTTATAAGCTGTTAACTTTTGGTGCAAAATGGAGCATTTGTGTGGGAGGTACCAAAAGGGGCGTAGCAACATGGCCCATTTTTCTCGAGTTGATAGCGACTAATAAACTAATGCTATGTGTGGAATTTCAGAAGATTCGAATAAGTAGTATAGCAGTTATTAAAGATTCAATATTTCACAACATTTTAACACTTTGTGGGGGAGGTACTAGAAGGAGTGGACCAATATGGCCCATCTTCGAACTTAGCCGGAGATAGAAAAAAATATTACCACGTACCAAATTTGAAGTCAATCGGTTACTCCTTTCGAGAGTTATCGTGCGCACCAGCCAGCAGACACACAGACAGACAGACAGACGGACGGACATTGCTCATTCGTCTTAAAATGACCCAAAACGAATATCCGCCGAACATACTTAGGGTCTTAGATCACTCCTTCGATGTGTTACACTTTTTTTCGTAGCAAATGATATATACCCTCGTCACACTAAAGTGAGGGTATAAAAAGTATGTATACCCGTTGTTATACAGATATCTTCCATTTAACACAAACGATTGATTACACGGAGTAATCAATTTTTGATATGTTTGAACTGAAAGAAAATATACTTGGAAACGATTTTTCTAAATATTATATATTTGTTAACAAATACATTTTATTTGAAAATAAAGAAATTTAGTTTGGAACGCATATAGTAATATATTAGAACATTATTTATTTGCAAACTGAATTCCACAAAGAAAATATGTGTTTACACACAAAAACACAATTATTGTTTAAGAAGTTTTCCAAATATATTTTATTTAAAAAAAAATTTAAAACTTTGCTGACTTATTCGAATTTTAGTTAGAGTTTCCTAGTTTTTCTTTATAGCTAAAAATGTCTTAATTTATAAATATTCCAATTCATCACTTTTTGTCAATCCATCAATTTATATTTACGAAAGATTATTCGATTTAAGATTTAATTATATTTTACAAACATATACAATTTATATCAAAATTTTTCTTTGAACATCTGAAAAACAGAAAACTTGTCTTTAAAGCAAGGCATTTATGCATTGCCAAAATAAATTATTATTAATTAATCTTTGTTTCGGAAATACTAGTTCGAAATAAAAATATTTGAAGAATATATTTTTGTATAGAATATTTGTGTGTGTCAAATATTATATATTTGAGGTGTACCTTAAACAAATGTATATTTCAAGTCGAATATGTTTGGGACAATATACTACAGAACCGATTTTTTTTTCAGCGTGTAGACGAACCTCTGCCAGATTATATTCCGAAATTGGTTTTTAGAAATGAACATAAAAAAAATCAGTATACCCTGGAAACAAAAATAAATAATAATAATATAAAAATTACTATGTATATTTACTTAATTTGAAATTACTTACCTGTGAGGCATTAATAATATCCGCTATAAAAAAAATCTTTTTTATCCATTCGCCCGGATATATTTGCTGGAAATACGATAGGATATCGAAGATCCATGTAATGCACATGAAGCAAAACATAGGATAATTAACACGGAACCTGCAAAAATTTAGAACATGCAAATAAATTATATCTCCGACTCCCTCTACGTAGTCCCACCTTTTGGTATGAAGATCAGGTACCCGGCTTTGTTCAACACTATGATTGGAGAGCTTAATAAAATGACGAACTCGAGTGTACATGGTACAGCTATAAATCACTGCCAGAATACAGGGTCCATAAAAGTACATAAAAGCAGAAAAACGTTTGGCTAAAAAATTTAAGAAAAAATCGTTAATCTTGAAATAAGAAATAGGTTTCCAATTGGGATCGGTCGATGTCGTTGAGAGTCTGTGTTGCTGTTTGGCGGTGTCTGTATAATCTCTATGTTTGCTCAGGCCAAATCATGAAGTCGAGCTATAAGCAAGCCGGTCTCTACCGCATAGATCCCTCTAAATTTGTGCGAGTGCCTAGGTTATGCAGGCTGAAAAAATCGCTTCTGCAGTATATTGTCCAAAACATATTCTTCTTGAAATATTCAAATGTTTAGGGTAAACTCGAAACATATTATATTTAACACACACAAATACTATATATTTGGGAATATGTTGTTCTGAACAAATCTTTGTTTGCGTCCTAGTATAGTTTATTTGGGACTATTACAAGTACAGTATTTTTCAGCTCATTGATTTGGGACTCAATTTTGAGAATTGGACATGAAAGTAACACCAAAAATAAGATCTTCTGCATCGTTCGTTTAGTCAAGTTGTCTCAATTAATAATTTAATGGCCATACGATTTTTTGCTCAAAGTGGATTTTTAGCACTTTTTCTATATTTTAACACGGTTATATCTGGGTATACCGTATCTCTTTTGTGTCTAAAGCAATGTTTTATTTACCATTTTTCCCCATTTCACTTCACTTTTTTCGTTCAATAACTGGATTACAAATCCACAAATATGCTTGTTTTTTCGTTATAAACTTTATTTTGCACGAAAATGAAAAGCTATTCTTACACAGAAAATATGAGATTTGTATATGTTATCTCTGCATGGAAACACATTCTGGAACATTTTCAATTATTGTCCTGCGTCCACGCACTTTTTGAGCGTTTATGCACCTGCGTTTCTATGTTCTAGAACGTTCCTACGATATTGTAAATAGGCACTTCCAAAAAAAACAGCATATTTGTGGATTTGAGGATTGCAAATCAGTTATTGAGAAATTTGAAATTTTTGAGATTTTTAAGGCACTGGATGCACTTTTTTCGGGTTGGTTTGTTTCGCATCTTTTCCCTTTTAAAAAACTCCCCTAAAAATGGGTGGAGCGGGGTTGAAATATTCTACAAAAATGTCGGCCATAAAATTTTACTATAAGTGTCAGAACACACCAAAGCCCAAAACTTAACACAAACTCCAAAAAAACGCCCAAATTTAAAATAGCCTGTTAAGGGTTAATTTGTTATTCCTCGCATATGTAGGTTCTCCCAGCTCTGAAGAGAATGTTGTTATTCAACAACTACCAATAGTACTTTTGTTCTTCTTCATTATTTCTGTCATTATATTTTTGTCACTTAAAATTACCATAACGGAACTTTTGAGTGGCACGTTACTTATGAACGTTAACGTTTGACATCGTGGGTCAACCAGTTAATCTTTTTATTTTCTTACAATAGTCTACAAGGGAATTTGTAAGAATAATAATGACTGACTGTTTGGGAAAACTTGACTGGTTTTGCTACGTCTGTGGCAAGCATACCATAGGGTTTAATTTTTTACGAGCAAAGTGGAGGATATATATTAAATTTATTTTGAACTGGAAGTTTTTCCAACTGAGCCATGGGTGCCAAAACATATATGCCGAAATTGCTATATCGGTTTGATGCTGTAGTCTAAAGGTAATATAAGTTTTGATTTATATTTGATTATACATATATATTTATATTTTGATTTTCAGTTTTCAACTGAAACTGATGAGCATGGCGAACGGTTCCATCAGATATGTCTTCCTATTGAAAAACGCTATAAAGGCAAGAGCATTTTGTCTCTTATAACAGATTTATGTTGGACATTGTTTGATAATGGCGTAGAATAGCCAAGAGTGAAAAAAAAGTGAATTAAAAATAAATGAACTTATGTATTTAATAAGTATTTCTCCTTGTATATGCGTTATTAATAGATTTTTTGTTTATAGTCCTGAAATATAATTTAATATAAAATAAATATTATTTAATTGTAAAATAAAATCATTATTTTTTTTGCATCTCTCACATCAACCCCGAAAAATCCAATTTTTAAAGACCTTTTTGGTACTAACACTATGTAATATCTAAATTAACCCTTAACAGGAAATCTTGAATTTGACCGGCTTTTTGGTGTTTGTGTTAAGTTTTGGGCTTTGGTGTGTTCTGACATATATAGTAAAATTTTATGGCCATCATTTTTGTGAACATTTCAACCCCGCCCCACCCATTTTTAGGGGAGTTTTTTACGATTTGTTAAAATATAGGGAAAAATCACCGTTATGGGGGGAAGCTAGAGGGTTAAAATATTCCACAAAAATATAGGCCTTAACATTTGCTACAAAGTTGCTGAAGATACCCTACACCTCAGATGAACAGAACACATAGTTTTATATACCGATATTCTGCACGAACTAGCAAAGGGGGGAAAACTTTAACCCCCCTAAAATAAAATTCCGATGTGATCTTTCAAAACGCCGATATACGTATATATTTTTTTGGTCTCCTCTTCCATAATCCATTGACAGAACCCTGTTATTTTTTTTTTGTGTTGTACTGTGTAATGAAATACAACATCAGCCAAATGGCCACCACGACCACGCTTACAGGACCATAACCTTTTCATGAAATTTTCCATAACCAAATCGAAAAGTGGCTGCCCTATGTCCTCGATAGCCTCACGAATTCTATCTTTGAGGTCTTGAATCGACGCTGGGCTGTTGGCGTAGACATTATCTTTCACGTGGCCCCAAAGGAAGAAGTCGCAAGGTGTTAAATCTCGGTGGCAAATTGTGATCACGTCTTCGAGCGATAACACGGTCCGAAAACTTTTCCCGTAACAGAGCAATGGTTTCGTTACTTGTGTGGCACGTAGCGCCGTCTTGTTGAAAGTAAACGTTGTCCAGATCAATACCATCCAAATCCGACAATAAAAAATCATTAATCATCTCTCTATAGCGCAATCCATTCACCGTAACTGTTGATCTAACCTCATTTTCGAAAAAGTAAGGTCCAATGGACCCGCCGGACCATAAACCTCACCGAAACAGTCACACGTTGAGGATGGAGAGGCTTCTCAACTCTTAGGTTTTCCGAGCCCCAGATGCGACAATTTTGCTTGTTGACGTAGCCACCGAGGTGGAAATGGGCCTCATCAGTCAAGTTGATTTTGTATCGTTCGTATCGTTTTTTTGTTCGATCGTTTTTTGATAGTTTTGTATCGTTCGATGATCGTGTATCGTACCATTTTTAGTAATGGCGTAGTTTCTACTTGTCAAATGTCAAAGAATAAAAGCTTCAAAGGTGACAGCTACCGAAATACCGGGTGATTCAAAATAACACCTCTTGTTGGACAACCTTGTACTATGTAATGATACATTGCTTATTAGTGCCATAAACGTGTTGCTACTTATGTCATTTTTGTAAATTGTAAGGTATATCAATGAAAAACTAAATTAGAAAAATCTGCAACGTTGTGAAACTCTTATTTAAAGAAAATATATTTGGATAAATTGCTAAACAATAAATTTACTTGAATATAAACACATATCTTATTTGAGGAAATAATTTTGCAAATACATTTTGTTGTAATATATAAATATCGGCGTTCCCAATAAATGTTATTGATTTCAAAAACCATTCATTTGCTCAGGAATATATAATACATATTTAAAAACTTGTGTTCCAAATATATTTTCTTTCGATTCAGACATATCAAAAAAGGCGTTTTGATATTTGATCATTACCGTGTAGGTAATGATATATTTATCTGGTATGTACTTTCGAACAAAAAGAAGATCGTTAAAGCCTAAAACACAGCTTTTCCATTTCAACTTCGAACCTCCCAAATTGGAAAACACATACGAGAATGTGTTTTTGTATATGTAATATCATAGACATAGTTACTATTTATACTGCAACTTTCACCATTAATGCCCGGTCTTAGATCATAGTCTGTGACGAATATTTCCGCAACATATGTTAACAGTGTTATAAGTATTGGCATGGACCAACCCACTATAAAATATTTCTTAAATGAAACTTCCTCTTTCCCGTTGATACTAAGATTCCAGATGTGGTAGCTTGTCACACATGTCCAGGACAAATAGCCCATGACGGAGAAATAGGCAGCAAAACCTGCAGTAGAGAGAATAGCATTAATATTGATTAGTTAATGCAGCAACAATATTTAGTTCTACGAATCACTGCATTCACATTTACAGCTAATTGAAACTTAAAATTGTCCCCGAAATTACTATTTGTTGTACCCTCACCCAACAGTGAAGGATATATACCATTTGCTACGAAACAAAACTTTAACAAATCCAAGGAGTGACCAAAACCTGATTGAAATTCGATTTGGTAATTTTCAGTCATCTGCGCAATGTCCGCCAGTCCGTCTGTCTGCTGGCTGGTGTGCATTATAACTCTCGATAGGAGTAACCGATAGTCTTCAAATTTGGTTTGTGGTACCTAGGCTAAGTACGAAGATGGGCCATATTGTTCCACTCCTTCCAGTACCTCCACCACAAAGGGTTAACATTTAGCAACTTCTATACTACTTATTTGAATCTTTTGAAATTCTACACATTGTATTAGTTTATTAGTCACTATCACCTCGATAACTATGGCGAAAGTTGCCACGCCCATTTTGGTACCTTCCACAAAAAATGGACGATTTAGCAGCAAAAGTTAACAGCTTATAACTTTAAGAGCAGCGCATACTTTAATGTTTTAAATGTTATTTAAATTGTTAATAATGTAATTAAAACAGATAAATAAACATATTTACGAATATTTGTTGGGACTGAAGGTGTGGAAATTCGTAAGACGATTTACCCGAATGAACTTGCTTACTTGTTTTTGAATTCGAAGACTTCAATATGATTTTTGAGCTAAAGTTTGTTATGTAGTTGTAGTATTATGTGTTTGTGTTAATGTGTGTTTATCGAAGTTATAAGCCGTTAACTTTTTGTGAAAAATTATCCATTTGTATGGGAGGTACTAAAAGGTACTAAAAGGGGCGTAGCAATAACGCCCATTTTTCGCAAGATGATAGCCACCTAGAAACTAATACTATGTGTGGAACTGTGACAGATTCTTAGCAGTGGTATAGTATTCCCCTTCGTGGGGGAGGTACTCGAAGGAGTGGACCAACATAGTCCATCATTGAGCGTAGTCTGAGATAGAAATAGATATTAGCACATACCAAATTTTAAGTCAATCGGTTAATCCTATCTAAAGTTATCGTGTGCACCAACAGACAGACAGGCTGACAGACATTGCTAAAATGACCCAAAACGGATTTTCGAATATTCCTGGGGTCCCTTAGGTCTCCCATAGATGTTCTTCAAATAGTCTTTGTTTTCTTTGTTAGGATGTTTTCAAAAATAGGAACAAACCTTTTTTGCGATTTATTTATATTTTTTATGGTGTTTTGGTGGCCAGAAAAAACATAATTTATTAAATCAAATGGTTTCTAATTGTTTTAACGACAGTTACTAAACTTCCGCTTCCACGTGAAAGTGTCATTAGTAACATTTGTAGTGCTCATAATTTCCTTTATTTCGGTATATCCCGGCTTTATCGAGCGTATACTTCAAATATAGTCCAAATAGTAAAGGCACTTTCCAAGAAAGTTGGCATTTAAAAGAGCAATTAAAAAATACCATAATAGGCTACAATATTACACCAGAAAATATTATGCACAGCCCTTCGCCACAAATTTTATTGCATAGTGTATTCGGAACATTTTTAGACAATAAACCACCTTAGCCACCTCCCATTTATTAATCATATTGATATGCCTAAGTATTACCTAGTCCTTGACATAGTTGCGCTGAAAATTTAATCCCCCATATTATCAAAAAACTGTGCAGAGCATACGATAAAGCCAACGTGCTGAGGTAGGATATTATACATTTCTCATAGCTGCTCAATTTGTTGGCAAAAGAATAAAGTACTATGGTCAGTACAATGAAAGGCACCGACAACAGCATGGCTAAAATAAAATTATAAAAAAATAACAACAACAATTGAAATTGTAACATAAGCAAATAGATATTGTCAGATATTGGCTTACCCCATCCATTTAACATAACATTCCAAGCAACACGTTGAGAACCACAGATAAGAGGATTCACCAGAAAGTATTTTTTTTCGTTAACGCCATAGGTGTCGAAACAATACTCATCCATAGTTAGGTTAACACTACCGGAATGGCGAAAGAGATTACCATCCTGGAAAAATAAAGATGATAATGCTTTATTACAAAAATATATACAATATAAATGTAATATGATGTAAGGTTATAAAGCAGTTTTCCAGCGATTAACACCACTAGTTTAGAAAATGTTTATCTTAGGGCATTTTCTGGTGTAATATGGTGTTCTAAATACATACGGAAAAAAATTTTAAGTATTTTTACACCCTCTACCATAGGATGGGGGATGATCTAAATATTGATCTGAGACCCCATAAAGTATATATATTCTTAATTCTAAGGCGATTTTGCCATGTCCGTCCGTTCGTCCGTCCGGCTGTACGTCCGTCCGTCTGTTGTAATCACGCTACTTGAGCTAGGTGGCTGAAATTTGGTATAGATACTTCTTATAGCTGCAGGTAACTTGGGATTGAAAATGGGCGATATCGGTCCATATTTAGATATAGCTCCCATATATAGCATCTAACTTGTTGTGATTCCTACTGTTCTCATCTACTATATTTTTGTGTGTTTTTCGGTGTTATTTTCTTTAGGTTTGAGTTATTTTGTGAGGTCAAATGCTATCCATGGTGGAGGGTATATAAGATTCGGCATGGCCGAACTTAACGCTTTTACTTGTTTTTTTTTAAATCCCGTTTTTCTTGGAATGTACCTATAGTATTTGGACCATATTTTTTGAAGTATAAGCACAGTTAAGCCGGGATACACTTTAAATTTAAGGAAATTATGAGGGATACATAGGAACACGTAGGAACAGAAGTTTAGTAACTGTCATTAACATAATTAGAAAAATTTTAAATTTTTAAAAAAAATCGTTTTTTTTTTTAAAGTCGGGTATAAAAAAGTAAGAGATTTTAGTCCGGTAAACCGTCTAAGGTACACCCTCACTTTGTGGGCACTGTAAATATGCATATGTACCAGTACTAATATTATGATAATTATTAATAATTTTATAATTATTACTTATTATAAGTTTGTTATGTCTTGGCTCTTTTTGTATGAAAAGACGGATGTGGTGATAACTCCCATTTTTAATATGACTGTAGGAAAATTGCGTGTATTTATATGCATTGGTATTCATGATATAAGCTATTTACTTTTTGTACAAAATGGTACGTTTGTGTGGGAAGTACCAAAAGGGGCGCGATAATAACGGCCATTTTTCGGCAGACTGTAGGTACTTTAAAACCATTAGACTGTGCAAAATTTCAAGTATTTGTATGCACTGGCTTTAAAGTTATAAGTTGTTAATATTTGGTGCAAAATGGTCCATTTGGGAGCTACCAAAAGGGGAGCGGCAACTTCGCCCATTTTGACAAGATGATAGCGACTAACAAAGTAATTCTCTTTTTGGAATTTCAGGAGATTTCAATAGGTAGTGGTATATATATATACCCTTTGTGGGGAGGTACTAGAAGGTGTAGGCCAATATGACCCATCTTCGAACTTTGCCTGAAATGGAGAAAAATATTACCTCATGCTAAAATTTGAATAGCAAATGATGTAAACCCTCGTTTCACTAAAACGAAATATCGAAAAAAACGCATAAAATTCTTAGTTCCAATCTTTGAAAGCTAGCATAATTACGAAGATAAAAATGCCTATTTGAAAAAATCTATGGATAAATGTAGAAATTATAGCCATTTGGGTAGAAGTAAGAGAATTTATCAGTCTTAAGGCCCAGTTAGGCAAACTTAACCGTAACGCCCCCGTAGCGTAACGAATCAGCTGATTCAATCTGTCATATGGAAATCAGTGTAAACGATTAGCCAACGGAAACGAAACGTAAACGGACGGCTGAATCTGTTGAAATCAGAATTGGACGTTCCGTTTACGTACAATTTGACAACAGCCGATACTACATGTTGTTTACAATTACAATTGTAGTTCACCGAGAAAAGTAAAGAAAATAATTTATTAATTATTTGTTGTTTAAAAGTGCAAATAAACATGAAATACGAATATTTAATTTCATTGGTGCAGTCGCACGAGTATTTATACAATAAATATAATCCAGCATATAGGATACCTGAAAAAAGCGAGAAGCTTGGAAGCAAATTGGCAAGGAGCTGGGCGTTTCAGGTGAGTTTTATGAAGATCGCGGCTGACTCCATTAAAAATTTAATTTATAATCTGCTTCAGGATTCTTTTGACGACAGTACGAGACAATCATTGCGCCAATCTTCTTCATTGTGGGTTAATTTGACATCAATATAAGCGTCTCTACAAACGTGGACTTATTTATAGACAGAGATTGGATTGGATTTGGCTGAGTCCCTCTTCAATGGAAATAGACATAAGTAAAGGGTTTTCCATTATAGGACGTCCACCCCATCTTCTTATCCGACGATATTTTCGATATTGTAAATTCTGCACAGATTTATATTATATTTATAAACATTCTCTTTAACTTCATTTTTAATAAACCTTTGTTTACTTGTTGTTGTTGTCAGAACATACGACTCGTTTTCTCAACGTTGGCTAATCGCTCAAACGGGCAACGTTACAGCAACGGTAAAGATAAATTACGTTTACGTATGCCTAACCCGGCCTTTAGTTATGTTCTCATTAACGCCTGACGTGTTTTCTTTGTGCTGCTATGGCGAAAATCTGTGGAGAGTGCAAAGCTAAATTTCTGCTTCTTCTGACGGTTTAATAAAATCATTCGATTTTATTAAATGTGCATCTTTGTGGGGTCGAATTGTCCATCAGCATTGTACCGGCTTGTCATCGGATCACATAAAATTGTTATTAAATTATCCAAATTTCCTATGGCGTTGTGATTCTTGCATTATTGTTTCAAATGACACACAAAATAAATTTGAAATACTCTCTGCACAAATGAGAGAGATGCAATGCAAATTGTCTGCGATTGAATGCAAGCTCACTTGTATTGGCGACGGCGACGCCACTTCATCAAACTTAAAACACAAACAAAAATAAAAATAATAACAAAGAGGAGATCGCAACTACTTCGCGTGTCAACCCCCCTCCTGCTACTCTACAAGCAGTCGACTTAATCGGAGAGAGTGAGCATTTTGTGGATGCTGTAACTGAGAACGTTGCTGCTGGAGAAGGTGGTAATTGATAATTCATCACCGTAAGAAAGAAAAAACGATACAATAACAAAAGAAGAAATCAAAACAAAAATAAAGTTTTTGGCACAGATTCTCTATTACACAGATGTTCCGTCGTGACATTGTTTACATTTGCGTGAGTTACGAACGGATAGAAATGATTTTCAAACGAGAAAAATATAGTTTTTTAAATGTGATAATAACAAAAAAATCTCGGAAATCGGCCTTGAAATACGCAAAAAAAATCACTCGCTGAAATCAAATTTCTATTCGTTCGTCACTGATAGACTACTCGCTACTTGACGGAACTTCTTTATAACTTTATTTTCTTTGGTTTTTGGTGTCAATTCTGATTGTAATACTTTTGAAGTAGTGCACAGCATGAAGTATCTACATGTTTCATGATTTAATGTAACCACAAAAACCTGAGGAAATAACTAAGTTTGTTGTTGTTTACATCCACTTCCAGTTTATCGGGAAGTGGATGTAAATTTATTAACTTGTGTGAAGTTAATTAGAAAAGATGCTGACATACCTATCTAAGCTTAATTTTGTGAATTTTAAGCTTGGTTTTCCAGAGCCTTTATTTTCTACAGTGTTTTCAATAAAGATTTATGGCCATTATCTGTAAAACTTGCACGTTTCATATCCAAGCCAAAAAACTTGGAAGCCGGCGGCGCCCTTACCGAAGAAGGACTGGCAGTAGTGCCACAACTTTGAATGATTTTGAGCCGTTATATATTTATTTTCACAATGCTGGTGGATTACGATTTCGATGTTATTGCAATTGTCGAAACATGGATGACATCGCACTTTCTATCGAGTGAGCTGTTTGACTCATTCTATGATGTATATAGAAGAGACCGAATTCTTTCCGACTATATTACAAGAGGGGGTGGTGTATTGCTGGCAGTTGGGGCAAGATATGCTAGCAGAGAAATTGACCTTCCTTTTAAGCATGTTTATGTGGAACAAATTTGAGTTTTTGTTGCTTTGCCGAACTTGCCAAACCATGGCAAACGTGAATGCGTTTTCATTGTGAGCTATGTTCCTCCTAAAAGCAAATACGACTTATACAATTTTCATCTGCTGAACATTGAGTTTGTACTTTCAACTTTAACCGATGGACAAATTCCGTGTATTCTTGGGGACTTCAACTTAGGAAACATTGTTTGGGAATTTTGTGCTGCTGATCAAATGCTTATTTATGCCTTTTAGCATCACCAATCATATCGAAAGTGTATTTTGTGATCGATTATACGCCCATGGCCTATTTCAAGTAAATGATATTAATCGGATACTGGATTTAATTTTTGTCGACGGTTCTGTGAAGTATGAATTTTGCAGGTGTGACATGCCTCTCACAGCCAAATCCGTTAATTACAAGGCTTTGCAAGTGAAGTCTATTTTTTACGAGACACTTGTATAAGAAGATATGAGTGAATCTTATTACGATTTCAAACATGCTAATTAGGATGCTATTAACTGGTTTCTCAATTCTATATGTTGGCCTCAAATATTTAATGGCCACGATATAATAACTGCACATGAAATATTCAAGAAGATTCTGAACGATTGTTTCTTCCTGTATGTTCCAATTAAGAAGAAAAAAAATCAATTTAAGCTGCCATGGTTCAATAGCAGACTACACCATTTAAAGAATTTGAGAAATAAAGCTCATAAAAAATATAAATCTTCTGGTCAACCTTTCGAAAGAGACAATTTTGTGCGACTTAGGCGGGAATTCGACTGCCTCTCCAAATTTCTCTATAACACATATATTGCTGATATGGAATCACGTATTATATATAATCCAAAAAGTTGTTGGGTATTCTTCAACAATAAACGAAAGTCCAATGGTATCCCGAGATCTATGTGCGTCCAAGATAAGGTGGCTCATGGCGAAAATGATATTGCTGATTTGTTCGCTTCTCATTTCTCATCTGTTTATGCCGATTCCTCCGAGTGTAATTTATCAGATGAATACTTAGCCCAAATAGAAGAGATTGTTGACATGGGAAATATAAAATTAGAAGAAAATGAAGTTCTAGAAGCAATTCTTCAACTTAACGTGAACAAGAGCCCGGGATTCGATCTTCTCCCCCATCATTTCTCCGGAATTCTGCATATTCACTTTGTTGGCCTATAACATGGATGTGTGATAAGTCACTTTCTGAAGGCCATTTCATAGATGAAAGGAAATTGACTTTCATCTCACCAATATTTAAGTCTGGACGCAAGGATCTAATAGTTAACTATCGACCTATTGTCAAATTATCAATAATTCCAAAGTTGTTTGATAAACTTATCAATCAGCGACTGTTTTGGATAGTGAAAAACTGTAAAGGGTCCGCCAAATAACTTTTTTTTTTGAAAATGCTATAAAAAAAACTACTGAAAACGCATCGGATAGTCAGTTGGCTTCAACTCCTGAACCAATTGGACTTTGTATGGCGTCATACCAAGGTCTTTATGCAAAATTCGTCTCAATGACGTCTCCGAAATGTTCAATTGTTGAGAACGACAGTGAATTGATGTTGATGGCGCTTCACGCACACTTTCTGCCACACCAGCAATATGCCAGTTTCTTACACTTTTTCACAAGATAACGAACATATGGAGCTGACAGTGCTTCTCTTCTTCCAAAATCCGTACGCAATTTTCGCACACATTCTGCAACATTACCATGATTTTCAAAGTAATGTCGCAATATTCGCAATATACACATATTCGTTCAGCGGAAGGATAAAACTAATTATCTGTCAGACATGAGCTAAGTGTTACCATTCACGAAATAAGCACTAGTTGAAAAAAAAACGTTAGATGGCGGACCCTTTACATCTTCTCAACAAACACGGCTTCTTTCATGGAAGATCTGCTTGCTCAAATTTGGCGCTATTTACACATTTCTGCGTAAACTCCATTGAAGAAGGTCTTCAAGTAGACGCCCTGTACACCGATTTCAGTAAGGCGTTTGATAAATTGCTACATCCTATATTAATCAAAAAGCTTTTTAAAATGGGGTTTCATTCTAGTTTATTAAATTGGATTTTCTCATACATTTCAGGTAGAGTTCTTTATGTAAAAATCGGCAAATTTTTATCTGACCCAGTTATTGCCCAGTCTGGCATACCGCAAGGTAGTCACCTAGGCCCAATACTATTTCTACTGTTTATTAATGACATCACATGCATTTTTACTCATTGCCAGAGTTTGCTCTATGTGGATGATTTAAAAATTTTTCATAAAATTTTGCTGATAGTTTGAACCTTCATTTCTTTATTAATGAATTGGTGTCGTAACAACCACCTTTTCTTAAATCTCTCTAAGTGTAAAGTCATGACGTACACTCGGAAACATTTTGCAATTATTTATGATTATAAAGGTGATAGTAATCACATCTTTCTGCGTGAGAACCTTGTTAAAGATTTAGGTTTATTTTTCGATTCCAATTTTTCTTTTAAACACCATATTAACTATTTAATATCGAAATCTAATTCACAATTTGGCTTCTTGAAAAGAAAGTTGAAAATGTTTAATAATTTGAGCACAGTTAAAGTGCCCTATGAGACTCTAGTCAGGTCTCATTTAAAATATTTGAGTGTTATTTGGGACCCTTTCTATGACCACGGGGTCGATCGAAAAGAAAAAATTCAAAAAACACCACTTATTTTCGATTCAATTTCATAAAACAAACTACGGTGTTAATGAGCCTTTAACGCGATGTCTAATTTTGTTTAATGCAATGGCAACACGAATTGATTATAATATTGATAGACAAGTTTTTAAGAGATTAATAAGAAATTTGCTTGTGGAGGACTGTACCTGATACTGCAAACTATTCTTCGTTTACTTGTATAATGTACTTAAGTGATAATGATTGTACTATTAATTATTTTTAAATCTATTGTTATATTACATATTGAATATAGTGTACTCATACATATGTAATCTGTAAGAGCTTCGCTCGAAAGATAATATTGAATAAATTAACAAAATTACCAACAAAATCATATTTATATACCCCCACTACTTGAAAGTGTAAAACATCGGAGGAGTGACCTAAGAGACCCTAAGAATATTTGGCGGGAATCTGTTTTGGGCCAAATGTCCGTCCGTCTGTCTGTTTGGCTGGTGCGCACGATAACATTCGATAAATATGTTTTCCTTTTTATACCCTCCACCATAGGATGGGAGGTATATTCATTTTGTCACTCCGCTTGTAAAACCTCTAAATATTGATCTGAGACCCCATAAAGTATATATATTCTTAATCGACGTAAAATTCTAAGACGATTTAGCCATGTCCGTCCGTCCGTCTGTTGCAATCACGCTAAAGTCCGTAATAATAGAGCTAGGTTAATCAAATTTGGTAGGAATATTTCTTATAGTTGCAGGTTATTTGGGATTGCAAATGGGTCATATCGGTCAATGTTTTGATATAGCTCTCCTATAGAGGCCACTCCGAAATACTGTTTTTGAGACATCGATACTCGTACCACATTTTTAAAGCAATTTAACAGAAATTTTGCAGTTTGTATTCTGTTTTGACAAGAATTCATCACAGCAAAAATTTTACAAATCGGGCCATATTTTGTTGTAGTCACCCTATAGAAGTCGCTCCCAAATAAAAGTCATAAATACCATATTTTCTAAGCATTTTAACTGAATCTTTGCAGTTTGTACTCTATTTGGCAAGAATTCATCTCAATTTTTTAATAATGTATTTAAACAAAAAGGATCGTTTCGTGATTTGCTCCTTATCCAAAGATTTGTCCAGTAATAAAATTGAATGCAATCCATGGTGGAGTTTATGTAAGATTCGGCATGGCCGAATTTAACGCTTTTACTTGTTTAAGCTAAGACCAACGATTGACTATGTTGTTCAATAGACTGGGTCACCAAAAAAAGTTATCAAATGCGAGGCGGAATATAAAAGCTTACCTAGAGACAATTTCAAAAAATTTTTTTTTAATTTTTTAAGAGACCGCGGAATCGAGCCAAGATCGCGTTTATTGTCACATGCGATACATCGGTGTATTGGTCCCGACGAGTATTACACTGCCTCATAAATGGACATTTTGCACAAAAAGTTAATTAAAGGCATATAACATCGAATCCATCCATTATTTTGTTTTCGATCTTTTTCTATAGTATGGGGTATACTAACATTGTCATTCCGTTTGCAACACTTGAAATATTGATCTGCGACTCCATAAAGAATATACATTCTTGATCGTCGTGAAATTCTAAGACGATTTAGCCATGTCCGTCTGTCTGTCTGACTGTCTGTCTGTTGAAATCACGATACAGTCCGAAATAATAGAGCTATTTTGATCAAATTTGGTAGAAATAGTTCTTATGGATTGCAAATGGGCTATATCGGTCAATGATTTGATATAGCACCCCTATAGAGGTCGCTTCAAAATATGGTTTTAGAGCCATAGATACCACATTTTAAAGCAACTTAGCTGAAACTCTGCAAATTGTATTATATTTTGCTCATATTTTCTTTTCATCGGCTTATATTTTGTTATAGTCACCCTATAGAGGTCGCTCCAAAATACGCTTATTGATGTCATAAATACCACATTTGCTAAGCACTTTAACTGAATCTTTGCAGTTTGTATTTTATTTAGGCAAGAATTATAATAGTAAACAATTTTTAAATCAGTTCATATTTTGTTATAGTCCACCTATAGATGTCGCTTCCACAAAGGCTTGTTTAGGTCATAAAGACCTCATTTTCTAAGCAATTTAGCTGAAACTTTGCAGTTTGTAATTTATTTTGGCACGAATTCATGTCAATAAAATTTATACAAATCAGTTTATAGTTTGTTGTAGTACCCGTGAGAAGTACATAGCTCTCAAATATGCAAAGTTAAGCCATAAATATTACATTTTTTGACTAAGAGTTTGGCGTTCTTTTTTTTATAAAATTTGCTTAAAGAAAAAGGATAGTTCCATGATTTTCTCCATATCCAAAGTTTTTTCCAGTAAAAGTGGGCGTTATAGGCACGCCCCCTTTCGTACGTCCCACACATATGGACGATTTTGCACCAAAAGTTAACAACTTATTACTTTAATACCAGTACATACTTTAGGGTTATTAAATGCTATTTAAATTTTTTTTTATTATGTTATTATTATTATTTATTTCATATTAATTTCGTTGCATATATACACATTTTTTTGAGATATGACTTTTAAAGTCTTACAGCAAATAAAAGCATTATACATACATATATGTCAAAATTCAGGTACATTATATTTACATTGATTAAGGAAAAATATTTTAAAAAACCTTTTCATGGCAAAAATAAAGGATTAAGGAAAAAGCTTATTACATAGGAGAATTTTAGATTTCCTGCGTTAGATATTTGGTTGCAATTTAAGAACTTTAGGATTCCCTAAATTCTACCATAAAAGATTACATTCGTGTTACTCTTTGAATACACTTTGAGTGAAGGTTTGTTCAGCAAATAACGCGACCTTTTCTAATTTCACATATTGGTACCTAAATTTCAAAAACATGCTAAGTCCAACAATGTAGTTTTTTGGTAGAGACGATCAACATTTTCCGATTTTTTTTGCGAAGGTATCGATATGTCAACGTTTATAGGGGAGAGAGTCAGAGAGCTCATTCCGCTGGCTCTCCCTCCTACAAAATTTGACAATTGCTTGGAAAAAATTGTATCGTGTTAATAAGGACTAAGCGCCATTAGCGCCGTGTGAACAACAATAACACTATGCAACAAAATTGTTGTCGAAGGGCTGTGCATAACATTTTCTGGTGTAATATGGAGTCTTAATCACGAAAATAACGGGTGATCTAAGTAGAGATACAATTTAATCAAAACAAAAAACAAATAAATTGACGAATATTTTTTGGGACTGAAGGTTAGGGGATTCTTAAGTAAATTTCCCCACCTGAACTTTCTTACTTAATACCAAATACGGATACCAAATTACACCATAAAATGTTATGTACATCCCTTCGGCAAAAAATGTGTAAATTAGCGTTATTGATGTTGCATTAAAGTTCACTGAGTAAGTTTTTTATATACATATATAAAGTTTAAAATCGTCTAGTTTTTACAAGTTTTATTCTTTTTCTCATCGGATAAATTCGTTATACTTTCACTCTCATTAAAATTTTCTCTAGCACATAATTCTCCACTTTTCAGAGAGAAAATTATTTAAACTTCCCTTTATTGATACTATGATATCACTAAACTATTATTAATTTAGAATATTGCTTTTTTTAAACAGTGACAATTCCATTGGATAAACCAAACAAACAAATTGGCTGGGAATTCACCGCATTGCAAATTGCACATATAAATAAACAGTGTGAATATATATCGAGGGCTTATATCCAAATATGACTATAATAAAAAACCCATTTTTTCTGGAGAGCAAAAAAAATGTTTTTTTGTATTGTCACATTATGTATTGTTACATTATGGTAAATTTGTTTATAAGAATATTTTCTTTAAATTCCCATTTTCTTGGATGGTACCTTTAGTATTTGGACCATATTTGTTTGAAGTATACGCTCGATAAAGCCGTGATATAATTTAGTTTAAAGGAAAATATGAGAACTACAAATGTAAACAATGACACTTTTACGTGGAAGCAGAAGTTGAGTGGCTGCCGTTAAAACAATTTGAAAAATATTAATTTCGATCACAATGTTTTTTTTGTTGGCACAAAAAAAAAATTATAAAAAATAGAAAAAAAATCGCAAAAGAATGTTTGTTCCAATTTTTGAAAGCTACCTCTTAAGGAAGAAAGCATTTCCTATTTTAAAAAATCAACGGATAAATGTAGAAATTATAGCATTTCTGGTAAAAATAAGAGAATTGCAACATAATCCCATTTTTATACCCCTTACTATTGTGGTATATATCAGTTGCTGCGGGCCAAAAGTGTAACACATCGATGGGGAGACCAAAGAGACCCCAAGAATATTAGGCGAAAATCCGATTTGGGCCATTTGAGTAATGTCCGTCCGTCCGTCTGTCTGTCTGGCTGATGCGCACGATAACTTTCGATAGCTAAGGTCAAAGATAGACTATGATGGCCCACTCCTTCTATCCATATTTATGGATAAATGTATAAATTATAACCCAAATTGTAAAAGTATTGTTTTTTTATTTTGGCCCTAATAACACCCATGGCCATATACGGCCACTTAACTGTGGCGAGGCTATATATCATTTGCTACGGCCAAAAGTTTAACATGTAACCTAACAGACCCCAAGATTATTTGGCGAAAATCAATTTTGGGTCGTTTTATGTCGAATGGGCAATGTCCGTCAGTTTGTCTGATAGCTGGTGCGCACGATAACTCCCGAAAGGATTAACCAATTGACTTCAAATTTGGTTTGTGTTATAATTTTTTTCTATCTCAGGATTAGTCCGAAGATGGGACATATTGGTTCACTCCTTCAATACGGCCCATCATCGAACTTAGCCGCAAAAGAAAAAATATTATCTCATACCAAATTTGCAGTCAATCGGTTACTCCTTTCGAGAGGTATCGTGCGCACCAGCCAGCAGACAGACAGATAGACAGACAGACGGACGGACATTGCTCATTGCTCATTCGACTTAAAATGACCTAAAACGAATATCCGCCTAACAAACTTAGGGTCTTATGTCACTCCTTCGATGTGTTACACTTTTGGTCCGCAGCAAATGATATATGTATACCCTCGTATAACTAAAGTGAGAGCATAATAAAAAAAATATTTTTAGAATTTCTCTATATTTACAATATGTGTCATAATTTATACATTTATTCATAGACTTTTTGCAAATTGGCATTGCTTTCTTCGTTAGGAAGATAGCTTTAAAAAAATGGAACAAAATAATTTTTTGCGATATTTTTTTCTTTTTTTGGTACCAGCAAAAAACTTTTTTTTGAAAAATACCATTTTTTTCTAATTATTTTAACGACAGTTACTAAACTTCCAAATTTCTAGCTTATACTTCAAAAAATAATGTCCAAATACCAAAGGTAACCTCCATGAAAATTGGAATTCTAGAAAAAAAATTAAAAAAAAAACTGAATCATAAAATTTTTTTTTTGGGTTTTATAAAATAGTATGCCTCAATCTATACAAAACACATAGTGTAATCAGCCAGTCAAAATCTACTGGAAAAGTTCATACTACATCCATATATTATTGAGTTTGGCTGTTTTTTGTATTTGTAGAAATATGGAAATCAAATACAAAATGATATTATAGCCAGATTTATATTCGTAAATATACATAAAATAAGATAGCCAAAAACAAACACGTTAAAAATGTGTGTTCGAATATCTTTTTTGACTTAAAACTTACACCACATTCCAATTATTTGAAACAGAAGTATTTGTCATCTCAAAATCTCATTTTCGAAAATTTTAATATAACACCATTTGGATATATGTCAACATTTACCTCGTATAATGTCCAGTTATCATTAGGATATTGCTCGACACTCAGCGGATATTCATATTTACAAATACTTTTCTCAAAGAGATGAAAGTCACGAATCAAGTGCACCTTTGATGTCACACCATTACGCATTACCATATTTTTAGTGTAATACTCATCGATGGAAACATTCATCGTTCTCTTATAATTGTTATAGAATGAGAGCAAGTTATGTGAACAAATTTGTAGACATTTTCTTATGGAACAAATACAGCCACGTATCTCCTCCCTAATCTGTATTTCGGTTCCATTCTCGAATTTTTCCGAAGAATAGGTACGCACTAAATTGGCAGGTATTACAGTATCCCTGCCACTGGGGAATATTGCAGTATCCCGATAAGTATAGGAACCGTCACTGTTGCGTTTCACTCCCGTTAAATCCACTGTGTAATTATAATCGTTATCGCTATCGAAATCGTAATCGTAGGGGCACTTTTTATCCGTTACATTTTTGCATTCGACATTTTTCGAGAGAAACGCTATAAATGTCAAAACAAACAATATATATAGCCCGAGATTTTTTGACATTTTTTATCCAGAGTGAATAGCACGCGATATCCGTCCTGCGATGGTTCCGATCGGAGGGTACATTTGAGACTGAAAATATGGAGCAAATACTATTTCAGACACAGTTCTGTGGGATTAAGTCATTTGTTATTGCAAATGAATATAAAAACCACAAACAAGAGGTGCACGGTGGGCTATTTCAGTGAGTGATGGCGGCGTCACACAGCAGTGGATGTGAAACGTTTTCCTTTGTGCAAAATTTAATAACTTTCGATCTTGCGAACAGAAATAAATATATGTAGATCGAGTAGTACTTCACCT
The DNA here is from genome assembly GCA_963930755.1 of Eudasyphora cyanicolor. NCBI lineage: Eukaryota > Metazoa > Arthropoda > Insecta > Diptera > Muscidae > Eudasyphora > Eudasyphora cyanicolor. The sequence continues at coordinate 7,745,149 of OZ005735.1, read as the reverse complement.
ATAGGTGATTGACCTTATAAGGTCAATATCATACAAGTCTGTCAATAACATATTGTCGACATACTGTTTGACTTTCCTCGACAATTTTCGATAAATTTTCTTATCAAATTTGTAAGGCCACGATTTGACGGGGTCATTTTATTACATACATTACACTATCCCAGCAAAATTTCTCATTACCAAATAATCCGACGAGTAAGCAAAGTTCGGAAATGGTATGTACTTATTATTTAGCCACTTTTCTCATTATTTTAACGTGGGGATGTCATTGGAGGAAAGTACTTCCCAAAAGCATACAATAAAGTAGCATAATAAGTACTTATTTGTAGCTCGATTTTATGTACTTGAATAATGCATTACCAATAAGTTATAAAATAAGTAGTAGATATGTAGAAATGGCCATTTAAAATGATTTTTTGCCTATTGTCGCGCATATATCTCGAAACAAACAATTTCCTCATGCCAGATTCGAATTTCTGGTATTGAAAACATGTTGAAATATAAATAAATCTTGTACAATAACCCACATATAGCCAAAATTGCATTATATTAAAATTTGTCAAAATGATTTTGATAACAAAAAATCACTTATTTCTGTTATTATAGGTAAGTCATTATTAATAAGCCGAAAGTAATGCAGCGAATAATGAGATATCATTATTTGGTAATGCAGGGAATAATGACAGGTACTTACCAAGATTTTGCTGGGATGCAACACAATTCTAGTCCAAGGGAAGTAAATAACAGTTTCTGGTGCAACTAGGTGTCACAAACACGAAATAAATATTTAAAAAAATGTTATGTTACATTTTTTTTTAACATTTTTTTTTTAAATTCCAGCTTTCATGGAGAGTACATTCAGTATTTGGACCATAATCAAGTATAAGCCTGATTGAGCCGTGTTATGCCTTAAATTAAAGGGAATTATGAAGGCTACATATGCTGGAAATATCGCTTTCACGTACAATCAGGGATGCCAACTTAGTGCTTTTCGCACCAGATTTAGTGCTTTTCAGACCACTCAATACGCGAAAAGTTGTCAGTTAGTGCCAAATGAAAAAAAGCACTAACTGTACGCTTTTTACATTTTTCGTTAGTGCTTTTGACGCTTTTCGTATATTTGTCCGAAAAAATCTGGTAACATGAAGATATTAGACTATTTTGCTTCACCATATGTATGTATGTACTTCAAGATTTGGCATCTTATACGCCACAATTTGCATCAAATCTTTACGAAATTTGGCATAGAAAGTTTATGTAGCCATTATATATATGAAATTTGTTGCAGGTTTAGATATATTCGTCATATTTACTGATATACCAATTTTGGGTCTAAGCGCCATAGAATACCCGTTTCTCATCAGATCTACATACAATTTAGTATACAAATTCAACTAGAAATGGACACATCAAATTTAAAGAAAATTGGTTCAGATTTAGATATACTCGTAGACTCCATAAAATATATTTCAATGTTGAATGTCGACGCTTTAAAATCCGTATTTCCCAACACATCTTTATAAGTTTTAACAGATAACAGTTTCTTGAAATAAAAACGTACGTTGAAAAATTTGACGAAAATAGGTTCAGATTTAGGTACGTCCCCTGTATATTTCCATACTATTTTTGGACATATTATTCTCATTAAAAACAACTTTGATAAAATTTTACAAAACATATTTCTTTTTATTCTGCTCTGAGGCAAAAATAATAAATAATAAGATATGTCACCCCGGAGCGAGTATGTTGTCAGGTACGAACGAATAGAATTTTCAACGAGTAGGACTTCAAAGAGTGAGGTTTTCCTCGGATTTCGAACCGATTTTCCTGAATTTTTTGTAATTGTCCCAATTAAAAAATTAATATTAATCGATTAGTGTAAAAAAGTTCAAACTATGTTCGCGGAAAACTGTTTTTTTTCGCGTGTGACAGTTCATTCCTATTCGTTCGTAACTGATAGATTTTGGACATCGACGTACGTTTAGTAAAATAATAGAAGAAATATATGTGCAATATTTTGGTATTTTTTTTGTGTAATTCGTGCCATGTAATTCTTACTTGATGGACTAGTGGAAGCATGCGGTACGTACTTTAAAATTAATGTGTTACAATGCTTTGTGGAATAAAACGTTTTATTTTAGACTTCACATGGAATTTGGAATGCCAATGATTTGGAGACAAGCATTCTTTCACGATACGGACTGCTATTTTTGTCTAAGTTAATAGATTGGAGTAGGAAGTGTCCAAGTATAGCTAACAGCCTAATAACGGAAACATCATCAAGTTCAACTGAGTACTCAACTCTGAGCGATTCAAGTTTGAGTCAGAAGTCATCGCTTTTAACTCAGTTTCAACTCATTGATCTAGTGAGAGATTTGGAACTGACCAAAGATAAGGCAGAACTACTTGCATCTGGGATGAAACAGTACAATATTTTGGCCCCAGATGTTCACAGATCATATTACAAACAATTTTATACAACTGTGGATAACAGATGCTTTTGCAAGGACATACCCGGATTGTTCGAGGAACTTAACCCTCCGATGAGTGACAGTTCTGAACTTCACGGCCGTGTGAAAAGGTCCCTACGGACCTTTTTTGTAAATCATGTTTTTTCATATAAATTTTTTTTTTTTGATTTTTTTTTTGTTTTTATTGTTTATAACTAAATTCTACATACAAAAATAATTTTTAAAATTTTTTTTTTTTTGCTTGAATTTTCTTAAGGCTATTATAAAAAGTTTAAAAATTATTGTTGTTGAGCGTGTACTTCTTGTCCCCCGCCCTGTGCGCAAGTGTTGCAGCGATGTAAAAGTGTGCTATGTTCTCCGCAAACAGCGTTGCCGCAGCCGAAGCAGTATGCCCGCGTTTTCCGCTGCCGTCCGTACTCAGAACGGCAAGGGCGACATGACGGTCTACTTGACCTAGCCGCAAACGACGGTGCATTGCCTTCCATCGGTCTTGGTAATACCTGAAATGAAAAGAAAAATAAAACACAAATAAATATATATTCTATTCTTGAATTTGAAGATGTTTTTCTTACCCTGACATCGAATGCTTCCATCGCATTGCGTATCCTTGGATATGAGGTTATATGGTTGTTCAGGGCACGTTCTTCGATATTTGGTGTGGCCAATTGTTTCGTTAGCAGTAACAAGAACGACCGCCGTCTGTCACTCCTTTTTATAGGCTTCATTTCGTTGTAAATCGTAAAAGCAGCCAATGCAGCGACGTCCAGCATATTATAAAACATGGCCAACGGCCATCGTTGTGTTGCTCTTTTGCATCTGTAAGTGCCTAGCATTTGATCCATGGTATCAACGCCGCATTTGTTGGCGTTGTAATCTAATATGGCATAGGGCTTCCGCTTCTCGGTTTGCTCGTCAACGGTGTAGTGCATTGTGGAGAGCACGTTCACCACTTTATTTTTTTTCGGCACGTATGACCATAACGCTATATCCCCTTCGTTGAACCCAAATAATGTACTATTGATGGTGCGCTTCGGGTTCTTCTTGAACTCCTGTGGAATGAAGGTTTTGTTGTAGCGCACTATACCAACATATGCGGTCTTCCTCCTCAACAAAATACGCGCCAGGTCAAGAGTGGTAAAGAAATTATCCGTGTATATAGTACGGCCAGCATCTAAATATTTTTCCACAAGATCCAGCACTACGTTCTGCCCTTGGTTTATCTCCCGTTGTTGGTTTGGCAGTTTTCCAGAATATATCATTCCCTTCACAGGATAATAACTCTGTGAGTCGCATAACCACCATACTTTCAAACCATACTTAGCTGGCTTTGACGGAATATATTGTGTGGAGCGGGTGCGGCCGCACCCGCTTCATGAGGAGTGTAAGCTGCTGCCAAGTTATGTTGCAACATTTGCCAAATATCGTCAATAGCCGCAGTTTTGCTGTTGATGAGTCGCTGTTGTCGAGTGTTTCCATTGTCGAGTCGAATAAATTGCTTTATACACATGAAGCGATCGTACGACAACGCAGCTTTGTATATTGGGCAACGCGTCGCGCCCCATAATTCCATAGCTGGTTCATGGTTTGATCTTGTGAGTCCAGCATACAAAATAAAAGCTACAAAGGCGTCAAACTCTTTCACTGTCACTGGCTTCCACTCCTTTTTCTTCGTGGGATTCGCCAAATTCCATGCAGCTGTAACCTCCCTGCCTTTACGATTTGTTTCACGTAGGACTAAGTGTATTATTTCCTCTGTCATGATTGAACGCATTATTGTATAGTGGTCGTGTATATTTCCTGTTGGTTCTGGTTTCTTTCTTGTGAAGTCGACCACGTTATGATTACGAGTGCGTGATGTTGGTGGTGCTTTTTTACTCCATTGGGTGCCATCTTTACCAATATAGTAACTTTCATTCGTTTCCTGTCCATCATTTTCTTCCTCTTCATCATCGTCGTCATCAGTATCTTCATTTAGCTCGACGTATCCTTCAGTTTCGGCATCTGACTCTTCTGCATGTTGGTATGTGCGATCTTCATCATCCTCAACTTCATAATTATCAATTGCAGCAATATCAATTTCTTCATCCATGTCTTCATCCATAAAATCAGCAAATCTACTATCAGCTGCACGCCTTTCATCCGCAGTCATTTGCTGGTAACGTGTACTACGGCGTACAACAATTTCAGCAACGTCCAAATTACTTGCATCTGCCATATTTATATTTTTGTTTCTATCACACACGATTTTACTCTTCGCTGTCTAAACTTTGACTGATTTGGTTTACGAAACTACAACTTCTTTTATACTCTTTCGTACGTCTACCAGAACTCAAAGACATTAGGCATGATGATAAAAACAAAAAATTCTAAGACCTTCTCACTCATCGGAGGGTTAATCAAACATACAATTCAAAGGAATGGCGGTTATTTGTTGACAGCAGTAAAGAAAGTTTGAAAGCAGTACTTTTACACAACGGAAATCAGAAACCGTCGATTCCCTTTGCTCATGCTGTCAACACTAAGGAATCATACGAAACAAAGTCTAAATTGACAAAATACATAAAATACGAACATGATTGGAAAATTTTGTTGCGCTTTAAAAGTAGTTGGTATGTTATGCCTCTGGGATAGCCGATATTTTGCCACCACTGCATAATAAGCTGGGGCTCTTTAACAATTTTGTAAAAGCCTTAAGGAAAGATGGCAATTCACTCTCATATTTAAAAAGTTTATTTCAAAGTCTTTCTTTTCAAAAATCGAAGAAGGAGTTTTTGATGGGCCTAAAATAAGGAAACTGATGAAAGATGTGAATTTCGAATCATATTTGACGTCGGATGAAATTGCAGCATGGAGGTCGTTTAAGCTTGTAGTTTCAAATTTCCTTGGATCCAATAAAAGCCCACAATATGAAACAATGATTAATGATTTGATAAAAAATTATGAAAACTCAAATGTACATAATATAAATAAAAGTAATAAATAAAATCGCTATTTAAACAGAAATTAAGAAAAAAAAAATTTTTTAATTCTCTTACCTCTACCAAAAGGGCTATAATTTCTACATTTATCCATAGTTTTTTTTCAAATAGGCATTATTTTCTTCGCTAGGATGCAAACTTTTAAAAAATAATATAAAATATTTTTTTAGATTTTTTTCTATTTATTATGCTTTTTTGAAAAAAATCTACTTTTTCCAATTTGTTTAATGACTGTTACTAAACCACTGTTTCTAAGTGAAAGAGATATTTCCAACATTGGTAGCCCACATTAATAGCTTCAATTTAACGCATAAGTCGACCTGCTCGGGCATATACTCCAAAAATTATAGTGCAAATACTAAGGGTACCTACGACGATAATAGCATTTTTAATAAAAAATTTTTTAAAAAAAAATTTATCCATAAAAAAATTTTTGGGTTTGATTTTATATAACAGTATGCCACAATCTATACAAAAAAATAATTTTTAGGTCTAGGACACAAAAAAAAATTGTTTTGCTGCGTAGTGTTAGTAGTAAAATTAAAAAAACTACCGAGTCAGTCGTGGTAGTCACATAAGTTATAATAGGCATGTTTTCGTTACAAGCTAGCAATTTTAGTTTAGCACTTTGCAACGAAAACAACTGACTTCCACTAACTGACACATAAGCAATAAGTGGCGGATTTTCACTATCTGGTAGCAATGGTGTCATGATTTGCGAAGAAAGACAGTGCGAAACAGACAAGAAATTCGTGAAAAGTATTTATAAAACATATATTTACTATTCTATGTTTAATTGTTTATACTCTTTTTGCAAATATTAAAATAATTTCCCATTTTTGTTGTTCTTCTTCTCGTTAAATCACAATAGTTGATAAAATCTCTCCAAAAATGGGATGCCATATTGCTAAATATAGGGTGCCCAATCTGGCAACATCATACTCGATTAAGACAGGAACACAAGCACCAAACTTCATCGGGAACTAATAGTGCTTAAAAGTGCTTAGCTCCCCATACAAATTAAGCACTTATGGTGTAACGAAAACACGCCTAATGTGTTCCATTATTAATTCTTTAAGATAAAAGCTTAGGATGGTAGCAGGCCTAAAATTATTGATATTTATATTTTTTAAATTTTAACAAAAAATTTCGCTGCTAGCCACTGTTCTTGCGGCCTGATATAGATGTTCCACGCCAAAGAATAAAATAAAGGAGATACTTCAGAAAGTAACGGGTTTTCCAATAGGGATGATATGATTTTGATTCAGTACTGTTTACAATTTCATCATGGAGAGATATACTCACGAACAACGTTTACAAATTATTCAGTTTTATTGTAAAAATAATCGTTCTCCAATTGCAACTTTTCGTGCGCTAAATCCATTTTTTTTAAATAAAAAAAAAACACTTTCCAGTCGGCCTACGACCTTGACACCCATGAGCAATATTTTAGCTCTCGTTAAGAGCTATCTTTTTGCCATTGGCCGATTATGGCTACGTGCCACACAGAAAATGAAACAATTGAATTGTTGCGAGAAAAGTTTGTGGATTACATTATTTCATGAAATTGTGATATTGAATGGCCTCCAAGAAGTTGTGATTTAATACCATTAAACTATTTCTTGTGGGGTTATTTGAAGTCATTGGTCTTTCGAAATAAACCAGACTCTCTTCAAGCGTTACATGTCAATATTTAACGTGTCATTCATGACATACGACTTGATTTAGGGCCTGTTTCTGTAACTTATTTTCGTTCGTCTACGGCAAACGATCCAAAATCACTCAATTATTCTGAGAAATCTATAAGTCACAGCAGTTTATAATTCGTTGTGTCTATAGGAAATCACGTAAAAAGCTCGTACCTAAAATATTTCTAACCTGCGTTTTATAGAATTTAAGTAATAGTTGAGTGATTTTTAATCGTTCGCCGTAGACGAACGAAACTAAGTTACAGAAACAGGCCCTTAGTGGAAAAAGTGCTCGAAAGTTGGGTTCATCGAATTCGTTCCTGCAGAAGAACTGGTGGAGGCCATTTGAATGACGTTTTATTTAGAACTTAATTGTATCGATTGTACTTCACATTAAATAAAAAAACTTGAGTTTCCTTAACAATAAGTGTGTTTCTTTTTTCAAAGAAATCATATCACTCTTATTGGAAAACCCTGTACAAAAATTGTTATAACTTGCTTATTTTTGTATGTAATGGCATAGAAATCCTTGAGAATCATACAAACACTGTTTGGAACCCTTTGGAATAAAAAGTGTGACTCTCTTCAGTCCCATTTTCACTCAAGCAATTAATTGCGTTTTTCTCCGATCATACAAAATGGCTTAAGGAACAAAACAGCATTAAGCCGACAATATGCCGCCAAGTCAATAATTTTGCGCCTTAAAGTCGGCAATGTGGGAAAGCTATGCATAAAATTGAATGAGAAATGCTAGCTTGTCAAATATAACGCTACTATAGTATACTACACTGTGGAACAAAATTAAACTTTTTCGAAAATATCAAGGTTCTAACAACGGATTCTGATAGAGGGAGTAAAAAATGAATATACGTGGATCGACGATATGTAATTTTACGTATGGTGGTCATTTTAGAGGGGGATCAATATTTCCCCCCCTTCTGCACATTCTTATGATGAATCGGAATATATATATTATATTTTAGGTTTAGGATGTCATCAGCAAAATTACTTGAAACACTACGGGGAACATTTTAACCCTACAGCTCCTAAATGTAGGTGTCTTTTTGGTCCCTTTTGTGGAAAAAGATTAACAATCATAATAATACACGCAAAGAAAAAATTCGTTTCTGCGAAACGAAATATTAGACAACTACAATTCTCGTTTGCAGGAACTGAAATTTCGTTTGTTGTGACAGAAACATATTCTTACCCAAAGAAATTTCAGTCGTCGTAAACGAGAATTGTAGTTGTCTAATATTTCGTTTCGCAGAAACGAATTTTTTCTTTGCGTGTAGGTGTTTAGCGAAATATACAAATATTTGCCATACAATTCTACTATAAGTCTCTGAATTCACCAAATCTCAAAGTTCAGCTTAAATGACAGAAATAATTCAAAATTTTAAATCCATTTTAGGTTAGGCAACAATTTTTTTTACCCCCTATATCAGAATCTTGTTATTTTGTTTGTGTTCCACAGTATTATTAAATAGCCCAGATTCGAAGAAAAACTAAAAAAGCTTTTCAAAAACGCATATTCTTTTGCTGCACTTTTAAAAATTGATCATTTGAAAAATAACTTTTCTCTCGCAGATATTTTTTCTATCAGCTGAGTGCATTAAAGAGTCGCAAAAACGTCTAACGAACAACAATGCCACGATTTTAGTACAATTTAATGCAGAAGATTGAAAAAAAAAAACAATTTATTTATATCCGTTTTAGCACAAGATATAGTTTAGAGACACTAGTATATATCCGTTTCCACAGCAGACTTTTTTCTGAAATAAATAGAGACAGAAAAACATTAGATTTTGTAAAGAACTGATATCCTTAACAAACCTCTGGCGGATTACTTTCCGAAATTGGTCTTTAGAAATGAATATAATAAAAATTATTATGCCCTGAAAACGCCGAAACAACAGATAACATTTTCTACATTTACTTAATTTGAAACAATTTACCTGTGAGGCATTAATAAAATCCGGTATGGTAAAATATTTCTTCTCTTCACCCAGATATAATTGCAAGAAATACGATAGAATATCGAAAAACCATGTAATGCACATGAATAGGAACAAAGGGAAATTAAGAGAAAATCTGCAAAAATTTAAATCGTACAACTAAATTAAAAGTACAGCTCCAATTTCCTCTACGAAGTCCCACCTTTTGGTATGAGGTTCCGTTACCAGGTTAGGTTGAACCGTATCTTGGCAGAGTGTAATAAAACGAAGAACTCGAATGTACAAGGTTAAGCTGAAAATCAATACCAGAATACAGGGTCCATACAGGTAAAAAAAGGCAGACCAGCGTTTGGCTAGAAATTAATAAACCTAGTTAATCTTGAAATAACAAATGGGTTTCCAATTTGGGCGGGTCGATGTTGATGACAGTCTGTGATGGCTGTGTTTACTTATGCCAAATCATCAAGTCGAGTTGTACTTTTGAGCAGCCTATCCAAATGATGAAACTTTGTTCCCCATCAAAAATAAGTGTTCGTAATGCAGAGCCGCAACAGATTCATTTTCCGCGAATGTGACTTGAGATGACAGCCAATATCGTGCGATTTGACTCCGCTAGACATTTCCCTATGGCATTTTCTGTAACAGCACCTCCGTGCCAAAAGCATACATCATCCGATAAGCTCACAGCCAACACAACCTAGGCCCTAGCTCAAATTCAAAGGGTTCTTGCGGTAGGCTTATTGACAATTTGACACACAGATACGTGCACGAGCTTCGACGGACTTTTGAGCTATATCATTTTCTTTCAAATAAAAATAATATAGTTAATGCCTAAAAACACAGCTCTTCCATTTCAACTTCGACCCTCCCAAAGTCAGAACCACATGCGATAATGTGGTTAGATATGTCATATCATAAACATAATTACTATTAACACTGCAATTTTCATCATTAATGCCCGGTTTCAGATCATCGTCTGGGAGGAATATTTCCGCAGCATATGTTAAAAGCGTCATGAGAATTGGCGCGGACCAGCCCACTATAAAATATTTCTTAAACGAAGTTTTCGATATAAGTTTGGTACAACCATTCCAGATGTCGTAGCTTATCACACATGTCCAGGATAAGTAGCAAATGACGGAAAAATAGGCGGCAAAGCCTACAGTAGAGAGAACAGGATTAACATTGGTTAGTTAATGCAACAACAATATTTAGTTACACGAATCACTATCGCCCATGTGATGGCAATCGCATTTCGCCTAAAATTGGCGATTGTGATTTCAAGTCGCAAAATGCATGTTCTTAATTCTTTTTTAGCACAACAATTTGGATTTATTAAAGTAAAATTATTAATTATAGTGATAAATAACAACATCCATGTGTGCATTTTATTAAAATTTAATTTCGAAGACCATTAAAATTGAGGGGGAATTTTTTTGCGTTTTGCGATTCGAACTCACGCGATTGTCATCACATGGGCGTATATTTTGTCGACATATTATTAAAATTAATTAAAACTTAACCATTAACTTGGGAGGTGAAAATTTATGACATGGTTTTGGACGTGGGTAAATTGTACCCCTTTTAATTGTATTAAATATTTTTTAGTACAAACATTTTTTTTTGTTCTTATTTGTTGCTAAGAATTTAATTACTATATCTTTTATCAAAATAATCAAAAAACATGTAAGAAATTTCAGTCGGGTAAACCGACTTATGAATCCCCACACCTTGATTCCCAAAAAAATATTTGTAAATTTATTTATTTTTTGTTTTAATTAAATTATTATCAATTTAAATTGCCTTTAGAGCGCCCCAGTAGGTGAGTTGGTAGCGTACTCGCCTATGAGTTTGGGGGTCGTGGGTTCGATTCCTACCAGAGGCTCTGGTCTGTCGCTGCAAAAATTTAGCCATATGGTCTTTGTAACCCGGCCTTTCCCTGGACCTTATAATTAGAAGATAAATTTACTTTGTATTGTAATTCATATAAGTAAATAAATAAATAAATAAATTGCCTTTAATATCATTAAAGTATGTACTGGCATTAAAGTTAAAAGCTCTTTACTTCTGGTACAAAATGGTCCATTTGTGTGGGAGGTACCAAAAGGGTCTTCCCAATACGAGGGTTGCTATATACATTTGTGGCCTAGGCAACACTAAGTGTTGCCTGGCGCCATTTGACTTTTCCGTTGGAACGTTTGACATTTTTTACCATAAACGTACTCAGAACGTTCTGACGTACGACCATCATTTGTGTTGTTTACAGTGACTTGAAAAAATCAATTTATCAAAAAAATTGAATTAACACAAAGACGAAGGTCGTCCAAAAACGGGCGTTGTGCCAGAGAATATTGATGCCGTGCGTGAACTGATAATGCAAGATCGTCATGTGACATACCGTGAGATAGAGGCATCCTTGGACATTTCTTCCACCAGCATTCATTCGATATTGCATGAACACCTGGCCGTAAAAAAGGTTTGTTCTCGTTGGATCCCGCACAATTTGACAATCGCTCAAAAAAAGGCTCGTGTCGATTGGTGCAAAGAAATTTATAAGATCGTCACAGGTGGCGAATCTTGGATCTATGCGTATGACCCCGAAACAAAACAGCAATCGACCGTGTGGGTCTTCGAAGACGAGCCAAATCCAACGAAAGTTGTTCGTGGAAGAAGTACTTCGAAGCAAATGGTCGCCTGTATCTTCGGCAAAACTGGTCATGTGGCGACTGCTCCGCTTGAGCAACGTGGGACGGTCAATTCTGAGTGGTACACCATACTTTGTTTGCCTGAAGTTTTCGGAAAAATTCGAAAAACGAACAAGAAACGACCAATCATTGTGCACCAGCGCCTTTTTGGCCGGCCAAAACTTCGAATTGATGGGTCATCCGCCGTACAGCCCTGATTTGACACCCAATGACTTATTCTTATTCACTCACATCAAGGAAAAACTGCTTGGTCAACGTTTTTCGACGCCTGAAGCAGCTTTCGAAGCATTCAAAAACCATGTTTTGGACGTGAATTTTCAACACATTGTAACCAAAACAATTCGCGCTCAAATGACAAAACGGTCTGAGTGAAGTTATGCTAAAAAATGTCATACTTTCCAATGGAAGCTACAGTTTTTATCTGGCAACACCAGCATTGCCAGGACCGAAATAACGGTCACTTTTCTCTGGACTCTAGGTACTATAAAAGCATTACACTGTACACAATTTTAAGTATTTATATGCACTAGTATTAAAGATAAAAGCTGTTTACTTTTGGTGCAAAAAGGTCCATTTGTGTGGGAGGTACCAAAAGAGGCGTGCCAATAACGCCCATTTTTCTCTGGACTTTAGCTACTATAAAAACATTACACCGTACAAAATTTCAAGTATTTGTATGCACTGGTATTAAAGTTATAAGCTGGTACCTTTTGGTACTAAATGGTCCATTTATGTGGGAGGTACCAAAAGGAGCGTGGCGATAATGCCAATTTGTCACTGTATTTTAGGTACACTTAAACCATTACAATGTACACAATTTCAAGCCTTTGTATGCACTGGTAATAATGTTATAAGCTTTTAACTTTTGGTTCAAAATTGTCCATTTGTGTGGGAGGTACCCAAAGGGGCGTGGCAACTTCGCCCATTTTTCTCGAGGTGACTAATAAACTAATACTATATGTAGAATTTCAGAGGATTCAAATAAGTAGTATAGAATTTATTAAATAATCAATATTTCACTAATTGTTAACCATTTGTGGTGTTATTTTGGTATTCAAAGAAAAATGCCATTTTTTGAGATAAATGATCGGATGTCTATTTCATAATAAAGAAGAAGGTATGCCGTTAATAATGAAAAACAACATCAGCCAAATGGCCACCACGACCACGCTTACAGGACCATATCCTTTTCATGAAATTTTACATAACCAGATCGCAATGTGGCTACCCTACGTCCTCGATAGCCTCACGAATTATATCTTTGAGGTCTTGAATCGACGCTGGGCTGTTGGCGTAGACCTTATCTTTCAAGTGGCCCCAAAGTAAGAAGCGGCAAGGTGTTAAATCACAAGATCTCGGTGCCCAATTGTGATCACCTCTTCGAGAGATAACACGGTCCGGAAACTTTTCCCGTAACAGAGCTATGGTTTCGTTGCGTGTGTGGCACGTAGCGCCGTCTTTTTGAAACTAAACGTTGTACAGATCAATACTATTCAACTCCGACCATAAAAAATCATTAATCATCTCTCGATAGCGCAATCCATTCACCGTAACTGTTGAGCCAACCTCATTTTCGAAAAAGTAAGGTCCAATGACCCCGCCGGACCATAAACCGCACCAAACAGTTACACGTTGAGGATGCAGAGGCTTCTCAACAATAACTCTTGGGTTTTCCGAGCCCCAGATGCGACAATTTTGCTTGTTGACGTAGCCACCGAGGTGGAAATGGGCCTCATCAGTCAAGATGATTTTTCGATGGAATTCCGGATCAATTTCATGCATTTCAAGGACCCAATCAGCAAAGACACGACGTTGTTGATGATCGGTCGGCTTGAGTTCTTGTGTTAACTGAACTTTATAAGCCTTAAGGCCCAAGTCTTTATGCAAGATACGGTGTAATGACGTTTGTGGAATGCCCAATTCCAAAGGACGACGAGGAATGGACAAACCTGGGGTTTCTTCAACACATTCTTCAACAATATTCTCAGTTGTTCTTGAGCGACGTGCACGGGTTTTATTCTTCACATCACTAACTTGTCCCAACAGCTCGAATTTGTCCACCAATTTCTATATTGCGGTCCGACAAGGTGCTTCACGACGACCCAAAAATGTTTTAGTTTTGCGAACTGTGACTGCAAGATTTTCACCATTTTGGTAGAGAATTTTAATAATTACAATGCGTTGTTGAATCGTGTATCGTTCTATTTTTAGTAATGGCGTAGTTTTTACTTGTCAAATGTCAAACAATAAAAGCTTCAGAAGTGACAGCTACCGAAATACCGGGTGATTCAAAATAACACCTCTTGTTGGAAAACCCTATACCATTTATTTGCCCATCCCCACCCTTCCTTTTATATTGATATATGGGGGATTTAAAAAAGAGTAGGTGAACGGGGGTGTCGGTTGGTTTTGGAGAAATACTTGTTCGTTCATTGACATGGAACTTCTATTTCGAAGTTTTCTATACGAAAATTGTGTTTCAATTTACTAAAACGCGAAAAACGGGATGTCACAGAAAAAACAGTTACTGCCATTCGAATAAGCGGGTCAAATGTATGCGGAGTATCCTGTTTTTCTCGAGGATGTATTCTTAAAGAGGATGGGAAAAAAGGGCCGTTTGGCTAAAATGTCAACATTCAACACCTTAACCGATCTCGTCGAAATTTTATGTCATAATTACTATCCAATACGACTAAACTTGGTGCAAGTTTCATCCCAAACAAAAGACATAGGTTTTAACAAATTCACTCACTTGACATGAAAACCCCCCTATACAAATACATTACCTAGTCCTTGACATAGTTGCGGTGTGAATTGCATTCCCGATAATATTAAAAAACTATGCAGAGCATACGATACGGCCAACGAACTTAGATAGGATATTAGACATTTCTCATAGACCTTCCATTTTTTTGCAATATAATAAAGAACTATAGTCAATACAATGAAGGGCACCGACAACAGCATTGCTAAAATAAAATAACAACAAAACAACAATTGAAATTATAACATAAGCTAATATGTAGATGTTTCCAGAATTTGTCTTACCATATCCATTGAGCAGGACATTCCAAGATAAATGTTCAGCACCACAGATGAACGGATTCACCAGAAAGTACACTTCATTATTTTTTTTAAAGGCAAAGACGTCGAAACAATACTCATCCATGCTTAGATTAACACTACCGGAATGACGTAAGAGATTACCATCCTAGAAAATAAAGTTAATTAGGTTTTATTAAAGAAAATGTACAATATTTTTTTACTAGGGGCGATTAGGTTCAATTTATAGTGCAAATTCTTAAATTTCAACCAGATCAATTGAAAAATGTGTTCTCCAGAGCGTTAAGAAGTGAAATTGGTGGGGACTTTTATACGGGGCAGGCTTGCCAGTTTTTTTTAGTGCCGAATCCCCAAATTTTTATATTTTATCCCCTAAATCCCCAAAAAAAGATTTCTCATCCCCAAAAAAATCCCCAGAAAATATTTTAACTTATTTAACTAATTACAATTCAATTACTTTGTACTAAAATTCATTTTGTTTGTAAAAAATGTACGTTGTCAAATTATTAAATATCAAATATATCTGATTCAAAATCTCCCAACTCATCTACATCATCTAATTTTTTTGTACACGTTTTTGGTATTAAAAGTTTGATCATTTCTGTCAATGGACTAAATAATTGATAAAGTACATCAAAGGGTTAATACCTGCGATTCCAGTTCTTTAAAATCGAGTTGGACCAGCAGAATCCTGTTACTAGTAAACTTTATCCAAAATTAGCTTAAATTGTAAGTAAAGTCGTCTGGAAAGAATTTTATAAACCGCATTTGGCTTCAATTGATTTATAAATGTCTATAGAAATACGTATTGGCAATTACTACAGGTTGTCTGTTTATGTCGTACTCTAATACACTGCCAGTCAAGCTACTTCTTGTAGGAACTTTTTTTTCTAAAAAAATATAGATTTAACAGAAAATACAAATTTTAACATAAATAAAGACATGTAATTATAAAAAATTGCAATCCCCGCCAAATCCCCGGATCCCCAAACCAAAAAATATATCCCCATCCGCGAAGAAAAATCCCCAAATTGGGGATAAATCCCCTAAACTGGCAGCGCTGATACATCTTTTGTAGTATCCACTATAATTTCAGAAATAATTCTGTTTATTAGTTAGTTTTAAACTTTTTTAAAATCCTACAACCACATTCTTGCTTTTTGAATTTTTTCATAATACCTTAAATTAGATGACCGAAATAATCGTTTAATATACCTATCGACCTAGAATCTCTTTCTGAATTGGTTTGGTTTTGTCCGTCCGTCGGTTTGTAGATGTATCCTTGCAATCCAAGTACAGGTCAAAATTATGCTCAGATCACTATGGAATTTAGCAAGAACTTTCTTTTTAACTCAAGGACTTAGTGAAATGGGTGCAGAACGTTTCCGATTTAGATATAGCCCCTATATATACATATATGATCAATCAAGCAAACAATTGCATTTGTTTTAGGTTGTTTGATTATTACTCATTATCTAGAATCAGCTGTTGCTACTTTTACAACTGTTGGGTGGGCGCTTGAAGGAATTAAAGTAAGCTTTCTTTGGAGCAAAACAAAAATATGGGCTTCTAAAAAAATTTCAAAACAAAGTTTCATTTCGCATAAATAAAATCACAAAAAAATGTTTTTGCAAATTTTTTTATTTGCTCAAAAAGATTGAAGAATAAGCTATCAATAACATTTTGGGCAACATTTTCTAAATACAGGGTGTTTTTTGTAGACGTGTGATTTTCAATCAGGCAATACTACATAGTTTCGTAGTTGGTCTTTTTGACAGCTGTTACTTGATTTATGCTCATTTTGGTTTGCCATTTCATAACGAATAGACTTACTACGGAACAACGTTTTCAAATCGTGCAAATTTATTACCAAAATAAAGGTTCGGTTCGCGCGACGCATCTCGCGCTGCTTCCAATATTCGGTCGTCATAATCGCCCAGCAGAGTCGGTTTTGCACCACGTCTACTCTAGTGGAGAATGCGAATCTTTAGAGACGACATACAGTGCGCACCGAAGGCGCTATTGCTGCTGTGGAGCAGAGTATCGAAGAAGATCCGAATGAGTTCATCCGCCATCGCGCGCAACAATTGCAGCTGTGCCCATTCACTTTATGGAAGATTTTGCGGAAGGATCTTGGTTTGCGGGCTAACAGAATCCAACTCGTGCAAGAATTGAAGCTGAACGGCCATCAAGCCCATCGCACGTTCGGTGAATGGGCCCAAAACGAGATGGCCACCGATCCCGATTTTCACAAGAAAATTTTGTTCAGCGATGAAGCTCACTTTTGGATGAATGAGTACGTTAATAAACAAAATTATCGCATTTGGAGTAATGATAATCCACAAGGCATTGTTGAGAGGCCCTTAAATCCACAAAAAGTCACTGTTTGGTGTGCTCTATGGGCAGAGGGAATCATGTGTTAATGTTTCTTCAAAAATTAAGCCGGCCATATTGTTACAGTCAATGATGAACGCTATAGAGCCATGATTAATGACTTTTTCGTGCATGAATTGGAGGATGTTGGTGTGGTCATACAGCCAACGAAACAATCAATTTATTGAAGGAAAATTTTGGTGAGCGCATTATCTCGCGTTGTGGGCATGTGGCGTGGCCTCCAAGATCTTGGACTATTTTTGTGGGGTTATGTGAAGTCGCTTATCTACGTCGATAGGCCCGACACGATAGACGCCTTGGAAGAAAATATTCGGCGCGTTATTGCTGACAAATGCTGTAAAAAGTGGTCGAAAATTGGGCGTCTCGGCTGGAATTTATTCGAGCCAGCTGCGGCGCCCACTTGCACGAAATCATTTTTAAAACATAGTATCAAACCCTTATCTTTATAAAGAAAAACAAAATCTTGGCCACAACATTAAATTATATTTGATTTATTTCTTCTTGAAAACGCACGTCTAATAAAAACACCCTTTACAATAGGTAATTAGTTATATGGATGAAAAAAGGGGCCCTATGAACAATATTTAAAAATTCAACAACCTCCCACTTGTACAGTCCTTAACCAATATCGTTCAAATTTTGTGTCATAACTACTATCTAATAGTTATTGCCACACGTAACATGAAATCTCGCATATACATATCGTCGGCTCAATGCTATTTTGTTCCATACGCCATTTTGTATGATCGGAGAAAAACGCAATTTATTGTTTGTGTAAAAATGGGACTGAAGAGTTACACACTTTTTATTTTATAGGGTTCTCAACAGCGTTTGTATGATTCTCATGCATTTCTAAGCCATTACATTCAAAAATAAGCAAGTTATAACAAATTTTGTACTTGGCATTTTGGTCCATATCCACTTTTATTTTAATATATTTTCGTATTTGTATTACATGGACCACAAAAAGGGTCGGTATGGAAAGACACTAATTTACATATTGTGATCGAAAGAACGTAAAATACTGAGTGAAAAATATAGGGCTATAGAAAAATTGAGACATAGAACAAAAATATCGAAATTATTTCCCGTTATTCGGAGTAAAACAAATTTATTCTACCAATATCTCGAAAACTAGGCGAGATAGAAAAAAAATGACTACAGATTCTGAAAGACCATGCTTGGAACCCATATTATCAACTCTTAACTCAAAAAAACACAAAAATGGCGTATGGACCAAAATAGCATTAAGCCGACGATATATGTTCAGGAGACAGACACTTGAAATATATCGTATTTTATACACACTAATACTATATGTTTGCGAAAATGTTATGTTATGTATACAGTCTTTGCTTCTCCTGTAAAATTGCCCTTTTTCATTTCGGATGTAACTAGTTGTACAACTAGTTTGTAATGCCACAATCTCTTTGAACGTTTACCTCGTACAATGTCCAGTTATCATTTGCGTCTAGCTCAACATTCAGCGGATATTCGTTTATACAAATACTTTTCTCAACGAGATGGAAGTCACGATTCAAATGCACCTTTGACGTCACACCATTACGCGATACCATATTTTTAGTGTAACCCTCATCGATGAGTTTTTTGTTGTTGTAATTACTATAGTATGTGGTCAAATTATACGAACAAATGTTTAAACATTTTTTTATGGCACAAATACAGCCACGTTTCTCTTTCTTAATCTGTATTTCGGTTCCATTCTTTAATTTTTTTGATGAAAAGGTGCGCACTAAATCGGCGGGTATTAGAGTATCCCCATAAATATAGGAACCGTGTTCACTGCGTTTCACTCCCCGTAAATCCACTGTGTGATCGTAATCGTAAGGACACTTTACATCCGTTGCAGTTTTGCATACGACATTTTGTCCGTAGAGAAACGCTATAAATGTCAAAACAAACAATATCACTCGAGACATTTTCACATTTATCCGGAATGAATAGAGCTTGATATCTGTCCTGCGATCGTTCCGATTATAAAGAACAATTAAGACTGAATAGTTAATAAAAGATGCATATGAAACAAAAAATATTCTTTGGTTTTAAGTTATTATTGGAAGTTAATTTTAAAACCACAAACATGAGGTGCACAGTGGGCCTTACAGTGAGTGATAGTGACGGATTCTTTTCCAGAGAGTATCAAACTAAATCAACGTCACACAGCAACAAGCTGTGAAAGGTTTTCACTTAATCAAAACTCAATGTTGCGCACATAAATATCAAGCGAATAGTATATGACCTGAGGTGGGAAATTGACTTGGCCCCTTTATCCTGGAAACTTCCATTAAAATTAAAAAAATATGTTATCGAAATTTACATGGTCAGTTTATTCTACGCTCCCTTGATATCAGTATCTGTACGAGTATATGGGGGAAAAAAAGAAGCTCTACCTTGTTCCCTCCCACTCCCCGCAAATAGCAACTCTTTTGAAGCAAAATTCACTTTGTTTGAATGATTTTACATTCCTTTGCTTTATTCAACTCATAATTAAGATTATAGCTATACTACTATACTAAATTTGTTAAAATCTGATCGTAGAATCCAATGACCAATCGCTAGTGTCCAGGTTCATTTAGTCTCAACTACACTTATGCAGGTTCCGCATCTCTCTATTGGCGATGACGATATTTGAGTCTGCGCACAGTCTTGTAACGATAACCATCTTGAGCCAATTCAGCACTCTTGCCTTCGGCCATATCAGCAGCAGCATCACCGGCCATTTCTTCAGCAGGAGGCAAGTAGCTATCGGCGGAATTATCTGCGGGAGCTTCAGCTTCACGGCGATGGCGGCGGTATTTCAAACGTCTGACGGTTTTGTAGCGATAGCCATCATCGCCCAAAATTGTCTTTAGATCAGGAGCCAATTCAACTTCTACGGGTGGCAAATATTCGCTGGATGGCTTTTCAATTTCGCTAACATCACGACGATGGCGAGAACGTAACTTCAATTTGCGTACGGTTTTATAACGATAACCATCATCGGCCACTTTGGTCTCGGCTTTCTCCTCAGCAGGAGGCAAATATTCCTGGGTTGGCTCATTGACGGGAGGCAAATATTCCTGGGAGACTTCACGACGATGACGGGAGCGGAATTTCAATTTGTGCACGGTTCTATAACGATAACCATCATCGGCAACTTTGGTATCGACCTTCTCGGCACCAGGAGGCAAATATTCCTGGCTGGGTTCCTCAATGGGAGGCAAGTATTCCTGGGAGACATCACGACGATGGCGGGCACGATATTTCAATTTGCGTACAGTCTTGTAGCGATAACCATCTTCGGCTAACTTGGCAGCATCGGCTTCTTCGGCTGGAGGTAAATATTCCTGGGAAGGTTCTTCAACGGCAGCATCGACAGCATTCGATTGAGCGGAGACCAAAACCACCAGGGCCAAAGCCAACAAAGTAAAGAAAAGTTTCTACAACAAAGAATTGCGAAGAATAATGGTTAGATGGATTACCATTCTCCTGGATGACAGAAAGCTAAAGGATACTTACCATTTTTAAGTGTAAAGTTTTGAGAACAAAATCAAATTGAAAGTAACAATTTCTATTCTGTTTACTCTTCTGTTGGCTGATAGGCCAATGATGGTTTATTTCAGTTTGACCAACAGTATTTATAGCCGAAAAAAATACTTCTGAACTAAGTAGAAACAGTAAACTACTATAGAGGTCGCGAGGGGGTATTCGACCATCTATAGTTAGCTATGAGTATATGAGAATCTGTGGGAATTTTGCACTAGAATTTTAACCCCTCCAACCATCAAACACCACTTGTTCATTTTCGCTCCTATTCCAATAATACGACTACGAATTGTACGAGTACCATAAGTGGGTTACCAACAAACACTTTATAACAATTCTCAAGTACTTTAATAACCAACAACAAAATTGTTCCATCTCATGTTTGGCCACAATTCCAAAATCCCAACTAGAAAAGCAACAACAACAACAAAAACTTTTGGAGATATGAGCGGAATGTGATGAGATGCGATATTCATAGAACCATCGCACATTCAAACTTTTTCTATATATTTTTTCCTACACTTTTAGTTTATTTTTGGACATTCCATTCGATGGACTTGTTTTACCCAAAAAATAAATAAAATAAAATGACCACTTAAAACAATTTGTGTTTTTTTTTGCTATGCGAAAAAAAACAAATTTTATTGATGTTGTTGAGTATGCGGCGGTTGTTAGTGTTTCAAAAAAATTAAATTATTTCAGTGCATGAAGTTGATGGTCTTTCATTCATCGAATTATAGTTTAAAAAAGATTAACATTTTCAAGAGCATTTGGATTTGGCAATATTCTCAACCAAATCTTTTGTAAACATAAAATGTTTTGCTTTATTTTTTGCAAAAGAGTTTGTAGTGTTTGATAGTGGAATATTCCACAGATTGGAATATTTAGAGTACATCTTTCATTATTACTATTATGGCCTCCGCTATAGAAGGGTCTATTCTTACATTCGGCATGTTCTCGTGACACCATAGGTTAGGTTAAAGGCCCCGTAGCGAACATTTGTTCGCTACTTCACCTGGAGACCAGGTTCGTAGAGAGATTTAAATAATCCTAAATTCAGTAGCCTTCATCTCCTTCTAAAATTATTTCTTCATCCCATTTTTCCCCATCTTTAGTAGCGTTTCTGCCCTGGAACGTGGCTTAGCTGGCCATAGCCTTCGAAAGATCCTGCACACGAGTAAACCTCTCCAGTTCTGGCCGTCCTGATTTCTGAACAAGGTGTTGATTTTGGAAAAGACTTAGCTCGGGGAAGTCTTTTTGATGTATCCGCCATATATATGTTCATTGCAGAACCTTGCAACTCCTTCGGCAGTTTCATTTCCCGATATGTTACTGTGGCCAGGAATCCAGCATTGACGAACCATTCCTATAAGATCCTGCAGTGCAGTTTAGCATTAATTCAACGCTTTTTATTTCGTAACATTTGATACAAATACCTTCAAAGCTTCATGACCATCAACGTAGATAAGTTATTGATGCATCCGCCATATAGATGTTCATTCCAGAACCTTGTCACCCCTTTGACAGTTTCATTTCCCACGTTATTGTAACCAGGAATCCAGCATAGGCGAACCAGTCCTTTAAGATCCTGCAGTGCTGTTTTGCATTTATTCCAAGCTTTTGATTTGGTAACATTTGATTTAAATACCTTCAGAGCTTACTGACCAAGAACGTAGATAGTAGTTGGCTGGTTAGACAAGTTGTTCAGTTGATTGACCAAATGAAAAGCTTTTGTTATGGCGAAGATTTCTGCTTGGAAAACACTACATGAGTCATGGAGTCGGAAAGATTGCCTAAAATCCAGACACTCACAGTACACCCTAGCTCCAGTGCCTGTGTCCATTATTGACCCATCAGTGTATATAGCCGGTTCTTCAAATGGTGTTGACCCAGTTTTTCAGTCTGACCTGTCAGTAATGATTATGTCAGAGAGGGACATTGAGAAAACTGACGATACTATGTAGTCCGTTGATTAATCAAGCCCTTGTACCTGATATCTATTGCCTCGTTCAGTAGAGTTGAGTGACAAAATTTGATGAATGCCATAAACCTGAAGGCGTAGAGCATTCTTTGTGGCAACACATTTAACATAGTTGTTGAATGTTCGGAATTGTTTCTAGTGCCACTTGTGGAGTACTTTTTGTTGCATCTGTAATGCATACTGCTGCAATACGTTGTATTTTCCCCAGTGTTCTGAGGTAGCTGCTAGTTCTGAGAGTCTTGTGGCGAAGCCATAATTTGAATAACGTAGTTAGCTTTTTATAATTTTTTGTTTTTCATGTCAATCGAAAAAATAATTATTTCCATTAAAATTGTTCATTCTGATTTCTGTCCTAAAAATAACGAGTTGAAATATTGTACACTCTATTTTCATTTTAATTTCAAATAAATGTTAATTGTGATTTTTATAAATAACGCAATTGTTTTATTGGATCGCACGGAACTTGTGTGACCTCGCTCGCTGATAATAGCCTTGGGGATTAATATTGCTGTCCGGGAACTCCTGAATACCATTCCGTTACATTGGTGACCCCGACAGGGACAATAAGTCGCATGAACAAGCGGAGGAAAACGTTTTGACGGAATTGTCTAGTCCCGCAAGAAACTTTGATTATATATATAACCGCACTGTTGCAGATGAGAAACCCATTGGTTGGCTATCAGTAAAACGCAATTTCAGCGAACAATATATTTGGAAGGAGAGAGAGAGCAAGTAACAAAGCTTATCAGATACTGGAAAGACAGAAACGAACCAAAAAGAAAACGCCATTTTGGTAAGGAATCAAATTTGAGCAATACGAATGTATCGGACCTGTCGTTGGTAATCCTGTATAATTATTTAGCATTTTAAGTATTTATTTGATCGCGGTAGTTGTCTTTTGTGAAAATGTATATTTAGTGCCGAAATTAACGTAGATTCATTTTTTTTTCTTTTAATCTAAACTTTTAAAATTTTGGTGGAAATAATTTGCGTGGCGATTGTTTTTTTGCTTGTTCGAACCGTGGTAAATTTGAAAAACATTTTTAAGATGAATGACACTAAAGGTGATGAAACAAACGCAGAACAAACTCTGACTGTTGGTGCTGTCGCGGTGAAGCTTCCTCCTTTCTGGACGAATTTTCCTCAAGGATGGTTCATGCGGGTAGAGAGTATGTTTAGACGATCAAATATTGTGAGTGAGGAGACCAAATACGACTACGTTCTCTCAGTTTTACCGGAAGAGACAATCGCCAACGTTTTTGATATTATTGAACAGAATAATAAGTATGCCACCGAGTATCCAGTTCTAAGATCTCAGGATTCCAACACTCCTGCACCAACTCCTTACAAAACTCTTAAGTCTGCGCTTATTGGTCGGAACACCTTGTCAGAGCATCAGCGTTTGGAGCACATTCTATATCGAGAGACTATAGGAAATAGGAAACCTTCTGAATTTTATAGGCATCTTCGTCAGATTTCTGGAGATTCTAAAGTAGTGACAGATGAGTTGTTAAAAAGCCTTTGGCTTCGTAATCTTCCTCCACAAATACATCAGTCTTTGATATCTTCCGGAAAAAGTGATTTGAATGAATTGTCTTCTCTGGCGGATACACTTTTTGAGGTCGCTCAGAATGCTTCTCCTTCGGTGTTTTCTACCTCCACCAACGCGGACACGGATGACCGTTTATCTCGTTTGGAGACCAGTATAGCCACGTTGGCTGAGGCAGTGGAGGCAATAAGTTTGACAGGTTCATATCGTAATCAAACCGACAATGGTCCTCGATCACGCGGACGTAGACAAAATTCGCATCGAGGTGCTGACAGGGTATGTTTTTACCACATAAGATATAAGGATAAGGCTAATAGGTGTGTTAGTCCTTGTAGTTTTAAGTCGGAAAACTAAAGCGGTCCACAGTCACGGCGGCGGACGGTGGACCAGCTTTTGGTTCGCGTCGCTTATTTGTTTTTGACCCATACACGAAATTTAACTTTTTAATTGACACGGGTGCAGATGTCTCAGTTATTCCATCCACTTTTGTTCATCCACTACCAAGAAACTCAGGTCTTTCATTTTCTGCTGCTAACGGCACCACAATTGATGTCTATGGTTCTCGACTTTTAAAGACGAATTTTGGACTTCGAAGAGAATTCATCCACCCATTTTATATTGCGTCGGTGAGTAAACCTATATTGGGTGCTGATTTTATTCATAAATTTGGCTTGATAGTGGATTTGAAGAACGGAAAACTCGTGGATCCACTCTCGAAAATTGAATCAATAGGAAAGTTTAAGCAGGACGATTCGCCTTCTCCAAAGACTTTTTCCTTGGATGATTCTCCATTCAGTTCTATTCTGAGGCAGTTCCCTACACTTACCAAGGAACTTGATTTCAACGAGACTCCGGTGAAACACAACGTGGTCCATCATATCCACACTAAGGGAAGATTGCCAGTTTCTCGGGCTCGGCGTTTGAATCCAGCGAGATATAAGGCAGCTAAGGATGAATTTGATTATATGATGAAGATTGGCGTTTGTCGGCCTTCGGATTCTCCTTATAGTTCGCCGCTGCATATGGTTCCCAAGGCGGATTCAACCGACTGGAGACCTTGTGGAGATTACCGTAGACTCAATGCGGTAACGACTCCGGACCGATACCCGATACCATTTATTTCGGATCTTTCCTCTAATATGTATGGGTGTCAGGTTTTCTCAAAGGTTGACATAGTACGTGCATACCACCATATTCCTGTCGCCCCTGAGGACATTCATAAGACGGCTATCATAACCCCATTTGGGTTGTTTGAATTCCTCATGATGACTTTTGGACTTAGAGGAGCTGCTTCTACATGGCAGAGATTTATGAACAAGGTGTGTCAGGGTTTGGATTTTACTTACACGTATCTGGATGATATTTTGGTGATGAGTAAGGACGAGGAACAACATAAGGAGCATTTGCGTTTACTATTCGAGCGTCTTGAAGAATATGGTCTCCGACTGAAAGCATCCAAATGTATTTTAGGGTCGACTAGACTTAATTTTTTGGGGCACGAAATTTCTAAGGATGGAATTCTTCCTGCTAGAGATCGGATTGAGGCGATAGCTAGTTTCCCAGAACCTACTTCCATTAAACAGGTTCAGAGGTTCGTTGGCATGGTCAATTATTATCATCGATTTTTCAGGAATTTA
Source organism: Eudasyphora cyanicolor (assembly GCA_963930755.1). Lineage (NCBI taxonomy): Eukaryota > Metazoa > Arthropoda > Insecta > Diptera > Muscidae > Eudasyphora > Eudasyphora cyanicolor. The sequence goes on along the minus strand of OZ005735.1, from coordinate 7,719,179 downwards.
GCTCATAATTTGGCCCCGATACACGCACATGTTGCGATGCTACAGAATCAAGGTATAGTTAAGGGTGGACGGATTAATATTGCTGTCCGGGAACTCCTGAATACCATTCCGTTACAGTCTTTCACCAGACCAAACCCCCATATGTAGTAATCGTTCGTACTACATACAGCCATGTACAGCCTATGAACTGTTTGTGGCCGGAACATATTGCATTAAGCCCCTTTTTGGCTCTTTCCTCCGGGTTTCTATTCCAGTTTAATTTCTGATCTTCTGTGGCTTCTGTGGACAGTTGCAATTCTGTTCCATCCAGAGTTGGTCCTTTAAAGTCTCCTGTTTTCCGCCTTCGATTAAAGAGAACCAGTGCGAAACGAGATGACGAGTAAGAAGGTTGGCACGTCGCTGTAATTTCTAAGTGTTTACATTTAATTTTTTCAATTCCTGATGATGATCCACGAAGGGGATCGAAATATTGAATAAATAAAAAAGAAACAACAAACTAGACCTCGAGCTCAATTACTTCAACTTTTTTTACAAAAACTTAATAAAGTACAAAGGTCGAATACCAAAAATAATAACAACTGAGAACCAGTTATGTTTTGTCTGGGGTGCACGCCTAGGCCATTGACTTTTGCCCAGATTGACAGTCGTCTCAGAGCTCTTTGCGGCAGATCAGTTATTGTTGGGGTATTACCACCTCCAATTAAAATTACTACGTCATCTGCGTTGGCCAAGACTTTTTCCGCTCCTCTTCGAAGGATCTGAGAACTCCGTTTATTACAATGAGACACATAAGTGGCTCCAGTAGCTTCGTCTGGACTAGCTGAAGTCCAGGGTCTCTGTACTGGCTTCTGTCCATTAGGCATCTTCGTTTTGAATGCTGCTTAAGACTCTGGGGAATCTGGATGCTTCATTTACTCCGTCTATGGTTTAACAAAAGTTAAACCACAAGGCTCGTTTCGCTTTCTTGGCCTCGGCTTGGTACATATTGAAGGATTCTTTATATGTTTCTCAATTTTTACGTTCGCTTTCTTGACCTCAGCTTTGTACTTCTTGAAGGATTCTTTAACGTTTCTCAATCTGTATATTCCATAAGTTTCTCCAACTCCCAGATTGGTTGTGATTTGCTACCTGGATACGTGGGGGATACGGACAAAGTGAAATATTTTCTGCCTGGATGCTGCCTAAGACCGTAGGATCTTTAGAGAGTATTCTGCGGAATCTGGCAGCTTCATTTACTTCCTTCGCAGGTTTCTCAACACCCGGTTTCAGCAGATTGTTTGCGATTTTATGCCTGGATACGTGAAGGGATATGCACTAAGTGAGGAATTTTCTGCCTTTATACTCACAAAGTGAGGGTATACCTTAGTCGGCTTACTCAACTAACATTTTCTTAGTGGTTTATTTACCTTTTTGTTTATTTTTTCCCCCAAACATTTATTATATAGTTTTTTTTTCTCAGTGCATGTAGACAGTTATACGAGTTTTCCATACCTTACCTTGCACCCAGTTATTCTTAGAAAAAAGTGTGCTATGAATATCCTCATAACATAGTTTCACACAAAAAAAAGAACCACCCTTTCATAGATCCCCCCCTCCAAAAGGCTTTATTCATTTATAGTTGTGTGGCATCAATGCCAATATTTTCCCTTAGCACACAAAATACATACATACATACATACTATGTAGTACATATGTATGAACGAGTATATCCCTAATATAAATCGGTATCCACTTGAGACATATCTATCCATTGTATCCTTCTATCCTGGTAAGTGGTACGTACGCGCACACACACACCACATGCTCGCATAAGTAACGCGAACAATGCATGTGCACATGCAAAACAAACACATATGTACATGCACTCGGGAAATTGCTATGCATGTGTATGAGTAATAAAAATCCTTTATAAAGTTATTTCAACAATCATCACTTTTTAATTATTTATGCAAGTATTGGTAGTGATTTGTGATTTTCGCATTATCAACACTTCGTTAAACTTGTGAATTTTTTTTGTTTGGTCTGTGTGTTAAATTCGTCCAATAGCTCCCCATGCTGTGCTCCTTTTCCCGCGACAAAGACATACATCGCCGCCAATCGTGTGTTAGTGTGGGTGTGTGTGTGCAGGATGCCAGTGAAACATGGTTAAAATGTTGTTATTGTTCCACCGCAAACACGCATACTCTTACAAAAATACATATCCGTATGATTGGATAATCCATTAGTCGGTATTATAGCCAGAGGGGGCCTAGACGGGCCTTAGATTTACAAGTGGGGCCTGGTAAAGGAGATTGTTTTTTATCATTACATAGTGCGACAAATGGTAGGGGCCAGTGATCGTCGGGGGTTCTGACTGCTGGGAAAAGTTATATCGCTCAATAAAAAGTTATACGTATACCGGCGTTTCGCTGGGTCACGTCTAGGAGTCGATATATATAAATTTGAAGTTAGTAATTATCATACAGTGGAATTTATCAGGTTTGTTTGTATTTGTATGCGCAAGAATCGAAGTTCTCAATGTGATATCGACCATGAAAGTAATGCTATATGTGGAATTGTGAAAGATTCGTACAAATAATATTAAAGAATCCACATTTCACTAAATTGTAACCCTTTGATGGGCAGGTACTAGAAGGAGTGAACCAACATAGTCCTTAGGCTGGGAAAAAAAACTTGAACACATGCCAAATTTGAAATCAATCGGTTATCCCTTTCGAGAGTTATCGTGGGCTCCAGACATTCGACTTAAAAAGATCCAAATCGTATATCCGCCGAACATTCTTGGGTCTTAGGGCACTCCTTCGACGTGTTACATTTTTGGCCCGTAGCAAATGATATCGTTACACTAAAGTGAGGATATAAAAACCAGTAAGGAAGTACTAAAATCGGGCGGAGCGGAGCACGTCATACCATACACCGCCCTATCGGAGCAGAATAAGTAGAAGTATTGCCAAAATTTAACAATACTGCTATCCCAATGATAATGATATGCCAAAAAATCATTTTATAGCGCTTAGATTCTAAATCGATATACAAGTAACATATATCGAAGCTGTATCTAAATCTGTTCAAAAAATGATATTTTCTAAATTATATCAAGATCTGTTCAAAAATGCGGAATATATAGCATTAAATGCAAAAACGGGAAGCGGGTTTGTCCGCATAAACTTTATATCCCCACAGGAAAAAGTCTAACGGTGTGATATCACACGATTTTGGTGGCCAATCGACCGGCCCAAACGTGAAATTATCTGCTCACCGAAGTGTTCTCTCAATAAATTCATTGATTGATGCGATGTGTGGGAAGTGGCGAAACCAAATATCGCCGAGATCACGAGCTTCAATTTCAGGCATCAAATAGTCGGTTATCATGGCACGATAACGGTCGCTATTGACGGTTACGTTCTCATTTTTGAAGAAATATGGACCAATGATTCCACCGGCCCACAAACCACACCAAACTCTTGAATCTCTTCAGGTAGCTATTCGTCCCAAATGTGGCAATTGTGCTTGTTTACATACCCATTGAGCCAGAAATGGGCCTCATCGCTGAACAAAATTTGGTTCGAAAACGTCGGATCTTCTTGAAACTTTTCAAGAGCCCACAGAGCGATGTCGCTTGGGAAGATCGTGCGGCTTCAATTCTTGCACAAGCTGTATTTTGTATGCTTTCAATTTAAGATCTCGACGTAAAATGCGCCAAGTCGTTCCATACGTCAGTCTGAGTTGCTGCGAACGGCGCCCAATCGGCTCGCCACGGTCTTCGTGTACACTCTCAGCTACGGCCGCTACATTTTCTTCACTGCGAGCTCGACGTGGTCTATTCGGTCGACTATTATCCAATAATGAAAGCTGGGTCTCAAGGAGAGGATGAAGCCGAGGCAAAATTGGCGGCGGCGGCTGCCCTTGAGAATTATAGATCGGCGGCGGCTTGATGGCTTATCCGACATAAAATTGACATACGGCGGCTCTGTGATAATCATTTTTACATTTAAAATAATAGTTGAAAAGTTAAGCTCTGGCATATATTCATAAATAATGGATGTTTTTAAGTTAATTGTAAGACATTGTGAAGTGAATCAAGTAACAGCGTTAAGTTCGGCCATGCGGAATCTTATATACCCTCCAGCATGAATTGCATTCAATTCTATTACTGAAAGATTTTTGGATATGGAGCATGTTATGGAACGATCTTTTTGTTTAAACAATTTATTGAAAAAACGAACGCTACAGTTTTTAGCCAAATTGTAAGCATCTTTAGCCAAACTCTTAATCTAAAAAAATGGTATTTATGGCTTAAATTAGCATATTTGTGGGCTACCTTTACACGGGGACTACAACAAAATATAAACAGATTTGTATAAATTTCACTGACATGAATTCTTGCCAAAATATAAGTAGAATACAAACTGAAAAGTTACAGCAAAATTGCTTTAAATATGTGGTGTTTATGGCTTCAGCAAGCCTTTTTTGGAGCGACATCTATAGGTGTACTACACTGAAAAAAAATAGTAATAAAACTAATGATGACACATTCTTATATTAAGTATGCTACCTCGGCATCAATTCAATGACAATTTTCATTAAAAGAATGCAAATTTACAAGTTTTTTACGAAATTTTCCTTAATATAAAGTTTTTTGAATTTGAATTAATGTCTATCGAATCATTAGTTTTGTGTACGCGCTTCTTTAAATGTACGCATTTAAATTAAAGAAAAAAATCATTATTTTTGAGACAATCCGCATTATTTTAAGTAATATTTCAATACTTTTAAGGATTTTCTACATTAACACTACGACGTAGACATGCCATAGTTTTAATGCCGAATTGGACTTAATTAACAGTATGAAATATTTGAGTAATAAATTTAAGGCTATGCTCCCCTTAAAGGAAAGGCTGTCTTGGTAATAAATTGTATGACTATTGTCATTATTTTTAAGAATACATACGAGAGAATTGTACAATCTCTCCCTCCCTCTCTCGCTCGGAGAATCAGTTTTGTTTGGTAATGTGTGAATCAATAATTGTTATGGAGTGCTAGAAGAGAAAATAGAGAACAGTTCTGTTGTTCGCTTTCTTTTAAATCGTCAGTTATTTACAAGCGATGGAAGGAAACGGTTGTCTGTTTTCGGGACGCGGATTGTGAAAAAATGTGATTGCTGTTAATATGTAAGTATACGTGCATACATACGTGCATATTGCACCGAAAATAATTTTAATATGGGCTGTTAACAGTTATTTTTGCTAAAGCATAGCAACAACAACAAATGAAACGGTCGTGTACATGTGTGTATGCATGTGGTTATGCCGTCGGCGCACAGTGTCACGAGCGTGGCCAAAAATGGTAAGAGCTGATGTTGGAATTGTTGTTTTTTTTCACACAATTTTATGAAAAACACAACAACTAAAAAAAGTGTAAAATATTATCCAAAAATATTTAGCAGTTTTTGAGTTATTGTGGCTCAAAGTTGTGGTTTGTTTGCAAATGTTAAGAAACACAATGAAATTTCGTATCCAGTAATAAGGGGTTAAATTCCAATTTTTTGTTAACGGTTGGTACAAAATGCCATCGAAATGCAAGTGTGATACATATTGCTACAATTGCAACACTGTTAAGTTTACAAATATTGATCATATGTGATGTACCGTTAGCAAGAAGACAGGTCTGGTGTGAAGTCAGGTTTTGACAATATACACAAACTTGCGTAGACAATTAAAAAAAAAACATCAAAAAACATCTCTCCAATTTTTCAATATTTTTTATCTATAAGTATATATTTTAACATATATAAGTCTCAGCTGCACAGCTCTGCACAAATTTTATTGGTGAATCTTTTTATCCCCTCACCTTAGAGAGGAGGGTATATATCATTTGCTACGAGCCAAAAGTGTAACACATCGAAGGAGTGACTATAAAAGCGGTCGATTGTAGCTCGCCAAACAATAATGAGCTCAGATTTGATACTAGTATTAGTAAACAAGATTTATGCAATTCGAAAAAATCAAAAACCAAGTTTTGGTGGTTATCATAATAAGCATTATAAATTGTTACTCATTTTACCTCTAAGACCATAATTTTAACCCTTCTCCAATAGAAAAAGTAATGTTTTTGCAAAGAATTTTCATTCAAATCAAAATTTATATTATTATATTAATAATACTCGAGAGCCCGAGAAAGGGACATTGTATTTTTGTAAACTTATTGTTAACTAGTGTTTATTATAGTTATATACGTTAAATAATGATAATAAATAAACGAATACAAAAAAAAAAAAAAAAATCGAAGGAGTGACCTAAGACCCTAAGTATGTTCGGCGGAAATCCGTTTTGGGTCATTTGAGCCATGTCCGTCCGCCCGTCCGTCAGTCTGTCTGTATGTTTGCTGGCTGGTGCGCACGATAATTCTTGAAAGGAGTAACCGATTGACTTCAAAATTGGTGTGCGGTAATATTTTTCTCTTTATCCGGCTAAGTTCGAAGATGGACCATATTGGTCCACTCCTTCTAATACCTCCCCCACAAAGGGTTAACTTGAAATATTGATTCTTTAATAACGTCTATAATACTTACTATAATCTTCTGAAATTTCACACATAGTATTAGGTTGCTAGTCGCTAACACGCCAAGAAAAATGGTTGGTACCTACCACACAAATGGACCATTTTAGATGAAAAGTTAACAGCATAGTGAGTGGTATATTTGTTCGTACTTACGAGTATATCTGTATTTATTACATATTATCTCAAACAAATAAAAGGTTCATTTCGCAATGTGTTAAAATGTATTATGATTTGCTGTAAATATATTATGGGAAACTAAATCCTTTTTTGAACACTTACTATTATGTTCTAAATGCATATGTGATAAAAATCCAAAAAATAAACGAATGTTAAAAACAAATCAAAATTGAAAATAAAGGTGAACCTCAAAATTTGAGCCTATTTATTTTCTTTGCAAACGATTTGTTCTGTACCCAAATCGGACTAAACATATATATGGGAGCTATATCTAGATCTGACCCGATTTTCTTCAAATTCGGCAATACTGGTCTATGGGTCAAGAAACTCTACCATGCTAAATTTCAAAACAATTGGATGTAAAGTACAGCTTCTATAGGGCTAAAGGGGCAAATCGGACAAAACATATATATGGGGGCTATATCTGTCCTTTAGTCAATTTTTCCAAAACTTCATTTTTATTCTTCCCGACCGGAAAAAACGACTTATGCAAAATTTCATTCATCTGCGACGGCTCCTTCTCTTTTTAGCCACCTCTTATATGAAATCACGACACTGTGCGGCGTCACCATCGATCTCTGTGATAAGGGAGTGCGTGTGTCATAGTTATTTTTGCTGTATGTTATTTATGGCGATGTACATGCGTTTTTGAAAGAGATCTTGTTTGTAAGTCCTGTGAAGATATTTGTGCCAAATGGATGACAAAAATGTGAGTTTTCCCAAATATAATTTATTTAAAAAGATTTTTTCCTTTTTTGAATTTTAGTTTAATATTTTCCTTGATTTTGTGTTCATAATTGCTTTATAAATACTTCATAATTAAACCTGCTGTTAGTTAGGCCCATTTGGTCCAATTTTTGTATCGTTTCCTTTATAAACGGTAATATATGTATGTGTAAATATTGCCTTATAATTTGGTCCAAGGGATATTTTTGTTATACTAAAATCAAAATAATAAGCGTTTTTGCTCAAAAGTAATTGTAAATAAGCTGCTTTCTTTTCACGAAGTATTGAATAAAAATAAATATAAAATATTGTCTTCCATATTCATTTTATATGAAAAATGTAATGTTGACCAAATGGATTCGTACAGATTTGCTAATCTAACACCAGGGTTAAGAATGTCATAAGCAGCATTAGCTTTTGTTTTACACAAGTAATTTTTAATACGTTTTTGTAGTTTTGTTTGCTAACAAAACTTAAGATTTTAAAATCTAAGTCACAATTGATTTTTTTGAGAAAATTATTTTTGATAACTCAATTTATATGACTAACGTCACTTTCAGCACTTTCAAAACAATCAGTTTCTATAATTAATAATATCTTACATAAATATTTTTTAAACTTTTAGTACAGCAAATTTTGTATGGATCTATTATGAGAATTTGTGTCGTAGAAGGGTGACTAAATATTTCAGCGTAAGTAAATATATGCCAAAGAATTTAATATATCTCTTATTTTTCAACATTTTGTGACAGTTATATGATAAAATGTATTTTAATACTTTATCGTATATAAATCATTCTGTTTGATATCTATTCAAATTATTTTTATTTCAGTTCGCGCAATTGAACTTTATTTGGATATATGAAAAATGCAGTGGGGAATTAAAAATTTACAAATTGCAGGAAATGAGTGAGCATCCAAGCTATATGATATAATAATATAATATTTGTTTTATATAATTTCTATTTAAATTCCAGCCAAATGCTAGGTTAAAAAGCATTAAGGTCGGTTCCGATAAAAATTGTTCATGGACAGTAAATAGAGAAACGAATCCCGCTATAGAATCGATGCATAACAATACAATATTCGAATAAAAGTCAAACTTCATAGTGTGTTGGCCGATTTGCTTTTTTATACAATTACATATTGTTTTAAATTATAAAATGTTCAAGGTTATCCGTAATATGTATTATATTTTTTTTGTATTTTCCAATATAAAATATAACAAATAAAATATTTATTTAGAATGATAATGTGTTGTGTTATTGAATTTTCTATGAATAGTAAATGACTTCAATGAAAATGATTCATTTAAAATAGTAACATTATAATCAATATAATGTAACGAATTTTCCATACATATTTAAAAAAACTGTATTTAAATTCATGTATGCCTTAAATTAATTACCAGTATATTCTTATATCAAGGACAAACATTTTAAATTTTATTACGATAATGTTTTAGATTATATGATATTTTACTAAAAATAAGCACGCGCCATACTTAAATTTACGCAAAAATGTGCTTATTTAAAGACCAATCTTAATTAGTTTTATTAGCCAAAATTCTTAATTCTATGAAATGCATCCTCAAAACAAATACTATTCACGTCTTTAAATTAACTATACAACCTTATTATTTTTATAGCGATTTTCAGTACGCTTTTTTTTAGTATAGTTTGATTCAGTAGATCACATACGTTCCGTTTTAAATGTTTACCATCTCTTCTTCCACCAGTTCTGAAGAAGATATATCTATAACTTATGTCACCCATATAGAGGACGTTAGTTTAGTTTTGCGAAGCATTTTGTGCACTTAAGTGAAGAATGTCCCAATGCGGCATTCACTTAGCTGCACATATGTGTTTGTATCCAATCCATATACCGGCCATATGTACACTAAAGCGGAATGTTTATGCTGAGTCTGCATTCAGTTTGATCATAATATTATTAAAATCTCAACAAAAACATAATTTCGTATGAAAATCGTAATGAAATGTGTCGAAATTGCTCTCTCATAACAAAGAAAGATTAACTTCCATAAGGCAGCGAAATGTAATATAGGGGCATTTCCAACGAGATGTCAACCGCAGCCGAAAAGTTGAAAGCCTATAAAAGTATGTTGTTTTACTATTTTATATTTTATAGGGAATCTATCAAATTTAACTAATTTTCCCAAAAACTACATTTATTCATAACAAATTTTAAAATATTTGAGTGCAAATTCGAATAATTGCAAAATTTATGTTTTAAAAATTTGTATTACCCGTTTTGTTTTGATAAATGATCTCTCTTTTAAATCTCGATTTATAGAAGAATATAAGTAAAATAATTTTTGTTGTGAAAATAAATATATTGAATATATTAAAAATCATTTATAATCAACATTTGGATGTCTAGTTGCATAAAAAGTAAAAAAAAAATAAACATAAAAAGAACGATGGAACAAAATGTCGCATGCGACATGTCGCGTGCGAATGTGAATGAGACATGAATCCATGACATTTTAAAAATAGTCGCATTAAAATATTCCTTCAGGTTTCGCTGAAATCAGTGTTTGATTGGTTTGCTTTGAAAGCGACTGTTTTTGTCGCTTGCGATTTGGCATATGTAATTTTCACTTTGAATGCGTACGGATGTCGCATTCGACATTGGAGAAATGCCCAGATGTATTGTGAACAATGCCCGTAAGTGACTGAAAAAATCTATATATATAAAATTGTTGCGTGACTGGCTGACTGACTGACTGACTGACTGATTGACTGACTGATCATCGCCCAGGCCAAACGGCTGAAGCTAGAATCATGAAATTTGGTGGGAGGGTAGTCCTTGGGACGTAGACGAGCAATAAGGCGGGAAATTCGTACTATTAGCCGCACAATGGGGCAAAAAGGGATAAATATGGTACAACCGCCAAATCTAAACGTAATGAGCTAGAATCTTGAAATTTGGTATGAGGGTAGGCCTTAGGACGTAGACTCAGAAATTGGCAGGATTTTTCGAAATTCGAACATTTACGCACACAGTGGGGTAAAAAGTGATAAATGTGGTTCATCAGCCAAATCCAAATGCCAAGAGCTAGAATCGTGAAATATTGTGTGATGGTAGCCCTTATGAGGTAGACTCTGAAATTGGCAGGATTTTTCGTAATTCGAACATTTACGCACACAGTGGGGTAAAAAGGGAAAAATGGGATAAATGTATGAGGGTAGCTCTTATGAGGTAGACTCTGAAATTGACAGGATTTTTCGTACACAGTGGGGTAAAAAGGGAAAAATGTGGTACAACAGCCAAATCCAAATGGCAAGACCTAGAATCGTGAAATTTGGTGTGAGAGTAGCTCTTAGGACGTAAACAAGAACAAGGAGTGTTTTTTTTTTAAATCTAGAGGCACAGTGGGACAGAAAGGTATAAATATGGTACCACCGCCAAATTTAAAGCCTAATATTAGAATGGTGAAAATTGAAGCGAGGGGTGTCTTTATGACAACTGACCGGAGTATTAAGTTTTTTTTGTATTCGTAGTTTTCGGGGCACAGTGGGGCAAAAAGTGTAAAATATAGTACAGCGGCTTAAAAATGTTAAACATGGATCAATGGTCTCAGGGTAACTTTTGGAACATAAACTGGAGATTGGAAGTGATTTTTAGTAATTCTAACTTTAAGAGGCACAGTGGGACACGACGGGTTAATTATGGAGCATGGGAAAAAAAGGGAACAATCTACCAAAATTGGAACTTAAACATAAGATATGAAGAGTTTATATGGTTTTAGGAGCACTGCGGTCAAAAACGGTTAAATAGTGGAGTGGAGAAAATATGATTAAATATGTTACGGTCGGGAAAAAGGTTTAAGTACGCCAGCGTGGAGACACATTTTAAATACGGTACATTGAGACAAAAATTTGTTAAATATGGTACAGTGGGTAAACATTTTGTACAGTGAGATAAAGAGTTGAATGGGGCACAGTTGCGCAAAAAGTGTTAACTATGGTACAGTGGGGTAAAAATAGTTATATGTATATGGTAAAGTGGGACAAATGGGTTAAAAGTGGTACAGTGGGGCAAAAAGCGTTAACTATTGAACAGTGGGGCAAAAATGTATTTACTATGATACAGTGGGGCAAAAAGGGTTAAATATGGTACAGTGTGGCAAAAATGTATTTACTATGATAAAGTGGGGCAAAAAGGGTTAAATATGGTGCAGTGTGACAAAAATGGGTAACTATACAGTACAGTACATGGGTAACTATACATACAGGGCATAACTACTACAGTACAGTGGGGCATAACAATGGAACAGTGGGAAAAAATGTGTTAGTTATGGTACAGTGGGACACAAATGGTTAAATATGGTACAGTATGACAAAAATGGTTACAGTGGGCACAAAAAGTAAAATATGGTAACGTGTAACAAAATGGGTTAAAAATGGTATAGTGGGGCAAAAAGGGTTAAATATGGTACAGTGTGACAAAAATGGTTAACTATACAGTACAGTGGGGCATAACTGTGTTAAATGTTGTACAGTGGAGCAAAGAGGGTTAAATATGGTACTGTGGGGCAAAAACTGTTAAACATGGTACAGTGAAACAAAGGGTTTAATATGACACAGTGGGGCAAAAAGGGTTAACCATAGTACAGTGGGGCACAATTAGTTGAATATGGTAACGTATGACAAAATGGGTTAAATATGGTACAGTGGGACAAAAAGCTTTAACTATGGAACAGTGGGGAAAAATGTGTTAGAATGGTACAGTGGGACACAAATGGTTATTTATGGTACAGTATGACAAAAATGGTTACAGTGGGCACAAATAGTAAAATATGGTAACGTGGAACAAAATGGGTTAAAAATGGTACAGTGGGGCAAAAAGCGTTTACTATGGAACAGTGGGGCAAAAATGTGTTAACTATGGTACAGTGGGGCAAAAATGGTTACATATAGTGGACAAAATATAGTAGGACAAAAAGGTGTTAAATTTGATTTAGTGGACCCAAAAGGTTAAATATAGCATAGTGGGTTAAAAAACGTACATTTAGTGCAGTGGGTACAAATATGGATGCAGGGAGAGAGGGTAAGTTAAATATGAAATAAGAATGCAAAAATTGTTCAACATGTTACAGAGGGGAAAAAAATGTGTTAAATATGGTTTAGAGGAGCAAAAAGGGTTAAATATGGTACGGTGAAGCAAAAAGGTTAAATACGGTAAAATGGTTAAATGTGATAAGTGTGGAAAAAAGGGAACAAAATAGTCCCAGATATGTATAAAAATTCGTACTTTAGAAGCACAGTGTAATAAAAAGTGTTTAATATGGAGAGTGGTGCAAAAGGTGTTGAATGTGGTCCCTGAGTGCAAAGGTCGATCTTACAGCATAAGACAAAGCTAAGAAATTGTTTTTCCAAATTGATTCTTCTACTTAAACCGTGGGGGAAAACAAGTTTAATAAATGGCACAGATAGGGTACAAAAATGTTGAAATACGCCCTAAGCTTGCGAATTTGGATCTTGAAATATCAATTATCATTTAAAAATATTGTACAATCGTGCAAAATTGGTTAATTATGACACAGAAAGGGTTAAATGTGTTACTATGGAGCAATTCACTTTAGGTTTTTAAATTCGTACCTTTATATACACAGTGGGACAAACATGGTTTTATATTGTAGCAGGGTGTGAATGTAGTTATTGCAATGTAAACTAGGGGAAAGTTGCTAACGTATGAACCAAAAAAAAATAGTTTTTCAACGTTCAGAGGTGCAGTGGGAAAAGGGATAAATATTGTACCATGATGTCAGGGTAACACTTGGAACACACACTAGAAATGAAACGAGGGTTCGTATTTTATATATAAAAGTAATCAAATCTTCTTCATTTTGCACCATATGTAATAATCATGTCATTTTGAAAGAAAGAGGTATAGATATTTTACAGTACCCTAAACAGAAAAAAAAAATAAAAGATGGGGGCTGCGAAGCGCACCGGGTAAGCTAGTAATTCTATAAACTGAATTGTAATAATGTTTTGGCATATGTAATTTTCACTTTGAATGCGTACGGATGTCGCATTCGACATTGGAGAAATGCCCAGATGTATTGTGAACAATGCCCGTAAGTGACTGAAAAAATAATTCTATAAACTGAATTGTGCGCTTACACGAAGTGCACGTAAAGATCATATTTTCTTATAAAAACGAACTAATGGGTAAAATCTTTTCCATTTTTGTACAGGTAAAGACAAAGGGCACTTAAGTGCAATGCTGCTAAGCGAAATATTCTGTAATAAAATTCAGCACAAAAAAAATATAGACAGCCAGATGAACGGACAAATGAGTGACCTAAGGCCCAAACATATTAGGGCCTTAGGTCACTCCTGCAAAGCATTGCACTTTTAGCCTTTAACAAATTATATTTACCCTCCTTCACTAACATGTGCCTATAACTATGGAATCAGGTAGGAATATAGTCCCCTTTCGGCCGTGTGGAAGTCGTCATTTGAATGCCCTTCCCTCAATAGGGCCCAATATTAACTTGATCCTTTGCCGTTCCATTGCTGACATTCACACACATATTCGCCACGGTATCCTTACTCATCCTTACACACGCACATACTCACACTCACTTACGTGAGCCAACAAATTTACCAAAAATGAATGAATGTGGCACCCACAGGGATTTCCGGCATATTTGAGAGACGATTGCCAACGAATTATGGCAACGGAATGACTTTGGGGAGCTAATGACAATTTGAGGAGGGGAGTGGGGCCGTGGGTGTGTGTTGTTGGAGGCATTCTATGAATCAGTTCTTTTTTAATTACGCATACGCCATATTTTAACAAATATTATCCAACGGACGGGCGGTCTTCTCCCCTAGGGTCCTTTGTGATTTTCACCAATTGTAACGGAACTAACTGGAAAAAGCACAGAGAGACCCCCTGACGAAAAAAACCTCAAAAAATTATGGTAGCTGATATATTTTATATACATATGAATGATAAAGTTTACTGGCAAAGGACTTGCAATCATGCTCAATGTACTCATTCACCCTCACCCCTACCACCGTTCCTCTTCTTCATGCCCCTCCTGTCCCGTGGCAAACAGTACTCACATTCACCTCGTTCAGGTGTACGAATTTCTGAGGTTGTTGTAATTACGTATGTTTGCGGAACCGGATCTGGATGATGATGTCGACGATATGTTGTCGTTGTTGTTCTTGTTATTCGTGCAACAATATTTGCTGATTTTATTTGTTGGCAATTGCCAGGGATTGCATGTCATACCTTTGGGAGTTGGCCAAACAGCCTCAGCAACGCCAACAACAAGGACGACAAACGACATCGGCAAAATATCGACAACAGTCGTCATTAATCTGTAAACATTTTTGCAGATTATTAATTATGAATTAGTGCATGAGTATTTTTGCAACATCCACAGTTTCCAATCAATTAAATTATTAAGTTGTTCTCTCTCGCGCGCAACACCCATACACACCCCATGAGGACAAGTATCCTTTCCACTCGGTGTCGGTATGGTTGTGTGTGTTGATGTGTACACACATTTCACCTGTGTGTGTGAGAATGGGAGTGTATCGCACTCGATATGCAAATCATCAGTGTATCCTTTTGTTAACTGGTAATGGCGTTGTTTTTTTTTTTTTTGTTTTGTTGCCTTTTGAAACATTAGTTGCATTAGTGTTTTTAACATAATTAAAAAGTTTTCCATGTTCAATTAAAATTTATGCACAGTTCCATTCAACCGTAAAGAGCTACAGTTGCAAAAAAAATCAAAAGAAAAAAGCAGTGGCAATGGGTATTATGAACATAAGGTCGTATGAAATTATTAACTACTAGCTGAGCCCGGTGCGCTTCGCTGCCCATGTCAAAATTCGCGCTGTAGAAACTGTATTTTATATCCGATCAGTACGAAATTCGGCAGAAAGAGGTTTGTTATTACATGAAGGAATACTGCCAAATTCGGAGAAAATCGGTTCAGATTTAGATATAGTCCCCATATATATGTTACCCCCGATTTGAAATTCAAGCGCTGTAGAAACTGTATTTTATATCCGATCAGTAAGAAATTCGGCAGAAAGAGGTTTCTTATTACATGAAGGAATGCCGCAAAATTCGGAGAAAATCAGTTCAGATTTAGATATAGCCCCCATATATATATGTTACCCCCAATTTGACATGTAAGCGCTGTAGAGACTGTGTTTTATATCCGATCAGTACGAAATTCGACAGAAACAGGTTTCTATTTTACATGAATGAGTATTCTAGGAAAATCGATTCAGATTTATATATAACCTCCATATACAGGGTTGCCCATATTCGACGGACCCACGGACTCGTTGGGCCCATTCCAATCGACGAGGCTTGTCCGCAGGCAACAATCTTTGCGTCAATTGAATTTTGTACGGGAACAAATGCAAATCAACGCGAATAATCCATTGTAAAGTGGACCGAGCCATGCCCAACTGCTGAGAACGGCGTTTTTGGGATGTTCTTGGGGACCTCTCAACACTGGCTCGTACGGCAGCGATATTCTCGGCCGATCGCCTTGGTCGACTTTTATTTGGCCTCTTCGGATTAGAAAGAGCCTCACCAGTCGAAAATTTTTCGTATAAACGCTTAATGGTGTTCTTAGAAGGCGCACTTCTCACATTTTTTAATATTTTAAAAGCACGTTGACTTGACTTCTTCTGTTGAATGTAAATTTCAACTATTTCAGAGCGCTCGCGTGGCGTGTATTGTTCCATGGTAAAAATCTGCTTGGACTGACGCTTCAAACGCTGTATGTCATTAAGCGATCTGACATCTCTGTCAAAAGTTATGGCGTTGCCAGATGGGTCCGTCGAATATGGGAGACCCTGTATATGTTCCTCCAGATTTGGTTACAAAGCGCTATAGAAGTTGTACTTTACTTCCGATCATTACAAAGTTCTCCAGAAAGATTTTTCTCAATTTAGGAACGAATATTGCTTAATTTTGCGATTATCGGTTCAAAATACATTTACCAATTATTCCAAATTATTATCGCAATGACCCTTATCGCATTGTTAGGGAGGTGTAGGGTATTATATAGTCGGCCCCGCCCTACTTTCTGCCTTTCCTTACTGGTATTAGTAATAAATTCACTGAATGAAAAAATACCGAATTCAGTGGAAAGTCCAGAAAATAAAAATGTATACTTATAAAATTTCCAAATTCTTGTTTCATTGATATTGCATCACATTATCATATTGCGATTGTATTGGAGTGAGCAGCTGTAATTATAGCATACCGAGCATTTTTGTTCATGTATTTCCTATATAATACTTGCAAGATATATCAAAATATGGGCTGGGCCACGTCCACTGGTCCTATTCCGCCCATTTGAAAGCCAATCACGTAGACTGCTACCAGATACATATACGCAAAAATTCAACACTCTCGCTAACAAAATGAGCAAGATAATTCAATTTTTAAATTTGGCTTATATGGGCGGTGGCCGGCCCATTGGTCAGATCCCGCCAATTTTTGGACCAATCACGTGGACTGTCACCAGATACATATCTACAACATAACAGCACTCTAGATAAAAAATTGTGCAAGTTATATCAATTTCAAAATTTGGCTTATAAGGGCGGAGCCACGCCCATTGGTCCGATCCCGCCCATTTTCTGACCAATTACGTAGAATGCCACCAGATACATATACACAACATTGCAGCACTCCCGATAGCAAATTGTGCAAGATATAAAAAATTCAAAATTTGGTCATTGTGGGCGGGGCCACGCCTATTGGTCCGAACCCGCCCATTTTTGGACCAATCACGTAGATCGCCAACGGATATATATACACAAAATTCCAGGTCTCTCGCTAACAAATTGTGCAAGATATCACATTTTTTAAATTTGGCTTATATGGGCGGTGCCACGCCCATTGGTTCGATCCCGCCCGTTTTTGGATCAATCACGTAGACTGCCACCGTTTACATATACACAAAATTCCAGCACTCTCGCTAACAAATTGTGCAAAATATCTCAATTTCAAAATTTGCCTTATATGGGCGGGGCCACGCCCATTGGTCCGGCCCCGTCCATTTTTTCACCAATTACGTAGAATGCCACCAGATACATATACGCAACATTGCAGCACTCCCGCTAGCAAATTGTGCAAGATATCAAAATTTTGTCTATGTGGGCGGGGCCACGCCCATTGGTCCGATCCCGCCCATTTTTGGACCAATCACGTAGACTGCCACCGTTTACATATACACAAAATTCCAGCACTCTCGCTAACAAATTGTGCAAAATATCTCAATTTCAAAATTTGGCTTATATGGGCGGGGCCACGCCCATTGGTCCGATTCCGCCCATTTTTGGAAAATTCACATAATCTGCCATTAAATGCATACAAACAAAATTTCAGCACTATACCTATAATAGGAGCAGAAATATCGGATTTTTAACATGCGATTTGTATGGGAGGTACCACGCCCCTTTGTCCAATTAATTTTATATATTTCAATATAAACCATCTCGTGAAAATTTAGAATCGAATAAAAAAAAAATCATCCAAATCGCTCCAGCCGTTCTGACGTGATGCCATTACACAGATAGACCGTTTCATTTTTATATATATAGATAATTGCTGAGAATTTGATATTACTTATCGGCATTTATGAAGTCCAAATTTGTATATTTTGTATTGATAATATAAAACATTACTACTATCGATCATCTAATTTTCATCTAATAGATTATTTTTTTAATGGAAATTTTTGTAATACAAAACTGCAAAAGGACTTTAATAGATTCCAATAATTTTTAAATTAAAATGCCTTTTTATATTTTCTGAGCAACTTCTATAAATAATAATACTTCGGATAACTAATTAGAGTTTTTGAAAAAAAATGTTATCTATTAAATAATAATAACCAGCAAATTCCATCAGGAACATAGACTGTGTACATAGATTCTCCAGTTGTCTCTGTTCGCTGATATATCACAGTTCATTGAAAGATTTCCCCGTTTCGTTGAGCTTTGTTCGTTTCCAAGTAGTCTTGGGTCTCCCTCTGTTTCTAGACCCTTGTGTGTTCAACTCTAAAGTCTCGTGGCTGATATTATTATAAGGGTTTCGGAGTTTATGCCCGAGCCATTTATATTTTCTTCTCTTTATTTTTTGTTGATCAAGAGATCACGAGGATAGATCAGCAATAACTGTATGTTAGGTAAATGTTCTAGGTCACCATTTCTATTAAATATACACTTAAATAAGAATTATTTCTTTTAGGAAAATTTCTAGTTTTAAATCTTAGAATGAAAATCTTTACTCAGCCTTTCCAGGGATTTAGGCGATACGGCCTTATATACGAGTTATATCGCTAATGTGAGCACTGTGTTTTAAATATAATCTTCCCATTCTGAATGCCAGACACTAATTGAATGAGACTAGAGATTTAATGTGCAATTCAATAATCACACATATTTCATCAAAGCTAAAGGTAACAATAGTCAAAGTTGAAGGTTAGTTAAATAAAGGCTGGCATCATTTACTATTATAACTCATCTTCTGGGGATTTGTATTGAAAAACTGTGATTAAAATAGGTCAGATTTGTGTTTAATAGTTTTGCTCAAAAAGTTCGTATAATTTTTGAAAATGGTAAAACAAAATATTTTTGCTTTGTTGCCTCGCTTACTTTTGCTACGCATTTAAGCGAAAAATGGCCTTAATGAGAAATGCGGTATTCACTAAGCTGCACAAATGCGCTCTTATCCGAAACACATTCCTGCACAATCAACACTTGAGCGAAATGTTGACGCCGATGAGAATTGCGGTATTCACTTAGCTGCACAAATATGCACTTATCCGATTTACATACTTGTCATACCTTAAGCGAAATGTTGATGCTGCATAAAATTTGATTAAACATGGTAAAAATCATAGCGAAAAAAAAAGTTCGTATAAAATTAGTAATGCAATGTGTCGCCGTATATTTTTTAACTTTTGATTACAGGACATTTAAAATTTCAAGGAAAACATTTTTGAAATATTTTTAATTGCACTTATTACAATGCCATATTAAGTGAAAGGACAGAATTCCTGTTATATATTACAACTTTTGAATAATTTCATTTCATTTTATTTATTAACATCAATACAAAGTTAGCCAATCGGTCAATTATCTATGTATAAAATAACAAAATTTAAAAATTTCCAAGGACGAATTGTATTACAAAATTTGCTTTAAACTTTTATCCTTTATTTTCCTTCAAAGTAGTGGGATTAAAAATCGAGAAAAAAATGTATGTTACAGAGCCTTCTATTATTAACGGAATAAAGAAAGTTAATAGGTATAAAGACAATTATATTAAAATTGTTACACTTGTAATTTTAAAAACCTGTGAAAAGGACAAATGATCATGACATAACGAATTTAGTACATTGTTTTCCTACTAGTGGCCTATATTGCGTACGAATAACGCACGGTGTTATTCATACAACATATTACTTTTAACTGGTAAGGAGACATAATCGGGGGTACTCTCAATTATATAGTCGATCTCAGAGGTCCGTTCTCTGTTTGAGAAACGTAATCAGGACTATCCTCTATTCTAAAGAAGAACTCAGGGGTCTTCGCTATTCGAGAGACCCAATCAGGGGTCTTCTCTATTCGAGAGACCCAATCAGAGGTCTTCTCTATTCAAGAGACGAAGTCGAAGGTCGTTTTAGAGACGTATTCAGGGTTCTGCTTTCTTCTAGCGACAAACTCAGAGGGGGCTCTCTGGCGGAATGAAATTGGGCCACAGGAAAATACACCCCACTATTTTTATGAATATGGGCCCCAAAAAAATACTATCAAACAACAACAATTTTATTTGGGGCTTAATTTCATTTTTTGACTGCTTTTTGGGGTTTAATTTCATTTCTTGTCTGCTTTTTGGGGCTTATTTTCATCTATTAATTTAGAAACATAAAAGATTACGCATAAAAGATTTGCTCCACGTTGCCAACTTTGGATCCTGTCCATAGGAGAAAGTCTTAAACAGAGGCCGAAGGCCGACCGCACAGGAATAGATTTACAATTAGAAAATATGTTTGTATACGTGTATTAATGCGTACTCCCCAGATTTAGGAAGAGAAAATTTCATTTTTTTTGGGGTTTATTGTCATTTCATGCTGTTTTCTTGATTGGGTTGTAATTTCCTAAATCAGTTTTTGTAACGAAAATAGGCCCCAAATTTGGGTCGCACTTTCATTTTCAATTTGGGGTGCATTTTCTTGGGGTCCAACTTCCGGCCGCCGGGGCTCTCTATTCTAAAGATGAACTTAGAGATCGTCCTCCATTCTATAGACAAACTCATATAGTAGACACAAACTTAGAGGTCATCCTCCATTCTTGGGACAAAAATAAAGGTCGACGTAAACAGGGGTTTACTCTCTTCTAAAGACTAACGCAAAGATCGTCCTCTCTTCTAGAGACTAACGCAAAGATCGTCCTCTCTTCTAGAGACGAACTCAGAGCCCGTCCTATATTCTTGAGACGAATTTAGATGTTCATTTCTATTCCAGAAATGAACTTTGAGGTCGCTATCTATTCTGTAGACGAACTCTTTGCATTAAAACTCGAAATGTCTTGTTCAATGAAAGGGGAAAAAACATTATCCTGTATCTCTGTTGTTCTCAAATATAAACTATTTTCAGCAACAAAGATACAAACGACACTTATTAGGATTGCAAATTAAATATCTTGTATTTTTAGAAACACTCCCTAATGTCATTATAATAGTTCTAACTTCTTCTATTCACAAATACATACGTATTTAACATTAACATAGTGTATGTATACTGATTTCAATCTCCCCCCATGACAGACTTAACCCAACTGCAGCCTAAAACTATGCACTGGAAATTGTTTCGGTTTTGTTTGTAAACATATGTATATTTATACTAACCCCACGCATAGCATAGGCAAATACAAATGAACAGACAGACAGACACATGGCTGGGAGTATGTTATTATTTAATTAAATAAATTGTAAAACTCCCATACAAAACAGAAAAAAACGCATTTTATGCTAAAGCCTTTTGTTGTGTGATTGAGTTTTTTTCGCTGTTCCTGTTGGTCACTGTCGATGATTTTGTAAATGTTGGTTTGGTTGGTTTATTTTTAATTTATTTTTAGCGTCATTTGCCATTTAATGCCTCAACACATACAACATACAAACGCATTTAATGCAAATAAAATATTTTATTATTTGATGGTTATAGCAATATTGCTGCTGCTAATTGTTGCCGATGATGGTGCAGTCAATGGTGGTGCTATTGTAGTAGTCTTTGTTCGCAAAATTAGCAAAACTATTAAATTGTGGTTTGCAACATTTTCAACGCTAATAAGCAGCTGTGGTTGCGCCCATTTTATTTTTGGATTTCTGTTAGATGTAGATTGGGGAGTTTAATGAAAATTAGACTTGCACATTTTTAAAAACTTACTTTAATTCTGCAAAATAGATACGTTTATAAGTAATGAGGAAGAGTTCAGAAGTCGGCTTAATTATAGAGGAATACTTTTGAACACAACTTGAGTATAGCGGAAGATCTCATGGGTCGTCTCTAGTAAAGAGTAAGACCTCAGAGGTCGACTCTAGTAAAGAGTAAGACCTCAGATGTCGACTCTAGTATAGAGGAAGACCTCAGAGGTCGACTCTAGTATAGAGGAAGACCTCAGAGGTCGACTCTAGTATAGAGGAAGACCTCAGATGTCGACTCTAGTATAGAGGAAGACCTCAGAGGTCGACTCTAGTATAGAGGAAGACCTCAGAGGTCGACTCTAGTATAGAGGAAGACCTCAGATGTCGACTCTAGTATAGAGGAAGACCTCAGAGGTCGACTCTAGTATAGAGGAAGACCTCAGAGGTCGACTCTAGTGTAGAGGAAGACCTCAGATGTCGACTCTAGTATAGAGGAAGACCTCAGAGGTCGACTCTAGTATAGAGGAAGACCTCAGAGGTCGACTCTAGTATAGAGGAAGACCTCAGATGTCGACTCTAGTATAGAGGAAGACCTCAGAGGTCGACTCTAGTATAGAGGAAGACCTCAGATGTCGACTCTAGTATAGAGGAAGACCTCAGAGGTCGACTCTAGTATAGAGGAAGACGTCAGAGGTCGACTCTAGTATAGAGGAAGACCTCAGAGGTCGACTCTAGTATAGAGGAAGACCTCAGAGGTCGACTCTAGTATAGAGGAAGACCTCAGAGGTCAACTCTAGTATAGAGGAAGACCTCAGAGGTCGACTCTAGTATAGAGGACGACCTCAGAGGTCGACTCTAGTATAGAGGAAGACCTCAGAGGTCGACTCTAGTATAGAAGAAGGCCTCAGATGTCGACTCTAGTATAGAGTAAGACCTCAGATGTCGACTCTAGTATAAAGGCAGACCTCAGAGGTCGACTCTAGTGTATAGGAAGAATTCAGAGGTCGACTCTAGTATAAAGGAAGACCTCAGAGGTCGACTCTAGTATAGAATAAGACCTCAGATGTCGACTCTAGTATAGAGGAATACCTCAAAGGTCGACTGTAGCATAGAGGAAGACCTCAGAGGTCGACTCTTGTATAGAGGAAGACCTCAGAGGTCGACTCTAGTATAGAGGAAGACCTCAGAGGTCGACTCTAGTATAGAGGAAGACCTCAGAGGTCGACTCTAGTATAGAGGAAGACCTCAGAGGTCGATTCTAGTATAGAAGAAGGCCTCAGATGTCGACTCTAGTATAGAGTAAGACCTCAGATGTCGACTCTGGTATAAAGGCAGACCTCAGAGGTCATCACCAGTATAGAGGAAGACGTCAGATGTCGTCTATAGTATAGAGGAAGGCCTCAGAGGTCGTCTCTAGTATAGAGGAAGACTTCTGAGGTCGGCTCTAGTATAGAGGAAGACCTCAGATGTCGACTATAGTATGGAGGAAGTCCTCAGAGGTCGACTCTAGTATAGAGAAAGATCTCATAGGTCATCACCAGTATAGAGGAAGAGGAAGACCTCAGAGGTCGACTCTAGTATGGAGGAAGTCCTCAGAGGTCGACTCTAGTATAGAGGAAGATCGCACAGGTCATCACTAGTATAGAGGAAGACCTTAAAGGTCAACTCCAGTATAGAGGAAGACGGATTATGGGGATTTCGATATAGGAATTCATGTCACCAAACAAAAATTTTTTTTGTTTTTCAGTAAATATTTACCTCTTATAAAATGGGAACTGACAATGGCAAAAATTAATTATGTTATCTTCTTAAAAGTGCTATAAATTATCCCATGTCGTTGATGTAAGTACTTTAACATATAAGAACTTATTCTATTCATTTGCTGATACTCATCCTATCGCTTCATTATATTCCAATATTCACACCCAATTTACATTTTGTCTGCAGTATCGATCCTTCGTTACCTCCGATATTTTAACTTAATTGCAAAAACATATCGCCGTCATTGAAATATGTACGAATTTGTTGCTACTGCCGCTGCTGCTGTTGCTGCCGGCCGACCGTCTATCTGTCTGTCTTTCTGTCATTGAACATTTGTTAACGTTTGCATATTTTTCCAGCAATTGTCTGACCATTCAGGCGTAAATGAGATTTTAAACGACTCTGTTGTAGGTTTGTACTTATGGCATGTACGACGAGAGTATATTATTCTTTTTTTGGGGCCCCAATTCACTACACATATGTATGTGATTATTGGTATTGTTAATGCCATAGCATGAGTGGGGTGATGGTTTGATGTAGGAAGGGAGGAGGAGAATTATTATCTAAAGGACAAAAGGATCATAACGTATAGTGCAACTGACTATAAGTAGAACATGCTTGTACAGGAAACCGTTGCCTGCAAACGACAGTCAATCATCGTCGCTGTGGAACGAGCGTACGAACGAACGAAGGTACATACGTAAGTAAGTTGCGAAGAGTTAAATGTTTTACGAAATGCACTCGAATTTATGTATTTACAAGTGTATTTGCAATGCTTTTAATGTAATGAGATATATTATCATAATAACAACTTAAAAGGCATCATTTTCATCATTTTGAGAGAGGGAGATGTACTATTGCACACTATGAGTTTGGCTTGTGGAGAGACGTAACGACAGAGAGAGAGAGAGGGGAGCCGAGCAAAATCATGATAGGACTAAGATGGGAATACATACATTCATATATAAATGTATAAACATCATCCTCGTCGTCATCGTCATCGTCCTCGCCCTCAATGATATCTTTATAATCAATTCAATTTCATATACAAACAATTATGTTCAGTTAAAGGCATCTTTACATCATTTTGGGCATCAAAGGAAACACGTACATCTTGTCATTTTATTACATACTACGTACATAGGTAGTATATATACCTACACAGAGAGAAAAGTGGGCTTCATTTAAAAATTTGAGCCAAAAGACGTCCTAAATTATCACAATTTCCTTAATATTTGTATGTAAGTATTTAAGATTAAAATTAGATTGTCTTTATTTTAAGTATGAAATCTAGTTACTTTAAAGATTAGGACGTCTTTGGCTCAAATCTTTAAATGAAGCCAGTTTTTTCTCTCTGTGTATGTGAATGCTTATACATATAAAGATTTATATTGAGTTGTTATACTCCTGTACATAAATTTCAAGTTAAATTTAACATACTTATACACTTTTATTATCATGTCAATGTGTATAGTAAAGTACTTATTTGCCTTCGGATTCACAAGCAATTTTGTGAGAATTTGTGGTCACATCTCATGTACAATATTGAGTAAAATTAGAGGGAAAGCAAACAGAAGTAAGTCTAATAGAGTGTTTCTAGTGCAATAAATAAAAAATTAGTAAATACGGCGTTAATTTCGCACATGCCGAATCGTATATGTATATCCTCCACTATGGATGGCGGGACTTTTGTATGGGGGCCATATCAAAAAATGCACCTATAGCGACCATTGTTTGTATAAAGAGTTCCGGGTATAACTAAACTTATGTTAACAAATTTCAGACTTTGTTTCTATGGCGTTACAATAAAAACGTTGAAATATTTTGTTTCTGTGGCGTTTATATATCAAAAAATTGGTCTATCACGATCGTTGTGAATATTAAAATTGCCAATTTTCAGCCCGATCAGCTGACATTTGAAGTGAGATCGGCGAGATTATACTCGTATGTATGGGAGCTACATCAAAACATTATGTCAACATTTTTTTCGCAATATTTTGTACGATATCTTTGACACCTCTAATGGGATGAATAAAATACATTAGAAGAAGATGAAGGCTACTTTATATAGGTTTATTTAAAGCTTTCCTGGGCCCATTGGGATAAATGGTTCTCGAGCTATGCTAAAATATGTGGTTCGACATCTATTTTTTAGATGTTTATCTATCCACTAATATATCACATAGCTCTTAAAGGAGCAGAACCTAAGCTTTGGTCGCAGCAAACAAAAATAAAAAAAAACTCGTATATAGTTTTTTAAGATATATTTTTTTTACTTTTTAATTTTTTTTTTTGAATATTGAAGGAACATCTATCGAAAACACTTTGGGTAAAATTTTCTATATACAATAGGTAAGAAAACACTAGCACGCACGTAACAGCGTCTCCTCTGCAAGCAGTCATAGTCAGCAAAGTTCAGCGCATCACTGGTGGGTCGAGAACTTGCACTAACATGTTTTTTTTTGTTGCGCTGGAGATGTGGAATCTTTAGAAAGATATATGCTTCAGCCGTTCCGAAAAACATGCACGATTCTTACGTACTAAACCACACCCCCCTCTGCGACCATCACTCCTTCACGGAACTGCTGTGAAGTATTACTTCGTGAAGGATGGCTAGCTATCTACTGCACTCTAAATCTATTTACTGCACTCTAAATCATATTGATTTCTGCATTTCTCGGTATATTATCTACTCTGCTCTATGATTGTGTTTCTCACTAATTCGGATATATTTCGCCATGTATCATCGCTTTGTAACATGTATTCGATCACGTTCGAATGTTCGATTGTAGGTACGCCTTCTCTGTCGAACCTACTAGGGCAGAGGAATATGACGTGATTTGCGTCTTCTTCCGCCTCCACACAGTTTGGCACATATGCGAGCTATCGTGTCCAAATCTGTGCAGATATTTCCGGAAGGCACCATGGACTGTTAGGAACTGCGTGAGGTTGTAGTTCGTATCACCGTGTCGTATGTTAAACCATACACTTATGGTAGCTATAAGGAGATGTGTCCATCTGTCCTTTGCAGATGAATCCCAGCGAGTGGCGATCGATGAGGAACGATCTTCCTTGGCAAATTCTGCTCTCTGCTGTTTATTCTGTGGTTTTCTAGTATATATCCGTTTCTTCTCGGAGGCTGCTATGTCGATTGGAATGAGACCAGCGACTACACCTGTGCATCTTCCGATATGGTTCGATAACCGGAGATAATGCGAAAACAGTTTAGTCAGTATGTAGTCATCAGCTTCTTCCTACAGGATTCTACTCTCAAAGCATCCGCATAGCATACGGGAGAAGCATAAAAGATCGCAGAGTTTACTACGGTGGCATTCTTGCCAGGGATGCTTGTGCAGCTTTCTCGCTTACGTACTCAATTTGACCCTTGAACGTCAGCCTGTTGTCTATCATAACTCCCAAATATTTGAGTGAACGACTTGATCTGATAACCTTATCTCCAACGATCACATTAATGTATTCCGTTGTTTTCCGGCTTGTGAAGTGCCTCCGTTTTGTGAGCAGCTAGTTTTAGATGTGCTGACTTGAGCCAGTTTTGTACTTGTTTGATGACCGTGTTAGTGGCTGCTTCTACGTTTCTGATAGGTTTCGCTATCGTGATGATGTCATCTGCAAAGCCTATAATATTAACACCGTTCGGGAGGGGGAGTCTCAGCACTTCATCGTACATAATGTTCCACAACAGCGGACCCAGGACTGATAACTAACATGCTTGCATGGTAGACCCTGTGCATGCGCTGTTGCATGAGCGTAAAGCCCGTGCTTGTATATAATTATTTTGCCGCGCACCCAACTGTGCCCCGCAAGTAGCCTTAGGGAATTGTCACTCTGGTCAGAAAACGGCTACGGGACATACCTTAGATAAACTTTGCAAGACTATGAAATACCTTACACGCTCCAGTGAAATCGGAATATCTGTGGACATGCCTTTGGCGACCTTCGGCGACTAGTCGGGAACTGCATACATTTCAGACTGAACTGCATAAACTCTAAACTCACCAAAGCCCTGCTTTAGTTAGCGAAACTGAGACCGGAGGTGTCAATTATAGTGTCTGCCATGACAGGTGGTCTTATGACATGACTTTTGCGGAAGATATGAAGGAAAAGGAGAGGAGAACACCTTCTACACTAAGTTCTCATATCTTTAGGCAGTTGACAAACTTGGCTGATGTTAAAATCCGCCAACTATTGATGTTTCTAGGCAATCAAATTAGTTAAACGGGACGGGCTTTTCCTAAAGTCCCTGTGGTAGCACAAAAGACTGCCAGTGTGGTAGTGTTTACCAGCAGAAATCTTAGTTAGTAGAAAGGTTGCAGACTTCTTATCTTCCTTAACTTAAAAACTGTCCTCGATTGTCGCAGATCTCTTAACGAGATTGCTTAACAGTTCATTATTCACCTGATTATGGTATCGGGCCAAAGGATCATACCAGGGAACTGCAACGCAGATGAACTTGCAAGACTAAGAGCTACCTTCGCACACGCTGCAGGAGAACCGACAAGCTCTTCTTGAGAGATAGTGCCTTTGAGGCAAGAAATGAGAGGTGGTCACTGTAAGGAAATTCATACATTCCAGATTGATGTGACCCTGTCTAAACTCTAAATGCACCAAAGCCCTGCGCTTGTATCGATACCGAGCCCGGCCGTCGCATTTATAAGGTCTGTCATGTCAGGTCACTGCCTAACTTGCAAAACTATGAACCTTACACGCTCCAGGGAAACTGGAATATGTGGAGATGCCTCTGTCCACCTGCAAGCTCTTCTTGAGTGATAGTGCCCTTAAGGCAAAAAATGGCAGGTGGTCACAAGTCAGGAACTGCATAAATTCCAGACTGATGTGGCCTGCTTAAACTCTAAACGCACTAACGCCCTGCTGCCGTTATCGAGACCGAGACCTAACTTCTCACTTATCGTGTGTCATGACGGGTCACTGCCTTATTGGCCGGCACGCAGATATATTGAAGGCCTTGCGAAATGACTTTTGCAGAAGCTAAGGATACAAAGAGAAGGATGAATCTGTGGAACATCCTCTGTGTCTGTGCTGCGCTCTCTCTGGAAGGGACACGGCTATCATTTCTTTGGGAACTTCAGACAATTGTGAAGAATAATTAACGCGGAAATTTGTTATGTGTTACTATTTTATCCGAATAGAATGGAATTACATTTTTACCGCAAGTGGTACGAACTTTCTGAGGTATACAAATGGGTTTAAGAGTATTTTTTTTAATATATTATATGGCGTTATATTCTTTGAAGGATAAAACGACTAAGAGTACACATACTTTGTGAGTAATCTAATATGGAGTTTGGTACTTTGTGTGTTAGTTGGCGTGTGAAAGTTAATCTAAAATATCGAATTTGAAGACATTTGATTTTCACATGAATTTGAAAGTTTTTGATATTCTAAAAAAAAATTTCCCAAATCTGCAACATTTTTATTCGTTGTATTTTGGTCTTCAAAACTCAAACAAGTGATTCTGGTGAAAGGTATCTATAACATCCTCTCTTTGCCTCTCTTTCATTTATACACCACTTATCCTACTTGGCATTTTGACTAACCAAGCTTGTGTCTTTTGGCAGTTTTTTTTTTCTCTACCATCAAGCCAATTATGTTTAGTTTACGTAGAAAGCTATATTGTTGGTTTAATTTCATTTCAAACCTGATGTTGTGTAAAATTTTAATTAAAATGTTAATACGGTAAATTTAATTGGAAATATTGAAAATTTGTTTTCTCGCCAGGCATTACTGGGCTAAAAACATAAAAACCTCGGGCAGTTTGGCATAAAGAAAATTATTTTTTATAGTGTAAAATTGATATTAATACTATTAAACATATATAAATACTGCTAAAAATGAACAAAAGTATTCTTGCAAAATGTGTAATAAAAAGTAACAGTTATTTTTGTCCTTTTCGCCTTTGACCAAAAACTGAATTAAACTGGAATTTCAGTTACGCCACATCAAACGAAATACTCAATGTCCTTTTTAATCCTTTGACCAGCTACCAGCTGCTAAGCCAAGACATGTGCGCTTTTTTCCATTCTTGCATCCATCCATCGTTTGTCTTTCGGTTTGTGTTTTAGCCTTTAATTTATGCATTTCGCTTGACATCACTATCAAAATGGCTAATAAGTCCAGCAGTTGTTTTTTCGCTGATCGACCAAATGGCAAAGGAGCAGTGAAAAAACCCCAAAGGACTATGGGAAGTGGAAATGAAAATAGCTGCGGATGAGCTAATACTACAACTCCATTAGCGATGAGAAACGGAAAAATAAGAAAAAAACAACAAAACCTTAGTGGATATATTCTTTTAGCACTTATTGACAGAGAAAAAGGAAACGGAAACGGCGAGCATAGCTTTGCTCGTATTCACAAGACAAAACTAGTGGCGAGGAGCGAATGAATTTCTCAGTCACATGTGTGTTGCATTTCAAAAATTCACACGTTTTCAAAGCTGTGAATTGTAAATATCATCAGTGTAGATACACTTAACATCTGATACCTCTGAAATAGGACGAAGGAAATTCTGGAGGCAAATTCTTCTTAGAAAAAGTTCAGCTCAAATATTCGTATCTAAAACGAAAGTTATGGTATTTAAAACTAAAAAGCAAGTAAAAAAGTCCAGTCAGGTGAACCGACTTATGAAACCCCCCACCTTTAGTCCCAACAAAATATTCGTAAATTTATTTATTTTTTTGTTTTGAAGTAATTATTATCAATATAAATTGCATTTAGTATCTTTAATGTACTGGCATTAAAGTTATAAGCTGCTAACTGTTGTTGCAAAATTATTCATTTGTGTGGGAGATACCAAAAGTAGCGTGCCAATAACGCCCACTTTTTTCTGAGCTCTAGGTACTATAAAAGCATTACACTGAAGAAAATTTCAATTATTTGTACGCAATGGTATTAAAGTTATAAGCTGTTAATTTTTTTTGGTTCAAAATGGTCCATTTGTGCGGGAGGTACCAGAAGGTACCAAAACCAATGACGGCCAATTTGAAGTCAACCAGTTACTCCTTTCGATAGTTATCGTGCGCACCAGCCAGCAGATATACAGACACACAGCCAGACAGACGGACGGACGGATGGACATTGCTCAAATTACTTAGAATGACCCAAATCGAATTTCCGCCAAACAAAGTTGGGGTCTTAGGTTCTCCTTCGATGTGTTACACTTTTGGCTCGTAGCAAATGATATATACCCTCTTCTCTAAGGTGAGGGGATAAAGATTTAGTTACAAAATGTTTACATCTAATAAATGTGTGTATTATAATTTAATCCTCAATATTTTTATTTTATTTTTAAAAAATAATAAAAGGAATCTATAAAGTAAGGTAGGTTTTTTTGCATAAGTTTATATATAGTTGGTTTACTTTTTTTTTTACAAAATGTTTACATCTAATAAATATGTGTATTATAATTCAATCCTCAACTTTTATTTTATTTATATATTTTATATTTTTTTATTTTTTTTTATTTTCAGGATTTTGATATACAGAACTTTGATCATATGTCGAGAGCCAGTGTTGTTGTCGTTTGATGTGTGGATAATTGAGAAGCAAAGTTTTATAAATTACAAATTATGTGTGCAAAATGCACTTCAAAAATGTATCCTCGATAAAAAAAAAATTATCCCGCATAATTTCGACATGCTAAATCGAATGGAATTAGCAGTTTTCTCCTGCGACTTCGCGTTTTCGAGATATTTAGCCACAAAGTTTGCTGGGTAAACAAAGAGGTTAGTAAATTCAAATACAATTTTAGTATAGAAAACTTCGGAATAGATGTTCCATGTCAAAGAATAAAAGAAAGGAGACACTTCAATAAGTCTCTGAATATATCCCACCAAAAATAATGATATATCAAAAGTAATAGAAATCGATGGATTTTTGGATAATGTATTGAAAAAATATTCCTTGTAAAAAATCACTATGGGTCCCCACTATTGTGGCAACGCAGTGTTTTTTTTTTTAAATATCGCATTTATCCACAAAGTTTGCTGGGAAAAGGAAGGGTTAGTAAATTCAGGAACCATTTGAGTATAGAAAGCTTCGGAATGGAAGTTCCATGTCAATGATCGAAAGAAAGGAGACACTTCAAGAAGTGTTCTCCCAAAACACCCGACACCCCCGTTCAATCCATTATGCCTGAAAATCTTCCTCCACAAACATTGATTTATCTAAAGTCGTGGAAATCGATGGATTTTTTTGGTGATCTATTCTCCAAAAATTTTCGAGGAATTGAATTCAGAAACAAATTTTCCAGGGATTTGGCAGCAGCCTGACAATCAGGGAAAATATTGATACCGACTTTAGTCAGAACATTAAGACATCAGTCATTCTGCTACCTCTTTAAAACACTGCAGTGATTAGTCAGTCTTTCAATTTCTGTAAAGAAATTAACCTATATCCAATGTCCTGGAAGAGCGTGATACGTCTTGACCAAAAATTTTAATTGTTATTACCGGTATGTATGGTTGTTTGTTATCGTTCACTCGTGACGGTTTTCGTGTTTATTGTTGTTTTATGTTTGTGGGTCACTGAATCTCAATGACTGTGTGTTTGTCCGGAGCGGCGTCACGACGGTGACCGGTGAGTCATCCGTGAAGATGACTGTGTTAATTGTTGTCCTTGTACGTTGTTCATTATTTGTTTAGTTGTCGTTTGAACACAAATTTTGAACTATAGGCCACCAGTCCCGGACCTTTTTTGGAGGTCCAACTGGTATTAGTTTCGACTAAGAAGTCTGACTGGAGACTATAATCTGGTACCACGGGAGCCAGGAGCCCCTGGAACTTCGGTTCCAGCTTGGCTGTTGGTGTGACCCCTTGGGGATCATTTCGTGGCGGCTGTGGTTTGGACCCAAATCGCGGGGAGAGCGTAAGCTCGATGTGGAGTTGCATTTCAACCGGGTGCCATGACCCATAGAATGGAAGGAGTTTTAGGTAGACTCCGCCCTTAAACCAAAAACATGAAGTCGAATGTGTGGGGGGGCGTTGGTAGACGCATTGTATTCACCCTGTGTTAACAGCACAGTGCGGTAAGGCCATTTATGGCCGTGTTTAAAGTGTTAAACACTCGACCTATATGTCCTTTTACAGGTATACGGCGCTGACACAGCCATTTTTACTATTTCCAGACTGTTGCTTTAACGTTAAACTTCCTGCCTAGTAAAATACCTAAGTATTTTGCACATTCAGAGAAGGGAATTTGAATACCAACCAAGGAAACATGTGAAACAGTTGCTAGCTTTTATCTCCTTCTTAATAGAACTAGTTCTTTCTTGGTCGAGTTCATACCAAGACCATTATACGGTTATACGAAGGATATGTTGAAGACTAAGAGAACTCGGAAACTACCATTTAACCGCTGTGGCAACTACATTGACACTCATCTTCCCCATAGAAGGCAGAATATTATTCATGAAACAAAAATCCAAAGCAGAAGAGACAGGCCACATAGGTCTATGTTTTGATACAGATCCCACTTTAAAGGAGCCTTCCGATATGACTTCAACCGATATGATAAAATTTATCACATTATGCGTGTTTTCCAGCAAAACCTATCCATCTAAGACCATAAGTATGTTCGGCGGAAATCCGGTTTAGGATATTTTAGGTCATTTGAGCAAAAGAATGATCCAGCTGTCCATTCTACTACAAGGGGCGACCCCCGTGTTCGACTCTACTATAGGACACGACCTCAGTGGTCGACACTACTGTATAGGACGACCTCAGTAGTCTACTGTGCTATAGAGGACGACTTCAGTGGTCCACTCTACTATCGAGAACGATCTCAGTGATCGAAACGACTACAGACGACAACTTTAGTTGTTACTCTACTATAGAGGATGATCTCTGCATTAACTGTTGATTAAAAAGTATTTAATTTATTAATTTCCCTTGATATCACAAAAAACATAAACAAAATACTTAGAATATTTTTTTTTTAATTTTTATTCATTTCGTTTTTAGATCTAAAAAATTTTTATACATAAATTCGTAAAATTTTTAACTTATTGTAAAAAAATTTTAAAAAATATGACTAAACACTAAGAATTACATTTAATATAAAAAACATACTTTATACAAAATATTAAACATAAACTAAATTAAAAAAGGACTCTTAAAATAAAAAAATAGCAATTTCCATCGTCACTTGAAGACAGAAATTGTGCTATTTTGATCCTATACTTAAGTCCTTTGTTAAAGTTACTTACAACTGTGACAAAGACATCATCAAATGAACCAAAAAAAATTTATGTATGTATATTACAAATATCACAATGGTAATAAAAGGGAATGTGTTGTTGTATGGTACAAAAATAAACTAAAATATTATATAAAACAAAGTAAAAAGAGAACAGTAGTTGTAAAGGACATGGAAATGCTTGGCATTAAGAGGGAATTAAAATAAAAATTAAAATGTTAACGTTAAACCACTTTAAAATTTTTCAATAAAAATAAAATCCAAAATAATGACAGGATATGCATTTATGTTACGGTTTTGTTTTTAATAAGCCTTCAGAATAAAATTGTGAAGGGGGAAGGTTAGACAAGCAACCGATATGGCATTCTATGTATATGTTAATAATATGTTTAATTAGAATTTTTTCTCCTAGGTTTGTTGGTTGACTTTCCCTCCCCCACTCGCCGCCTATACGGCATTTTAATATAAGTATTTCTCACTGTTGATTTGTTTCGAAGTGGGGATTTTCATTTTAACGTTAAATGACATTATTGTTATTGTTTAATATGTAGTACAAACAAAAATCATGATTTTTTTAATTAATT
Organism: Eudasyphora cyanicolor; assembly: GCA_963930755.1. Lineage (NCBI taxonomy): Eukaryota > Metazoa > Arthropoda > Insecta > Diptera > Muscidae > Eudasyphora > Eudasyphora cyanicolor. The sequence continues at coordinate 7,684,689 of OZ005735.1, read as the reverse complement.
TTAATTATTTGTAATATAATTCTGGTGCATAACTGTCATTATTGGACATGACACACATTTTTTGTGTTCACACACTTTTAATAAATATTTAACAATCATGGATTGTTGCTACACCGACCCGACCGACTGACAATAGCAGCTGGCAATCGACCGTTTAATCCCTCACATGCACATGACAGCTGGCGAAATGTCATTTAAGTACTTAACATTTAATACTCAATTCATTGCAACGGATATTTTTTCTTTCTCAATAACAATAACAAAAAATGCATAAAATCAAACTAAACGTAATAAATAAACTTAATAAAACTACAGACTCTCAAAAAAGGGAGGGGTGGGGAAAGAGAAATAAGGACAAAGCTTTCTCGTCCATTTTCTGATTTCTCCTCAATGCTGATTTGAGAGTCATATCAAGAGTTAAAATTGAACTCTCCCTCTCGGCTATTTACATTTGTCTCCCATGAGTGACTTCCGTATAGTACAACGTATCGATTACCTTCCTCAGGTTCGCCTACATTTTCTCATGTTTGCCATTTTCCACTTTCCAATCTGGTTCGAATGCCTCATTGGTGCGTTGCATATCCAAAGCTGCTGTCGCATGATTTTTATTTCGACTAATTTGCTCGGAATTACGGATGCCATACACAAAGTAGATGAAATAACCGACAGCTACCCAGATCAAGAACCGTACCCAGGTACCCAAATCCAATTGGAACATCAAATATAAATTGGCAAAGACACTGAGGCAAGGTATGACTGGCACCAGAGGTACCTTAAAGGTTAACTCTATTGTGGACACTGGTTGAAAGCCAATTATAACGATGATAAGAATTAAAATAGCTCCCAAAACACTCAAGGAAATTATACTGTCGGTGGAGCCGAATTCGAAGATTTTATCCATACTACACCAGAGTATGCAAAATACGCCAAAAAGCACAACTCCAATTTTGGTAATGGCAGAACTTAAAACATTTGGCACGCGGTACGAGTTGCCATTGAAGAATTGCTTGATCACTGTGGGTACACGAATGGTCACCTCTCGGCCGGACATATCTTCGTCTTGATAGCGCAAGACCAACACGCAAACCGCTACAATACTATAGGCCAAGAGAGTACCAATAGACATCATGTCAATCAATTGATCCAAGTTGAAGAGTAGGGCCATAATTGCTGAAAGAGATAGACAAGACAAATCGATTACATTTTCACCATTTCCGGTTATCCTATCCGCGAGAAATAACTTATAACTATAGCTGTATTCGAAAAAAAAACTAATGCTTAGCTCTAATCAGAGATGGAGAAAATTGGGGGTTAATGTTATGTTGAAGTTAAGTTCATTAAATGTTGTTGTTTTATCCTCAAGAGATGAAATATATTAATTTTAAAGGTCTGAAATATTTCTGTGAAGTATTTCTTAATGAGTGTTGTCTTATAAATGAGAAAAATACCTCTTCTATCTGACGTATATCTCTTTTAGCTGAGATAAGTATTTCTTTTATCTAAGATAAATATTTCATCTTGTGATAGAAATACCTCAATATGACAGAAATGAGGCTATTAAATATCGGCCCAATAATTATGAATAATTACCCAAAAATCCATAAGAAAATTGGCTATATAAATCATATTAAAAATAACCCTAAAAATTGGTCTATAATTTAAAATTTTTGGGCACACTGTAGTATAATAACATTCTGCATTTGTTTGTAACACCCAAAATCAGAAGAAATAGACCCACCATTTATTATACCGATCACTTTCTGAGTTGATGTATTCTTAAAATCAATGCACAGGTCGCAATTATGGTAGGAGAAATACTTCTTAATACTTCTTAAATTTTGAGTTAAGACACTTTCAAGATCTGTATGCTGTATACTTACATGCCAAAATACCCGAACAAATTGTAGCAAACAAAGGGGTCTTCGTATAGTTGTTAACCTTGGACAGCTTCTTGAAAATGATACCATCATTTCCCATGGCATACAGGACACGGGGTAGGGGGAACATGGCACCCAATAAGCTGGTGCACAATGCAAAAATTGCACCAATGGTAACAATCCATTTAATGGTGAACCAACCAATACTCTCAAAGGCTTCGGGGAAGGGAGCATTTTCATTCTGCAATGTTTTGTACCAACAAATATGTGTAATTCACATTATGTAAAAGTAAAAAATTAGTGCGAACTTACCTGAGCATAATAGGGCAACATCATGGTCAAGACAGTCGAAACACCAAAGTACGAAAGGAAAATGATGATTAGCGATATGACAATGGCCAATGGGATATTACGTTTGGGATTGATGGCCTCTTCGCCGGTGGTGGCAATACAATCGAAACCCACAAAACCAAAGAAACACTTGGCAGCTCCAGCCATGACACCCGCCACTCCATAAGGCATAAAACCACCTTTACCAAATCCATCAGGGACTTCAGATTCAGGGATAGACCAGTTTGCGGGATCGGCTAAAATTAAGAAGACATAATTATTAAAAACTGCCTAAATATATTTTCGAAAATATTTTTTGGTCTTACCATTCATGCCTCCAGCAATCAAAACAATCAAAATTGTAACAATATTAACACTTGTGAAAATATTATTGAGGAAACTGGATTCCTTAACACCAAATGCCAAAATACAGGTCAACAAGAGAACCATACCAAAAGCCAAGAAGTCGGGATAATCGCCCAAGAAGCCGACATTAATAGGCAAGGCCTCGGTCAAGGTTTTCGACATGTTTTTATCAATTAAAGAATCAAAGTAGCCACTTAAACCTCGAGCCACCGAAGCGGTACCTAAGATAGCAATCAGAAAAATAAATATAAAAGATAACTTGAAATACATATATATTTTGGACGACAATCTGATAACTTACCTATCACATACTCCAAAATTAAATTCCACCCAATGGTGAATGCCACAAATTCTCCAATTGTCACGTAACTGTAAACATAGGCACTACCGGCCTTGGGTACTCGAGCTGCAAATTCAGCATAGCAGATGCCAGCAAACGCTGATGCCACTGCAGCAATGAGGAAGGAAAGTGTAACCGCAGGACCGGCGATGTTGTATGCCACTGAACCAGCCAGTACGTATACGCCCAGACCAAGAGTACTTCCCACACCCAAAGCTGTTAAATCGACCAGACTGAGGACACGGGCCAATTGTGATTCACTTTCATTAACATCATCGGTTTTTCGCCGAGTCAAAGCCTTCCAAAGATTAACCATGATTTATGCGGAGAACGAGTTTTTTTGGTATTTGTTAAAAGTAATATCTTTTTTTTCTTTTGATTTTATTAATCTGCAAAAAAAGTAGAAAATTAAAGTTGTTTGATTAACACTTGATACTTTTAAGTTAATTTTAGAATAACTATATTCAGTTGAGCGCCCCAGTAGGTGAGTTGGTAGCATGCTCGCCCATGAGTTTTGAGGTCGTGGGTTCGATTCCCACCAGAGCTTCTGGTCTGTCGCTGCTAAATCTAGACACATGGTCTTTTGTAAACCGGCTTTTCCCTGGACCGTAAAATCAGAATATAAATTTTCGTAGTATTGCAATTCATATACTTATAAATAAGTAGATTTGTTTTCACATTTAATTATGCATTTTGTAACATGAGAAAAGTATATAGGAAAATTATATTTGCATTGTTTTATTAGCATTGGTTAAATTGTAGTCATTGGTTAAAATGCTTACTCTATTGCATACGATGTAAGCAATAAAAAAAATACACGTATGCTCCTTGGACAGTGAGCAATATGGAAAGCGGAATTAGTCTCTTCAATATCCTTAACCTGTCTTGAGATGTACAAAAATCTGTCTTTTTATAGAACTCTCAATCGTTTGATCGTGGTTCATGACCGAAGAAGAAATGCCGAGGAGATATAGTAGTTGATGACGAATACTCTTTTTGCTAACGGTCCATAAAAAGTTCAACATTATCTCGTGAGTTCTATGAAGAACCAAAGTAGAACCTTCAATATCCTTAATCTCTCGTGAGTGAGACCTGACTTCGTCCTCCAATATCCGTAAACCGAACATAACTGCCGATTGTTGTACTATTTTACTCGTAAGCCCTATATTACTATCTCCTTACCATACGTTCTTTCCCATGATCCGCAATCCGTAAATCCTGTTGAAGTTTCTTTGTGGTCTGTCCGCAATATTGTACTCCTGAATATGATATTTTAGTCGTGAACCGCATGGGAGGCCCGAAATTATTTCCCCTATATTATATTTTCTCGTGAGGCTATAGTTCCTCTCTATATTTCTTCCCTCGTGTGTTTTACGGAAGAATCGGCACCGTCTCGTCAACTTATGTTCGAGACGTTTTTACTTGTGAGCCGTGTTGAAGATCCTCCCCGCTATACATATTACTTTATTCGTGAGTCATAAAAAAATCCATCTTATTTAATAGCTATTTTAGGCATCAGTCGTATGGGTGTACCTATAGTAGTCTTGTTGTTTTCGTTCACCACTCGTGAGTGGCAGATGAGTTCTCACCTGTTTTCCTCTCTATGGTTTATTACGAGATAACTTTATTGACGGGCCAATGGGGTCTTCGTACTATAATTCCTTTATCATGACCCGTTTTAAAACGGATTCAATTTCCCCATGACTCGACTTAGTCTCTTCAATGTCCTGCAAACATTTTCTATCGCGGAAGTAACTAAGACGTCACTACAATAAGCTGAAAATCATCGCGGGCGATATCGTTTTCATACCTAAGTAGTGACTCCTGTCGGCAAGAATGTGTCACTTCTGCGATACACGCAAAAAGGAACTATTTAGTGACTTCCACAAGTAAAGTAATAAACTTCGTATGCCATGAGAGAATAACTACTATTAGTTAGTTCAGAAGATACAATTTCAGTAGTTATGTATTTTCTTGAGAAAAGCTATAGTGTGCGCAAAGGAAAACGTATGTATATCTGCCTGAGCTGGGGTTTGAACTGCAGACCTTCTTCGGTAAACTATCGAAATATTATCTACATAAAGTGTCGAAATAGTTATTTTTTCAAAGAAGTGAGAACTGCTTTTCCTAATGTTATCAGGGATATGTGATACCACGGGAGCCCTTAATACTATCACTAGAATACCTCTCGTTGACCAATATTGAATATGCATTATTTCTGAAATTATCACTCACTGTACCTACAGCTATATACATTTTGGTCACGACACCCAGCAACAAGCTTAAACAAGAAAGGGGCCCGAAGTCTATGAAAATTTGTTTTTTTTAAATAACAAATTCTAATATTTTTAACCCACGAGCATACTGCAGAAATTGAAAAAAGTCAATACAAAAGTTATTTTCACAAAACAAATAAAATGTTTACTCCAACATTGTGCGAAGCTCTAACCGTCACTATGAATACAACTAAAAAACTGTGTAGCTGTGGGTCACTGCCACAGCAAACTTATAAATTCATGACGCAACGCATACGCTCAATAAAACGTAATATGCCGGAATATGTAAAGTTGTCGTATGGGAAGTGTAGACCTGAACCGAATCTGGATTTTATGTCAAGTAAGGGCTAACCGGAAATATGACTAACAAATCAAAGCTTTGCATTTAAATTGTGATTTTAAAAAATGGTTCGTTATAACAACTTTTTGACATCATATCTATGACAGAATTCTCAATGCGTCAATATATAACGGGTCTTTTTTTAGCTGCTTGAGAACTTTCGATATCAATATTGACAGCTGATAATGTCACACTGTGTTGACAGTTCTGTTCAGTAATGTTTGGCAAGTCATCATGAATCGCTTAACGATAGAACAACTAATATCTAGTAAAAATGGGGCATATCGGTCCATGTTTTGTTATTGGCCCCATATGAAAATGCTCTGGCTGAAATGTAAGAATTTGTGCTTTATTTTTCCCTATACCGCTCTCTGGTGAAAATGGGGAACATCGGTCTATATTTTGATATAGCCCCTATGTAAAAATCTCTTCTGATTTGACTTTTTGATGCTCTAGAAACCATTTTTTATCCCCTCACCTTAGAGAGGAGGGTATATATCATTTGCTACGAGCCAAAAGTGTAACACATCGAAGGAGTGACCTAAGACCCTCAGTATGTTCAGCGGATATCCGTTTTGGGTAATTTAAAGTCAAATGAGCAATGTCCGTCCGTCTGTCTGTCTGTCTGTCTGCTGGTTGGTGCGCACGATAACTCCCAAAAGGAGTTACCGATTGACTTCAAATTTGGTATGTGGTAATATTATTGTCTATCTCCGGCTAAGTTCGAAGATGGACCATATTGATCAACTCCTTCTAGTACCTCCCCCACAAAGGTTTAACATTTAGTGAAATATTGATTATTGAATAACTTCTATACTATTTATTTGAAACCTCTGCAATTCTACACATAGTATTAGTTTATTAGTCGCTATCACCCCGAGAAAAATGGGCGACGTTGCCAAGCCCCTTTTGGTACCTCCCACACAAATGGACCATTTTACACCAAAAGTTAACAGCTTATAACTTTAATACCAGTGCATATAAATACTTGAAATTTTGTACAGTGCAATGCAAGAGTCCAGAGAAAAATGAGCGTTATTGGCACGCCCCTATTGGTACCTCCCACACAAATGGACCATTTTGTACCAAAAGTAAACAGCTGTTTATATTAATACCAGTACATACTTTAAAGTTATTAATTGCAATTTAAATTGATAATAATTTAATTAAAACCAAAAAATAAATACATTTACTAATAGTTTTTGGGGACTCAATAGTTCATAAGTCTGTGGACCCGACTGAACTTTCTTACTTGTATTAATTAATGTGGCCGAAAATAAGGAATTTCTGTTTCATGTTACTCTAAGTCATCCCTAGTGAAAATGGCGAACTTCGGTCCATATTTTTATAAAGCCCTCATATAAAGGTCCGAGTTGATCAGATTAGACTTCTTGACGCTCTAATTTATATTGCAATAAATCATCGCTAGTGAAATGGAGTATATCGGTCCAAGTTTTGATATCTCCCCCACATAAAGGTCATAGACGATTTTGACTTCTTACCGGTGTAGATCCTACGTTTTTTAACCGATGTACCTGTAATTTAGAAATGTACTCTATTTAACCTGCAAGAACTCAAAGTAATAATGGATTGATATGGCCCCGTAAATAGTTCTCATTGCGTTGGCTATCAAACAACGGCGGAGAGTATTATACAGCGGCCTGCCCGATCTTATGGTGTTTTCTTTTCTAAAAAAAGATGTTGCCCTGTCAGAGAGCAGCATAGTAATAATGTCGCCTACGCCTTCCTGTACTGCTGCATTTTTTATAGTCAGAATCGATAACAAAAATGCGAAAAACCAGCCTTCTAACTCACTAAAAGTAAACTAAAAACAAAGAATACTCCACGGCGCCGCCTAAATAAAGCATCTGACCAAACTTCATTATAAAAAAGCACGGACACACGCGGCTCGACGCCGAAAAAACATCTGTTTTGTAGGACAGCTACCACCCCTTCGATTAAATACAGGGCTGAAATGTTGCATTTTTGCCCCGTGCAAGTGCGACATTTTTCACAAAAGAAAACGAAACCCTTTCACAGTGCAGCATTTTTGGGGCGAAATGCATAAAAAATTTAGCATTTTTTGGTACAAAAGAAAACACCATTAGTCTTTTGTTACTGGTTACATCTTAAATAGTTTTTAAAGTTTCGATTTTTTGTATACTTGACTTGATGTTCTTAATAATTATTTTCACAAAATATAATTTCAAAGAGAATTTTAATGAAGCCACTCTAATATTACTCTAGTCAAGAGCTGTATATATCTTGAAGTGTTGATTATGTGAATCTCAAGTACTTTTGGAAACATACGAAATGTTGACGTTTCAATTTTATATTGCAATTTGATAAGGAAAACCTTTATTTCTATGGAGAGTATGATTTTCAGGAAACATAAACGGAATGGGAACTTGTTGACGTCAAATTCTTGAGAATATATATATACCCATAAGGTTGTCAGTATTATTTATGAGGCACTCTAATATATAACCCTAATCAACAGATCTTTATTGCCGACGGGGATTAGGGGAGAGGGTCTAAACCCGTTATATGAGGACCACATTTTTTACATATACATATTAACCTACTCCCAAAATGAACACAGTTATTTATATATCCAAATATATAATATGAAAGATTTTTTGTGTAATAAAAATTTTGAATTTATAAATTTATTATACATTTCCCAGAGAAAGTCCCTGATCAAAAAAAAACACATCATAAATTAATTTAAGGTGAACACTCTTCAGAAATATGCCGTGTATGTATAGTGCAATCAATTGTTGGCATTTATTAAATCATCGATAATGAGCTCAAATCGAAAACAATAATGGGCATTTTATCAATGAAGTATTTTTTGAAATGAATGTTTTTTTTTTTGCAACTTTAGGGTTTTATGTTTAATTGATGTTGTTAACGCGATACACTCTTGAATGTGTATTGCAAAAGTACCCCATACATACGAGTACATAGTAGTTTTAAGAATTTCACTGTTTTACTTTTTTTCTCTCTCCACAGATCAGCAAAAAATCACAGGCTGGTTTTTCAATGAGTTATGTTTTTATGGTAGTTTAAAATTTGTTTATTAATTTGATACTCATTAAAATTCACATTCACATTTCCCAGTATCATTCATTGTTGTTGTTGCTGTTGTTGTTGGAGTACTGTGGAGTATTTTCATCATTACACTTGTCGAGTCGAACGTGTTTTTTTGCCTATTTATAGGTATTTAAATAAGTTCGGTTTTTTTTCTTCTTTGTACAGAATCAGCAACTGCCTTTCGTTGGTTCGATTGTGGAGTGGAGGGGGTGGGGGAGTTTCAGTTTTTTTTGTTGATTTTTTTACCACCAGTACATAATACAAATTAAATGTTTTTAGTTGTTGTCTTTGTTGTTCGATTGTTGTTTTAAATAAATAAATGTAATGCAAATCGTTATGAACATTTCATTTGTTATTTTTATCTCATATTAAACTCATTAAATATTTAAACACACACGCATTTAAAAAATGCACACGCATACACTCAAAGCTATAAATATATATCACAACTTTTGGTTAATTGTTTCTGATTTGAACATGTTTATATATAATTTTTTTGTTTAACTTATTCACTTGAAAAATGAACTTTGTTTTAAGTGGGCTATAAGGCCTGTGTCAGGTCTATCTATACTAGAACTCGTACACCTCTTGAGTTGTAAATTACATGCAGTACTTTATGACTGGGTTGTTATCTGTGATAAGAATATTTAGCAGTTGTATAGCACACTTATAGACAGACATATGTTTATTGGCCAATAATTGTCACTGCAATCGCAGCAGATGACATTCGGAAAACCCTCTGCCGATTACTTTATACATACATACATAAGTATGTATGTGGAATTCTAGACGTGCTATATGTTTCAAGACCTTGGTCATAATTTCTTATCCCTTTCGATTTCTTATCATTACGTTTTGTTAATGATCTCATTTTTTTATAATTTTTGATAACTGCATGACGTAGACTTCTTGGTATTTAAACCAATAATGAAAGGCTAAAGTCGGACGAAGCGAACTACATATATCATTTGCTACGGCCCAAAAGTGTAACACATCGAAGGAGTGACCTAAGACCCTAAGTATGTTCGGCGGAAATCCGTTTTGGGTAATTTTAAGTCGAATGAGCAATTTCCGTCCGTCTGTCTGTCTGCTGGCTGGTGCGCACGATAACTCTCGAAAGGAGTAACCGATTGACTTCAAATTTCTTATGTGGTAATATTATCTTCTATCTCCGGCTAAGTTCGAAGATGGGCCATATTGGTCCACTCCTTGTAATACCTCCCCCACAAAGGAAAACTTATGGAAAATTCTGTGAAAAGAGCACCTCAGGGCAATGGGGCACCATTTGAAAGATATTACATTCGAAACATAATGTGAACCTATTTCTAAACTATAATCTAAAATCGAAATAAATCATAATGTTACTTAGGCACCACCCTGTAGTTGCTCTTAATCCGACACGACTAACTTTATACTTGCAGTGTTTTTAACTGTCATCTTTCATACTTCATAAAGATCGGTTGGAAATTGTGGCTTTTGTAAAGCTCTGGACCGATTTGATCAGAGACCCCACAAAGCATATATCTTACAGTGTACTATAGCTTACGAGCTGTTTCCAAAATAACGGTGTGCCGACAATGAATTCTGGTAGAGGAGACCGAAAAAAAATATATCTGTATCGGCGTCTTTAAAGATCACATCAGAATTTTATTTTTGGGGGAAGGTTAAAGTTTCCGCCCCTTTGGCCTGTTCGCGCACCATATTGGGGTATATGAAACTACGTGTAAAAAATTTTTGTGGTACATATTAATATATATCTGTATCGGCGTCTTTAAAGATCACATCAGAATTTTATTTTTGGGGGAAGGTTAAAGTTTCCGCCCCTTTGGCCTGTTCGCGCACCATATTGGGGTATATGAAACTACGTGTAAAAAATTTTTGTGGTACATATTAATATAAATCTGTATCGGCGTCTTTAAAGATCACATCAGAATTTTATTTTTGGGGGAAGGTTAAAGTTTCCGCCCCTTTGGCCTGTTCGCGCACCATATTTTTGTGGTACATATTAACCTTCTAGCTCCCCCACATAACGGTTCTATTTTAAGAAATCTTTGAAAACATCCCAAAAAATACGGAGGGCGGTGATGAAATATTCTAATGTTGGTCATAAAATTGTATAATACTCGTATATGTTTCAGAACACAACAAAACCCAAAACATAACGGAAACACCAAGAAACGGAAAAATTGCTATCAAACACCTTCATTGGCCTGTTCGTGCAGCAATGTTAGTAATACGGCCTAGTGGTCGAAGCAATAACGATATCAGTCAAGAGGGTGTTTGTGTTAAGTTTTGGGCTTTGGTGTGTTCTAACACATATAGTAAAATTTTATTGCCAACATTTTTAAAGAACATTATACGCGTAACCCCTTCACATGAGCGTAGGTCGTCATAGGTCCATGTTTTGATAGAGTTCCCATACAAAGGTTCCTGCCAATTTGATTTTTATAGAAAGAAAACAAAAATTTTAACTGATCGGCAAGAAATTTGGGTAATTTGGGTATATATATCAGGGATGTAACGAATATTCGCATTATTTTAACATTCGCTTTAGCATTCGCAAAAATATATTTCAGTATTCGCTTCCATTTGTAACACGTGTTAAAACTCCTTATTGCCTTCACACAATTTGGAGATATTAATACCAATGAGAACCTCCGCCACTTCTCTTCAAAAATGTTGTAAAAATATGTTTGTCCTTGTAGTAACAGGAGGTAAAAATGTGGAAATCATTCTTAATACGGAAAACATTCTTCCTTAAATTTGTAGGTACTAAAGGGTCAAACTATTATTCGCATTCGCAAAAATGCATATTTTACTATTCGCTTTCGCTAAAGTCACTTTCGTTACATCCCTAATATACAGGGTGGCTGATATGTAATGCAACAAAGTAAAGCGATACATTTTTTTATTTTTTTTAAATTTTATTGTTCAAAAGCAAAAAAATGTCGGAAATAACATACAATTTTAGAAACAGTTTAGATTTGTATGAATTGGCCACCTTTGGCACGAATTATGGCCTTCAAACGGCCGACAAAGCCATCACACGCTGCACGAAAGTGGCTCTGCGGTATTTTGGCCCATTCCCGGCGAAGCGCCGTCTTGAGATGATCGATACTTTGGTATTTTTTAGTGCGAACCTTACTCTCTAAAATGCCCCAGGCGCAAAAGTCCAACGGATTGAGATCCGAAGATCTTGGTGGCCATTGTGCGGTAGAAATGAAGCGAGGAACCTCCTTTTTAAGCCATTCTTGGTTGACGCGTGCTGAGTGCGATGGTGCTGAGTCCTGTTGGAATGTCCATGGTCTGCGCCGAAATGTTTGTCTGCCCAGGGCTTCAATACTGTCTTTAGGACATTTTCCCGATAATATTCGGCATTTATTTTGACCCCATGATCGATGAATACGAGTGGGGAGCGACCATCGGCCGTTACGGCGGCCCACACCATTACCATCGGCAGCGCTTGAGTTCTAGTGGCCAATCGAAAGTGTACATTTTCAGTTGACCTCTTTGGCAAGTAAACCCGATCATTTTGTTTGTTCACAAACTGCTCAATTTGGAATGGCTTCTCATCGGAGAAAACCAAATTCGGTAACTGGCCACTTTCGTGCAAGCGAAGCAACTCCTTGGCTCTTTCCAGTCAAACTTTTTTTGTGCATCGATGAGCTCTTGCACTTTTTGGAACTTTAATGGCTTTAGTCCAAGCTCACATATTAAAAAGTGTTGTATCCGTTCTGGCGATATGTTCAGCTCACGAGCAATTTTTCTACCACTGCGCTTCACTTTTCGGATCATTTCTGGTGTTGTTACCGTTTTTTTTTCGTCCACTTTTTGGACGCGATGCAACGCTGCCAGTATCACGGTAACGAGCAATGGTACGAGAAACAAAAGATTTATTCTCATTTAAATGCTGGAGGGCTCTAACGATAGCCACTTGTGTTTTTCCACCCAAATATAAAGTAATCACTATCACGCTTGAATTCCAACACGAATAACTTTTTTTCTGAATGCAATAGATCAAAATGCTTTTGTAAGCTTGTAAACAATAAAATGAACTGTCACTGAAATAAATCTGTCAGCTATCAGACTAGCGGTTTAGAAATGATAGCAACCTGAAGTTGGTTGCAATACATATCAGCCATCCTGTATATGTATATACACGGAACCCTTTACACGTAAGAAGGTCGTCCTAAGTCAATGTTTTGATAGAGCCCCCGACAGAGGTCCTGTTCGGCACAATTATTATACCCCCACTTTAATGAAGGAGCATATAATATATCATTTTCTACGGGCCAAGAGTGTAACATAACAAAGTAGAGACAAAGTTATACCCCCACTTTAATGGAGGAGGATATAATATATCATTTGCTACGGGCCAAGAGTGTAACATAACAAAGTAGAGACCCAAGACCCTAAGGATGTTTGGTATAAAACCAGTTGAGGACATTTTAAGTTATTTGAGCTATGTCCGTCCGTCCGTGTGTCTGTCTGGTTTGTGCGCACGATAACTCTAGAAAGGAGAAACTGATTGACTTCAAATTTGGTATGTGATAATATTTTTTATCTTGGGCTAAATTCGAAGATGGGCCATATTGTCACCTTTTCTAGAACTTCTCTTATAAGGGGTTCAAATTGAGTGAAATATTGATTCTCTGATAGCTCCTAGACTACATATGCTAATAGTTTATACGTAGCTATCGCCTTGAGGAAAATGGACAAAGTTGCCCCGCCCTGCCTCTTTTGGTACCTGCCACACAAAGGAGACTATATCCAGGAACTCCCCACTGCCAAATTCCATAACGATCATGGGCTGGACAATATCTAAATAATATTTCTTCAAATTATAGAGTGTTCAATTTTGTGACAAAATATCTTTTTACAATAGCCCGAGAGGAAGCGAGAATTTCAAATTTGCAATAAATGGAAGAAAAATCCGAATATAAAATTTGTTGGAAACGGGTATTTAAAAGGCATTTTTTTAAATGCCTTACAAAAATTACTTGCAAATTAGTATACATTCTTTTTAAAAATCAATTAAGTTAAAAGTAATTAAAAACAAAATGTATGACATATTGAGAAAACAACACTTTAAAGACAAATAAATACACTGATCGACACACAAAAAGGTTCTTGAACTGACTGCGGCGTTTCTTTAATTGCCGTCTCATCACCTAACAATATACTGACTGACACGATTGAGTGTTATTTATTATACCCTACACCACACTGTGGTACAGGGTATTATAACTTTGTGCATTTGTTTGTAACACCCAAAAGGAGAAGAAATAGACCCATCGTTTATTATACCGATCGACTTAGAATCACTTTCTGAGTCGATTTAGCTATGTCCGTCTGTCTGTCTGTCTGTCTGTCTGTCTGTCTGTCCGTCTGTCTGTCTGTCTGTCTGTCCGTCTGTGCATGTATTCTTGTAATCAAAGTACAGGTCGCAGTTATAGTCCGATCTCGACGAAACTTTACACATATCTTTTTTTTGGCCCAAGGACGATCCCTATTGAATTTGGTTAAAATCGGTTCAGATTTAGATATAGCCCCCATATATATGTTAGCCCCGATTTGACATGTAAGCGCTGTAAAAACTTTATTATATATCCGATCAGTATGAAATTCGGCAGGAAAAGGTTTCTTATTACATGAATGAACTCTGTTAAATTTGGAAAAAATCGGTTCAGATTTAGATATAGCCCCCATATATACATTACCCCCGATTTGACATATAAGCGCTGTAAAAATGTTATTTTATATCCGATCAGTGCGAAATTCGGCAAAGAGAGGTTTCTTATTACATGAAGGAATACTGCTAAGAGGTTTCTTATTATATGAATGAACACTGTTAAATTTGGAAGAAATTGGTTCAGATTTAGATATAGCCCCCATATATACCTTACCCCCAATTTGACATGTAGGCGCTTTAGAGACTGTATTTTATATGCGATCAGTACGAAATTCGACAGAAGGAGGTCTTTTTACATGAATGAGTATTCAGGGAAGATCGGTTCAGATTTATATTGATTGTTCCTCCTGATTTGGTATCAAACCGCTATAGAAGTTGTATTTTACTTCCGATCATTAAAATTTTCCAGAAAGATGTTTCTCAATTTAGGAACGAATATTGCTTAATTTAGCGATTATCGTTTCAGAATTAGATAATATGTTTCTACCCATTTACCTATTATTCCAAATTATTATGGCAATGACCCTTATCGCATTGTTAGGGAGGTGTAGGGTATTATATAGTCGGCCCCGCCCGACTTTCTGCCTTTCCTTACTGGTTTTTTTATTAATCACATCAAAAAAACGGGAAACAACTTTACTGGTACTTATTGAGGACAGCAATCACATTACTACGTACAAGTGTACGAATTATAAAAAAAAAATATACAGTGAGTGTCAAAAGTTTGTCCACGAAGATTTCCTTCATCATCATCAATGTTTTAATCGGTGTATATATTTATTGTTAATATTGATTAGATTGCGTTAGAGATACCGAAAATTAAATTACCTCTTAACCCTATTTTATTTGGTTTTATAGTTAATAGCCTTTAAACACGTACATAGTACATTTTTATTTCTAGTTGTGACTCACTATTGACGCTATTTGTATATCAAGCGAATGTCTGGAAGCAGTTACAAAGGCTACCTGTTAGTCTTGCTAAATTCTAAACACAATATTAGTAAAATCATGCAAATTGTTAACTGCAACAGAAGATTTTCTGCTTAAAAATGAAAATCTGTCATTAATTAATTATTCATAATATGTTCATTTGCAATTAAAACTTAATTTTTTTATAAACATATTTTTATTCTAATTTCTAAACGCATAATTGATATTTCCAATAAATTTAACAGGAACACAGTGAGAAAATCTCAAAACAATATCATTGAAATCGTCATAGGAAGTCATAAATTAATTTTAGAGAAATAAAATATGGAATTTTCAAAACTATGGGAAATTCCAAAACGAATGTGAAAATGTTTTTTTGCAATTAAACCGAAAGACTTTTCTCTCTTTACTTTTGACATACTATATACGCTTTCCATGTACCACCACGTGCCTTCCTACCCACCTACGACTAACATTCCGCTCCAAAAAAAATATTCGTACACTCAAAGAAATAGGTTAGTAGACACAGCAAAAAAGTTTACTACAACAACAGAGTTTTTTTGCTGAAAATGGGAAAGCAGAAAATATCTGTTGAAATATAAGTTCGTATTTGTTGGTATAAATGAATAATTTCTTTATATTTTGAACTTCAAAATTTTATTTTTAATAAGCCAAAATAAAAATCTGTATCTATTCGACTTCTGAGAAAAATGACTGAAATAGTGTTACAGGTTTATTTCAAATGTAGGAAAGATAAAAATGTTTATTTACAAGCACGAAACAGTAATAAATGTTTAAATACCAATATAAATGCATTATTATTCTACTGTTTTGGTTAAATTGGAGCCACTCACTAAACTGATCACGTAATGCTGGATGTTGTATTTCATCATACGAGAAATCTGCTCCTAGGAGAGTAGTAGGAGACCACTTGGATTATCTACTCATTAGTAGATAACCAGCTATATATAGAATCCTTTTTGGTTTCTTTAAAGAAACATAGGGCCGTAAACCAGCTAGGTTATCTAATATACCACTTGGTTTATCTATTCCTTAGCTGTCGACCATTAAGGTTATCTACTCCTTTGTCGAGACGAATTGGGGTTTCTACTCCCTCGAAGAGGACCCTTTGAGTTATCTACTATTTAGTAAAATACCTGTTAGTAAACGACTGGTTGGGTTACCTAATCTTTATTGGAGTATGAGTACCATTTGGGTGCAGTTTTCGAAGTTCAACGTTTAAATAGGGAACATTTAATTGATTTCAAATATACATAACTTATATTGTGTCTAACATTTAGGGCCTGCGTTTGTAGGTATTCTTTTAGACTTTTTGAGTCGATTTAGCCACGTCTGTCTGTCAGTTAATATGTATATTATTGTGATCAAAGTACAGGTCGTAAATATGAATCGATCTTTACGAAAATTTGTACAGAGTCATTTATTAGACTATGTACATATATGGAAGAGAAGGCATATCGGTCCATGTTCTGATATAGCCCCCCTATATAAAAGTCCCCTCAGATGTAATTTTTTGACGCTCTGGAGAACAAATGTTTCAATTGATCTGGTATTTATACTTTATATCGCCCCGGTCTACATTGTCTCTTGCGAAAATAGGACACATCAGTTCATGTTTTTATATAGGCATCATATAAAGGTGCCCTACTTTACTCCACACTTTTCAATTGATCTGGCTGAAATTTAAGCATTTATACTTTATAAGAAGCGTGCATAGTGAAAATGTTGCATATCGGTCCATATTTTGATAAAACCCCCGATTCGATTTCTTGACGCTCTAGGTGAGGCATTTTTTTTACCGAACAAGCTGAAATTTAAGCTTTTGTGATTTATATAGAATTAAATCGTCCCTATTGACAATGGGACACATTGGTCCATGTTTTGATATAGCCATCGTATAAAGGTGCCTTCCGATTAGAAAACTAGACGCTGTAGAGATATATAAATGCCCTTTCCGATTAGACATCTTGATGCTCTAGAGAAGATAATTTTCAATTGATCTGTCTAAAAATTAAGCATTTCTAATTTATATTGCACTAAATCTTCCCCAGTGAAAATGTAGCACATCGCTGCATCTCTTGATATCGATCCCATTTAAAGGTTGCTTCCGATTAGACTTCTTGACGCTCCATTGACGCTGTTATTCAAGCGTTTGTACTTCATAAATTGACCCTAGTGAAATTGAACGCATCGGTCCATGTTTTGTTATATCCGCCACATAAATATCTTTTCCGATTACACTTCTTGAATCCATACAGAAAGAGTTTTTAAACGCATATCGGTCCATGTTTTTATATAACCCCCATTTGAAGGTCGCCGACGAATTAGATTTTTGGCAGTGTAGATCTAGGATTTAGAAATTTACTCTTTTTTATCTGCAATAATTCGTAATAAAGGGTGGTTAAATTGTAAGGGCCGATGTTGAATGTGAACCAAGCCTATACGTCAAGTTTTTTCTGCATTTCATTTGACATTTCTCAATTTCAGATTAACTCAATTGGAACCATGGAAAGTTACACAATCGAGCAACGCGTTAATGTTTTTTAAGCCTTTTACGAAAATGGGCGTTCAAATCAAAATGCAGTTCGTGCACTTCGTGATGTTTTTTTGATCAGCATAATCGACCAAATGTGTCCACAATCGGGAGAATTGTGCGGAAATTTCAGCAAACCAGGTCTCTTGGAGATGTGAAAACACCTGTGCATGCTCGCCCAGTTCGTTTGGTGTGGCTTATGGGCTGGCGACGTCATCGGGCCATACTTCTTCGAAATGAGGCCGGTCAGACAGTTACTGTGCATGGTGTTCGCTATCGTGAGATGATAACGAACTTTTTATGGCCCGAATTGGAAGATATGGATGTGGACAATATGTGGTTTCAACAGGACGGTGCCACTTGCCACACAGCTAACGTTCAAATCAAAATGCAGTTCGTGCACTTCGTGATGTTTTTTTGATCAGCATAATCGACCAAATGTGTCCACAATCGGGAGAATTGTGCGGAAATTTCAGCAAACCAGGTCTCTTGGAGATGTGAAAACACCTGTGCATACTCGCCCAGTTCGTTTGGTGTGGCTTATGGGCTGGCGACGTCATCGGGCCATACTTCTTCGAAATGAGGCCGGTCAGACAGTTACTGTGCATGGTGTTCGCTATCGTGAGATGATAACGAACTTTTTATGGCCCGAATTGGAAGATATGGATGTGGACAATATGTGGTTTCAACAGGACGGTGCCACTTGCCACACAGCTAACGAAACAATGCCTCTTTTGCGCAACAAATTCAATGGCCGTGTTATCTCACGTCGTGGCGATGTCAATAGGCCGCCAAGATCATGTGATTTGACACCGTTGGACTTCTCTCTTTGGGGTTATTTGAAAGAAAAGGTGTACGTCGGTAAGCCGATAATTCGTAGGGATGTAACGAAAGTGGCTTTAGCGAAAGCGAATATTGAAATATATTTCTTGCGAATGCGAAAGCGAATAGTGAAATATGCATTTTTTCGAAAGCGAATGCGAATAATAGTTTGAGCCTTTAGTACCAACAAATTTAAGGAACTGAATTGATACTTTTCCAGGATATTCAAGTCTTAAGACTGTTTTCCATAGTTTTACCTCCTGTTACCACAAGCACACATATATCTTCAAATTGTGTGAAGGGAAGAAGGAGATTTAACAATTTAATAAATGGAAGCGAATACTGAAATATATTTTTGCGAAAGCGAATAATCCAAAGATGGTTTTTGCGAATGCGAAAGCGAATTTTAAAATGATGCGAATAATACGCGTTCGCATATGCGAATGCGAATATTCGTTACATCCCTAATAATTCGGCACATTAACGGCATAGAACCTCAAGTTTGCCTCAGCGTCATCGAAAATTTGGTGGAGGTGTGCCGACGAGGTCGCGGCGGCCATTTGACCTATATTTGGTTCCATACATAATTGAACCATACCAATATTATCATAATAAAAAGAAATGACAATAATTTCCTAAATAATTTGTGTTTTATTCAAAATCAACATCGGCCCTTGAAATTTAACCGCCCGTTAATAACACATCTCAACAAACAAATGTTTTTTGTTGCGGCCCAATTTTTGCAGTCGATTTGAATATAATGAATTGACTCTGGTTCTCCCGTTAAATCGCTATATGCAAAAATAGAAAGGTTAAACCACATACTTTAGCATAATTCGAGAACAATTTATCTGAATTGGTTCCGGAAAGTTTTGAAGAACTTAACTTAATAACATTTTTCATCCGTCCTTAAGCTATCGCGAAAAAATCCTATTACCAGTATTTATGAAAATTATTATAAATTTGAACTAAAAGCGTCATAAAAATATCGAAAAATGAGCAACAGTTATATTTTTATTTTATTTATCGCAGTCTGATCGGTCATTAATAAAATGAGATCATTCCGACGAAAATCGCAAGATATTGCAATATCTTGCAAAATGAGCAATAATTATATTTTTATTTTTTATCGCAAAGTCTGATCGGCCATGAATAAAATGAGATCATTCCGAAGAAAATCGATGCATAATTTGAAAATAGGATTTTTTTCGTAATATTTTCCAAGATATCGTCGAAACCGCTGAACTGAAGAAAAAATTAGAGGAAGCAGAACGCTACTTAATTCTGGAATCTTTCAAACTTTCCTGAACCAATTCGGAAAAATGGTTCTCGTGTTATGCTAAAATATGTTGTGCAACCATCTCTATTTTTGCATATCGCAGTTTATCGCGAGAACTAAATTTAATTCAACGAAACCGCATTTTAGCCTGAGAACTGTATTATCCCATATATCCAAATCGACTGCAAAACACAGGGCCGCAAAAAAATGTTGACTAGTGTAAAGGGTAGGTATAGCACCAAAATATTCCACCGTGCATTGGTCTGCAAATAATTTTATTTATTTATTTATTCCGATAGGTTTGCTGCTGAGCTTTGTTTATAATTTTTTTTTAATTTTAATTGCCAAAAATCCAAGAAATATCTCTATATTAAAAATATAGAATAGTGCCATTTTTCTATTTATTTTTTTATTTTTTTTATTATTCCTCATTTCTAGTTATGCGTTTTTTTAATTTTTTGCATAATTAAATCTCAAATATCGCAGACTTTTTTCATTCTCAGTCCTACTATTTTCGGTTACCAAAATTGTAGACGACACTCATTGATGTTGTTATATAGACACAAATGTTATTTTGTACAACAAAAACACTTCGGTTTGTTTAAATAAAACCAGGTTTTTAATTATGCATTCATAACAAAGTAATTAATTTGTATTTATTTAAATAAATAAATACGTCCAACTTTTATATAATATAGCAAATATTATTCGTTTTTTTCGTAACTTTCAATAAAACTTCGATTTTTAATTTCTTTTTGTATTGCTTCTTTTTTTTTAGCAAAAAAAATCACCTTTTCACAATAATTGTTCTCTCTTTTCTCGTTACTCGGTTACACACGGAGTTCAAACGAACTTTACCTATTCGATTAAATTTGTTAAGCGACCGCACGCGACACGATCTCAACTCGTTCTGAACAACTTCCAACTGATATTGTTGGCATTACAGCTCAGAAGAAGACGAAAACACACGCAGACAGACGCACATAGCAAACCCAGTCGTATACAAATACAAAAACAAAACTTACCAATAATTCTCGATTATTTCTTAACTGATATTGAAAGCCAAAAGAAATCCACACTAATACCAATAAACAAATTATCGGAAAGCAAAGTCTGTTCAGTGCTTTTTTTCCTAAAGCCGTTTTATAAACTTTTATTTATACCCAAAGGCAGTCGCTGATGTTGTTGTTGGCGTTGTTATTGGTCGTCGTTGGTCGGTCTCCGTTCTTCTACTCAGGAAAACAAGCAGTGAAACTCACACTTATGAGCGCTAATATATCTTTGGCTATATCACTTTGAAGCGGTTTAAACCGATTAACGATATCATTAGCAACACTCAGTCAGTCAGTCAGTAACTCACTCACTCACTCACTCAATCGTACATATTGTACATATATTGGCCAATTTACAATCGCGGTACACGCACCTTGCACTAATCACCGCGCAATGATTTGCACTCCAGCAATGATCGATGACATTTGTGTATAAATTGGTGGGAGGGGGTGGAGTAATGTTTCGGGATATTTGATTTACCACGAAAAGTGCGTACGCGTACGCAGTGCAATGATAACGATTTGATATATACCAGACACCACGTACGGCTATTATGAATTTGTGTATTTGTTTGTAACTGCCACAAAACAGAGTAAATTTACTGATCGACATAGAGGCAATTTTTGAATCGAGCAAGTCCTGTCCACATATTCTTGTGATCGAGGTGCAGGTGGCCAATATGAACCGATCTTTAGGAAAATTTATACACACACTTCCGTGGGCTAGGTAGGGATGATCCCTAATGAAAATAGACCATATCCATATATGAAGGTTCCTTCCGATTTGAGGTATTTTTTTGGTAGTTATATTTGGCAGTTTATAGTTTATTTGGACCTTTGCAATTTTTAGCAAAAATTGACTTTATCGGCTCAAGGCTTGATACATATATGTATCCCTCATACAAACATACCTTTGGATTTACTTCTCGACGCCCTTAAGGTAACATTTTATATACATTATAACTAATTTGGCTGAAGCTTAAGTACTAATATTTATAATTGAAAGTGCATGGAATCATTCCTACAAAAAATTTGTCATATCAGTATATGTGTCGACTAGCTTTAACCCGGTGGAAATAAATAGATGATGGGGGCTTCGCAGCATTTATTTATTTCCTGTTTAGAGTACTGTAGAATATGTAAAAACAAATGACTATTTCATATGGGGAAAAATTAATGTGTACAATAGCTACATTCACACCCTGGTACAATATAACACAATGTTTGCCCAACGTCTTTATAAGTTTTAATTTAAAAAAGGTAAAATGAATGCCTAGTTTAAGTTGCAAGACTTCCAATTACCATTGGAATCATATCTAATCATTTTCTCTCCATTGTACCACATTTAACCCAATGTGTCATAATTAAACATTTTTGCACTGTACAACATTTAAAAGATTTTGCCCCAACAGTGCCACTAAAAGTGTGCATTCAGAGAAAATCATAGTTTATATTCTAAGAGACATATTCGCATCCTTTGGACGTATTTTACCCTTTATGTCCCATATCTGTGGCACGTAAAATTTTTACCATATTGTGCCTTTTTAAGCTTTTTGGTCTCACGGTCAACATAGTAGCTTCGCACTCTGGCCATAAATCACTGTACTACTTAACTTAATTCAATATTTAATTATTCCACTATTCTTCTAAAGTACGAAATTGTTTGCATATCTGGAACATATAAAACATTTTCCCCACTTTCCACATTTAATCATTTTGCCACACTTTACCATTTTTAACCCTTTTTACTTTTCTGTACCATATTTAACCCTTTTTGCTACAATCAACCCTATTTAACAGCTTTTAGCCACTCTGCACCATAATTTTAAACTTTAAGTAAAAGCATAACATTTGAAAAAGGGACTTCTTAACTCATAGTTATGTTCCATGTTTTTGTCCAATGTACTAAATGTAACGCTTTTTGCCCACTGAATCATATTTAACACCTTTTTGTCCTACAGTACCATATTTTGTCCTACTGTACCATTTTTAACCATTTTCTCCACTGTACCATATTTAACCATTTTTGACCCACTGTACAATGGTCAACCATTTTTTCATCATATTTAATCATTTTTGTCCCACTGTACCGTAGTTAACACATTTTTGCCTCACTGTTTCCGAGGTAACGCTTTTTGGCCCACTGTACCATATTTAACCCATTTTGTCCCACTTTACCATTTTAAACTATTTTTCCCCGCTATTCTACCATACTTAACCCCCCTTTTTGACCCACTGTACCATATTTAACACTTTTTGTCTCATTCTACCATATTTAAAACTTTTTGTCTCACTGTACCGTATTTAAAATTTGTCCCCACTCTTTATCCACTTTTCCCCAATGCATCATAATTTACCCGTTTTGCCACACTGTGTCTCTTAAAGTTAGAATTTCCAAAAATCACTTCCGGTCTCTAGTTTATGTTACAAAAGCTACCCTAGAACCATGGGACCATATCTAACATTTTTAAACCACTGTACCCTATTTTACACTTTTTGCCCCACTGTGTCCAGAAGAGTACGATTACAAAAAAAAGCTGACTACCCCGATCCGTTGTCCTAAGGACATCCCACGCTTAAACTTTAACCATTCTAATTCTAGACGTTTAAGTTGGCGGTGGTACCATATTTATCCCTTTCTGTCCCACTGCGCCCCTAAAATGTTCAAAAAATCGCTCCTTGTTCTAGTTTACGTCCCAAGAGCTACTCTAACAACAAATTTCACGATTCTAGCTCTTGCCATTTTGATTTGGCTGTTTTACCAAATTTATCACTTTATGCCCCATTGAGCGGGTAAATGTTCGGATTTTAAAAAATGCAGTCAATTTCTTGGTCGACCTCGTAAGGGTCGACCAAGCGTCTCCTAGAGCGTCAACAAGTCTGATTGGAATGGACCTTTATATGTGGGCCATGTCAAAACAAGGACCGATGTGCCCAATTTTTGCTATTGACGATTTAATGCAATATTATGTATAAATACTAAGATATCAGCCATACTGAAGAACTGAAAAATGGGTTCTATGCGTCAAGATGTCCAATCGGAATGGACCTTTACATGGCGGCTATATCAAAATATGGACCGATGTTTTCCATTTTTACTAGAGATGTTTAAGTAAAATATAAATTATAAAAGCATAAATTTCAACATGGTCGGTTAAAAAATGCGTCCCCTAGAGCTTCAAGAAGTCTAATCGGAATGGACTATAAATGCCGGCTATATCAAAACATTGACCGATATGTCCCATTTTCGCTAGATCCTTTTTATTGTAATATATTGAATATCAGCACAAATGTCAGACAGATTAATTGCAAGCGGTGTTCTCTAGAGCGTCAAGATGTCTAATCGGAAAGGACCTTTATATGGGGACTATATCGACACATGTACCGATGTACCCCATTTTTACTAGGGATATAAATTATAAATGATTAAATTTCAGCACGGTCGGTTAAAAAATGGGTCCCCTAAAGCTATAAGAAGTCAAAAAGTCAAGAAGTCAGAATAATCCATCATATGACGGCTATATCAAAACATGGACCGATGTGTCCCATTTCACTAGGTACGATTTAGTGCAGTAACAAATGTATAAATGCTTAAATTTCAGACAGATCGTATGTGTGCTATATTAAAAGATGGACCGATTTGTGTCCATTTTCACTAGGGATGATTTAGTGCAATATAATGTACAAATGCTTAAATTACAGCATTGATCGGTTCAAAATCGAGTTCTCTAGGGCTTCAAGAAGTGTAATCGGAAGCGGCCTTTAAAAAGGGGCTATATGAAAAATTCATTAGGATCCATTACCAATGTTATTAGGGTCCATTAAATGCAATACATATTATTAACGCTTACATTTTAGCATGATTGGTTAAAACACATCCCCTACAGCGACAAGAAGTCTAATCGGAAAGGACCTTTATCAGGGATCTATATGAAAACATAGACCGATTTCCATTGGAGACGATGTAGAGCAATAGCCAGATCAATTGAAAAATGGAAAAATTTTGTGTCAATAAGTGCCATCAGAAGGGACCTATATTTGGGGCTATATCAAAACATGGACCGATATGCTCCATTTTCAATGGGGATCCCCTCTGCACCAATTTTCGTAAAGATAGCTTCATATGAAAGAATCATTAATTTTACATCCAATTGGTAGAGTTTCTTGATCCATGGACCAACATTGCTGAATATGAAGAAAATCGGTTCAGTTTTAGATATATATCCCATAAATATGTTTCGTCCTATTTGGCTAAATTGTGTAAACAAATTTTAGCTGAAGTATACATTGGATATTTCATTGTTCTCCAGTCTTATTAAAGTGGTTTAGGGTATCATATAGTCGGCGTAGCCTGACTTTAGCCTTTCCTTACTGGTGTTTTATTAAATTGTTTGGTAAAAATTTATCAATTTAATATCTGCATGTTTTTTCTCTTTTAGGAAAATTTAACTAAAATTGAGCGTAAATCTTAAACCATATCTAAGTAAATATTCATCTTAGTCGTAATAATAATCTTAACTTTCTTTTTTTCTTCTTTATCGGTTATATCCATTATTATCCATGGACAATTGCAATTTTCAACGAATGCGGTTAATATATATAGCAATAGTACATTCAGCGGTCAGTGTTTTTAAGCACATAAAGTTTTACAGTTCATTGTTAAAAGATGATTTCATTTCTATAAATCGAAAATGGCAATATTGTCATAAAAATAATTATAATATATATATGCATATAAAAATTACTGATGCTTAGGAATAAAAAGTAGAATCTAATCGATTAATTAACCAACACAACTCAGTAAAAATTAAGAAACTCAATTTTAAACAAAAAATAAATAGTAGTATACTAAAACAGTTTTTTTACAATCATTCAGAAATCATTTTTTCGAAGAGAAGTGGCGTGCATCCACAGTCCATAAAAATAATTTTGACGGAAGTTGATAAAATATAGCATTGTAAAAGGCGCCAGTGTGTCAGATGATTAAGAGAGACCATGTTCGTTTCATTGACTTTTTGTTATCGTTTAATTAACGTTTTGATTAAGTTATTACTAATAAAAAATATCCCCATTCCAGAATTTATCATTATATTGTTATTACTACCACCTTCTAATGACACAATTGTTCATAATTTAGTTCTAAAGTGCCAAATCGTTGTTATTGCCAAATTATAATAATAGCTGGGTGCACAAATCTAAAATTGTGAACACCCCACACGGGTGAAAATAGGCAATTAATGAATAGCGTAACGTTAAAAATACATGAAATTATTGTAATTGCCGCGCAATGAGCAGAATTGCTTAAAATGTACTATGTTTATGGTACACTAAATGCCATACCCAAAAGTACCTACCCTTGTATTTATAATGCCACACATTGAGCCAATAGAGCAACACAACTTCATGCTTTTGTTAGTGTAAATCAAGACTCCTAAAATGCTATAAATCAAGTCTATTAATAGATTTTTCGGTAATTTCTTTAACTTGTGAGTTATTGTGTTTTGCAAGTAGGATATAATCCCGGCTCCACAAAACCATAGGATGCAACTTTGAACTAAATTTGTAAGCTGTAAATTAGTACGTATATTAATAATATTTAGACATCTGTAATTTTCAGTGAGGTCTATTGAAGATTTTTGTAAAGCCGTGCAAGACAGTGACAACAACGGTCGTAGTAGGTCCACGTTTTGACAAAGGTCCCACTTATTTTTCTCAAATACAAATACTCGTATATTATTTGATATGTGCCAAAACGTTAACATCGAAGGAGTGTCCCATATATTTCATGAAAAAGTTTGTCATTTGATGTATGCCCTACAGTTATCCTCTACTCTACTCTACTCTACTCTACTCAACTCAACTCAACTCAACTCAACTCAACTCAACTCAACTCAACTCAACTCAACTCAACTCAACTCAACTCAACTCAACTCAACTCAACTCAACTCAACTCAACTCAACTCAACTCAACTCAACTCAACTCAACTCAACTCAACTCAACAACTCAACTCAACTCAATCAACTCAACTCAACTCAACTCAACCCAACTCAACTCAACTCAACTCAACTCAACTCAACTCAACTCAACTCAACTCAACTCAACTCAACTCTACTCAACTCTACTCTACTCTACTCTACTCTACTCTACTCTACTCCTACTCTACTCTACTCTACTCTACTCTACTCTACTCTACTCTACTCTACTCTACTCTACTCTACTCTACTCTACTCTACTCTACTCTACTCTACTCTACTCTACTCTACTGTACTCTACTCTACTCTACTCAACTCAACTCAACTCAACTCAACACAACTCAACTCAACACAACTCAACTCAACTCAACTCAACTCAACTCAACTCAACTCAAACTCAACTTCTACTCTACTCTACTCTACTCTACTCTACTCTACTCTACTCTACTCAACTCAACTCAACTCAACTCAACTCAACTCAAATCAACTTAACTTAACTTAACTCAACTTAACTCAACTCAACTCAACTCAACACAACTCAACTCAACTCAACTCAACTCAACTCAACTAACTTAACTCAACTCAACTCAACTCAACTCAACTCAACTCAACTCAACTCAACTCAACTCAACTCAACTCAACTCAACACAACTCAACTCAACTCAACTCAACTCAACATAACTCAACTCAACTCAACTCAACTCACTCAACTCAACTCAACTCAACTCAACTCAACTCAACTCAACTCAACTCAACTCAACTCAACTCAACTCAACTCAACACAACTCAACTCAACTCAACTCAACTCAACTTAACTTAACTCAACTCAACTCAACTCAACTCAACTCAACTCAACTCAACTCAACTCAACTCAAACTCAACTCAACTCAACTCAACTCAACTCAACTCACTCAACTCAACTCAACTCAACTCAACTCAACTCAACTCAACTCAACTCAACTCAACTCAACTCAACTCAACTCAACCAACTCAACTCAACTCAACTCAACTCAACTCAACTCAACTCAACTCTACTCTACTCTACTCTACTCTACTACTCTACTCTACTCTACTCTACTCTACTCTAACTCTACTCTACTCTACTCTACTCTACTCTACTCTACTCTACTCTACTCTACTCTACTCAACTCAACTCAACTCAACTCAACTCAACTCAACTCAACACACTCAACTCAACCCCAACTCAACTCAACTCAACTCAACTCAACTCACTCAACTCAACTCAACTCAACCTCAACTCAACTCCAACTCAACTCAACTCAACTCAACTCAACTCTACTCTACTCTACTCTACTCTACTCTACTCTACTCTACTCTACTCTACTCAACTCTACTCAACTCAACTCAACTCAACTCAACTCAACTCAACTCAACTCAACTCAACCAACTCAACTCAACTCAACTCAACTCAACTCCACTCAACTCTACCTCAACTCAACTCAACTCAACTCAACTCAACTCAACTCAACTCTACCTACTCTACTCAACTCAACTCAACTCAACTCAACTCAACTCAACTCTACTCTACTCTACTCTACTCTACTCTACTCTACTCTACTCTACTCTACTCAACTCAACTCAACTCAACCTCAACTCAACTCAACTCAACTCAACTCTACTCTACTCTACTCTACTCTACTCTACTCTACTCTACTCTACTCTACTCTACTCAACTCAACTCAACTCAACTCAACTCAACTCAACTCAACTCAACACAACTCAACTCAACTCAACTCAACTCAACTCAACTCAACTCAACTCAACTCAACTCAACTCAACTCAACTCAACTCTACTCTACTCTACTCTACTCTACTCAACTCAACTCAACTCAACTCAACTCAACTCAACTCAACTCAACTCAACACAACACAACTCAACTCAACTCAACTCAACTCAACTTAACTCAACTCAACTCAACTTAACTCAACTCAACTCAACTCAACTCAACTCAACTCAACTCAACTCAACTCAACTCAACTCAACTCAACTCAACTCAACTCAACTCAACTCAACTCAACTCAACTCAACTCAACTCAACTCAACTCTACTCTACTCTACTCTACTCTACTCAACTCTACTCAACTCAACTCAACTCAACTCAACTCAACTCAACTCAACTCAACTCAACTCAACTCAACTCAACTCAACTCAACTCAACTCAACTCAACTCAACTCAACTCTACTCTACTCTACTCAACTCAACTCAACTCAACTCAACTCAACTCAACTCAACTCAACTCTACTCAACTCAACTCAACTCAACTCAACTCAACTCAACTCAACTCCAACTCAACTCAACTCAACTCAACTCAACTCAACTCAACTCAACTCAACTCAACTCAACTCAACTCAACTCAACTCAACTCAACTCAACTCAACTCAACTCAACTCAACTCAACTCAACTCAACTCAACTCAACTCAACTCAACTCAACTCAACTCTACTCTACTCTACTCTACTCTACTCTACTCTACTCTACTCTACTCTACTCTACTCTACTCTACTCTACTCTACTCTACTCTACTCTACTCTACTCTACTCTACTCTACTCTACTCTACTCTACTCTACTCTACTCTACTCTACTCTACTCTACTCTACTCTACTCTTCTCTTCTCTACTCAACTCTACTCTACTCTACTCTACTCTACTCTACTCTACTCTACTCTACTCTTCTCTACTCTACTCTATCTTAATTGAAAATGTAAGTTGCTAACTATTTTGCCTTAAATATTTTATACAATCTCATGTGGAAATTTTTTTTAACACCAACATTTTTTAAAACATTAAACCCTGGAAATTTAACATAATCAAAATTAGATTTTGTTTAGATACCATTAAGCCATGTGAGACTTCTTACGAAATATAATAGATTAGATATACTTTGTAGGGCTATATAAAAAGTCATTCAAATACAAAATTATTTACTATTTAAACATAAGTATTAACTGTGCACAGTGGTGCAGTTGTCCATTTAACCTATAGTTTAAGTGGATAATTTGCAAATTTTTTATTTACAAAATTTTCCATTGATTTGTTTGTTGTTGCTATTGCTTAGAACTAAACTTAAACTCGACTTCCATACCAATTAATGTTGGCCTCAACTAAGATCAATGACTCTGTTTGTGGCTACAAAAGTTGAAGCAGCATTTTTCGTGTGATATTAAACTTCAGCCGAAACGAATAAAAACAACAACTTAATTTTAATTGAGACCAATTGAAGCCAAGTAAAGCCATCTAAAAATAACAAATCACCCCAACCCGCAACCAAGTCAGATGGCGACTTGCGGTTGCCGCAAATGTTAAAAACAACTCACGTGAGCTTTTGACCAATTTAACAACTAAAACAACAAACAAATCCCAAACACAGAGCGTCTAAAGCCGACTAACTATTTTGTGTTAATATTGCTGAATTTTATAAACAAACTGCATACAAAGTCATTAAACTAAAAACAAACAACAATGATTGGTTGCTATATCAATATTAGTAGACATACATATATATTAACTAAATTAGCCAACCAAATATTTAATGAATTTAATGTGATGCATATTTTATATTTCTTGTTTATCAGCAATTGTAAGCATTTGTAGATAAAACAAAGAAAGGTTTTATTTATTTACATTTATAGTTCAACACCCCTAATGAACCAATCTAATTAGGATTAACTGGTTTCAGTTCATAGCTCCACCGAAGAAACGAAAACTGGATTCAATTACGAAATTTGTGTAGTCAAATAAAAATTTGTTTGATTTTGAAAGTGTTATTAATGAAGGTCTTCCAGTGACGCTTGAGTCAATAAAAATATGCATAAACCTAACTCTAGGAGTTATCTACTCAATAGTAGAAGTCTCGTGGAATCATCTTCTCTATAGTAGACGACTCGTGGATCCATCTACTCTAAAGCAGACGTCGCATGGAGTCATCTATTCCATAGTAGACGTCTCGTGGAATTATCTACGCTATAGTAGACATCTCGCGGAGTCATCTGCTCTATAGTAGACGACTCGTGGAATCATCTACTCTATAGTAGACGCCTCGTGGAGTCATCTACTCCATACTAGACAACTCGTGGAGTCATATACACTTAGCAGACGTCCCATGGAGTCATGTACTCTATAGTAGACGACCCGTGGCGCCATCTACTCTAGATCAAACGATTCTTGGAGTCATATACTCTATAGTAGACGACTCGTGGTGTCATCTACATCATAGTAGACGACTAGTGGAGACATCTACTCTGTAGTAGACGACTCGTGGAGACATCTACTCTATAGTAGACTACACGTAGATATATCTACTCTATAGTAGACAACTCGTGGAGTCATCTACTCATCTAAACAATTAATTAGAAATGTTATTGTTGTTATTCATTAGATTAATAGATGAATTTTTAGTTTGTGTAAAAACGGAGTTGTCTCATTTTACCCCTGAATGTTTGTGTGCGTTTACGCTATTTGACATATTGTCAATTGTTGACTTTTGTTCGTAGTGTAACTAATCTATTAACATAGCAGTAATAATAGTTACTAATAACACCGGCAGGCAATAACCACAGTCCGATGAGTGGTAAAGAGCATTCTAAACATTGTGTCCAATTTATAAATTTAACACCCAATCAATCAATATTTAATGTGGTTTATCGAAAATGACGTCAAATTACGTTGAATCTGCTGTTATAATTAGTGTCATTAAATATTTGCTCTATTTATTGTTTAGTGTAAATATTTAAACGTTTATCATGAACGGAATGATGGTAGTAGACTGTAGAATGGCGAATGGTGTTAATTTCCCCAAAAAAGACGTCATAACTGTAGAATTCCATTGAGTACTTGCGGCGTCTAGGGAAAGGCTAACGATTTAGAAAATATTTGCTCAAATGTCAGAAGCTACATATCGACGGATGATGCACACGTAGCGAAAAATGCCAGGTAAAAGTAAATTCTCAAATGAATACTCACAAGCAGTGGCAGGCCCGTGGACACTATTTGGAATTGAGGGGGGTTTTCACTTAGGTTGTAGACCAAATGTCTACATTTTTCACCACAATACAAATTCAAGAACAAATATAATTACTTCCAGTCTTTGGTGAAAAAATTGTGTCCTAGTGAATTTAGCCGGACCGCAACTATCTTAGAACAAATTAACTCAAATTTTCCATAAAGGCTAGGGTATCTAGACAAATCTGATCAAAATACGAACTAAGAAGGTCAAAATATCTCCTCCTACTAGAGAGCAAAGAATTGTGTACGCTAAGTCAGTTCTGACGGGACATTGTCTGATCGGGGAACACGTCAGAAGGTTGGGAATTGAGTCCAATGACTTCTGCAGATGCTGTGAAGATGAGGAGGAATGGGAGGGCATTTAGCACGTGCTTTGTTACTGTCCCCCTTTGAGTAAACGACGACTGTATTTTCTGGGTCGGTCTTTCTAGGAAGTCTGGCAGATCTTGCCGATACCTATGTTCGTATTATTGTTCATTGTATAGCTCCTGATTAGTGAATATCTCTCTAGGGCACTATATCACAAGAACAATTGGCAGATCGTCAGAGGAATGCACTTCCCCTGTAGCGTGTAAGGTAGTTCCTAGTCTTGCAAGTTCATCTGCTTTGCAGTTTCCTGCTATGTTCCTGTGGCCCGACACCCAAAATCAGATGAATATTGAACGGCTGATCCATGTCGTCAAGATATCTACGACAGGCAAGGGCAGTTGTGTTTTAAGAAATACAACATCAAAGAACTTTTGCAGAGTCTGATTATCAGATAAAATAATGATATCGACTTTGGGTAGAACATTAATTTTCTGCAATACTGCTACCTCTTGAATAGCTCTAATAGATTTCTGCCTGGAAAACACACTACAGCGATCAGGCAGTCTTTTTGCAATGCATAACTCATGTTCCTTAGAAAAGACCACTTGGTTGTTGAGTTTGGAATTGTCTGTATAGAAGTTCACGAATCTCCTATGCCTGGGATATGACCATTTCATAGTCTTTATCTGGTGTAAGAGTGGAACCCTCAACAATGCTGAAAGGTCAGGCAGAATGTGTCCAGAATGTCACTATTTCCGTAGTCCTTTCCTCACCAGAATGACATTTCCCTAAGTCGTAAAGCTGTATATGTGGTATATTGCCTTGAAATAATGTCTGGAGGCCTTAAATGTGGTATAGCATTTAATGTCTCAGTTAGAGTAGTTCTCAAAGCATCAGTGATACACATAGCGGCATTCGCTGAACTTTGTTTAGTATCGCGCAGATGGTGGTTTTCCGCAGACCTGTCCACGACTACTCCATACAGCATTCCGGACTATCTACTGCCGTATATAACCAATAATCTATACGCCGATTCAGACCCCAGCATTTTCCTATTGCCTTTTACAAGTACGAGTACATAGCGATACCACAGCCTTCTTTAATCTTTTGAGAATGTTGGTTTGATGTACAACTTCCTGTCTACCTTATATCTCCTGCTGATATCGTATAGCTCCTGCTAGATATGTCTTACTTAAAAATCACCACAAAATAATGTACATGCTAGCATTCTAACTTCGCATGTATGTACACCTTCATATGACATATACTCGTATAATAGCCAAGTCAAGTCCTTGGAAATTATATTCCTCTTGACTATCGCAGATATCTTAACGAGATATCTGAACAATTCAATATTCACCCGGGAACTGCAAAGCAAATGAACTTGCAAGACTATGAACTACCTTACACGTTCCAGCAATCTGCAAATTCTTCTTAAAAGATAGTGCCCTCACCGCAACAAATGACAGGTGGTCACTAGCATATATTCCAGGTTGATGTGGCCCTGTCTAAGCTCCAAACCCTGATGTCATTATTGACATAGCATACCAACACCCTGATGTCATTATTGACACCATTCGTCTCACTTATAGTGTCTGTCATGACGGGTCACTGGGTCATTGGATGGCACGCAGAGTGATTGAGGTATTGTGTAACGACTTTTGCAGAAGCTGTGGAGAAGAAGAGAAGGAGTAATCAATAGAACACTTTGTGTGTCTGTGCTCTGCTCTCTCTATAAGGCGGCATGCAACCCTAGGCTCTTATTTCATTGGAGAATTAGCTAACCTTGCAGATGTTAGGGTCCGCCATCGTTTGACTTTTCAAATTGTTTCAACTGGAGAGGCTTGAGAAAACTTATATATAATATTCATATAACTTAAATTAAATTATAATTATTTTCAGAACATCTTTGGAAGAATATCTTACCATTGATATATATGTTTAGACTATCTAGGAGAATCTTTATGGCTCACAAAGAAAATGCCGAATATGACGAAATTGCGAAATACGAAGTATATATGTATGTACATATAACTTGAAAATATTTTCCAGGTACTTTTTCCTTTGAAGGTTTTTCCCAATGATGAGTCTTAACAAGTTATTTACTACTATACAATTTACCTTAATCTACTAAAGTACATACGAGTATATATATATATCAACACGACTGTTCGACAGGTTTTAATGTAATAAACTATAAAATAATTACCCGCCACAAAGTACGAGTTATTTCCTTACGATTCACAGCACACGAGTAAACGTACGTAGGTTTTGATACGTTGAACATGTTGTAAACTTTTCGTCAGAAACGTTAGACAGACCTTTATGGCATATCTTCAGACAATTGCTAATCTTATCTGAATTCATTTTATTTCCAGTTATCAAAGATAGAATCGACAAAACCGAAGTGAACATTAAACAATAATGATTGGCCAGAGAAAAATTAGCTATTTCTATAAAATAAAATAATCAACCAGTCATTCAATTATAAAGAATCTTAGCTATCGATATTAGATTAAAGCAATAGATTAAAAATACATAATTTTATTACATATAAATTATAAATTCAGCAACTTAAGCTGATTTATTAAAAATGTCATTTTTATTTAGTATTAAAAATGCAAATTGTATATCAAATAAAATGTTTTTATATTAACTCAATAAATTCGTAATTTTTGTTTATTAACAGCTTAAATATTTAAATCATTTATCAAATGAACTCCAGCACTCCAAGTCGTCTGGAGTTATTAAACCAGAACACGCCTGACGTTAAAATCATAATTCCAAAGATTTACTAACGTCTGCATAAATATTTGTTTTTGTTTTTTATTGTATTTATAAAGCAAAAAGTAAATATTTGAAGCGAAAGAAAAAACTCTTTATAGAGTCAAAAGCACTTGTACCTGTCGTTTGGTATATTACTTTATTTCTGGGACAATAA
Organism: Eudasyphora cyanicolor; assembly: GCA_963930755.1. Taxonomy (NCBI): domain Eukaryota; kingdom Metazoa; phylum Arthropoda; class Insecta; order Diptera; family Muscidae; genus Eudasyphora; species Eudasyphora cyanicolor. The sequence goes on along the minus strand of OZ005735.1, from coordinate 7,649,488 downwards.
CAATTTAAAAAGCATAAAACCGTTAAAAAACGTTTGTCGTATAAACTGTCGCAGCATTTACGTGAAAGGTGCGTTTTTTATTTGTGGCAGGGCAAACTTGAGGTTGCTTTTTTCCCTCTAATTAATTAACCCTTGCTAAAATATTAATCCTGGCGGTAGTCGCAGTAATCCCTGACAGAGTTAGGGTCGTTTGAAAGTGCAAATGCGGTAAATAAGCGTTTTTAAGAGTGTTTCGTATTTTACTTCCATTAACATTGTAGCCATGTTGAGAAATAGTCTTACTGCATGATCAAAAGAAACGTAAATAAATTTAAATTATTGTGAAAGCAGAAATTGGCTAAACCACACAAATGTAAAAATGAGACACAATTAATACTGTATATTCTTGTGGTACATTTTTAAGGACATGAAGTCCCTTAAATTGACAAAAATGTATAGCAATATAAATAACATATTCCAAGGATGTGCAGAATCATAAATGTATGTAGTTGACCCTACAGAAATTTTTGGATTATTTAAAGCTTCCTTAACTAAAATAAATTAAAGTTAATAGCAGTTAACTTTTTGTAAAAAATGGTTCATTTGTGTGGGAGGTACCAAAAGGGGCGTGGCAATAATGGCCATTTTTTACTGGACTGTAGGTACTATAAAAGCATTATACTAAACAAAATGTCAAGTATTTATGTGCACTGGTATTCAAGTTATTAGCAGTTAACTCTGTGTCCAAAATGGCCCCATTGTGTGGGAATTACAAAAATGGGAGGGGCCACTTCGCCAATTTTTATCAGGCTGATAGAGACAGATAAGCTATTACTATGTTTAGAATTACAGAAGATTCGAATAAATAGTATAGAAGTTATTAAAGAATCAATATTTCACTGAATTTTAACCCTTTGTGAGGGAGGTACTAATGGGTGGTTAAATTGTAAGGGCCGATGTTGAATGTGAACTACACCTAAACGTCAAATTTTTTCTGCATTTAATTTGACATTTCTCAATTTTAGACTAACTCAATTTGAACCATGGAAAGATACACAATCGAGCAACGCGTTAAAGTGTTTTAAGCCTTTTACGAAAATGGGCGTTCAAATCAAAATGCATTTCGTGCAATTCGTGATGTTTTTTTGATCAGCATAATCGAACAAATGTGTCCACAATCGGGATAATTGTGCGCAAATTTAAGCAAACCGGGTCTATAGGAATTCGTTTGGTTCGGCTTATGGGCTGGTGACGTCATCGGGCCATACTTCTTCGAAATGAGGCCGGTCAGGCAGTTACTGTGAAAGGCGTTCGCTATCGTGAGATGATAACGAACTTTTTATGGTCCGAATTGGAAGATATGGATGTGAACAATATGTGGTTTCAACAGGACGGTCTTGCCACACAGCTAACGAAACAATGGCTCTTTGGCGCAACAAATTCAATGGCCGTGTTATCTCACGTCGTGGCAATGTCAATTGGCCGCCAAGATCATCTGATTTGACATCGTTGGACTTCTTTCTTTGGGGTTATTTGAAAGAAAGGGTGTACGTCAATAACCCAGCAACAATTCAAGAGCTAAAGGATGAGAAAATTCGGCACATTAACGGCATAGAACCTCAATTATGCCTCAGCGTCATCGAAAATTTGGACCATCGGATGGAGGTGTGCCGCTGAGGTGGCGGCGGCCATTTGGCCGATATTTTGATCCATACATAATTGAACCATACCAATATTATCATAATAAAAAGACATGACAATAATTATCTTAATAATTTGTATTTTATTCAAAATCAACATTGGCCCTTAAAATTTAACCACCCTTTAGAAGGAGTGGATCAATATGGCCCATTTTCGAACTTAGCCTGAGATAGAAAAAAATATTATCACATACCAAATTTGAAGTCAATCCGTTACTCCTTTCGATAGTTGTCGTGCGCTCCAGCCAGACAGACAGACGGATTTCCGCCGAACATACTGGGGGTCTAAGGTCACTACTTCGATGTATTAAACTTTTGGTCGTTAGCAAATGATGTATAGCCTCGTCACACTAAAGTGAGGGTATAAAAATACTGAATATCTATTCATTTATTTTATTTCTTGAGAATCAACAACCTCCATTTGAATGCCAAAAGATATAGATTATAAATATTACTATATTATTCAAAATGGTAGGTGCAACATGTTATTAGCAAATCGCTAACTTTTCAGCAATTGTGTGTTTGTTATTTGCAGATAATTTGCTATAATAACAAACAAAGTAGATATATCGCTCACTCACTTCTAGAGTGACATAAATAAAAATTTTAAATTTTTTGAGGTTGCTTTACGGAAATGAGGATTTTGCAAATGTCCATAAATTAATCGCAGCGAAATTTCGGATTATTTTAAACATCTTATTTTATGGTACTTAGCATTTTATATGGACATAAAGTTATACATCTTAACAGTTTTCATTTTTGAGTTATGTCATTCTTGAAGTAAGTTGGCGGTAAGCAAACTTATTTCTGGGTGTGGTACACTTTTTGGGAACGTATAATCATCTTCTAATAAAGTTTATATCCCATAAAAACTGTAATCATAATGTGCAGAAACATTATTTATAATACCTATAATAAAAGTCAAAATTACAGACCTTAAATTATACACATGTTCCGTCGGGACGAAACGTCAAAATCTATCAGTTACGAACGAATAGTAATGAAATGTCACACACGAATTAATATTAATTTTTTAATTGTCCTACTCGTTGAAATTTCTATTCGTTCGTAACTGACAACTTACTCGCTCCGGGATGACATATCTTATTATTTATTATTTTTGGTCAAAATATATATAGGCCTACAAAATAAGACATTTTATCAAATTATTATCTTGTTGGTGAACGTCAGATATATCTGACACGTTTCACAGAAGTTTATAGAGGAATAATTCACTGTCATCTGATAATTCCCCATCAGTTTGATGTAATATGAAGAGAATGATAGAGTTGGCCGCTAGATGGCAGTGAACTATTCCTCTATAAACTTCTGTGAAACGTGTCAGATATATCTGACTTTCACCAACAAGATAATAATTTGATAAAATGTCTTATTTTTTAGGCCTATAGATATTTTGACCAAAAATAATAAATAATAAGATATGTCATCCCGGAGCGAGTAAGTTGTCCGTTACGAACGAATAGAAATTTCAACGAGTAGGACAATTAAAAAATTAATATTAATTCGCGTGTGACATTTCATTACTATGTAGTAAAAAACAATCAATACCAGTATTTGATTAGTCATAGTTTTTACACGACATTGTTCTCTTATTTCTAGTATTAGATTTAATTATTAGCTTTGTACCTGTAATATATACTAGCTCTGTCGCCTTTACCGTCAGAGCGATTATCTATCAGAGTTAAGTACAACGACGTAGTTAGATACTGCTAAAATATTTTCGTGCTGTCAAACAAGTAATGAATGAGTATTGAATTCCCCATTCATCATTTGGTATAGATTTGACTAGGGGCATTAGGTTGTACCCATAGTTTGTAGAAAAAAGATTAAAATTCGATTTCTAGTAACAAAAATATTTAAAATAATGACATTCCTTGCTTAGAATGACGACAATTGCCTTAATATTAAGTAAATTACCATAATTTAAAATATTAAATGTCATTATTTTAAAATAATGACAGTTTTGTTGCAAATCTTTAAAAGTAAGACCATATTTTTCAGTGTATATATTTTTTTAGGTTTTTCTTTTAGTTTTAGGTAATCGCTACATTAGCAGTACTTAAACAGCGTACTCAACTCGGATTCAACGGACTTCAAATGCTGACACTTGATGAAATATGAATTTTGTTTTTATTTTATTTTCTTTCAAAATTATGTGTGGGTGAGGAGATTTCTCCGTAAATGGGTAAGTAACTGTGTAAGTAGATGCCTAAGTATTTTTTTAAATATTAGTCATGTATTTACATAAAGCTACTGTAATGTTATAAACAGAGATGGGAAGTGTAGCAGTCTCTTCAAATTCAAACCTTACTAAAACTAAACTAGAATTTTAGGGTATCCCATATTTTTTTATTTACCGACCTATCTTCTATTCTTCTTACATTTTTAAACTAAATCGAATTGGTTTTATTTACTGTTGGTTGTCCCCTATTAGGTTTATTTATTATTGTTTCACTCCCATCCCTGTCATCATAAAGGGCAAAAGGGAAACAAAAATTTGAGGTAGGGGTAATAATTTAAGTTGAATTGAACACTGTTTGCTCAAGTGCACCCAGACTCTTTTGACATTTAATGCAAATACACAGGCACGCTGACTGCACACTTAATATTGTAATCAAATAGATACTACTCTACATCAGTCGATGATACGAGTAGTATCTATTTGACCACATTCACTGTCGTTTCCATAATATTTTCAATTAGAAAAAATATATATTTTTTAATATTTATAGAAATTTTACCATTGCAAATTAAAACAGGTAAGAAATTTCAGTGGGGTAAACCGACTAAGGTACAAATATAAATATGCACTGGTATATGTACTAATAGTATGAGCTATTTAATTTTCCTATGTCTTGTCTCTTTTTTTATGGGATGTACTAAAACAGGTGTGGTGATAACTCCCATTAAAAACTCTACTGTGTAAAATTGTTGAGTATTTATATGCATTGGTATTCACGACTTAATCTGTAAGCTTTTTGTACAAAATGATACGTTTCTGCGGGATGTACCAAAAGAAGCGTGATAATAACGTAAATTTTTCGACAAACGGTAGGTACTATAAAAACATTTCACAGAACATAATTTTAAGTATTTGTATGTACTGTTTTAATGTTAAGGTAAGTAAAGACTATTTGCAGATCGGACAACATTGCCAGAAAAATGGCGGAAAAATGCAACCCTGTGAATTTACAACAGTGTGAACATACAATTTTTGTTTTGCAACGTTAGCAGAAAAGTCATTGCGAGATAATTTGCTGATTGTTATATGTTCGAAGTTTATGCATGTGACAACGGCGTCATTGCCAGAAAATCATTTTATTTGCAACACTGTCTATAATGTATTTTTATTGGCAATCCTGCATATAAATATTTACAAAATATATTGTAAATATATGAAATTGTAATGTTTTCTTGCAATCGTCTGAACTGTCAATTCACCTTTGCCTAACAATCTGACATTGCCCGTATATTTGCAGCTCTTTAACAGGGGTGATAACGTTTGTCGATCTGGCAATCGTCTATACTCAGCTTTATAAACTTTTAACTTTTCGTACAAAATGGTACCTTTGTGTAGGAGCTACCAAAAGCGGCATGGCAATAACGCCCATTTTTCACTGGACTGTAGGTACTATAAGACACCAAGAAGAACTTCAAGTATTTGTATGCACTCGTTTTAAAGACATAAGCTGTTAATATTTAGTGCAAAATGGTCCATTTGTGTGGAAGGCAACAAAAGGGGAGTGGCAACTTCGTCCTATTTTTTAACAGGGTGATAGCGACTAACAATGTAATACTATTTATGGAATTTCAGAAGAGTAGTTAGTATAGGTGTTATTAAAGAAGCAATAGTTCACCAAATGTTAACCCTTTGTGGTGGAGATACCAAAAAGGAGTGGAACAATATGGCCCATTTTCGAACCTAGCCTGAGATAGAAAAACATATTACCACATACCAAATTTGAAGTCATTCGGTTACTCCTTTCAAGGGTTATCGTGCATACCAGCAGTCAGACATCCTGACAGACGACGAACATTGACGGACGAAATTGTCCCTAGTGAAAATGGGGCACATCGGTCCATCATTTGATATATATAGCCCCATATAAATGTCCCTTTCGATAACATTTCTTGAAGCTCTAGAGAATTCGTTTTTGATCCGATCGAACTTAAATTTAAGCATTTGTATTAATGAAAATTGTTGCATATCGACCAATGCATTGATATAACCCCCATATAAAGGTTCAGACGAATTTGAGTTCTGGGCGTTATAGAACCTCAATTTTTTTAACCGTTGTGCCTGGAATTTACATTTTATGCTTAACAAAGTATCATGGACTGATCGTTGCTGATCAGTCGTAGTGAACGGACGTGTTTAGCACTGAGCGGATAGTTAAAATCTATTACGCAGTACCTATTACGCAACCGCAATAAAAATCTGTACATAGTCTGGAAGGCCTACATCGTAGTACCTATTACGGGCTATTACAGACAAAAAATCGTTGACGGGGATGCCTTCGCGTTCCGATGGAGCGTCTTGGCCAAAGCCGACCACACCAAACATGGTGAAAATTTCCCCCCAGTACTCACAACAGGTGGTACGGTGAGGGGAAAACGTCATGTCCGACCGTCAAAACGGAAGCACAATGAGCACCGGATAGCGCTCAGAGTTTTGACGAAGTTGGAGGCTGTTGGAGGCTGTTGAGGTTTCGGCTCTTACCGAAAAATAAAAAGAGTCACTTACCTGGGCTAAAGGCGTCATAGATGCTTCTAAGGCCAATCGGCCGGCTGAAAGAGCCACAAATTTAGCTGTGTTAACGGCTAATAAAGTCAAAAGAATCAGATCACTTCGAAAAAGGCAAGAGGCCCTAATGTCTACCCGTCCATAATTGGAGAATCAGCAAGGTGGGTGAGGCGGATGGTAAAAAGCGGCAGGTCAATTTTGCAGATCGGACAACATTGCCAGAAAAATGGCGGAAAAATGCAACCCTGTGAATTTACAACAGTGTGAACATACAATTTTTGTTTTGCAACGTTAGCAGAAAAGTCATTGCGAGATAATTTGCTGATTGTTATATGTTCGAAGTTTATGCATGTGACAACGGCGTCATTGCCAGAAAATCATTTTATTTGCAACACTGTCTATAATGTATTTTTATTGGCAATCCTGCATATAAATATTTACAAAATATATTGTAAATATATGAAATTGTAATGTTTTCTTGCAATCGTCTGAACTGTCAATTCACCTTTGCCTAACAATCTGACATTGCCCGTATATTTGCAGCTCTTTAACAGGGGTTATAACGTTTGTCGATCTGGCAATCGTCTATACTCAGCTTTATAAACTTTTAACTTTTCGTACAAAATGGTACCTTTGTGTAGGAGCTACCAAAAGCGGCATGGCAATAACGCCCATTTTTCACTGGACTGTAGGTACTATAAGACACCAAGAAGAACTTCAAGTATTTGTATGCACTCGTTTTAAAGACATAAGCTGTTAATATTTAGTGCAAAATGGTCCATTTGTGTGGAAGGCAACAAAAGGGGAGTGGCAACTTCGTCCTATTTTTTAACAGGGTGATAGCGACTAACAATGTAATACTATTTATGGAATTTCAGAAGAGTAGTTAGTATAGGTGTTATTAAAGAAGCAATAGTTCACCAAATGTTAACCCTTTGTGGTGGAGATACCAAAAAGGAGTGGAACAATATGGCCCATTTTCGAACCTAGCCTGAGATAGAAAAACATATTACCACATACCAAATTTGAAGTCATTCGGTTACTCCTTTCAAGGGTTATCGTGCATACCAGCAGTCAGACATCCTGACAGACGACGAACATTGACGGAGGAAATTGTCCCTAGTGAAAATGGGGCACATCGGTCCATCATTTGATATATATAGCCCCATATAAATGTCCCTTTCGATAACATTTCTTGAAGCTCTAGAGAATTCGTTTTTGATCCGATCGAACTTAAATTTAAGCATTTGTATTAATGAAAATTGTTGCATATCGACCAATGCATTGATATAACCCCCATATAAAGGTTCAGACGAATTTGAGTTCTGGGCGTTATAGAACCTCAATTTTTTTAACCGTTGTGCCTGGAATTTACATTTTATGCTTAACAAAGTATCATGGACTGATCGTTGCTGATCAGTCGTAGTGAACGGACGTGTTTAGCACTGAGCGGATAGTTAAAATCTATTACGCAGTACCTATTACGCAACCGCAAAAAAAATCTGTACATAGTCTGGAAGGCCTACATCGTAGTACCTATTACGGGCTATTACAGACAAAAAATCGTTGACGGGGATGCCTTCGCGTTCCGATGGAGCGTCTTGGCCAAAGCCGACCACACCAAACATGGTGAAAATTTCCCCCCAGTACTCACAACAGGTGGTACGGTGAGGGGAAAACGTCATGTCCGACCGTCAAAACGGAAGCACAATGAGCACCGGATAGCGCTCAGAGTTTTGACGAAGTTGGAGGCTGTTGGAGGCTGTTGAGGTTTCGGCTCTTACCGAAAAATAAAAAGAGTCACTTACCTGGGCTAAAGGCGTCATAGATGCTTCTAAGGCCAATCGGCCGGCTGAAAGAGCCACAAATTTAGCTGTGTTAACGGCTAATAAAGTCAAAAGAATCAGATCACTTCGAAAAAGGCAAGAGGCCCTAATGTCTACCCGTCCATAATTGGAGAATCAGCAAGGTGGGTGAGGCGGATGGTAAAAAGCGGCAGGTCAATTTGATCCTTAACGCTGAATCCACCTCCCATATACAACGTGCAAGTGCAACCCTACAGTATGGCTTCGAGACTATAGTCTTGAAGGTATACAAGCAGGATATAGTTCCCACTGCGGAAGGTGAGTCGTCCACCGTGGTTGATACACAGCTTTCTGGAAGTGCGGAGGTATCCACGCCCATTATTTCTGGTGACTCCAACTCTAACAGAAGATCTGTAACGTCCTACTCTGAGGACGAAAGCTCTACTTCTGACACAGAGGGGCTGAGGGGAGTCTCCGGACTCTTTGACGCATCTGGCGGGGACACGCTTCTCGATGATACGGGCGAAGAGTTCGATAACACCCTCGTCGGGGTGGATGTTAATCTGTCAATTACCAATGATGGTAAGAATTTTACAGATTAACCTCCATCACGTTAAAGCAGCCTCAGCGGCTCTATTGCTGCGCCTGTCCACAGGTGCAGTAGACATCGTCCTGATACAGGAGCCCTACGCAGTGGGAGGAAGGGTGTGCGGTATCATGACACCCAACTTTAATCTGCTTGTGGCCAACTGTGAAGGCACTCCAAGAACATAACATAAGTAATAAACCGACCTTTACAATTAAAGACAGACAAGAAGTACAAGACGTAACGTTTGCTACTGATCGGGTGTCAGACAAAATTATTGGGTGGAATGTACTGGACGACCACTCATTCTCAGATCACCTATATAGGGCCTGTTTTTGTAACTTCTTTTTTGCCACTTCGCACGTCAAATGGCAAGCGAATGAAATTTTTGGTTTTTGCACGCTTTGTGTTGGATATAAACAAAGAAGCTTTCAATTATCGCCAACATTTTGGTTCTTATAAGACAACAACGAACGAAATGAAACGTCAAATTAGACGATCAGAAAAATGCATTCGTATCGGTTATGTTTGCCGTCCTTTTGAAAGATAACGTGAAAATTGTTGGGAAAATGAATAAAAAATGGATAAATGAACCAAACAACAATAACATGTATCTTTTGCTGAAGTATCCTGTATAATAATTTCAAAAAAACCTCTGTTTATTAGTGTGCATAAAATGTATTGGAATCCTACAACTACACTGTTGCTTTTTAAATTGTTTCATAATACCTTAGAAACAATCGTTTATTATACCTATCGACCTAGAATCTCTTTCTGAATTGGTCTGGTTTTGTCCGTCCGTCTGTTTCTAAATGTATTGTTGTTACCAAAAACAGGTCACAATTATGCTCAGATCACTATCAAATTTAGCAAGAACTTTCTTTTTAACTCTATGAAATGGGTACAGAAGGTTTCCGATTTAGATATAGCCCCTATATATACAAATATGATCAATCAAGCAAACAATTGTATTTATTTTCGGTTGCTTGATTATTTCTCATTGTCTAGAATCAGCTGTTGCTACTTTTACAGCTGTTGGATAGGGTTGCCCCCGTTCTGATATTTTCGTGTGGAAAAAGCTTTAAGAAATGTCAATAACTACATGTAGGTAATATTGGTATTTGACAGGAAGACGATGAAGAAAAGAGCTTTCTTACCCGAACGATAAGTGACAATGAACCAAATTAAAAACATGATCGCTTGGGTGAGAATAAGAAGAAGAAAATTATTGCTTGGGTAGCTATCGCACGTCTGCGTTTTGTTACATTTAGATGAACAGGCTGATAGAGTTCAAACTCGCCGAAAAAGCGCCTAAACCTGCTGTCCACAGAAATGTGAGGAAGTCAAAGTGGCACCTGTATGAGAAGAATTTTAAAAAGGTCCTCAACACTAAACTTCTTTATGAACCGAATGACAAAGCCGGTCTGGATAATCTGGTCGAGCATATCACCACATCATTCAATAGTTCCCTTGAAGAAGCCTGTCCAAAAGCAAGGTACAGGGGTAAAACTAAACCTCAATGGTGGACTATTCAACAAGGCGAAATCTACTTGAGTCGCTAATGATTGGGATGTATATAAAGGGCAACTCTAGATCTATAAGAAGGAGCTTAGTAAGGCGCAAAGACGCTCTTGGTATTCCTTCTGCGGCGAAGTGGAAAAGGTCTCCGACGCCGCAAGGCTGAGGAAGGTACTATACACATCTCCTTGTACAGTGGGGTATTTGCAGGATGAGGCAAACAACTGGACAAAAAACAGCGAGCAATCTCTAAATTTACTGCTCGACACACATTTCCCGGGGAACTCTATAACAGAACCAGATGATCAGCAGGACCAACAAGAGTACGAGTGGACTGCGAGCGTCGCTAGCTTGTTGACTGACAGATCCAGAATAAGCTGGGCTATTAATAGCTTTGAGTCCTTCAAGTCACCTGGACCAGACGGCATCACTCCAAGGTATGACCTGAGAAGATCAAAATATCTCCTCGCACTAGAGAGGCAAAGATTGTCTACGTTAGTATCAGTTCTCACGGGATTGTGCTTGATCGGCGAACACGCCAAAAGATTGGGTATTGACTCTAATGACTTCTGCAGAAGCTGTGGAGATGAGGAAGAAGTGGAGAGCATTGAGCACTTGCTATGCGACTGCCCCGCTCTGAGTAAACGACGACTGGACACACTGGGGTCGGCTTTTCTAGGCAGCCTAACAGATCTTTCCACTACCGATATTCGTACTATCGACAAATTTGTATATCAAACAGGTTGGTTTCGATGAGGGGCATTTCAGCCCTTGGTAACACTAGGGACCTAAACTGGTCTATGTGAGCTTGTATAAAAAAATACGTCTGCCACCCTAACCTAAACCTAAACCTAAGTATCATGGTTTACCTAATATTAAGTAAGTTGTCTTTAGTTTAACTGTGTCATATACTTTTTCAGTATGAACATACAATTTTATTCATATTTTCCTGTATCCATAGATCACGTAGGGTATACTAGCTTCGACCCATCAGTATTAAACGTCTCCCCTCCTGTTACTTTTAATTTGCTTTAGGAAATGCAAACAAAAAAGTTCCTCAACAAAAAATTGTCGTTCATTACAAACCAAAAACTGAAGTCATTGGTTGACTTTCTCCAGAAAAAAATGAATAAGTTGTTTGTGAAAAGTTTCTGCTTCAGAGTTACATACATACATACGTACTCGTATTTGCATAAAAAGGTCCATACCGAGCAGTCATTAAAGTTTGTGAATTTAAGACATAATAAAATATTTTAAGAAATAATATCAAACATATGACAGCAAAACACTTTATAATTATACAGGGCAGCAATTTGAGAAGACTGTAAATGTGACGAGGCCTGACAATAATGGAAAAGAAAGTAAAATCCCAGATGGGGTTTCCAGAATTACCCAAAGTATAGTTTAACTTCTTCTTCTGTTGGATCTTCAGAGGTGAATTTGAGGCAGCAGAGGCCGAAATATTAGTTTCAAATCAGAGAAAAATAAGAGGACATTTGAACACATATCGATTCCTTAATGTCAAAGTATGCTAAGTCGACTTAGAATGTTTTAAGGGACATACAATTTTTAATTTCTGAATATTCCAAATTTAATTCAGTCAAAATTTTGTATTCATCAGTCAACCCAAACGAAAGTTATACACAAAACAGTAGAATTTATTCGATTTGCAGTATAAAGGAATTCCATACAAATTTAAAAATAGCCTAAAACTTTGAAGCTGCTAGATACGTACCTTAAGGCTAAAAATATACATCAAAAAGTGTAGAAAATGTTAGATTTTATGAAAATAATCTAACATTTTCTAATAATTTCCCCATGAAAATTTGCCATATGTTCTTTCTTAACTTTTGTTTATGAAAAATCATAAAATTTCTAGATATTAGAATGTGTATTTTGCTGGATAAAACAAGTAAGAAAGTTATGAGCTATTACATTTTGGTAAAATTTGACCATTTTGTGTGGGAGGTACAAAAAGGGGCGTGGTGGTAACGTTCATTTTTCACAGGACTATAGGTACTTCAAAAGCGTTACACTGTGCAACATTTTGTAGTATTTTCGTGCATTGGCACTCACGCATAAGCTTTTAACTTTTTGTACAAAATGGTACCTTTGTGCGTGAGGTATAAGTGGCGTGCCAATAACGCCCCTTTTTCACTGGACTATAGGCGCTATAAAAGCATTACCTTGTACACAATTTCAAGTACTTCTATGCACTGGTATTAATGTTATAAGTGGCGTGGCAATAACGCCCCTTTTTCACTGGACTGTAGGCGCTATAAAAGCATTACCTTGTACAAAATTTCAAGTACTTCTATGCACTGGTATAAGCTGTTAACTTTTTGTACAAAATCGTCCCTTTGTGTGGGAGGTACCAAAGGGAAAAATACTTCACCCATTTTTCTCAAGTTGATATTGACAGACAAACTATTAACATGTGGGGAATTACAAAGGATTCGCATAAGTAGTATAGAAGTTATTAGAGAATCAATATTTCAATAAACGTTAACCCTTTGTGAGGGAGGTACTAAAGGGTCCGCCAAATAACTTTTTTTTTGAAAATGCTATAAAAAACAAGTAAGAAAGTTTCAGTCGGGTAAACCGACTAAGGTATACCCTCACTTTGTGAGTGATGTAATATTGAATATTCGCCGAATTATTCAGTTAGTTTGTATGGGAGGTACCAGAACGGGTTTAACAAATACATCCATTTCGCTGAACAGTAGCTACTTTAAATACATTGCACTTTGCCGAACTATAACAGTTTATGTACACTGGTATATGAACGTTATGAGATATTTAATTGTGGTATTATTTGGTCATTTTGTGTGGAAGGTACAAAAAGGGGCGTGGTGATAACGGCCATTTTTTACAGGGCTATAGGGACTTCAAAAGCGTTACACTGTGCAAAATGTTGTTGCATTTTCGTGTATTGGTACTCATGCTGTGAGCTCTTAACTTTTTGTGCAAAATGGTACCTTTGTGTGGGAGGTACAAAAAGGGGCGTGGAAATAGCGTCCTTTTTTCACAGTGCAAAATATACTATAAAAGCATTACACTGTAAAAAATTTCAATTATTTTTATACACTGGTATTAATGTTATAAGCTGTTATCTTTTGGTGCAAAATGGTACCTTTGTGTAAGAGGTGCCAAAAGGGGCGTGAATATGACACCCATTTTTAACTGGACTGTAGGCACTATAAAAGCATTACACTGTACAAAATTTCAAGTATTTTTATGCACTGGTATTAATGTTATAAGCTGTTAACTTTTGGTGCAAAATGGTGCATTTGTGTGGGAGTTACCAAAAGGGGCGTAGCAACATGGCCCATTTTTCTCGAGTTGATAGCGACTAATATACTAATGCTATGTGTGGAATTTCAGAAGATTCGAATAAATAGTATAGCAGTTATTAAAGATTCAATATTTCACAACATTTTAACACTTTGTGGGGGAGGTACTAGAAGGAGTGGACCAAAATGGCCCATCTTCGAACTTAGCCGGAGATAGAAAAAAATATTACCACGTACCAAATTTGAAGTCAATCGGTTACTCCTTTCGAGAGTTATCGTGCGCACCAGCCAGCAGACACGCAGACAGACAGACAGACAGACGGACGGACAATGCTCATTCGTCTTAAAATGACCCAAAACGAATATCCGCCGAACATACTTAGGGTCTTAAGCGCCGTGGCCACACATCAAACTGTTTGATCAAACTCTTGTATGTGTTAGTAAAATTTTGTTTTGCTTATCACGGCCACACATCAAACTCATGTCATCAAACTTCTTTATATTTTTCCAACGAAATGCTGTATTGCGAATTTTTTACATTTCTGTTGCTATAATCTTTTGATTTTATTTGCCATAAAGCCGGCAAACTTCGATACACTTCAATAAATTCGAGAATAAAATTTTTTTCTTCCATTTCCAGTTTTTCTTCCAAAAAAAAACACTTGTCACCAAAAAATAAAACACTTTTAACACTTCGAAAACAAATCAAAAATGATAATTGAAGATATTTTGACACACGCACATAAAACCGACGTCAAATCTCTGCCGCGTCGACGCAAATATCTAAATGGTTTTGATATTTTTTTACTCTCTCATCAAACCATACGTGTGAGTTTTTTTTACCAACACAATCATAAAAACTCGAGTTTGATGAGTCAGTTTGATGTGTGGCCATGGCGCTTTAGATCACTCCTTCGATGTGTTACACTTTTTTCGTAGCAAATGATATATACCCTCGTCACACTAAAGTGAGGGTATAAAAACTACTGAAAACGCATTGGATGGTCAGTTGGCTTCAACTCCTGAACCAATTGGACTTTGTATGGCGTCATACCAAGGTCTTTATGCAAAATTCGTCTCAATGATGTCTCCGAAATGTTCAATTGTTGAGAACGACGGTGAATTGATGTTGATGGCGCTTCACCCACACGAACATACGGAGCTGACGGTGCTTCTCTTCTTCCAAAATCCGTACGCAATTTTCGCACACATTCTGCAACATTGCCATGATTTTCAAAGTAATGTCGCAATATACACATATTCGTTCAGCGGAAGGATAAAACTAATTATCTGTCAAATCAGACATGAGCTAAGTGTTACCATTCACGAAATAAGCACTAGTTGAAAAAAAACGTTAAATGGCGGACCCTTTAGAAGGAGTGGACCAATATGGCCCATCTTCGAACATAGCCTGAGATGGAAAAAAATATTATCTCATACCAAATTTGAAATCAATCCGTTATTCCTTTCGCGAGCCGAACATAGATGGGATCTTAGGACACTCCTTCGATGTGTTACACTTTTTGTCCATTGAAAATGATATATACCCTCGTCCCACTAAGGTGAGCGTATAAAAACCAATTGGTTCTGAAAAGGGTTGTAACTTAGTTATTTTGGGAATAGTTTTGTTTTTTTCTATGAAAATTAGCATAAGCTACTGATATCGGGAAACCTGTTAATTTCTCAGAGAAAAAGTTGTAAGCAGACCTTTAGCAAATTTTAACAGGGACATTTTCCACAGATGTACAACGACACATTTCTACGACTATTAATAAATGAACGTTTTGGTGGCAATTTATTTGCTGGAATAGAAGGAATACAAGTGCATGTACACCCAACAATAAAAAAAATTAAATTGTATTCTTTATTCAACTGATTTATTCATCCTAATTAAATATCCTATTGAGCCATTAATTAAATTAACAAATTAATTAACTCAAATTAAGAATTAATAAGAGATTATCTTAGTTTAATAGAATAATGTTCCGCTGAAATATTTGTATGACTGAATTCCACACGACTCGTAAGTGACACATGGGGGATATACCAAAACATGGACCAATGTGCCTCATTTTTACTAGGGGCGATTAACTGCAATCTAAGTTTTATTGATAAGTTCGGCCATGCCGAAGTCTACATCACCTCCACCATGGTTTCGGATAAAAATAAGCGCATGATTCCAAATTTCTTTGTTATGAGCTATTCAAAACATTGACTGTAGTTGGACCGATGTTACCTGCAGCTATAAGAAGTATATGTACCAAATTTCAGTCATCTAATTTGATCTATTATTGTAGATTGTAGCGTGATTACAACAGACGGAAGGACAGACGGACATGACTAACACGTCTTAGACTACTACGACGATTAAGAATGTATATAACGGTTGATCCAAGTATATATACCTTTTTCAATAGCCTTTTTTGAAAGATCACGTGTGAGTCGTGTTATGCTGTTATTTTTGTTAAGTATTGTTTGGCATTTCATCATGGAAAGACTTACGCCTGGACAACGTTTACAAATCGTTCAACTTTATTATGAAAATTCACGTTCTGTGAGGAATGTGTTTCGTGCACTTCGCTCATCTTATGGTCAACATAATCGGCCTACTGAGCGTACCATTCGCAACACCATCACCCATCTTCAGACCCAGCATTCATTATTGGATAATATTCACCGAATAGACCACGTCCAGCACGCAGTGAAGAAAATGTAGCGTCCGTAGCTGACAGTGTACACGAAGACCGTGGAGAGTCGATTCGGCGCCGTTCGCAGCAACTCGGACTGACGTATGGAACCACTTGGCGCATTTACGTCGAGATCTTAAATTGAAAGCATACAAAATACAACTTGTGCAAGAACTGAAGCCGCCCGACCTTCCCAAGCGACATCGCTTCGCTCTATGGGCTCTTCAAAAGTTCCAAGAAGATCCGACGTTTTCGAGCCAAATTTTGTTTAGCGATGAGGCCCATTTCTGGCTCTACTTCACACAGATCGCATCAATCAATGGATTTATTGAGGGAACACTTCGGTGAGCAGATAATTTCACGTTTGGGCCGGTCGATTGGCAACCAAGATCGTGTGATATCACACCGTTAGACTTTTTCCTGTGGGGATATGTAAAGTCTAAAGTTTATGCGGACAAACCCGCTTCGATTCAGGCCTTGGAGCAAAACATCACGCGTGTCATTCGCCAGTTACCAGTCGAAATGCTTGAACGAGTCATCGAAAATTGGACTCAATGGATGGACCATCTGAGACGTAGCCTCGGCCAACATTTGAAGAAATGCCAAAGAATGTTCTTTCAAATGATAATAAACATTACCCATTCAATTTCAATTTTCTGTGTTTTTTTCTTTAAAAAAGTAGGGAACCCGAAATGGATCACGCTATATGTACTTTATGGAATGCCTAATATTTCGAGGTGTTACAAACGGAGTGACAAAATGAATATACCACCCCCATTCTCCCCCCAAACTATGATAAAGTGTATAAAAATAAACACTTTATAGGGTCTTATAAATATTTCTACGTTTTGCAAATTGAATCCGATCGTAAGGTTGGTGGGTATAAAAAGTGATATTGCCCGATTGGTCAGTTTATGCCGTTGATCAGCCATCGACACGTTGGAAATTATTGATTACTTTTAATAAAAATCTACGTGAGGACTTACAGTAATTTGTCATGGGAAATTTATACCCGGGAATACAACGAGAACGTTTTTATGATTTCTATGACCTTTGACATATTTTCTTTAAACGGAATCCTTATCGCAGAATATTTAGGAATCACTACAAACCAAAGCAAGGCCATTTTGTCTCGGTTTGATCAAAATCAAATGAAGAAACACGCATGAGATTAATAAGTACGGATTTGGTCAGTTTTTTTTTAACAAATTTAAACTCTTATCAAATCTAACCACTGAACAGACAGTGTAAGAATATCATCGTTACCACATTGTTTCCCAGAATGTATACTTGGAAACTATACAATTAATAAATGTTCCTTCACTATCTGTCAATTATATGCCAGACAATCTTATCAATAAGTGTTAATTATTGAAATAATAGATCTGATTTCGCCTGGGCTAAACTCAATTTTATCAGACATTGTTCAGACGTGATTAGCAACAAACAAATTATGTATATATTTTTTAAAAGTTAATTTCCAATGAGGACTACAAAAAAAACTACACCATTTCTCTTCGGTTGTACTTACGAATAGTGTAAATTAAGGTAGGCAAAGCTTCAAAGAAGGCTATTACTAAAAATTCTCCGTAAAAAAACTATAAATAATTATAATAACTAAATTTTATTTTCAGCTGTATTTACATAGCATTTCGTTCTTTTTTTTTTGCTTTTTCTTTTCGAATTATTATTGATTCTCAATTTAATAAAAACAGGTAATAATAACTACATTATTGGGAACACATTATTAAACAATACAAATGTCGAGAAAAATAATAACAAAGAGGAAACCCGACTAGAGTATGACGAAATGATATTTAACAATATATGGGTGAAGAAAACAAAAGTGACAACAATCGAAACTATAACTGTTAATTAAAATCGAGTACCTATGAATCACATAGAGTTGTATTATTTTTGTTTACACTGTGAAGTATTGCAGTAATTGTTTTTTCTTCTTCTCTGTATTACTTATCCGAGTATACACTGAGAAATATACTAGAGCTAAATTTAATTATGTAATGTAAGCTCCAATTTAAATTGATTAAAAAAGGGTAACTTTTTTGAAAGCCAAATATTTTTGAGCCCAAATAATTGTTTGATAACAATTGAAGTGAGGGTTTAATAGGGCTAATAAAATATACGAATTCAGTAGTTTGCAAAATTATATATGAGGACTATATCAAAGCATAGACTAACAAAACATAAATTTCAGACAACTCGAATGAAAAATGTAGCCCGCATTAAAAATATACTCCGGATTAAAAATATACTCCGGATTTAAAATATACCCCGGATTAAATAATAGAAAGAAGAAAATTGTAAATGATCTCTATCAAAGGTCATTGACCCCGAATTAAATGTCGATGACCCACATTAAAGGTTAATGACCACAGATTAAATTTAAATGTGTC
Organism: Eudasyphora cyanicolor; assembly: GCA_963930755.1. Lineage (NCBI taxonomy): Eukaryota > Metazoa > Arthropoda > Insecta > Diptera > Muscidae > Eudasyphora > Eudasyphora cyanicolor. The sequence goes on along the minus strand of OZ005735.1, from coordinate 7,630,741 downwards.
CGGATTAAAGGACAATGACCTCGATTAAAGGTCATTGACTCCAAATAACGGTTATTGTCCCCGATTAAAACCCAATTAAAAGGTCAATTACCCGATTAAAGGTCATTGACCCCGGATTAAAGGTCAATTACACCGTATTAAAGATCAATGAACCCGATTAAAGTTTATTGACCTCAGATTAAAGGTCATTGAACACGATAAAAGGTCATCGAACCCGGGTTATAGCTCATTGACCCCTATCAAAGGTCTATAACACTGGATAAATATTCAATGGCCCTGATTAAAGGTCAATGAACCAAAATTAATGGTCGTTAACCCTATTAAAAGTCAATGACCAAGATTAAAGGTAATTAACCTCGGATTAAATCTTTACTTAAATTACTTTAGCCATAATAGAATAATAATGAAGATGTATGCGATACTAACAATGTCCATTTCAATGAATATTTGTATCGAAATTTCAAGTGAAATTTAATCGAAACTTGTGTTAACATTTTTAATTATTATTTTGTATAAAATCTTTAATTTATAGAAGATAACATTCTATATAAATTAAAAAAAACTCCTGTAATGATATGAACATTGGTCAGTTTATATATGTACACCAACGATATGGACTACGCAATTCGTTAAATATTTTAAATAAACCAGAAATTTTTAAAAAATATATTCAATTTTAAGAGAATATTAAAATTACTTTGGGTTGCTGAGGAAAATTTAATAATTTTATTATTATTTATCCAGCAATTAGCTGATGCTGTTATGATTATTGAGAGAATCTCTAACATGATTCATTGTAATTATTATTATTTAATGTAGAATTGTTATTATCTTTGTTTCACAATAATTGCAAACAATTGAACTTTCAATTCATATCATATGTCTTCCAATAATATTTCTGACAATAATTGGACTTTCATTTCATATGTATGTACGAATATACATATATCTTATACATAGTATTTCTAGTACGTACTTAAGCAGACTTAGTTATGATCAAAATGATATTGTTAAATGTCTTATTCAAAGACTTTTATTTTATATCTCTCCCATGACAGATCACAACGGAAGCACTGGGTTATGGAACACATCAAGGTGAACAAGTTTCAGTTGTTGCCGGCGTATATTGTGAAGGAATGCAGCATAACAAATTGAACGAAAAAATATAACTATAAACAAATCACTTGAAATAGTAGAAAAAGAAACGTACTTCGAAGTAATACAAATGAAGGTATGTATGTATGTACACGCTGAAAAAAAATCGATTCTGTAGTATATTGTCCCAAACATATTCGGCTTGAAACATATATATGTTTAGGGTACACTCTAAACATATAATATTGGGTACACACAAAAAGTATATATTTGGGAAAACGTTATTCTAAAGGAATATTTGTTTACATCCCAATATGTTTTTTTTTTGGGACTGTTATTTCCGAAACAAATATTTATTTGCACTTAAAAATTCAGAAAATGCGTTAATTGTGTTAAATTTTCTACTAATTCAAAGTTATTTTTTTTAAAAAATTTTAATGTTCGTAAAAATTATAAATAACAATAATTGAAATCGTATAATCTTGGATCATAATAAATTAATTGGAGGATTGACAAGTAATGTGACTTGGAATACTAACTCAGAAATTTGAACTGATTGATTTAAAACATATGTTAATGCTGCATATGGTATCATAACTGGGAGGTACAATTCGAAACCAAGAAAAAATTAAAACTGAAATTCGAAAAAGTCAGCAAAAGTTTTGAAAATCTTTTTAAATAAAATATATTTGGAAAAATTCCTAAATAATAATGTTATTTATATTTAAACACATATTTTATTTGAGAAATTTAGTTTGCAAATATAATTTGTTGTAATATATTAATATATGCGTTCCAAATATATTTTATTGATTTTCAAATAAAATTTATTTGCTAAGAAATATATAATATCTAAAAATTTGTGTTCCAAATATATTTTTTTTCGATTCAAACATATCAAAAAAGGCGATTTTGCACCGTGTAGGTATGTACATACATATGAAAGTATCTATTTATAACGAAAACATGAAAGAATAATTAACGATTTTAAAAACACCTGTAGTCCACAAGACAGACGGACTGACAAATAAGTACATTTAAGCATTCAAGATTTCGAACCTAATTCATATTCATTCATATAAAAAACATACATATAGTCATCAGAAACGAAAAAGGGCCTATCATCATAATTGAAAGGAGAAGCAAAAATAAAATCAAAAGTGTTGTCGTTAGAAAAACGGTGTTTTCAGGATAATATCTAAACATAATGATGCATATATAAAATCACACAAACATGATTTATAACTTGTTTGTGACAATTTCGTGAAATAGGATTTTTTAACTATGAAAAAAGAAATAATTTGTTGTTAGGCCCTTTTGAATTTCGTTAATAAATTCGCCATTTTTAAAATTACGCCGCTAAAAATTTGTCAGGATGTTTAATTTGATGCAGTGTACCGAAATCCATCTGTTGTTACGCCCTTTTTTGTTTCTGATGACGATGTGTTTTTAATTTTTTTTTTCATTTTCGATAACTTTTTCTAACACTACGATTCCACTAGTCGATTATTTTTATCAGTTTTCCCATTGAAATAATAATTCGTTTACCCATTGAAATTAAATGCCGAACAAAGATATCGTTACCAATTGATGAAAATAATAAACGAGATTTCGAAGTAAAAATATAATTTTTTCGAAATATTATCAACTGCCATTAACTTTTTCAAACATGCTGGCTGGCTTATGCATGTATAACACTGTTTTTTTTCACTATAAGATAATTTACTTTGAAATCTCGTCCATTATTTTTTTCTGTTGGCAACGATATTTTCTTTTATCCATTGATATTAAAGGCCAAACAAGTCTCTCGTTGCCAATTGATGAAAATAATCGAAGAGATTTCGCATCAGATTATCTCATAGTAGGAATATTACTTTTGGAAAAATTATTAACTTCCATTAATTTTTTCAAACAGGGTTTTTCACATATTACTCTACGTTTCCACTGTGAGATAATCTACTACGAAATCTAAATATTTTCATAGGTTGACAACGATAATTCTTTTACCATTGCAATTTAATGCCGAACAAGTCTATCTGATGTCTACTGATGAAAATAATCGACGAAATTTCCTAGTAGATATCTCATGGTGGAAATATTGCTTAAATCTAAACTACAAGAACAAATGTTGGCAATGCTGTAGCATTACTAATACGGCATTTAATCTTTGATAGCAAAAACGGATAAAATAAGCATAGATAAAAACATTTCAAGAGAAGATGTTAGCTTGTCAAACGAAATTACCCCCACAAAAAACTAATATAGTTGGCAACTCATAATAGTTTCTGGTATCTCTAATAAGGAAATTTTAAAAAATAAAATCCACAAAAAAATCAGTACCTTAACTTCTCTCTTAATAATAAGCTTTATTATTTTAACTCAATTTTTTTACCCAAAACATCGATATCGATAATTCAATATCGTCGTTACGACCAAACACTATTAACATTTCATCCAAACATGCTGTGTATTTAAATTTCATTTGCGGTTAATGTGCTGATTTTTAATTGCCATAAATAAACATTACAAATAATTTATGTAATTTTGAGGTTTTTTCGGAAATAACTGGTGTTTAAAATAGAAATTAATTTAATTGACACATGTGGAATTATTTCAGAATGCACAAAAAACCCCAACACTTTGTGCATACTTAAATCAAAACACAAATGGGCAACAGAGCAGAAAAAAAAACGTCAAATGTGGTTTACGGTCATTAATTGCATTAGTCAACCAACCACTTCCCGAAAGAAATGGAGGGCAGAAGGTTTTTTTTTGAACAGCTGTAGGAAGTTTACCAACTGATTTTGTTCTCGTTTTTATTTGAAAGATATACATACATACAGTGGGAAAAGAAAATAAGTATAAATTCTGTCAGGCCGAATCTTATATAACCTTCTCCAGGGATTGCATTTCACAGTATAATAAAGAAAATTGGAAATTATATAAAACTAGCTGAACCCAGATTTTTCTGATTACCGATCCCGTCCATTTGTGGACCAATCACGTAGACTGCCACCAAATATATATGCACAAAATTACAGCACTCTCGGTAAAAAATGTGTAAGATATTCCAATTTCAAAATATGGCTTATATGGGCAGGCCAGACCCATTGCTCCGATACCGCTTATTTTTCTACCAATCACGTAGACGGCCACCGGATACATATGCATAAAATTACTCTCGCTAACGAATTGTGCAAGATATCTTAATTTCAATATATTCCGTCCAATTACGTAGACTGTAATCAAATGATCCATTTCGAGGTTCCCTACTTTTTTAAAGAAAAAAACACAGAAAACTTAAATTGAATGGGGAATGTTTATTATCATTTGAAAGAACATTCTTTGACATTTATTTTTTTAAGATTATGTCTATCAAATGTTGGCCGCGGCTACGTCTCAATTTTCCGTTGAGTCCAATTTTCGATGACTGGTTCGAGCATTTCGACTGGTAAATGGCGAATGACACGCGTGATGTTTTGCTCCAAGGCCTGAATCGAAGCTGTTTTGTCCGCATAAACTTTAGACTTTACATATCCCCACAGGAAAAAGTCTAACGGTGTGATATCACACGATCTTGGTGGCCAATCGACCGGCCCAAAACGTGAAATTATCTGCTCACCGAAGTGTTCGCTCAATAAATCAATTGATTGATGCGATGTGTGGGAAGTGACGCCGTCTTGTTGAAAGCAAATGTTGCCGAGATCACAAGCTTCAATTTCAGGCATCAAATAGTCGGTTATCATGGCACGATAACGGTCGCCATTGACGGTTACGTTCTCACCGGCATCATTTTTGAAGAAATATGGACCGATGATTCCGGTACGTCGGATCGGGAATCGGTCAATGGCAAAAAGATAGCTCTTAACGAGAGCTAAAATAGTGCTCATGGGTGTCAAGGTCTTGGGTCGACTGGAAAGTGTTTTTTTTTTTGGATTTAAAAACAAAAAGGGACTTAGCGCAATTGGCGAACGATTATTTTGATAATAAAACTGAATAATTTGTAAACGTGTTCAGGCGTAAGTCATTCCAAAAATAACGTGACAGCATGACATGACTCACACGTGATCTGTCAAAAAAAACGTATTGAAAAAAGTGTCTCTACTTTGATCACCCATTACATAAAATTACAGCATTCTCGCTAACAAATTGTTCAAGATATCTCAATTTCAAAATTTGGCTTGTATGGATGAGGCCACGGCTCACGTAGACTATCTGCTACTTCCAGTTGGACTACAGAAAGCCCAGGTCAGAAAGTAGGTACAGTTAATCCATTCGTGCGGACAGGAATCGCTAAAATTCTCTAAAAATTTCATTAAAATCGGTCCAGCCATTTTGGAGTCCATAAGTCTGTATTCACACATGCAATTTTTCCCCGCTGAATTGCAGTGCTTGTGGGAGAGGGACGCAGTCGGTAAGGGGGGAGAAAAAAGTCTTCCGTACTTGCAATTTTTTTGCAATGCGTTTTGTGTTTTCTTTCGCTGTGAAGTGGTGATTTTTTTTTTTGGCATTTCCGCATTCCTTTTTATTTAATATTCGTAGTTTTGTGCTCGGTTCAACATATGTAAATTTGTGCGACATACATTTTAAACGACGAAAATAAAATTGTCGAAACATAATACGTTGTCTGAACGCAAATGCAACTTCAAAAGAGAATTGCATAAAAAAATTGCAGAAAAAAATTGCAAGTGTGAATCTAGATGTAATTAGGGATGTAAGGAAAGCGAATAGTGGAATATGCTGTTTTGCAACAAATTTAAGGAACTGAATTGATACTTTTCCAGGATATTCAATTATTAAGAATGTTTTCCACAGTTTTACCTCCTGTTACCACAAGGACAAACATATTTCTTTAACTGTTTTGAAGAGAAGTGGCGGATGGTATTAATATCTTCAAATTGTGTGAAGGGAATAAGGAGATTTAACACTTTTAACGTTCATTAACAACATTGCCGTATTTGGGCTGATGAGCAAACCGAAGCTACCATGACATCCGTTAAAAACAACGGCATTGTGTGGTTTATGGTCTAGTGGAATCATTTGTCCATATTTCAACAAAAATTAGGAAAACCAGAATGTTATCGGCACATGTTAACGGCCTATGTGCTTCCAAATTTTAAGTTCACTTTTAGATTTATATGTTTTATTCTACATTATAAATCAAACCTCACGATGAATCACCCATTACTTGAGGTATTAGGTCGACTCGATTATGATTATGACACGGGACAAAATCGCATTTTTGGATATGTTTGAATGGAAAGAAAATATATTTGGAACACAAATTTTTAAATATTATACATTTTTGAGCAAACAAATTTTATTTGAAAATCAATAAAATTTATTTGGAACGCATATATTAATATATTACTATAAAATATATTTGCTGACTAATTTTCTCAAATAAAATATGTGTTTAAATACAAATAAAATTATTGTTCAAGAATTTCTCCAAATACATTTTATTTAAAAAGGATTTTCAAAACTTTGCTGTCTTTTCTAACATCAGTTTCAATTTTTCCTTGATTTCGAAATCTACCTCCCAACTAAAAATGGCATATGTAGCATTGTCTTCTGTTTTAAAGCATTCATTTTAAATTTCTAAATATCCCAATGCATCATTAGTAGTGAAACCTTCGAGTAAATTGTTTTATAATAAATTATTGTTTTAATATTATACGATTTCAATTATAAAATATTTTTATAAACATTAAAAAAATTAACTTTGAATCCTTAGAAACTTAACGTTTTTTAGGTATCGGTATATTTTCTGAAAACTTAAATGCAAATAAATCTTTGTTACGAAAAAATATGCCCTAATAAAAAATATTAGGATGGAAACAAAGATTTGTTTAGACCAACACCTTCCCAAATATTTAATATTTGTGTGTACCAAATATTATATATTTAGAGTGTACCCTAAACATATATATGTTTCAAGCCGAATATGTTTGGGACAATATACTACAGAAGCGATTTTTTTTCAGCGTGGACTTTCGGTCAAAATAGTGAGGGTATAAATGATTTTCTTGAAATCATCGTCATTTATCCATAGATTTTTTTTAAGTTGACATTGTATTTCCGTTAGTATGCTGGCTACTGAAATGGAATTTTCTATTTTTTATGCTTTATTCGTATTAGTGCACACCGTACGACCACGGGTACTGTGAGTATTGTTTACCAGCATGCCCATCTCACAAACTTGCGTACATCACGCGCGGATTGTGCCTTATTCGGCACTTTCGACAAAAGTGTGCATTATATCCCAACGTTGCTTAATCGCAAATCGATACTGTCAATCTGTTAAGATTTCGAGCAGGAAAGAGCTGTCACTGTCAAAATAACATATGATTAAAATAATAGATGGAGCACCTAGTACTGTATTGGACCCTGATCAATATTTCGGGGTATTACAAATGGAATGACAAAATGAGTATATAAAATGAGTATACCCATGCTATGATGGAAGGTATACAAAATATTTGGGGAATTTCAATAATTAATTTAGGCATAAAACGACTACGTCTACTTTTTAGGGTTTTTTGGCTACATTTAACTATATCGAATATTGAGACTTTTTTAGCACACTGTATATATCATTTAATGTGGTCTCGTTGACGAATGCGGTATATTCATTTCAAAAACGTTTTTCTTAATGTTCGAGAATAAATTCTGAATACACTTAGTGACTTAAAAAGTTTATGGCACATTATTATTGTCACAAATCGTGAGATATTTATTACTTGTTTTTGTTTTGTGTTGCCTTCAATTAAATTGTTTCAAATTCGTTTTTTTAATATTGACGATTACTTAAATTTACGTCAAACCCACATAAAATGTTAAATTTGTAATCAACTACACACCCCCTGATCTGATTTTTTCAATTCCCGTATAATATAGTACATATTTGCAATTACTACCCTCAGAGTTTGAGTTGCAAAACCAAAATATTTTGTTTGTGGTTTTTTGCTAAATTATTTCTACATTTCATCGCTACAAAAATTATTGACAATATCAAATATGAGATACAGTTATGAATGATTTTTTTGTGGTTTGTCTGTGATGAGTATGCAAATTAAACGAAAAACAAATGCCAAATTTGGTAGTGGGAAAATAATCGTACCTAGTTAAATAAATAATTTACAATTTATATTAAATTGGAGGGGATGTACATTGAAATATGAACAAGTAAAAGCGTTAAGTTCGGCCATGCCGAATCTTATATACCCTCCACCATGGACAGCATGTGACCTCACAAAATAACTCAAACCTAAAGAAAATAACACCGAAAAACACAAAAAAAATATAGTAGGAATCATAACAAGTTAGATGGTATATATGGGAGCTATATCTAAATATGGACCGATATCGCCCATTTGCAATCCCAAACAACCTGCAACTATAAGAAATATTTATACCAATTTTTATCAACCTAGTTCTATTATTACGGACTGTAGCGTGATCACAACAGACGGACATGTCTAAATCGTCTTAGAATTTTACGACGATTAAGAATATATATACTTTATGGGGTCACAGATCAATATTTAGAGGTGTTACAGACGGTATGACAAAATGAATATACCCCCCATCCTATGGTGGAGGGTATAAAAATGTAGTATATGTATAGTAGAGGAGAACAGTAGGAATCACAATAAGTAAGTTGCTATATATGGGAGCTATATCAAAACATTAACCGATATGGCCCATTTGCAATCACAAACAACCTGCAACTATAAGAAGTATTTGTACCAAATTTGATCAACCTAGCTCTATTATTGCGGACTGTAGCGTGATTACCACAGACGGAAGGACGGACGGACAGACGGACATGTCTAAATCGTCTTAGAATTTTACGACGATTGAGAATACATATACTTTATTGGGTTTCAGATGTGACAAAATGTGATGGAGGGTATAAAAATATGGTAAATGTAGAGTAGATGAGAACAGAGGAATCACAATAAGTAAGATGCTATATATGGGGGCTATATCGAAATATGGACCGATATTGTCCATTTTCAATTCCAAGTAACCTGCAGCTATAGGAAGTATCTATACCAAATTTTAGCAACCTAGCTCGAGTATTATAGATTGTAGCATGATTACAACAGACGGACGGACGGACATGGCTAAATCGTCTTAGAATTTTAAGACGATGAAGAATATATATAATTTATGGGGTCTCAGATCAATATTTAGAGGTGTTACAAACGGAATGACAAAATGAATATACCACCCATCCTATGGTGGAGGGTATTAAAACACATACAATTTAGAGAAATGTATGAAATCTTTATTAGAGTCGATAGAACGGTATATCGACTCTAATGTTTAAAGATGATTTTATGTAAATGTTGACCGCGGCTGCGCCTCAAATGGTTCATACGCTGGGCCCAATTTTGGCATACTCTCTCCAACATATCGGCCGGTATCTTACAAATAAATTCTTCAATATTGACTTCCAGTGCGTCAACTGTTGCGGGCTTGTCCATATATACATAAGCCTTAACTTAACCTCACAAAAAATAATCTAAAGACGTGAAATCGCACTATCTAGGCGGCCAATTTACCGGCCCCAAACGTAAAATAAACTGTTCACCGAACTCAAAATCTAATAAAAATAAATAAAATTCAATAATCTTCAAGCGTTGTTCGTTTGTAAGCCGATTCATGGTTAAATTATAGACCAAAGTGAACATGTTTGACAGTAACATGTTACATGAAAACAGCTGAGCCGTCAAAAAGTGCTGCCAAAAAGAAAGTTGTCAAAAAATCGCCCTTTAACTAATGGGTGATTTTTTGGGAATGTAGTGTCTTTAATCTATATTTATGTTTATACACACTTGCTTTGGATATTTAATTGCAATAAATCTTTCAGTGTGAACGATTTTTTCGAATGGCTGTGCATAATGTTTTCTTGTTTAATATGCTATCCCAACCATGAAAAAAATATTTAAACAATTTTATGGTACATTTTTTTAAATGTTCTTTTCTTCTAGTTGGACCATATTTTTGAAGTGTAAGCTCGATAAAGCCTGGGCAAATGTTAAAAAATATCGTACAAACAGAAGTTTAGTAACTGTCGCGAAAACAATTAGAAAAAAATAAATATATTGTTTTAGAAAAATCGGTTTTTGCTGGAACTAAAAAACCATAAAAAATACAAATATCGGAAAAATGTTTTTCCCAATTTTTGAAAGCTAGTTCCTAAAGAAGAAAACAATGGCTATTTTAAATAAATCTTTGGATAAATGTAGAAATTATAGTCCTTTGGTATTAGTAAGAGAACGAAGGTACTCGAGTTTATCAGATGCTGCGGGCAGTGTTGCCAGAAATGACGACTTATCGTCATTTTGACGATTTTTAGGGCCAAAAAATTGGACATGAAGATTTGACGATTTTTGCCCCGAAATGACGATTTTTATGATATGGAAAAAACAAATAAAAACTTACACATTCTTCATATATTGTAGATTTTTTTAATTCCTTCGGGATATAATTTACGCTAAAATTTTTTAAAATAAAAATTAGAAATGTTAGATAAATTTTCAAATATTATGGACGATCATTGAAACAAATAAAGTCGGTGGTAGATTCGATCGCATCCACTGACATAATAGGAAGTCTCTGGAACTGGGTTATGTTGCAGAATCGGTAGAGGTAATAGCAGTACACATTTTTATGTATGTGCCATGTCAAAGGTTGGACCTAAGAGGTCATTGTTCCAACGAATGGTTTTAGTTAAAATAAATCGTTTGTAATTATGTCTTTCGCCCAATTGATAGAAGGTTGTTTTTTTCGTTCAGGTCACAAAGTCAAATCGAGTGGGGACTTTGTGTGCGGCTAAGTCAAAATATGGACCAATGAGGCCACTTGGTCATGGATAAAATAAAATACAAATTGCCGAATTTTAACCATAGAGATCGATACTCGTATGTATGATTTTGGGTCAATTTCAACGCAAATAGCGAAGCTTTACAAAGTTCGCCAATAATTCTGCGAATCGATCTAGGTAACATAATATACATATTAATTCAGACTAATCAGTTGACACTTGTGGTTTCAAATGCGTCAAGAAGTAGAATGTAGTGGAATCTTTTGTATGGGGCTATATAAAACCATGGATCTACGGTGTACCATGTTGGTGTGAATGGTTCTATGCTGTTCACGGCTTCAATGAAGTAAATAAATAAAATCGATTGGGATCCTTTTATTAGAAGTTTATCTAAATATGGACCATTTTTAATCCAAAGAATGTAATATGTATAAAATACGTTCAAGAATATGAGATCGATTCACAAAATTTGAATAAGATCAATTTGAGGATCCGCAATATCATTTGAGAGTACCTATGAATACATATCTGTCCCTGAAACATGATCTTCGCCTGAAAAAACGCAAAAACTGTATGTAACTGGTAAATTTTTTGTTGACGATTTCGAAAATTTATTTTGACGATTTGACGATTTTTGTGTAAAACATTGAAACCTGAGAGAATCCAAGAATATTGGCCGAAAATCTTTTTTGTGTCATTTTAAGTCATTTGAGCAATGTCCGTCCGACCGCCCGTCCATCTGGCTGGTGCTCTCGATAACTTTCTATCTCAGGCTAAGATCAAAGAAGAACCATGAGGTGCACTCCTTCGAATACCTCCCCCACAAAGGGGGATCAGAATATTTCACAATTGCACACATAGTATTAGTTTCTTTGTCGCTATCACCTTGAGGAAAATGGGCGAAGTTGCCACACCCCTTTTTGTATATTCCGTACAAATGGACCATTTTGCACAAAAAGGTAACGGCTTATAACTTTGAGTACACTCCATACAAAAACTTGGAATTTTGTGCGGTGTAATGCTTTTATAGTACCTGTAGTCCCGTGAAGAATGGGCGTTATTGTCACGCCCCATTTGGTACCTCTCACACAAAATGGCGAAATAGGACTTGGATTGCTCTCTTCGAAATCTGTTCAGCGATAGGTCCTGGATTCACAACTTCTGGGTAATCGGAACCAAATTTCTCGTAGGTATACTAAATTTTAATTGCTTTACATTCAATATTTTTCTTATATTTATGTCGAATCGGGTTCTTTACCGCAAATAAAGATTTTTCTTTCGACCTGGTAATTTCCTAAATAAATGTACGATAAACTGTGAAATAAACTAGCTTTAGAACCACTGTGTGCAACAGCAAGTGTCAGGTAAAAATGTGAGTTTTGGCACAATATCATAAAGCTAAGGAAGCCACATTTTAATGAATGATTTATTTTTGACACAAGCTCTTGCAATTATATGTGCGGCAAATAGATATGCAAGTTTCATTGCTCTATGTGTATTGCCTCCGCCAACTACAATCATTGCCAAGGTTAATTATTTGTGCAAATTTTTCAACTGACCGAGCGCAACCTCTTTTGGCGCCAAACCCTTAGAAAAGCTACTACTACTTTCCACAAGTAAATGTACGTGTATTTGATGTTCCTCCCACCCACTTTATGTACCCCGCAAACAATACGGACACATTTAACGGGTAATTAGTTGCAGTAATTTTCGTCTACTTAATTTGAATTGAGTCACACCTCTCGGAACGATTTAACGCTGATGTTCGTTCGTCTGTCCGTCCGTCTGCCCTTATGAAAAGCAGAAATCGGGCGGTGGGGTAGTGGGTTGATGTTTAATCATATTTGAATTTTTGTTTGACTTCTTTTCAAATTAGCGTATATCTGATAATGAGTGTATTTTAACATTTAATTTGTATTATTTTAGCTTCAATTTTTTCGAATAATATTTATTCATTATGTGCGGCGGCTGTAATTAAAATAAATTGTGACGAGGTCTGCCTGTCCGTCCTGTCCTGTCCGTCTCCGCCATCTGGTTGAATTTGCGTTAAAAACCAACGAACCATCTAAAATTGGTTTCGAAGTTAACCGGTTAAAACAGGAACAATTTAGATATTGCAATTACCCGGTGAGGAAATGTTGCTGGGGTTTATTTTATAAAATGAGTAGTTTAATTAGTTCGCAAAGATTTTTTTCATAATGTGTAATACTTTCCATTCATTCGTTTCCTACCCTCTCTCACAGAGGAGGATTTTTTTTTGAAAAATATATTTGATTATTTCTAAAGGTAGGATTTAAATATGGTAAACTATTTTTTTGGATTTTAGTAAAAGAATAGTCAAAACAACTCAATAAAAAAAACAAAATAAATAATCCATAAAAACAATTTTGGTTGACAACGATCACTCAAAAATTGTCTATTGTCTACTTATTTGATTTGGTCATATCACATATTTTCTTAGTGTCTACAAAATGTATATTTGCAAATAATGACCTTGAGATTGCTCATCCCATTGCTAAATTTAAATTTTAGAAACTTCATTAATCACTTCTTCTATGTGTGCCATTAATTATGATAGTGACATAAGTTAATTGACAAAAATTGCCGTGGTTAGTGTTTTTAATTCTCCAAACAAAACAAATGTTTCACGTAAAATCTTCTTAAAACTAAAGAAAAGTGTCTTTGGAATAAAGAAAATTTTCTTTAAAATACAATAAGTTTATTTAAAATGTAAAATTTTTTTTTTACAAAATTTTTCGATTTAACACTACGTTTCCACTATTATTATTATTTTTATCAGTTGGCAACGATATTCAGTAAATCGTTTGCAACTGATAAAAATAAAGTTGCTAAATGGAAAAATAAGATATATGTAGCTATCATTTATTTAAAAAAAATTAAAACTTTAATAGGTATTTGAAATTTGAAAAAATTGAGAAAAAATGCATTTTCACGAAATTTTATTGCTCTTAAACGGTTGAACCGATTTTTATAAAGTTTACGTACTTTGAAAGAGATCATAACGGGCCATTTTTTGTGGAATTTTCTGTTTAAACAAATTTGTACACCGAAAAAAAAATGCGGTTAATAACAAACAACGTCTGCTAATTTTCAGCAAACATTTTTTCTGCTACGACAGCAAATTTTCTGCTGTAAAAGCAAAAAGTTTGCAGTTTTGCATTAGCAAACAAACGTACTGCTGAAAAATTTTTTAACTGTGTCGTGATGTCCCGTTTTTTAATAATAAAAATGAATTATATTAATATGTGAATAAAATCGTAAGTTGAACTTCGAATACTTATACACAAAAATTGTAAAACCCTATCTTTGTCAACAGATATTTCATATAAATAATCTCCTGAGGATGTCGAAAAAAAGCCGACGAAACGTCGAGATAAAATGGTGAAATAAATTGTTTTATTTGCATCAATAATTTGTTAATCAAAATATGTGAAAATAAGACAAAAGTTTCAATAATTTACATGATACAGTTCAACTACCATTGAAAATCAAAAAGGTTAAGGTCATTCGTGCGCTGAGAAAAGTACATTTTGAAAAAAATTAAATAATTTGTCGGCGATATCTATTTTCCGAGTTAAGGTTCTCAATATTTTTAATTTTTCATTGGATTTTATAAATATTGGAAATAGGAGTCGAATAAAACTGCAAAAAGTAAAACACAAATCGATAACGAATATGATTTGACCTGGAAATAGAGCGATTTCAAAATCTAAGTACCGGATACAATTAAAATTAATCTATTGCGTTTAAATTGTATTGGTTGAACCCAACACATTGGCCAAAATTGAAAGGGTTCGCGTCGATGTCGTACGATTTATGTTCTTTATATTTATCCTTCGGACAAAAAGAACATATCGTCATCATATACAGGAGAAGCAAAAAACTAAATAAAATGAAAAGTACTGTCGTTAGATAAAAGCGGTTTTCAGGATAATATCTAAACATAATTATGCATATATAAAATGATACAAACATGATTTATAAATTGCTTGTGAAAATTGCGAGAAAAATGATTTTTTAACTATGAAAAAAGAAATAATTTGTTGTTAGGCCCTTTTGAATTTCGTTAATAAATTTTTAATACTACGCCGCTAAAAATTTGTCACGATGTGTATTTTGATGCAGTATACCGAAATCCATCAAAAACTGGATTTCCATTTTTCTTGTTGTTACGCCCTTTTTCGATTCTGATGACGATATGTAATTGTTAATGCCAGTGACCGGTAAGTATTGTTTGTATGTAGATACTCCTATTGCTATTCAATTTTACTAAATGATTTCTTTTTCATTTATATATTTAGATCAAGCGTACATACAGATTTCACAGAATAACTTCAGGTTGAAATCCTGATTGATATACTCTTCTCAAATATCAGGAAAATATATAATTTGTATTTCTTTAATTAAAAGAAAAAAGAAAAAGACGTATGCTAGAATAACAAAAATA
Source organism: Eudasyphora cyanicolor (assembly GCA_963930755.1). NCBI lineage: Eukaryota > Metazoa > Arthropoda > Insecta > Diptera > Muscidae > Eudasyphora > Eudasyphora cyanicolor. The sequence continues at coordinate 7,615,340 of OZ005735.1, read as the reverse complement.
GTTTGTTCTTCCAGCCGCCTTTTCTGTTAAATAATAGCAGAATTGTTTGTTAAAACGACTGTTTTAGTTTGGTATAGTAGCAGGCAAATTTGTGTGCTAGAATAACAACCATAGGGTTGCTAAAATAACAGACGAAGTCTGCTTTCCCTTTTTCAGCAGACACAGACTGTTTAAGGTAGGTACATAGGTAGGTAGGTTAGGGTGGCAGCCGTATTTTTTTGTATACAAGCTCACATAAACCAGTTTAGGTCCCTAGTGTTACCACGGGCTGAAATGCCCCTCATCGAAACCAACCTGTTTGATATACAAATTTGTCGATAGTACAAATATCGGTCATACCTTGGCCAGATTTGTCTAGCTACTCTGCAGGTGCCGATTTCTGTCCATCTTTCGTTGGAATGCCTGATTGGCTCTCGCCTAAGCAAAAGCTTGCACGTGGATAGTGGCGCACCAATATATGCAAATTCTTCGAGAATTTGTAATGTCGTCCCTTTCCTAGCAAGTTCATCGGCTTTGCAGTTCCCCGGGATATCCCTATGCCCAGGCACCCATATGAGGTGTATACTAAACTGCTCAGTCATCTCGTTAAGAGATCTGCGTCAGTCGAGGGCTGTTTGTGAATTTAGGGATGTTGCCTCCAGAGAATTGATGGCAGCCTGGCTGTCCGAGTAAATTACAACGCCAGTGTTGGTTACTATGTTGCGACTCAGCCACTTGGCTACTTCCCATATTGCCATTATTTCGGCTTGATAGACACTGCAGGTATCTGGTAGTCTGTGAGCTATATCCAATCTAAGCCCTGCACAGTGTACTCCGAAGCCAACCTTTGCATCAAGCTTCGAACCATCCGTGTAAAAGTGGAGATGGTTTCTATTACCTGGTACTCTTCCAACCCATTCATCTCTGGCGGGAATCATAGTGATGTAATTTTTCTCGAAGGTGTACACAGTTTGTATATAGTCCACTCGGTCGGTTACCATAGCACTACACTTTTATATCCTCATGTGACCGTAGCTTTTATACCTCCACATTGATAGGCAGTTTAATCTTATTGCCGCTTTGGTTGCAACTTCTCTCGCCACAATATTAATCGGCAGTATATGGAGTAGGGCTTGTAGAGACTCGGTCGCTGTAGTCCTTAAGGCTCCGCTTATGCTCAGGCAGGCTGTTCTCTGAACCTTTGTACTGAACCCAGACTGTTTAAACAACAAACATTTTTGCTAATGATACTCACAAAATTCTTTGAAAGTAGAAATAAATAAATAATCCATAACTAGTTTTTATACCCTCCATCATAGGAGGGTATAAAAACTAGGAGGGTATACCCCCAATTCATTTTCTCACTCCGTTTGTAACACCTCTAAATATTGATCTGAGACCCCATTAAGTATATATATTCATAATTGTCGTAAAATTCTAAGACGATTTAGCAATGTCCGTCCGCCTGTCAGTCTGTTGTAATCAAGCTACAGTCCGTACTAAAGGAGCTAGGTTGATCAAATTTGGTAGAAATATTTCTTATAATTGCAGGTTGCTTGGGATTGCAAATGGGCCATATCGGCCAATGTTTTGATATAGCTCCCCTACAGAGGTCGCTCCAAAATACGGTTTTTGAGCGAGTCACTTCCTGAGTCGATTTAACCATGTCCGTCTGTCCGTCCATCCGTCCGTCTGTAGATGTATCGTTGTAATCGAAGTGCAGGTCGTATTTATGGTACGATTGTGATGAAATTTAGCACAGTGATCTTTTTTGGCCCAACGACGATCCTTATTGAAATCAGTCAAAATCGGTTCAGATTTAGATATAGCACTCATATATATGTTGCACCCGATTTGACATTTAAGCGCTGTAGAAACTGTATTTTGTATCAGATCAGTACGAAATTTGGCAGATTATATCAGTGAACTCTGATTTAGATTTAGATATAGCCCCCATATATATGTTTCACCCGATTTTACATGTAAGCGCTGTAGAAACCGTATTTTATATCCGATCAGTACGAAATTCTTATTACATGTATGAACACTGCCAAATTCTTATCGCAATGCCCATTTTCGCATTGTTAGGGAGGGTCTTTCCATACTGGTTTTTTAATAATTCGCTTAAACAAAACGGATCGTTTCATGATTTGCTACATATATTGGAATTTTTAGTACTTTTTCTATGTGTCAGCATTATGTGTCAGTTTTAATTAAAAAATTACAAAAATGTTCTCAAAAAATTGGACTTTTCCCAATATGGTGTAAGATATCTAAGAAACGGCTGCTGGGATGAAAAAGTTTTGTTAGAAGAGATGAAGGATATCTAATTTAGGATTATTTAAAGCTTTCCTGAACCAATTAGGATAAATGGTTCTCGAGTTATGCTAAAATATGTGGCTAAACCTCTATTTTTTAGCTGTTTATCTTTATTTTGACAGATAAACAATTACCATTCAATTAATAGGGATTAATAAAGGAAATTACCTAAGCTTTCGTTTGGGCAAAAAAATAATAAAAAAAACATGTTTTTTTACAAAAGTGTCAAAACAAGTTTTAATTCGCAACAAATAAAAGTGTAAAGTTCGGCCATGCCGAATCTTATATACCCTCCACCATGGATTTCACTAAATTTTATTACTGGAAAAATATTTGGATATGGAGCAAATCATGAAACGATCATTTTTGTTGAAGTAAATTAATAAAGAACGAACGCTGCAATTTTAGGCGGCAAATTCTTTAGCTAAACTCTTCAACTGCCAAATGTGGTATTTATGGCTTAAAATAGCTTTTTTGAGAGCTACATCTACACGGGGACTACAAAATAAAATTTTATTTTTATAAATTTAATTGAGATGAATTCTTGACAAACTAGAATACAAACTGCAAAGTTTCAGCAAAATTTTTAGAAAATGTGGTGTTTATGGCTTAAATAAGACTTTTTGGAAGCGACATCTATAGGTGGACTATAACAAAATATGAACTGATTTAAAAAATGTTCATTGCGATAAATTCTTGTTTTATATAAATATAAACTGCAAAGATTCATTAGAAATGCTTAGAAAATACGGTAATTATGGCTTAAATACGTATATTTTGGAGCGACATCTACAGGGTGACTATAGAAAAATATGCACCGATTTGTAAAATTTTTTCTTTGATGAATTCATGTCGAAATAGAATACAAACTGCAAAGTTTCTGCTAAATTGCTTTAAATATTTGGTATCTATGGCTCAAAAGCCGTATTTTGGAGCGACCTCTATAGGGGAGCTACATATATCAAAACATTGACCGATATGGCCCAATTCCAATCCCAAACAATTTGACAACCTAGCTCTATTATTAAGGACTGTAGCGTGATTACAACAGAGGACGGACAGACGGAAATGGCTAAATCGTCTTAGAATTTTACGACGATTAGGAATATATATACTTTATGGGGTCTCAGATCAGTATTTAGAGGTGTTACAAAATGAATATACCCCCCTCCTATGGTGGAGGGTATAAAAAAGATTGCAAACCTGTTTTGGTTTTTTTTTACAAAGATTGATGAAAAATCTATCGAAAACACTGCGGGCACAATTTTCTAAATACAATAGGTAATTAGTTATATGGATGGGGAAAAAAGGTCCGTCTGACCAAAATATCAAAATTCAACATCCTACAACTCGGACAGTCCTTAACCGATCTCGGTGAAATTTTTTTTATCATAACTACTATCCAATAGGACTAAAGTTGGTGCAAGTTTCATCCCGATCACAAGACATGGGACCCATATGTTTAGCTGACAGTGTTTTACTTCTTCGAGTATACCCGTATATTTATTTTTTTTTGCTCCGTGTATTTGTTTTTGTGCTTTTCAATATTGTTGTTTCTTATGACCCACTCAAATTCAAATTAATTCATGTTAATGAAATCTCGTTTGGTGTAGGCGTAGTCTGTATATTCTTCCTAAAACTGGTCAGTTTAGGTGTTAACGTTTATTTATCGATACTTCGAACACAAAACACTTTTTATGAGCTAAGAAATGTATTGCATTTTTTCATGTGAAGCATATAAACCTGACCTAATGCAACACGTTTATCTTTTTTTAAATAAAATCCACCGGTTAATAAAATCTGATATATATGAAAAACATTGTCAGGGTTGTAGAAAGTTAGAAACTGCTAAATGGCTCCTTGAACACTTGAGAAACAAATTTCCGTTATGTTATGTTATAGTTTAAGTAGTTTTATTTGTTTTATTTTTTGTTGACAAATTATTTTAAACTCTTGAATTTCAAATCTGTTTTGAAGTTAGACGACAAAAAAACAGTTGTATCTCAAAACAGAAAACGATACTCGTATATTACAAACCAGCACCGAAGTAGTTCGCTTAGATTATATTTGAATTCAATGTAGTCGTTTTTCACTTTTGCATTTAGTTAGTTGTATTTAGCCGAACTTTTGTTTACTCCTCATTGACATTATTTTTTTCGTACTACTTGGTATTGCGCCATTTACATTTGTTTTATTTAAATTTTCCGATTTTGTTTATCTTTCCCAACTGACAAAGGTGAGCACAAACAGTGAAGGCAGCAGAGAAGCAGCTCTGAGTAAAATTACTCAAATTGCCAACTAACTTTTCACACTATCTATGTATCTATACAAGAGTAGTAGTTATGAGCGATGAGAATATGGGGAAACAATCATTTCGTGCATGCAAATGTATAATTTCTGATGAACTTGAGTTTGTGTTAATGAAGTAATTAAAGAATAGTTTTGTATGTAAAGGTTTGATGCACTCTCTTTGCTAATATTAATGCCACTAATGTCAATTTAGTAGAATCCTCAAAATACAGAATTTTTGGGAAAATTAGCATTCCATCCGGAATCCTGAAGAAAATAATGATTTAAGAATTGATCTGAAGAAAGAAAATATCCAAGTTCATGTGCGAAAAATATCTAAATATATAGTTTTCTTTTACTATTAAAGAGTAAACTTTTTAAATGTTTTCTAAAGCTTTCAATTTCAGAATAAAAACAATTTTTCATAAGAAAAGTATGAAAAAGACTTTTAAGTTGAAAAAATCTCATTTCAACCAAAAATGTTAGTAATTTTTGACGAAATAAAAAAATAAAAAATGGCAAAAAACGAATTTTTAGCAATTTAACATTATTAAATACATTTTGAACAAAATAAGCCTTGTCTAAGAAAACCTATGGATAAATTATAAAGTTATACGGGTCTGTTCTGTAATCACGGCGATTTGATATCACGGTGATTTTAAAATCACCGGCGACTTAACATCACTTTTCAAAGTTCAAAATCGTCCGAACATATTTTGAACAATCTTTTTTGGAAGGCTATGAATAATAAACCGGGCGATTTCGAACTCCAACAGCGATTGTAAGTCGCCGGTGATTTTAAAATCACCGTGATTTCAAATCACCTTGCTACAGAACATACCCGATTGTCTTTTAAGCAACATATTCCGAACAAAATTTCTTGACGTTTTCCAAGTTTTCTTTCAAATTATTGCTTATTTTTATTAAAACATGTTGATCCGATCGCTCCAAAATCAGCTATATATCGTCCCCTCAACATAACAATAGCCTAAAACGCATTTTTATTAAAATATGTTGATCCGATCGCTCCAAAATCAGCTATATTTCGTCGCATCAACATAACAATAGTCTATAATTATATTGGCGGCACGGTATATACTATAGTTCTCACATTTGTATTTTGAAGATTCTGTCTGGCTTTGTTAAAAACATTGCGTCTTCTGTTTCCTTTCATTGTATATCTATATAATACATTTTATTTCACTTCATTTTACAATAGAATTCTTTGCTTTACAGATATGTAGGTGTGTACATACAATATTATCGCCTAAAATCGTTGACCCAACGATGATCCCAACATCATGCCCATCGGTGGTGCTTGCGGTTTCCGGGCATGCACCTGAGCTGCCGCTCCCGGTATCGTCACACATCCAACACAGGTATGTAAAGTTTCGTGTACGAATATGTCACAATCCAAACAATAAATCTGGGAGCAGGCTTCGCATCGGTAAACATTTTTATCTGTCGTCTCGTTAAGTGGCTTCTGGCAGGCATAACAAATCGCCGCCTGGCCATTGTAAATGAGTTCGGTGAAATTTTGCACCGGAAACAAATGATGATAAGACCGAGCCAAATGTGGAGCAGAGACCAATGTCAATCCACAGGTCTGACATTCTACGGGCAATTCGCAGTACTTACTACAACACTGCGGACAGTGAAAGCCACCAGAGTTAATTTTGCTTGGCTCTTCGGCATTTTCAAGGTGGCACATGCACATCGAGAGGGGAGGATCCTTTTCTTTGCCCTCGTCTTGACGAGCATGAGGAAAGCCCATTTTGATGAGTGAGTTCTCCTGTGTTTGAGCAGCAGGTGGTGGATCTACTTGAGACAACAATTGATCGCGATAGTGTGAATCGTCTAAGACAGCTCCATAAGATCCAGAAGTTTGTTGTGTCAAATGACGACAGACATGAATTTCCGCAGAAAGGGAAATCACCGAACAGCGTATACTTTCTTGTTTGAGAGCTTCTATGGTTATGTTGATATCAACGGGGTCACAGGTGGTGAGGGAACCCATTATGATTAGAACTTCGCGTGAGGCATGGGAGGGTACAACTTTCAAAGTTTTCAAGGCCAAATCTAAGCCATTTTGCAAAGACGGTTCTCCCACCAGATTGACTTTCTTTAAGCTACAAAAGATGGAAGTGTTGTAGAAACTGAAGTTATACTATATAATTTTTTTTATCAAAATTATTTACGCTTCAAGAGCTTTCAGGTGCAACTTGGCAGTCCCGGTTAGTTCTGTGATCTTCTCAGCACGTTTGCCCTTTAAGACTATCAAACCCATTTGGCTAATTGGATTTTGGTCAAAAAACTCTTCAATAAATTTTTCCAAAAGCTAGAAATTAATGCGATTCTTAATAGTTGTGATACAACTTTGAGAAAACAATGGACGTACTTTAAGAGTGCATAAAAGTCGAGTAGGTTTTAGGTCGGGTACAGACATGGATTCGGAGCAGTCCAACATTAAGTACAAGTGCCGCATCATACCCAGTTTATTTTGCATGGTTTTCTGGGCTTGCCTTTTTCTCTTGGCCTTTTGGATAATGTCCGCAATGGCACTGTCCAAGAGGCCGTCATCATCTTCCTTGATTGCCTCCCTATAAAACCAAATGCAGCAAAGTGAGGTTATATCATGATTTTTATATCGAAACCAAATAACTTGCCAAGTTTTCTCATAGCCGGTTTCCCAGCGATACTCTTTTGGGTCTTCCTCTTCGCCATGATGATCCATCCTGGTGAATACTTCCAAAGAAAACTAAAAACCCGACAATGCCCGGAAAATTCCACTGCCAAACAAACAAAACAGAATCGATGTGTTTACGTTTTCTTCTATTTACTTAAGGGCAGTCACTTTGCTTTAACAACTCCCGCAGTAAATGATGATTGATAACATGAAATACAACTCTGTCTTAATGTGGTGAATAGTTCACCACAACGTCAGAAGTTCAACACTGTTTTGTGATTGGCTGAAAAACTGCTTCCAGTTTGAGGCGAACGGAAAATTTATTCTTTGGTCGTTTGTGAGAGGTCTTTGCATTTTACATCAACTTTCAAAAGAAATCGGTGAATTTGTTATAATAAAATAGTTGTGAGTGTTTTAAATCTAAAATGAAGAAGTTATTAATTTAAGTAGTGCCTAAGTTGTCATTGTTTCTATGAAATTGGACTGTGTTTCAAATTATAAATAAATAAATCGGCAGAGAAATTCACACAACAAAAAAGAAAGAAGTAAGTTCTTCGAGTGGCTGTGACTGAATACAAAAACTTTTATATTATGTGAATTGATTTTCACGAATATTTGTCCTTTCTATTTTTATGGTAAAATGCGTTGAAGTGCTAAGAATACTAGTAATGTATCACCAAAGGGAGTTCCAAAGATGATTCCTGTGGAATTCTCAGCCGCAATCATCTTTTTTGCTTCGCTTTTCCCTCGAAATATCAATGAATGTGTAGTGTGTTAGGGTCTTATCGGTGTTGTTGCGTTTTTAGTGCTACTTTCTGAAAGTAGTTTTTCAGTTTTGGCGCCGCTTTTTTCGTTGAGGGGTACCACAACTTTGGCTGGTGCTGTGCAACTCTTCCAATCATCTCTTCCATTTTGCGCTTAAAATTTATTGTGTTTTCGTGTCTTCCCTAGTCTTATTTTTTACAATCTACTGCATTCGTCGTCCCTATATTTTTTGCATAGAATAATCGTGGAAGACGCACGAGAGAAACCTATGCAGTGTTGTATTGTGTTCAACTGTACCTCGAAACATGATGAAGTGCAACAACTACATTCACTGAGAAATAGTAGCATTCATTAAGTGAACGGTTTTTTTTTGTGGTGTGGGGGGGGGGGGGGTAGTTAATAATTTGTTTTCTTTAGGGAATCTTATTTTTTTATTTTACAAGTTACTAATATATTAATATATGTATGTTTTTTCTTTTAGTTGTTTCCCTAGCATTCCATCCTCTTTAAGATGGTGGGCCGGGAAATATCTCCAACCGAAATTGGCAAACATGCCAAGTTAATTAAAGGTAAGTTAAACCAAACTCGTGCTTAAATATCCTTAAGAGCCTGTTTACATCATGAGATTTCGTCGTGCGATCTGTCAAAAGTACATTACTGGGCGACTAGTCTTTTAGGTGTAAACGAGGATCGCGCGACTGAGAGAGGATTGCACGACCCCGAGAGAGGATCGCACGACAAAATTGACATCCAATTACAAGCTGGGATGTAAAATTATTTTTTGGAAAGTACTAAACTAATACTTTTTAAGCTCAAGTGGTACTAATTGAATTAACACAAGGAACTTAATTTTCAAAGTATGAAATTGCTTCTTTTTTCGTGAACATTGTTAAGATTTGTTAGCGGAGATTCACACAAGACAATTTTTCCAAAGCAAGTGTCTAAAGTTTGTTTGAGAGAGGCAGGCGGAAAGAGCCATAAACAATCAAACTAATAGATGGTCCGTCGTACTCTTTAAAAAGTGACAGTTACGAACGATTAAATTTTTGACAGTTGTTTTGCTCTCTTCGAGATATTTTGGCACTCTCTTGTTAGCTCTCGAGATTTAATTTGCCGATTTAAAGATGTGTTTTTTGCTATTTTATTTTAAAAATCAATTGTGTTTGCTCCAATTGTGATTCTTAAGTGAAATGTTTGAGGAAAATGCCAAAAATATGTATAAAAAATAAAAACAAATTTGTGCTCTTCTCTGAACTACTAATGTCAAAAATTTAATCGTTCGTAACTCGAGAAATTTGCTTAAGAGAGCGAAGGAACATCTAGTAGTCGAGTGTTTATGGCGGAACGAGCTCTCTCTCTCCAATAAACTTTGACAATTGCTTGGAAATAAAATTGCTTCGAGTGTAGCACGACTAATGGTGATTTCGTTTCTGAAAAATAATATCGCCACATCATGTTGCGACATTTTAAAAGTTTCCCGTGCACCCACTGCTAATTTCGCATTTTGCATGCGAATAATCCAACAAAAATCGTGCGGTGAGTAAAACTCATACCTACATTATGGCGCAACCATTAAGAATGTACGCTTTCAATTAGGTTTGGTTCTGAAGTTTGCTTTTTGATGGTGCAACACTACACACCGGAGACTGGGCTGAGTGTGGAAAATGTGACATTTTCGCATTTGCGGAGTGTAATAATTTTACAAACGAGATCAGAACCCATTCATACGGCTGCACCATTTTTTCAAACGAACCTAAAAATGCTGTAAAATGTAGAAAGTTTTTTGCACAAACGAAATCACCATAAGGTGATTTTGCGTTTTTATACTATTACAACAATTATTATTAGACGATGCGCTTAGTTCAGATTTACACTAGGCAAGTTTTTTTCAGCAGCTTATCATCAAATTCTCTTTTGAACTTGCACGAAGAACTCAAAACGTTCAGGGAGAGTTTCCCCCTTTTGCCGACTGCCTCTCTCTACTACAAAACGCCGACAATCTGCTAAACATTCAGCCAGTGTAAATCGGAACATAGCATTATTTAAATATAATTTTAGAGAACTGTGATCGCTATTCCAAAAATACTTCAAATTAGTGATTGTGTTCCGCAAAATATTAGTAAAAATCTTAGTTCATATTCTCTTCATAAAAATAAAAATTGGAAAATAAGCACATTTTGAGAAAATGCTGTCTCCCGTACCTAGTTACCATCGACATAAACTGTATTCAAATTTATTAAATTAATTATGATAGAAAAAGGTACGCTCTTTTGAATTAGGAAAACATTGTCATGTGATTTGTGTCTATATAAATAATTTCTAAACAATAGATCAAATAAAATAGTACTGAAACGGTCGTGAGGATACGTTGGTACATTTGAAAGAGAAAAGGCACTGAAAAAAGTGATAAAGTACTAACTTTTTCCATCCCTGCTTGTTGTACGACTTTGTCTGTTGCGAAATCAGTTTTATGTGCGATTTTGAAAAGTCGGGAGAGGATGAAATGCAAATTCTCACTGTAAAGTCACGTGAAATATCACTTAGATGTAAACTGGCCCTAAGTCATCCGACATATCATAATGTTCATGGACGTTATGACACACTGAATAAGAGTTTTAGTGTTCATGGGCATTGTCATTTTGCCCATGGACTTATTTATTAAAAATTAATGCTATGCTAAAAACTTTCTTCGCATAGCCACATTTAGAAACAACTCGAAGGAGACTGTCTCTGGGGTATGCCCCACGTAGAAATAATAATTACGTTTTTAGAAATTGTATGTCGGGACTTTTTTTCAAAGAATTTAATTTCGCGATTTTATTTTGACCTAAATCATAGATTTAACCTTGAAGCAATGTAAATTGATTGTACCTCCGGGAGTAGTACTTCACTATGTAGCAAAACCTTAATAAATGTCTGGCGATCTTTCGATGAGCTCGACGGATGGAAAATGGTATTGTAAGAAGTTGAAGGATAACTAATATTGTATTCTTTAAAACTTCCCTGAACAAATTCGGATAAATGGTTCTCCAGATATGCAACATAACTAATCTTTACATACATACATATATCTTATATCTTCTTTATATATAAAATCCTTTTTACGTTTGTTAGTAACGCAAGATCTCCGAAACCATAGAAGCGAATGGGCAGAAAATTTAACAATATATTCAGGTTTTGGTCATTCCTGTTTTAGAATTGTTTTCACCTCCATAAATTGCGGAGTGGTCAATTTGGTTGCAAAATTCGCATTTCCCGTGCGATTTGACTGAAGTTTAAAATGTATGTATGGTTTGTAGATGGCGCTGTATTATACATATGGTCAATATATATTTTTCCTGAAACTCGGGATTTTTGAATGAAATATCAATGAATAACAAACCAATACATTCCAAACAGGACAAGCATTTGGAGTTATAATCTTCTTAACACACATTTTTATCAACTAATCCAATAATAATACATATATAATACAATACGTTGTTGATACTAACACAGATCTATACCAAAATAAAATCACAAAAGGTCGACTATATAAAGAACAATTGATAATTTCTCTGGACTTACAGATTAGTTAGCGTTATTATTTTCTAAAAAAGACGATCGGAATTACTATCTATCATTCCTTTAAACAGATAAAATTTAACAAATGGGATATTTTATGCAAAAATTTTTTAGATTTAGATTTATTTATTTGTTATACCAGGCACAACCAGAACATGTCTTATAAGTGTTAGTGCTGGTTTCATGAATGTATAGGTAACAGGTTTGATAATTCTTATTACTATTTTTACTAAAAGAAATAACATTACATTTTTTTAAATAGATTAAATAGTTCATTTTTGAATGTATTGGCATTGCTTATGTTGTGCGGGAGGTTGTTCCAGAGACGTATACAGGGTATAAAGAAGTTTCTTTCAGATACTTCAGAATCATATCTCGGTAGAATTAGTTTCATTCCTCTATTTGAAATATCAAATGTTATGCGGCTAAACAGGTATTCAGGCTCCTTTGTATATATGATCTTGTGTAGAAGAGTCAAACATTTGACACTTAACAGATTATTAAAGGATATATTAAAAATTTTATTCGAGACTTCTGATATACATATGTTCAGACCGTTTTTTGTTAAAAATGTATCTGGCTATATCATTATAGGCTACATTTAATTTTCTTTTATCTTCAGCAGAGCAGTTTGCAATTTTTTTTTTTCGTAAATAATTCGTATCCATGTATACACAATTTCTATAAATATTCTTGAAACAGCGTTGCATTTCTGCTTAAAATATTCCACACATTTCTATAAATTATATTCTTTCCCACCCTCATTAGGTGCCCAAGAAGAAATGGCCACCATGGATGTCCTCGTATGTGGTCGCTGTTTGAATGTCTTCCACTTTGTGGAGGAATTCAAGCTGCACAAGCAAAAGACTTGCTGTAAGGAAAACAACAATGTACGGGAATGCAATGACACCAAACCCAAGATATGGGCATTCCTTCTGTGGAAAGCCACCCAGTTACATAATAATAAAGATAACAATGTCACCAGTCCTAACTCATGGGCTTTATATCAAACGTGGGTGAAAATGGAAGAAAGTCTACGAGAGACATGGATTGTGGCCGGTAAAACCATACAATCCTTTGCCAAAGTATCGCAAGGCAATCTGCAAGAAATGCCTGTTAAGATCACAAAAACAGTGGTAAACAATAATGCCGACGGCATATCACCAGGAAGAAGTACGTGACTTTTTCATAGCAATAAAAGAATGATTAATAAAATTCTTTTTGTTCATTTTAGAACCCTTAACACAAACTAAGCCACAAGTAGCCAACCTTAAGCCGCCTGTGAAACTTAATGTAAGCAACAAATCAGCTGCAGAATCGGAAAATGAAACATCACCCTTGAAAAGTCCTTTAGCTAACAATGCTTTACAGAAGATTATCCCCAAAAAGCCGTTAACATTAACGCCGCAGTTACCCACCAAACCACCAGTCGCTGTTACCCCAACACCAACTGCCACCACAATTGCAACATCGACAAAACCTCAAACGTAAGTCAAGTGAACTGCACTGTGCAAAACAATTAATAGTTAAGCTGTTTCATTTTTCCTTCTCCATTAGACGTCGTGCCAAACGTTCTGTGCCCAACTCCGAAGACGTTGTTGAAGAGAATGTTGAGAAAATCGTTGCGAAACGTTTCAATCCTCGTCGCCGCATGCACGAGTACCTGGTGAAATGGGAAAATCGCGCTTTGGAGCATAACACCTGGGAACCTGCCTCACACTTAGAAAATGTTCCCCATTTGCTGGAAACTTTTGAGAAACAATTGGCCCGCCAAAAGGAAACTCGTGCTGCTTTGCAGGCCAAACAACAGGCCGCCTCCGGCGCTGTCACCGGTAGCAAGCCGGGCGAAATAAAAATATCCGCCAAGGATTCACCTACTCAGCATGCATCACCTTTGGACTCACAAAAATCCCAGTTAGCTTCACCCTCAGAAAGGCCTCAGCGCTCCTCTAAGACTAAAGCCATGGATCAGGTTAAACAGTGGGTAGCTGGCAACTCAACACCATCAGCGAATTCCCCAAACTCGGAGGCGGCCTCCCATCAAAACGAAAACGATAAGGATTGGCCTGTGAACACCAGCACAGGATCAATTCAAATGGGAGGCCCGAAGCGTAAACTGGATGACTCTGATTACAATGATTCCAATGCCGAGGATATGCCGCCAAGCACCACAAATACCATGGAAGACTTGGAGGAAGATTTGATACCCTCACATACTCTAAAAAGAATGAAATATGGCAATTCTGTTTCTGTGGAGGTTAAAACAAAAACAGAGATTGTAAGTAAATTTGTATACCCCACACCATATTGTGGGGTGTTATATAAAAATATTCTAATTCGTGGTACTTTTACTTTAGACGAAACAGATTAAAGTCAATGGCACCGCGGCGGCGGCAACGACGGCAACACGTAATGAGGGACAGGCGACTACGGCTTCCTCTACTTCCTCTGCCGAAGTAATTATCACCCAAGACACAAATGCTTCAGGCGTTGTTAAGAAACCCGGTTTCAGTGGCACCAGTACAGTAAGTACTATTAATAAATATCACATTTCATTTTAAACAAATTTAAATGTTATATTGCTCCTCCTACTTACTCATCCGTCTTTGTAGAACAACAAACCTGAAGCTCAGGTACGTGTACTTTCTAAAGGCGAGTCGGCCATCTCCAATACTGGTATCGTTCGTGTAGGCAGTGCCAATGACATCAATGCAACTTCCTCACCAACACCTTCGCCACAAGCTACACCTGTTGCAGAAAGTAAACCCCAGCTTGTGACACGAACTCAGCACGTGCGCACGGCAGCAAATCCAAGTGGCGGGCGTTCAACGCCCACTCCTACCCGACAAGTTGTGCAACAGCAAATCGTTCGTACGCCAGGCGGTACAACAATACAACGCAAAAGCATGCCAGTTACAAACTCATCATCCTTGCAACGTGGTCCTGGTGGCAGCCTATCACGTACTATGACACAATCATCGCCCTCATCCGGTCGAATGATAATTCCCCGACAGGGCGGCATGTCAGTGTCCGGAGCATCGAGATTGGGCCAGCAAAAGGCCGTTACTCCAGAACAGAAAATATTGCAACTTTCTAAATCGGGCGATTTGAAGGTGACCAAGAAAGTAATGACTCGCGAGGATGTAGTCGCACAGCGCCAGCAACATCAGCAATTACAACAAAGGCAGCAGCGACAACAATCTCAAGTTCATATTCAAAAGGTCCAGCAGTTGTCTGGTCCTGCCCAACGCAATACTCCCATTGCTCAAAGAAAGCAAGTGGTACAGCACCAAGTGGTTCATCACCAACAGCAGCCAGAAGAGGATCATCAAGCCCAGCTCTGTCCCATAACCGGCAATATCTTAGGTCAAGAAGAGCATCAACAGCAAATACAAGTGCAAACACAGATGGACCAACAACATCAGCTAACCTTGCAGCAGGAGCAATCACATCAGCAACAACAGCAATTGCACGATATCGATCCAAATTTGTTGCTTACACAGGATCAAATGCTAACCAACGAAGATGGCACCCCTTTGCTAGTAACGGGCGAGGATGGTACCGTGTACCAGGTTGCTGGCAAAAATGCCGAAGGTCAAACCATTTTAGTCACCCAGGGACCAGACGGTGAGCAACAGTTCGCTTATGTGGCTGCGGCTGAAGGTGAAAACGAGAACCAAGTCTTGAACCTAGACGCCCATCTACCAGCTGATCAACAAGCTGAAGCTCTGGCAGCTGCTGCAGGTGAAGCTGGTAATGGTGGTGGCCAATATTTGGTGAAGACAACACAAGAAGATGGAACCACCCAAGTGGTGACCATGACGGAGGCTGAACTTCAACAACATCAAGCTCTAGCAGCTGCTCAACAACAACAGCAGTTAGCGGTACAAGCAGCTGCTGCTCCAGGAGCCACCAACCAACTGTGTATACAAACAGGCGATGGTTCAGATGGGCAAGAGGCCAATATACCAGCTGAAGTGGTACAAGCTGAACTGCCATCACCGGGTAAGTTTGGAATGGAATCTCCGCAAATCAAGCGTTCAAATTTGAAACAAAATAAATATTACTTTGAAGTACCGAGTTGCAATAACTTTACGATCTGTGATAGTAATCTAATGACGATTTCCTTTCTGGAAAAAGTGCACCACATTTTTCATGAAAACTGTTCCTTTCTAACATACGAGTATTTTGGAAATTTGAAAATTGGACTTAAGTTAAATTCGAAAGATTACATAATTTCGACTTAGAAGGGGCAAATATTTTATATTTTTAGAAACGAAATCACAAAATCGTCAGTATCAACCCTAATTGCCACGCCTATTTTGTTAAGTCGCACACATAAGAAGCAAGTCGTGGTTATATTAAATAGCTCAGGACTTTTAAACCAGTGAACATAAATCCTATAAATTTGGTTGTTGTTGTAGCCACGGTTGCTCCTGCAAATATACTAAATTGATTAGAATTGTGTTGTGGAAATTAGTTGTGGTGGTCCACATCTTCTGCCAAATCTTCTACATCCAGTTCTAGGAACCTGGTCGCACTGATGGGGTCAGTCCAGAGTGAACTTGGCTGTAGAGATGTTGGCTTTGCTGGACAGTTGAAGAGGTGGACTGTACTATGTGGTCCTGTTCCACAGGCAGGACAAAGATCAGGAATGGATTCGTCTAACCTACTCCTATAAGAGTTTAGCCGACTGCACCATCCTGATCTTAACTGCGCTAGGATGGTTCTTGTTTTCCTAGGCAGTAAACGCTCATTATCTGCAATAGGTGGGGGCGGCCTCCAAGTACAATGTTAGTTTGGTAGAAAGCAATGCTGTTAAGGTTCCCCTTCAAGACCCTTCGGACATCTCCCACGCAGCTTTATAAAATCACAAATAATCAATCTAATGTAAATTTTACATCAATCACCAAAGTGCCTTCAAATTCAACATTTTTACATCATTTTCACAATTGCATATTAAATTTATCGCCTCCGATTTTCTTAACTGTAGAATTTTTCTTTCAAATCTCATCAATGTTATTGGAATTCAATTTAAATCGAATCAACAATTTACAAATTCCCCGGAAGTGACGAATCATTGAAAACAATAAAGTAAAATGAAAATATTCTAAACAAATGAGACCTCGATTACCTGATAAGCAAACCCAACTCACAAAAACAAAAGATGTGATCAAACGCAAATACAATAAATGTTTTTCAATTCTCTTCCATACAGGTGGAACCCGACGGGTTGTTTTACTACTCCAAGATGGCACATTTATGATGACGGAAATGCACGACGACGAGTTTAAGGCTCTAAATATTGCAGCTTAATTTGATCGATATTCGTATCAGAAGGAAAAGAGAGTCCACCCTTTGCTTTAAAATATCATAACTAGTTCTCTTCCCCCTATTCACAGATACGTCAGACAACAAATGACGATGAAATGTAAAGAATGGATATTTTTATGAGATCATTTTGCATTAATTGCTGCTATTCGTAGTAATCAAACGTTAAGCGTTTAATCTCTCCTCCCCTATATACACGTATAACAAAATATTGTAAATTATTTAAATTTTCGTTTCGTTAAGTTGTTTTTTATATTTCTTTTTTTCGTTTTAAATCACCAAACTCCTCCCGAAAACAGTTTATATTCATTATTAGTAGAAGTTTTCATAATTATCCAATTTAATGGATATACACGCATTCATATAGAGATATATAACTGATTGTCGGATATACATAATAGATAACACAAACAACAAACTGCAAAAAAACATAGAATTTAATTTCGTTTTTTAATTAAACTTATTACAAACATAAATAAAGATAAACATATTAATTTATAAGCTAATCTGTATTTAAACTTTATTTTATACAAACTAACAATAAAAAATAGGTTTAAATGACATTACAAAATGTAAATTACCTCGAATTTATGATTTCTTAACAAATTTCGCT
This sequence comes from Eudasyphora cyanicolor, assembly GCA_963930755.1. Taxonomy (NCBI): domain Eukaryota; kingdom Metazoa; phylum Arthropoda; class Insecta; order Diptera; family Muscidae; genus Eudasyphora; species Eudasyphora cyanicolor. The sequence goes on along the minus strand of OZ005735.1, from coordinate 7,597,794 downwards.
ATAAAAAATCCTACGGTATCTGTAGATTTTCGATTAATGGGACCATAGCGTTGCAGTTTGATGCGATCTGATTCCAGAAGATCGTCACAATTCCAACCAGGACCGCCATATGACGGCGTAGTGGATTCCAAACTGAGTTCGTTGAATTTTTTTAAAGCCCATACCACAATTTCTTCATTTTCTCCGATATTAACTGTACATGTGCTGTAAATTAAAGTGCCACCAACTTTTAGTAAATTCACAGCATTTACGAATAGCTTTTTTTGTACATTCGCGTACGACTGCAACATTTTAGGAGAAATACTGCTGGACGACAGCATTGGCCTGTTTCCCAGTGCGCTGCATGGTGCGTCCAGTAGAATACGATCGAATGATGCAGCCTTGAATGGAGGTTTAAAATCGGATGCATTTTCTTCGACAATTTCAGAGAAAGCCTTGGTAGAGTCGTAGGCGTAAGCTTTTATAGAATTTAGTTTGTAGTTCTGTATCTTATCTTTAACCAAATTTATTTTAGACTCAGTTTTATCTAGTGCTACTATTACTCCCCTTTCTTTCATTAAAGCAGCCAAATGCGTGGTTTTATTACCAGGAGCAGAGCACATATCCAAGATAATTTCACCTTCTTGTGGATTCAATGCTCTTGCACACACGATCGAAGGAAGATTTTGCAACAAAGCCTCGTGGCTACTCAAGTCGCCTATAGATGGAACGCCCGAAATTGTGTTTAACATTTCCACTGCAATACCCGGCAGGGGACCCTCATTTCTATAAATTTGATGCCTTTGCATAAGCACTTTACCCTGGCCCAAGTAGACCTTTTGTTCGGACTCATAACGAACGTTTAAACCCTTCTTACATTTTCCAGCGAGATCAGCATATACATTAACTATGTTACCAATTTTCGTGCCAGCCTCCATTGCCAACACTCCGATAGCGTAAATGTGAGCACCTCTTAAAACCGCTCCTCCGCAACAGGTATCCACAATAATCTCATTATGTTCAGTAATGGGAGATGCAGCTGGTTCAGTTGTTGATATGCATACAACTTCTGGTAAGTCGGGCAACGTATAAACTTCAGGGGGATTTGCAAAACGCTGCTTCAGCAAGGCTTCAACTTGATTCTTAAAATTTTCTCGTGTATTGTTCATTAGATTCACGCGATACGTTGTGATAGAAGGCGTCCGACAAAGCCACGGTAATAAATCATCCAACAGACTAAGCTGAAATTATACATATGTGTTTAAAAAACAAGTGAGAAAGTTCAGGTTAGAATAAAGGACACGTAGCCAACATTTGTTCGCTACTTCACTAGGAGATCAACTCTATTTGTTTGTTACTTCACTAGGAGATCATCTCTGGGGCCATATCATGGCATTCGATACCGAGAACTTTTCGATCGAAAGGCCATTTTAATTTTTGCCAATAAGAAAAAATTAACATTGGAATAATTAAAAACTATCCAGATAAAATACTTATACATATATAAAATAGTAACAAAATTTGATAGATTAAGAAGTTGGGTTAAGGACGCGCGGCACACAACCATTGCTGGCGTGCACCACTTCACTCGGAGACCCTTAAGAAGTATTAAAATAAATAAAAAGATATACTTACAAATATATAGGAAGACCTAGAAAGTAGAGTGAGCAGAGTGTTTTTAGAGATATCCTAGTTATGCCTTCCTTATGTTATTATATATATATATTAGGGATGTAACGAAAGTGGCTTTAGCGAATGCGAAAGCGAATATTGAAATATATTTGTTGCGAAAGCGAATAGTGAAATATGCATTTTTGCGAAAGCGAATGCGAATGCGAACAATAGTTTGAGCCTTTAGTACCAACAAATTTAAGGAACTGAATTGATACTTTTCCAGGATATTCAAGTATTAAGACTGTTTTACCTCCTGTTACCACAAGCACACACATATCTTCAAATTGTGTGAAGGGAATAAGGAGATTTAACACTTTAATAAATGGAAGCGAATACTGAAATATATTTTTGCGAAAGCGAATAATCCAAAGATGGTTTTTGCGAATGCGAATATTCGTTACATCCCTAATATATATTATTAAAAACTGGACATCACGACACAAAATTGTAATAATAATTAACAAATAAAAAAGTAAATATTGCAGCAAAAACTTAAAACTAATATAACAGAAACCGATATTAGTATTAAGTCTTTTTTTAAAATGATCGCTTACTGTGATATTAGTGTTATGTTTTTATTTTATGTGAATTATTCCAATTCATAACCAAGCCATAAGGCCATATATTTTTGCTGCAATATTTACTTTTTTATTTATTAATTACACTGTGGTCGAAATGAACACATTAAAAGTGTAATAGAAGTGAGACCCTATGGATATACCTATTTCGACCTTGTTAAATCCAGTGTTGATAAGGGGATAAAAAGAGTGGGTGATTGTTTTGAGAGAAATAATTCTCCAAGGGGAACAAATGCAGTTTACCCACACTGCTCGGATTTTGACAAAATTTTCACCATTTGTAGAGCTTGTCATTCCTATACAAACCCATAATTTTTTTCTCCGGAAACCCATAGTTCCGGAGATATGGGCCTTCAAAAATTCTAACCTTCAATTATTAAAATCGTTATATTTCGGTCAAATATTGATGGATGCGAACAGTTTTATTATTACAATTTTGTTGTTGTGTGGTGAGTAACTAATACTCCCATCAAATTTAAATAAAAACTATAAATTTATGATGAATGATCCTGATGAAGTTGGAATATAGCTATCGAATCGTTGAGGTATTTCATAAAAATCCGACAAAATAGCCCAGTTTAAACAACATAATTAATTAGAAACACTTTTGGCTGTCTAAAATCGAAAAAGACAACTCGTCCAATGTCTGTTTTTCGGAATAAGATAAAAATCGGACATCATAAGGAGTAAAACAGTTCACATCGAAAGGGAATCCGTTTGAAAATTCAAAAATAAATATATCCGATGTGTATGTGTATAACCTAACCGAATTAGTAATAAATATAGCAAAAAATGTGACGGGAAAAATTCTCAAATTGCCGGGAGCATTTAGATAGCACTTAATACCCGCCTTTGAGGTGGATCGTACGCGTCAAAATTTTATTTGTCATCCTTAAAAAATATGTCAATTATGTAAATAAATTTTAATTTCTGCTTAAAGTGTATAATAAATTAAATTTTCATGTGGAGTAGTAGCCGAGAATATTTCTCAACTTACATTATATGCGATTTACCTTTAAAAAAAATGGGAAGCAAAAAATAGCTTTTATATTATTTTTTTATGAAAATTATATTTTAAATGTGAATTGAACTTTAATTTGAAATTCGTGTCAAAATCGTACAACTTATCGCAGGTTGTTGCAAGAAGACAAATAAAAGTCTTTAAAGTTCGCATTTGGGGTCTTATAGACTTTAGTCTAATATACAAAACATTTCTTTCCTATTTATTCTCCTATTTCTATATTTCTTTCCATATTTTTTTCATTTGATAAACGTCATCAGGCATTGTCATAATAAACGCTTTTCATGTAGCGTTTTTGATTGTATTTAATTGCTGAAGTGAGCAGAGATGATTCGTTCATTGCAGCGTTTTGCTCTGTGTTTCTGTTCGTTCTTTTGTGAACTGTGTAACTGCGCTGTTTATTTTCGGCAGATCGGTTCAATTATAAATTAAAATTAGTAATAAATAAACTTGTGGTGATAGTGACAATAAACGGTATACTTACATTCCCTTTACATAGTTGTGATTCAACAAGTGGATAGCGAATAAAAGGTGATTTTGGATAAAACATATTTAATATTTGTGGTGAAGGCGTGTATGTATGTGTATTTTTTGTAGGAAAGAAACAGTCAACGAAGCCGACCCAAAATTATTGGCGCCGGCTTCTGGATGAAATTATTGGTCGGCTGCGGGACAAAAATGTAGCACTGAACATATTAGGGTGTATCTTTCCGGAAAACTGGACTTTTATACCACATTTTAGAATTTTGAAATAGGAGATATGTTTAATCGAGGGACTACATCAGTTCCACCTAAAAATGGCAAATATTTTTCATAACATCGCGTTGGCGGCAAAACTTTTTTGGTAGAATCGAAATCACCATTAACTTTAGCGCAGCCGTAACGTTGCCCGCTAGAGCTATTGCCCAAAACTTGCCATATGACTCGGACATTTACAACAAAAATTTTAACATCATTATTTTATTTTATATGTAGTTTCTTGATCTTATTTTAACATTCTATTGCTTATTTATTATTCAACTTCAAAAGATTCGCATAAATGTCTTCTTTTTCGTGGTTTTGCTGATTTTGTTTCCATATGCACGTAAACGTACCGGATGACGGATAATTTTGAACGCGCGCTGTACCCAAATACCCTGTAAACAAAAGGCAGCTGACTTTTGTACAGCATTTGAGAAAATTTTAATTCAGAGCAATATCGATTTCCTGGATGATTTGCACTTTTTTTTGAAAATATTCTGGTCACAAAGAAGAGAGAATATAAGTTTACTCAAAAACCAGGAGGAGTTGGGATTTTATTCGGCCGGCTTCAACATGTTGATCCGATTTACGCGAGGCGATTTTTTCACACGCTTATTCTTTTTTGAACTTGGCTTCGCGTTCACACGACGCAGTTCTGTTTCGGCTATTGTTTTCATAGAACAGTGATTTACTATTCTATATTCAATTGTTTACAAATATCAAAACAAATTTTCCACTTTTGTTCTTCCCCTTAATTCATGAGATGCCATACTGCGAAATATAGGATGTCCAATCTGGCAACATAATACACGATTAAGACAGGAACGCAAGCAGCAAACAACATCTCAGCTTAATAATGCTTATAACTGCTTATCTCCCCATAGAAATTAAGCAGCTATGGTGTAACGAAAACACGCCTAATGTCAAATCACGTTTCTTGAACTTTTTATTGGTGATGTAAGATGTAAAGACCTGTAATTCCACCGTCTTTGCAAACGCCAACCACATCTATCGAAGCTTTCGGTTCCCTGGCGGCCACTTGCCATATTGTTTCCCATGACTGTCATGGATCGGATCAAATTCTATCTCATACATAATCAGTTTCAACTGACATTTCCAAATGTCTTATTGACATGCTCAAATTCAAATGCTTTTCAACATCTTAGAGCTATTGAAATAAAAATTTCGCAAAAAAACTCGTATCACATGCATCATGTAGGAAGACAAATACACCTGGACTAACGATTTTTGTGCGTTCGATCCTACCGAAGAATTGGTTCTCTGCGTCCAAACAGAATGAATAGGTATCCTACGTTTCTGTTTAATAAAAAGCATTAAGACAAAAATGCTGGTACTATTTTAAGGTTTTGGAACTTACTTGGTGTCGACAACTCAAGAGTAATTGCTTGACATGCGGCTCCTTTGTATGCAATAAGTATGGCCGTGTCCCAGCTATTTCAATTAATTCCTCGCTGTTAACATGAAAAACCATTTTAATATAAATTATAATAGTAAAATCATTAATTTTTACTGGTTTTTTACTAACTGTATTCCCATCCAATTAAACATTTACTATTGTTCTACTTTGTGCACCGTTCCAAAATAAAAAACAAGTAAAAATGTTCAGTCGGGTAAATCGACTTATGAATCCCCTCACTTTGAGTCCCAAAAAATATTCGTACATTTTTTTTTTGTTTTAATTAAGCTATTATCATTTTAAATTGCATTTAATAAGTTTAATGTAAAGGTATTAAAGATAAAAGCTGTTAACTTTTGGTACAAAAAGGTCAATTTTTGTGGGAGGAACCAAAAGGGTGGTGCCAATAACGCCCATTTTTCTCTGGGCTCTAGGTACTATAAAAGCATTACACGGTACAAAATTTCAAGTATTTATATTCACTGGTATTAAAGTTGTAAGCTGGTAACTTTTGGTACAAAATGGTCCATTGGTGTGGGAAGTACCAAAAGGGCCGTACCAATAACGCCCACTTTTCTCTGGACTCTAGGTACTATAAAAGTTTTACACTGTACAAAATTTCAAGTATTTCTATGAACTAGTATTAAAAACATAAGCAGTTAACTTTTGGTGCAAAATGGTCCATTTGTGTGGGAGGTACCTAAAAGGGAGTGGCCGCTTCGCCCACTTTTCTTTACGTGTTAGCGACTAACATACTAATACTACATGGGTTGCTATATATATTTCTGGCCTAGGCAACACTAAGTGTTGCCTGGCGCCATCTGACATTTCATTGGAAAGTATGACATTTTTAGCATTACTTCACTCAGACCGTTTTGTCATTTGAGTGCGAATGGTTTTGGTTAAAGTGTGTTGAAAATTCACCTCCAAAACATGGTTTTTGAACGCTTCGACAGCTGCTTCAGGCGTCGAAAAACGTTGACCAAGCAGTTTTTTCTTGATGTGAGTGAATAAGAAGAAGTCATTGGGTGTCAAATCAGGGCTGTACGGCGTTTGGCCGGTCAAAAAGTCGCTGGTTTGAGCCGATGTGTGAGAGCTCGCAATGTCATGGTGCACAATGATTCGTCTTCTCTTGTTCGTTTTTCTAATTTCTCGGAAGACTTCAGGCAAACTAATCGTTGTGTGCCACTCAGAATTGACCATCCTACGTTGCTCAAGCGGAGCGGTCGCCACATGACCGGTTTTGCCGAAGAAACAGGCGACCATTTGTTTCGAAGTGCTTCTTCCACGAACAACTTTCGTTGGATTTGGCTCGTCTTCGAAGACCCACATGGTCGATTGCTGTTTTGTTTCTGGCTCATACACATAGATCGTCACCTACGACGATCTTATAAACGTCTTTTGAAGCACCGCGATCGTATTTTTTCAAAATTTCTTTGCACCAATCGACACGAGCCTTTTTTTTAGCGATTGTCAAATTGTGCGGGATCCAACGAGAACAAACATTTTTTTTACGGCCAGGTGTTCATGCAATATCGAATGTATGCTGGTGGAAGAAATGCCCAAGGATGCCTCTATCTCACGGTATGTCACATGACGATCTTGCATTATCAGTTCACGCACGGCATCAATGTTCTCTGGCACAACGGCCGTTTTTGGACGATCTTCGTCTTTGAGCGAGCGTCGGCCACGATTGAATTCCTTAAACCAGTTTTTCACAGTGCTATAGGATGGTGCTTCATCGCCATGCAAAGATTTAAGTTCATCGATGCACTCTTGTCGTGATAATCCACGTCGAAAGTTGTGAAAAATTATCGCACGAAAATGTTCACGAGTTAATTCCATTTTTTTGCCAAAGAAAAATTTTCAAGTCACTGTAAACAACAAAATGATGGTCGTACGTCAAAACGTTCTGAGTACGTTTATGCTAAAAAATTTCAAACTTTCCAATGAAAATGTCAGATGGCGCTAGTTAAGGTTAACCATTTGTGGGGGAGGTACTAGAAGGAGTGGGCCGATATGGCTCATTTTTGAACTTAGCCGGAGATAGAGAAAAATATTACCGCATACCAAATTTGAAGTCAATCGGTTACTCCTTTCGATAGTTATCGTGCTCACCAGCCAACAGACAGACAGAAATTGCTCAAATGACTTAAAATGACCAAAATGGGATTTCCGCCGAACATAAATATGGGCTTAGGTTACTCTTTCGATTTGCTACACCCTTGGCTCGTGGCCAATGATATATACTCTCCTCTCTAAGAGAAGGGGATAATAAAATGTCGCATGTCAATGGGTTTTTTCTTTTGTTGTTGTTGAATACGTTCTGTCAAATTCGGATATTTTAAATTATCCGGCGTATTTGGTAGTAGAACGCCGGACACTTTCACTGGTATGTAAGAGATGCCCTTAAGCTTAACCTTGCTGAATCAAGACCATTATACAATGAATATAAAGGGAGTCTCATTTGCCAAACAACAAATACATCCTTGATCGTGTTTGCCATTTTGCTTCTCAAAATCGAATGATATATAAATACAATTTGTTAGTTTATATATCACTCTTCAAGATTGGCATAACTTAATATTTAAAATTTTTGAAGTTGCCCTACAGAAATGCGAATTTTGCAAATGTCTATAAATTAATCACGGCGAAATTTAGTTTATAAGTAAATAACCATATTTCGTATTATTCCAGCGTTTTGAAACATTTCAATTAATGTTATTTATGTTTTTATACGGGCTTAAAGTTACACATCTTGAACATTTTCAATATTGAGTTATGTCACTCTTCAGGTAAGTGAGTGATATGTTCTCAATTTATAAAAACACCTATTAATGTTATTTAATACCTTTATTAAATGTTTATTTACTGATTCATGCTTCAATTTATACTTAAGATTTAGTCGACCTGAGCCGCTCATAGCCGACTTGAGCATTAGAAATCGGCGGCGGCTTTGGCTGAAGGAAAAAATTCGGCGGCGGCGTGAAGTCGATTCTTGTCGTCTCGGCTTCGTTATTTGGAAAGAAAGAACGCCACATTTTTGGGATGCTGGCAACGCTGGCCAAAATATCACGGGAGAGGAATAGTCATCGCATTCCCACATTTATCTTTAAACACGACGTGGCAGCTTTTTCTGAATATTTCGCGCTTATAGCTACAGCTGTCACTTTCTAGTCAATGAATTTTTGTGGGCACTTAAATATCTATTGTACTCTATCAGCATTGTGTCGTCTGCAGTTTTTTCACAGACAAGTTTCCGTCATTGCTGTGCGGTTTTTGATTAATTCGAGGAGATTTTCATAAAAATTCTGCACAATTTCTTGTGCGTTTGATTTGTAAGAGTGGTGCGTATTTTAATTAAATGATAATTTTATATTAAATTTGGCTGTGCTATAGGAAATCATGGGTTTTTCCAAGGAAACATGTTTTCTATTTGATCTTTGATTCCCCCACTATTGACGGCATGTGGTGAATTTTTATTTTAGGTTTTTTATGTTTCATATTCGTAGCAAGTAGTGTTATCTCGCTCGTTTACATTGCAAAATATTTTGCACATACACTGTTATTCTTCTTTATTCTGTTATTACTGTATTCGTCTTTTTTTCATTCGCTGTCGTCAGTCATTTATTCTCACCATTGTTTCCCGATAGTCGAAAAAATTAACTACGCTAGAATTGTGAAAAGCTAACTATATTTATTTGAAGAAAAGTAATTATATTTAAAAATTAATCAATATTTTGTTAACGGAAAGAAGTTTAAAAAAATTAAAGTAGCAGGAAAAAAACGTCATAAGTACATTAACAATTCGGCATTTTTCTGGGTAAAAAGTTCTCTAGTGAGATTAAAGTGCGATGTTGCATTTGAGAAGTGTCATTTAGTAATTGTTTTATGGCATATGGACAATTTGTTGGACAACACTTTTTCAATATTACACTTGTTTTATGTTTTTCTTTATATATTTTTATAATTCACCCCCTTAAAAACACCATAAATAAATGAAAAATGAAAATTACGTCGCCGTCATCATAATTGTGGTGAATTACTTGTCTTCTGTACTGTTGTTGTGTGTGTGTAGTGATGTGGTGTGATTGTAATGTCATCTTTTGTTAAATCTCCGTTTTGTGTTTTCTCATTCTCACCACACTCTTAAGTAAAGTTTCTTTTTTCGTATTCGTGTGACGTAGGGTGGTGCTGTTGGCAAAAAGAGATACAATTTCAGCAAATTTTGCTGGATAATTAAAAGAAAATTGTAATTTGTATTCGGAAATATACACAAAAAACGGTAAAGTTTATGGAGATGCTGAAATAATCAAGAAAAACACGGTGTGAATCAATTAAAAATGTTAAAAAGTATTTGTTCTAAAACAAGGTGGCGGCGTCCGTCTATTGTCGGGTTTTCGGTTTTCTTCTATTCATGGGCTACGCAAGCAAAAAGGTTGAGCCCCAAGTCTGCTTTGGAAATTAAGGAATATAGAGTTATCTTGAAGGAATAGTGTATAATAGACCGCAATGTTTTAAAAATAAACACAACTTGCTGGAAATTTGGATTTTAATCTCCGTCCATTGATGAGGATTTCAAAATATTACTTTGACTGCTCTGCTGACTCACTTCAATATTTCTACTATTTTCGTATTTAACCCCCTTTTTCATACTTATTTTTTCTCTCCACCATTCTTCTCCTCCGTCATTTCATTTTCTCACTTGTGTAAAGTTTTCATTTGCTTCTGCTGCTGGGTAATATTCAACGTCATTGTCTTATTCATTATCTGATATCTTGTTAAAAAATATCGTATATCTGTGTTTCCGTATATAAGAACTAAAATGTTTAAATACATAGTATTTTTTTGAGTAAACATTTTTAATTTTCCTGAAATTCAAAAAATAGTTGTCTTAATTTAGTGGTTTATTATTAATCGTCTTGGTTGCGAGTTGCAATTGGTCCCCCATACATTTTGAAATGCGCTCCAAATTGTTCCCAATCCATTGAGAACTTCCTGCCCCATTTTTTTTGTGTATATGCGTGCGGGGTTATGGCGGTAATGAAGACCGTTGGGCGCCACTTTTGTATCTTCTTTGTGTCACCAATACTCAGTATGTATTTAATAACTTAAGTGTTATTTTTGTAACATATTAAATACATCTAGAAATCAATATTTTAATGTCTAGGACAGGCGTGCTAGACGCATGGCAAAGTAGTTACAAACTAAAAACAAGTAAAAAAAAAGTTCAGTCCGTTAAACAGATTTACGAATACCATCAGCTTCAGTAAAAAAAAAAAACAATTTAATAACAATAATATATGCACCGGTATTAAAGTTATAAGATGTTGACTTTTTGGTGCAAAATAGTCTATTTGTGTGGAAGGTACCAAAAGGGGCCTGCCAAGTCGCCGATTTTTCACTGGACTGCAGGTACTATAAAAGCTTTAAACTACAAAATTTCAAGTATGTATTTATATTTACTGGTATTAAAGATATAAGCTGTTGAATTTTTTATACAAAATTGTTCTTTTGTGTGGGAGGTACCAAAAGGGGTGCGACACTTCTCACATTTCTCTCAAGGTGTTACAGATGGGTAAACTATTACTATGTGAGGAGGTACATATGATTCGGATAAGTAGTATAGAAGCTATTAGAATATCAGTATTTCACTAAATTTAAACCTTTGGAAGGTACTAGAAGGAGTAGACCAAAATGGTGCATCTGCGAAAATAGCCTGAGATAGAAAAAATATTATCACATAACAAATTTGAAGACAATCCTCCGCTCCTTTCGAGAGTTATCGTGCGCTCCAGCCAAACAGACAGACGGACGGACATTGCTCAATCGACCTAAAATGCACTAAAACGGCTTAGGATCTTAGGTTACTCCTTCGATGAGTTACACCGTAGCAAATCATATATACCCTTCTCCCAGTAAGGTTAGGGAATAAACAGAATAATGTTTACAAGATATTGCAAATACTTACTAGTCGACAGATGGTTTTGGAACCAAATCACGACATTCGATACCGGTATAAGATTTGATTGCAATTTTTTTGGTAGTAAGGGGGATAGAAGCGTAGTAGACTAATTTGAGAGAAATATTTCTCCAAGGGTTCCCTTTATTTCGATCCTTGGACTGAATCATGTATTCCTAAGTCTTCCATTTCAAAATCACACACAGATATAACAAACCTCTCTGATTTCCCAAAAAAAATTGCGGCCGAGTATCTCGAAAACCAGAGCTAAACTATAAAAATGACTACTACCATTGGACTCAGCGTGTTCGAAATAGTTCTTTCCATAGGTTCTCCATGTTAAATTTTAGGAATATTTTCACATACGAGTATCTAGAAACCCTTAAAACTACAGATCCAGAGATATCAGGACGTGCCCCGGTACTCCATATAATACAAAACGGGTAACACTGGTCAATTTTTTTTTTGATGTCTCATTGTCCGCAGAAAGTTCACTAGCTGTTCACAGCTGTTGTGCGACCGATTATTACATACAGTATTGGACAATACATATTGGACTACTTCATACTTCAGTTCAATCGCCACAATCGGAAAAGTATCAATGGTATTCCAAAAACTGTAACTATTATCTGCGAAATAGCATCAATTTACAACAAAAAATAACAATTTGGCTGCCTAAATTTTTGAAATTAAAAATTTATTTCACAAAAAAAGTCGAAAATTCACACGACAAAACATATTGGGCTATACATTTATACTAAGATTTGGTGGATAATCCTTTATTATCAAGGTCAGCTTTGCTTCTTGCATGCAAGCAATACGATTGTTTGTAATCTTCGTATCTATGGAGTTCAAAGCACTTGCAATGGTCTGAAATAGCTTATTTTTATCTCCACCTCTGCTTTTCTAAATCAATATTTGAATCATTTCGCGGTATTTTTAGGGTGGTTGTGTTGAACAGCTATGCGTAAAATGCATGAGATGCTCGACTTGAAAGGATCTTAAGGGAATGGTTCGTCAATGCTGTATTCCTGGTCACAGTAACAAAGTGGGAAATGAAATTGCTGATGATTTGGCACCAGGAACATCTAAACATCTCTAGGGCTGATGCATCATCTATGCGAACTCTTTGCCAAAACCGACATAAACCCTTGTAAAGATAGGGAAAAAAGACCTGCGACTGTCGAGGCGTTCTGACTGGTCATTGTGACAATAACGCAATAGGTATAATACGATTTTTTCCTTCGACGATATCTTGCAGGATAGGGATAAAAATTCTATCTTTTTTTAGCAGTGTAATTAACATGTTTTTAGACATATTCTATCTGTTATAGATCAAATATAAATCATTGCAACGATTGACAATAGTATTGCAATTGCCATTCAATTAAGAATTAAAAAGCAAAACACTAAAGTAAAATACAAAAACACAATTGGAGCATAGTAGCTAAGGCGCATATGTGCAATGTACCCGTATATTACCCATAAAGCGTCATTGTGCATCTCATAATAATACAACATATAGATATTTATGTATATGTATATATATATGTATATAGAAAGAGAAACGAAACATAAAGAAACAGTTGAAAACAGTAGCAAAAAAATATTGGTCTTGAAATACATGGTACAATTTATCAAAATGTACCTATATAAGTATGTATGTATGTACATATTCTACATTGCATTCATATGGAGAGTGAATTTCTATCACGAAAGTAGTAGTAGTAAAAACGATATAAAGCTATTACAAACGCAACAGGGTAATATTAATCTTTCATAATCGAATTATTTTTGGCCTTTTTCGGTTTCAAGAATATATGTAAGTTCGTCGAACAATGAAGTTTAGACCAGGAGATTAAATTACTTTTTGAAATTTATAGGTATCAAATAGAAAACATTTACAGTTCGATACCTCTATTGCACTAATACACAAATACTACATACTACAAATAATACATATATACAAATGACTTAGATTTTCAGGATAGATGATCATAGTTTTATGAAATTTTTTTGTTTGTATGGATTTCTATTGTAAATTGAATTGCATGTGGTCCTTTATGCTTATGATCGACAATTCCAACCAAATAAAGTCAATTACACTTTGTTTGATTTCATTTCGCATAAGACTTGCAAGTGGAATGAATATCTTAGTATAGTTTTCTCTTTTGTTAAATAAAGAATCTTGTAATTAAACCTAAAAATGACTGAACATAGAAGTGTGAAGGGTTTCATCGTATGTACATAATATACATACTACGTACCTAACTATGTATGTATGTATTATGTGTTTACATGCATTAAAAAGCTCACAGTCCCCATTAAGATTTATAGCTGTCTGTCAGTAGTCGGTCGTCAGTCGTCTACCGGAAAAAAAAATTCCTAACATTTTCTTTGTGAAAGGTTTTCTTGGAATTCTTAACACACATTCGCTTAAAACTAACTACATATTTTCATTCATTTATTCCCTGGATGTGTTTTGTTGACCAGGCGACCGAATGCTGTTACTATTGTATGTACTTCTTCTCTTGGTGAGACTATTTGATCTCGGATGAATCATCATAAACAACAGTATGACTTCCTATGTCATGAACGAACTTACTCTACTACAGTATTAATAAAATCTATACCATTTTAGTTTTGTATTTAGACAGACGACTTCGGCGACGACGTTATCTCTATGCTTTTCTCTGTATGTGTGTGTGTGTCTGTATCCCCATGTCGATTCAAGCATAGTAAAATTAATATGACTTTCCACTTTCCCCTTCTCTTGGAGTTGGCATATGAATGTTGTTAGCACACATTCTCTATGCTTTTTTTTTTACTGTGTGACACAATTTTACTTATCATAGTCTCTTGTTTGCTCTTTTTCCGGTTTCATCAACCTCTTCGGCTTTTATAAATTCATAGGTTCGATTTTATGCCGATACCATCTATGTGTTGCTGTTTTGGGTGGTGGTCGGTGTCACATATTTAACCACATATTAGATATTAAAAATAAAATTTTGTATATTTACAACTGAATTGTGAAATATTTCAGTCTATAGCTATATAATAAAAATCGCGACAATATTTTAGTCGAAGATTTGTATGACATGACATATACTTATATTTTTTTAATTGCAATTGTTTAGGGGTAATTGGCGGAGAAGCGGAGTCTTTATTTTGTTCTTTGAACTGATGCATATATTTCAAAGCATTCAGCTTAAAATTCTAAATTTTGAGGCCTGTGGCAATAAAAAGCTACAGAAATAAAAACAAGTAAGAAATTTCAGTCGGGTAAACCGACGAAGGAAATAAATACCCTCACTTTGTGAGCAATGTAAATATGCACTGGTATATGTACTAATATTATGACCTATATAATTTTTGTATGTCTTGGCTCTTTTTGTATGGGAGGTACTAAAACAAGTGTGGGCATAACTCCCATTTTAATAGGACTGTAGGAATTTTAAAAACTATACACTGTGCAAAAATTTTGAGTACATACGAGGGCTGCTGTATATATTTCTGGCATAATAATGAAAATGCGAATATTTATCATCAAAAATGGTTTTATTGTTTTTCAAAGTATTCTCCAGCATGATTTATACACTTTTGCATGCGCTCAAACCAATTGTCGAAGCACTTTTTCCACTCCGATTGAGACACCTCCAAAACATGGTTTTAAAACGCTTCAACAGCATCTTCTGGCGACGAAAATCGTTGACCACGCATTTTTTTCTTGATGTGCGGGAATAAAATGAAGTCATGGCTGTACGGCGAATGACCCATCAATTAAACGTTTTGGTCGGTCAAAAAGGCGCTGGTTTGTGCCGATGTGTTGGAGCTCGCATTGTCATGGTGCACAATGATTCTCTTGTTCGTTTTTCGATTTTCTCCGAACACTTCAGGCAAACAAATTGTGGTGTACCACTCAGAATTGACCGTCCTACGTTGCTCAAGCGGAACAGTCGCCTCATGACCAGTTTTGCCGAAGAAACAGGCGAACATTTGCTTCGAAGTGCTTCTTCCACGAACAACTTTCGTTGGATTTGGCTCGACTTCGAAGACCAACACGGTCGATTGCTGTTTTGTTTCGGGCTCATACGCATAGATCAAAGATTCGTCACCTGTGACGATCTTATAGACGGCTTTTGAAGCACAGCGATCGTATTTTTTCAAAATTTCTTTGCACCAATCGACACGTGCCTTTTTTGAGCGATTGTCAAATTGTGCGGGATCCAACGAGAACAAACCTTTTTTACGGGCAGGTGTTCATGCAATATCGAATGTATGCAGTTAAAATAAATGCCCAAGGATGCCTCTATCTCACGGTATGTCACATGACGATCTTGCATTATCAGTTCACGCACGGCAATGTTCTCTGTCACAACGGCCGTTTTTGGACGACCTTCGTCTTTGAGCGAGCGTCGGCCACGATTGAATTCATTAAACCAGTTTTTCACAGTGCTATAGGATGGTGCTTCATCGGCATGCAAAGATTTAAGTTCATCAATGCACTCTTGTCGTGATAATCCACGTCGAAATTTGTGAAAAATGATCGCACGAAAATGTTCACGAGTTAATTCCATTTTTTTTGCCAAATTTATTTTTTCAAGTCACTGTAAACAACACAAATGATGGTTGATACGTCAAAAAGTTCTGAGTACGTTTATGCTGTGGTGCCTATGCCAGAAGTATATATACCAACCCTTGTATATGTATTGATATTCACGGTATAAGCAGTTAACTTTGTGTACAAAATGGTACGTTTGTGTGGGAGGTACAAAAATGGGCGTGATAATAACGGCAATTTTTCGACAGACTGTAGGTACTATAAAAACATCACACTGTTCAAAATTGTAAGTATTTGTAGGTACTAGTATTAAAGTTAAACGCTGTAAACTTTTCGTACAAAATGGTACCTTTGTGTGGGAAGTACCAAAAGGGACATGGCTACAACTCCCATTTTCTCTGGATTGTAGGTACTATAAAACCATTACACAATAATTCAAGTCAATATTACAATACAAGACATTGGCACTGGTATTCAAGTTATAAACTGTTAACTTTTGGTGAAAAATAGTACATTTGTGTGGGAGGTACCAAAACGAGAGTTCCAATTACGCCCAATTTTCACTGGACTCTAGGTACTATGTAAGTAATTCACTCTACAAAATTTCAAGTATTTGCATGAAGCGATATCAAAGCTATTAGCAGTTAACGTTTGGTGCAAAATCGTCTATTTATGTGGGGGATACCAAAAGGGGCGTGGCAACTTCGCCCATTTTTCCCGAGGTGATAGTGACTAATTAACTAATACTATGTATAGAATTTCAGAAGTTTCAAATATGTAGTATAGAAGATATTAAATAATCAATAATTCGCAAAACATTAACCCTTTGTGAGGGAGGTACTAGAAGAAGTGGAACAATATGGCCCATCTTCAAACTTAGCCGGAGATAGACAAAAATACTACCACATATCAAATTTTATGTTAATCGGTTGCTCCTTTCGAGAGTTATCGTGCGCACCAGCCAGCAGACAGACGGACATTGCTCATTCGACTTTAAATGATCCCAAACGGATATCCGCAGAACATACTTTTTGGCCCGTAGCAAATGATACCTCGTACCACTATAGTGAGGGTATAAAGAAGCAGTAGAGAAGAAAAACAATAAGATAAGAAACAATAATGGATCAAATATGGTCTAGCTTTTAGACACTAACATAGAGAAACGGTTACCACTACTGGTTTCAGCACCGTTCAACTATTACCCTTTCTCAAGGAAAAATAAAAATATTCAACAAAATCGCTAGAAAAAAGACGCAAAAACAGGTGTATGTACATAGTTTATTTTTACAGACTCTTTAAAAAAATAGTAACATACATTTAATACCAATTTTCTAATATTCTTAAATAATAGAAAATAGTTAGCTCTCTCAAAATACTGCATCTATGGTTAAGATCATCATTTTAGCAACTGCGATTCTAACCATTACCTTCAAAATGTAAAATGTTACACCCGACTTCTTTCTAGGTATATTCGAGTGGTATACATCCGATAAACATACATAAATCTGTTAAAAATGTTTCATCCGACACCACACTGTGGTATATGGTATTATGACTTTGTACAAAAAAGACGAGATAAACCCAAAGAGTTTATTATACCGATTGGCATAGAATGGCTTATTGATTCGATATAACCACGTCCGTCTGTCCACACATCTCATATAAAGGTATCCTCCGATGCCACGTTTTGACGCTCTAGAGAACACACTTTTCAATTAGTCTGGCTGAAAGTTTAGAATTTATACTTTATATTGTACTTAATCGTCCCTAGGGCTTATATCCATGTTTTGATATATGCCCCTCTTCCGATTTGACTTCTTGACGCTCTAGGGAACGTATATTTTAAGCGATGAATTAATAAAAAAAATTATAATATTTTTATTATTTTAAGTATCCAATTTTTTCTTTTACTTAATAACATTTTTAACAAAATATGATTTTGCCAGATATCGTCGAAACTGCTTAATGGATGAAAAATGGTATTAGAAGAAGTTGAAGGCAATTAAATTTTGGATTCTTTAAATTTGATTCTTCCTGAACCAGATCGGATAAATCATTCTTGAGTTATGCTAAAATATGTGGTTCATTGTGGGTTGATGTGTTAAAATTAATATTTTTGTTTTCATAACATTTATCTTAATTTGTAAAGAAATGTCCAGTGCAAAAGTTGATTGTGTGTTTTTTATGGCCAAATACAAATAGAATAACTTTTATTTTATGAAATTTAAAAGCATTGCACTGTACGATATTTCAAGTATACCTCCATTCTAAAACATGCTAAATCGACTTATCATAGTTTTAGGGAGATAGCTTTTTAATTTCTACATAAATATTCCTAATTATATTCAGTCAAAATTTGGTGTTTATCCATCAACCCAATCAAAAGTTATTCACAAAACAGTACAGTCATTCGATTTGCATTATAAAAGAATTCCACACAAATTTAAAAAATAATCAAACTTGTGTTAAAGTGTAACATATCGAAGGGGTGACCTAAGACCCTAAGTATTTTCGGCGGATATCCGTTTTGGGTAATTTGAAGTCGAATGAACAATGTCCGTCCGTCAGCCATATTGGTTCACTCCTTCTAGTACCTCCCCCACAAAGTGTTAATATTTAGTGAATTTTTGATTATTTAATAACTTCTATACTACTTACCTGAACCTTTTGGAATTCTACACATAGTATTAGTTTATTAGTCACCATCACCTCGAGAAAAATGGGCGAAGTAGCTACGCCCCTTTTGGTACCTCCCACATAAATGGACCGTTGTGCACCAAAAGTTAACTGCTTATCTTTAATATCGCTTCATGCAAATACTTGAAATTTTGTACAGTGTATTACTTGTATAGTACCTAGGGTCCAGTGAAAATTGTCGTTTTGATACCTCCCACACAAGTGTACTATATATATTGCACCAAAAGTTAACAGATTATAACTTGAATACCAGTGCATACAAAGACTTGAAATTTTGTACAGAGTAATGGGTTTATAGTACCTACAGTCCGCTGCAAATGTGCGTTATTGCCACGCCCCTTTAGGTACCCGTTTTGTACAAAAAGTTAGCAGCTCATATCGTAAATACCAATGCATATAACATTTTTGCACAGTGTAAAGTTATTAAAATTCCTAAAGTCCTGTTAAAAATGGGAGTTATCACCACACCCGTTTTAGTACCTCCCGTACAAAAAGAGCAAAGTCAAATAGCTCATAAAATTAGTACATATAAAGAATTAGTGCATATTTACATAGTTCACAAAGTGAGGGTATACCTTAGTCGTTTTACCTGGGGCCTAATTACCGCATCCGTTTCGTATCGTAATCTGAATTTTCGATAGCATAAAACGAGAAATTGGGAAATTATTTTTTGCTTATTTTTATATAAATAAGTTATGAATCGCCTTTGGAACGATATGCTGAAATTTCATCAATATCTGCCCATAAATTTTAGAGCTATTAGATCTCACGTAATCGAATTACGATACGAAACGGATGCGGTAATTAGGCCCCTGACTTACATTTCTTACTTGTTTATCTAAAGACTTACGCCCATTTTCATCAGCTATAGTAAGAGATAACTAACAGTTAACATTTTTAAATGCCATAGGATTTGACAACTACAAGTGTAGGTTAGCTGTTACTGTAGGATAACCGGTGGAATCGGCCTTATCTATATATATAAAATTGTTGCGTGACTGGCTGACTGACTGACTGACTGACTGATTGACTGACTGATCATCGCCCAGGCCAAACGGCTGAAGCTAGAATCATGAAATTTGGTGGGAGGGTAGACCTTGGGACGTAGACGAGCAATAAGGCGGGATTTTTCGAAATTCGTACTATTAGCCGCACAATAGGGCAAAAAGGGATAAATATGGTACCACCGCCAAATCTAAACGAAATGAGCTAGAATCTTGAAATTTGGTATGAGGGTAGCCCTTAGGACGTAGACTCAGAAATTGGCAGGATTTTTTGAAAATCGAACATTTACGCACACAGTGGGGTAAAAAGTTATAAATGTGGTACATCAGCCAAATCCAAATGGCAAGAGCTAGAATCGTGAAATATTGTGTGATGGTAGACCTTATGAGGTAGACTCTGAAATTGGCAGCATTTTTCGTAATTCGAACATTTACGCACACAGTGGGGTAAAAAGGGAAAAATGGGATAAATGTAGTACAACAGCCAAATTCAAATGGCAAGAGCTAGAATCGTGAAATTTGGTGTGAGGGTAGCTCTTATGAGGTAGACTATGAAATTGAACAAGGAGTGATTTTTTTTAAAAAAATTTAGAGGCACAGTGGGACAGAAAGGTATAAATATGGTACCACCGCCAAATTTAAAGCCTAATATTAGAATGGTGAAAATTGAAGCGAGGGGTGTCTTTATGACAACTGATCGGGGTATTAAGTTTTTTTTTGTATTCGTAGTTTTCGGGGCACAGTGGGGCAAAAAGTGTAAAATATAGTACAGTGGCTTAAAAATGTCAAACATGGATCAATGGTTCCAGGGTAACTTTTGGAACATAATCTGGAGATTGGAAGTGATTTTTAGTAATTCTAACTTTAAGAGGCACAGTGGGACACGACGGGTTAATTATGGAGCATGGGGAAAAAGGGAACAATCTGCCAAAATTGGAACTTAAACATAAGATATGAAGAGTTTATATGGTTTTAGGAGCACTGCGGTCAAAAACGGTTAAATAGTGGAGTGGAGAAAATATGATTAAATATGTTACAGTCGGGGAAAAAGGTTTAAGTACGCTAGCGTGGAGACACATTTTAGATACGAGTACGGTACAGTGAGACAAAAATTTGTTAAATATGGTACAGTTGAATGGGGCACAGTTGTGCAAAAAGGGTTAACTATGGTACAATGGGGTAAAAATAGTTATATGTATGTGGTAAAGTGGGACATATGGGTTAAAAATGGTACAGTGGGGCAAGAAGCGTTAACTATTGAACAGTGGGGCAAAAATGTATTTACTATGATACAGTGGGGTGAAAAGGGTTAAATATGGTACAGTGTGACAAAAATGGGTAACTATACAGTACAGTGGGGCATAACTGTGTTAAATATTGTACAGTGGAGCACAGAGGGTTAAATATGGTACAGTGGGGCAAATACTGTTAAATATGGTACAGTGAGACAAAGCGTTTAATATGACACAGTGGGGCAAAAAGGGTTAACTATGGTACAGTGGGGCACAATTAGTTGAATATGTTAACGTGGGACAAAATGGGTGAAATGTGGTAGAGTGGGGCAAAAAGCTTTAACAATGGAACAGCGGGAAAAAATGTGTTAGCTATGGTACAGTGGGACACAAATGGTTAAATATGGTACAGTATGACAAAAATGGTTACGGTGGGCACAAAAAGTAAAATATGGTAACGTGTAACAAAATGGGTTAAAAATGGTACAGTGGGGCAAAAAGCTTTAACTATGTAACAGTGGGGCAAACATTTATTTACTATGATACAGTGGGGCAAAAAAGGTTAAATATGGTATAGTGTGACAAAAATGGTTAACTATACAGTACAGTGGGGCATAACTGTGTTAAATATTGTACAGTGGAGCAAAGAGGGTTAAATATGGTACTGTGGGGCAAAAACTGTTAAACATGGTACAGTGAAACAAAGGGTTTAATATAACACAGTGGGGCAAAAAGGGTTAACTATGGAACAGTGGGGGAAAAATCTATTAGAATGGTGCAGTGGGACACAATTGGTTAATAATGGTACAGTATGACAAAAATGGTTACAGTGGGCACAAATAGTAAAATATGGTAACGTGGAACAAAATGGGTTAAGTATGGTACAGTGGAGCAAAAATGTGTTAACTATGGTACAGTGGGGCAAAAATGGTTAAATATAGTGGACAAA
Organism: Eudasyphora cyanicolor; assembly: GCA_963930755.1. Classification (NCBI taxonomy): domain Eukaryota; kingdom Metazoa; phylum Arthropoda; class Insecta; order Diptera; family Muscidae; genus Eudasyphora; species Eudasyphora cyanicolor. The sequence goes on along the minus strand of OZ005735.1, from coordinate 7,575,979 downwards.
ATATAGTAGGACAAAAAGGTGTTAAATTTGATTCAGTGGACCCAAAAGGTTAAATATAGCACAGTGGGTCAAAAGCGTACATTTAGTACAGTGGGTAGAAAATGTGTTCAAAGGGAAAGTTGTATTTTATATATAAAAGTAATCAAATCTTCTTCATTTTGCACCATATGTAATAATCATGTCATTTTGAAAGAACGAGGTATAACTATTTTACAGTACCCTACACAGAAAATAAATAAAAGATGGGGGCTGCGAAGCGCACCGGGTTAAAGCTAGTTTTTTATAATTTCCTTATTACTTATTTCATATTTTATTCTTTTGTTGCAGATATATAAGTTATCCGAGAAGAGCTTAAACTGCACATAGGCTAACTCGGGAACAGAGGATACGAAGACACTTAAAAATTCCATATATAAAAAAGAAATCCTTTTTTATATTTATATATTAACTTAACCACTACGTTCAAGGACAAGAAATAAAAGAAAAGAATACATCAAACATGGGGAATACTATTGCAAATTTATTCAGAGGTCTCTTCGGCAAAAAGGAAATGAGAATATTGATGGTCGGTTTAGATGCCGCTGGTAAAACCACAATTTTGTACAAACTTAAATTAGGCGAAATTGTAACAACGATACCTACCATTGGTAAGTCTGCTCCTGTATTATAATGAAGAAACATTTTATTAATTTCCACATAAAAATTCTTAACAAATAGGTTTCAACGTCGAGACTGTAGAATACAAGAATATTAGCTTTACAGTGTGGGATGTGGGCGGTCAAGATAAAATTCGTCCATTGTGGAGGCATTACTTCCAAAATACACAAGTGAGTTGAAAGACTAAATATAATATATATAAATAATTTTAAAATTATTATTCCATAACCTAATAAATATTTGTTTTCTTCACAAGGGTCTCATATTCGTCGTTGACAGCAATGATAGAGAGCGTATCGGTGAAGCTAGAGAAGAATTAATGCGTATGTTGGCTGAAGATGAACTCAGAGATGCTGTTTTACTTATATTTGCTAACAAACAGGTAAGATATGTTTTTTTTTTATCAAAATAAATGTATACATGGAAATGCTCTTTCCATGGTAAATGGTGTTATGTTTTGTATAAAAATTCCTTCATATGTTATCGCTACGTCGTCGAGTCCATCGTCTATTCGATAAGATTTGTTGCCGAAGATAACACGTGCGGAGTAGCAAAACAATTTAAAAGAGAAAGATAGACAGAGACGGATTGGCTATAGTAACACTTATTTGATTGTTTATTGGTAGTATAAAAATATAAGAAAAAGTTATTTTATTGGCAGGCTACAAAATGCTTTTATTTGTATTGCAAAAAATATAGTAAAATAGATTATCCATAAAAGCCATGTGCACAAATATATCTACAAAAAATAAAATGTTACAGAAGTAGCATTGGGATGTTTAGATTATAACTAGCAGGCTCTGCAGATATTTTTCTCAACTTTACTATACACGTCTTCCAATTGTGGAAAATCTAAGTATTTTTGTGAATACATATGTACATTTAAAATGTCTAAATAAATCTACCGCAGGGCCACCTATCGAGGCAATTTTTTTCTATCTTGACAGTACACCTAGACGAACTTCGAATATGAATTGTATTGGTCCAGTCGATCTAAAGCCCGCTGACAACTAACAAACGCACACAAGAATTTTATAATTGTACATAATAAAATCGAAAGATAGTTCAGTTCGTACATGTTATACCATTCATTTTACAGCCAAATTTAATTTAACAAAAGAGGGAATTTTTTATATTTTTTATTTTGTGAAAGATATTTTTTTCTCTTCATTTCAGACGGAAGTATGTAAAATATATATTTTTAAGTTCCGTAAAGGGCGGGCAGTGTCACGTCAGTTTTTGACACGATACTTAAATTTAAGTGAAATTTCAAAGCTAAACCGCTCATATAAATTGAATCTTAAATGAAACCACATATAATATAAAGTTCAAAAATTTAACCCTCAGATCTACTACACCATTTTCAACTGTAATTCGAAAAAAAATAATTGAAATCAAGCAATCAATTGAAATTCCAATTTTCCTTTTGAAAAAAGTCAATTGAAATTGGAAGATTCCAAATTCGAAAAATATCCTTTGAAGAGCGAAACACATCAATTAAAATTAAAAACACATTTAAAATTCGAAACACATCAATTGAAAATAGAAACACATCATTTGAAATTCGAAATACATCAATTGAAATTTAAATATTCCATTTTAAATTCGGGTCAATTGAAATTCGAAGATTCAATTTGAAATTCGTAAAACATCAATTGAAATTCGGAATCTTCGAATATCAATCGATTTTTTGATTGAATATTGATAATGGTGTGGTTGGGTCCAACTAATAGAAATCGGACGATTTAACGATTTTTAGTTGCAAGTTTTTCAAAATTTTCTATGAACAATAAATCGATCTATACGGGGTTAATATTGTTACAATCGTAATAAAGATTCCCACAAAATATGCATTCTCATATGCCCAATCGAACTACAACTCCAGAAGATATTAAATTTTTTTTAATTAAGTTTTTACATATTCGATCATACGAGTAAAAGGCATCGGTACTGCCCAGTCTTATTTAAACGCATATAATGTTAAGTTCATAGAACAATTGACTCGTAATTATATCAATATTTTGGATTAGGGGACCGATCTTTATAAGTTTTTACATTTTGTTGCTTTGAGTTATCAATCAACATTATTATGTAGAGAAAGGCATTGCATAAAAAATAGCATTAAAAAATTTACCATGCCTAGTATGTATTCCAAAATAACTATATCAAGAATAACTCGCATAATTTCGAACCGCTCGAATGGTGGAAAACCCCTTTTTCGATTCGAATGGCACAAAGTTTTCTGGGTGAACAAAATGGTTGGTAAATTCAGGCCTAAATTTAGGCCATATAGTTCACCACAATGCCATAAAAGTGTATACAATTTTATGTAGCATAATTGTTGAAAAATTAAATATCAAATAAAGCCAATTAAAATTTGTTTCGCGGAGGAGCGGTGCTCCGTAATTTTTAATACAAATATAGATTCATTTAGAATTTCTATTTTACTCAATTATTTAAATAAACCAAATTTCTATTCCCAACTTATCAATTTTTTTGAATTACTTATTATTTTAGGATCTGCCAAATGCAATGAATGCAGCCGAAATCACCGATAAACTCGGCCTACACTCACTAAGAAACCGCAATTGGTACATTCAGGCGACGTGTGCAACCAGCGGCGATGGTCTATATGAGGGTCTTGATTGGTTGTCCAATCAACTTAAGAACGCTAATCGCTAAATGAAATTCTTATTTTTCTTTAACTTAGCATCCGCAGCAGCAAAAAAACAACAACCACAAAATCAACAACAAATAACATACAAAATAATTAATTTTGATTTAATAATAATAAACCCGAAAATAAAGTTATTACAAAACAAACAAAAAAACAACCAACAAACAAAAAACCATCAAACAAAACAATTTCAGTATATACCATCCACCACCACCCACACAACAACTCCTCCACCCTCAGAGCGGTGGAGGCAGGAGAGAGAGACTCCAACAATATTTATTTTCTCTTAAGCGCATCATCAGCAATTCGAAGAAGAAAAAAAGTCCACCAAAACTTTTTCCTTTAGGCTAAAGAAAAAACAAGAACAAATTGAGACAACCAACCAACCATAACCAACGTTCGTAGTCATCGTCTGTTTTTGCGATCAGTAAATAAAAATAAACACAAAAAAGAAAAAAACATTTTAACAAAAGAAATGAATTGCAAAACTTTGAAAATAATTGTATGTTAAAACAAAAGCAAAAATTAAATCCATTTAACTATAAAGAATTACGGAATTATATAAAAACCACACTTTTCTAAGTATAATTTTATCTCTATATATATATAAATATTTTTAATTTTAAATTTTTTAATAATTGTGTAATTTTTTATTATTTCTAAACTCTCTCGTGTCCCCTTCCGTCAGAGAAGAGAGAGTTTTGTCTCGCTTGTGTTGTTCGTTTCTCATTTCTCTTATATTATTACATTATTTTTGTCAAATATCGTTCGTTTGTGTCTATATGATTTATTTTCATTTTTTTCCTTTTCAAAATGTATCAAAACGAAATATAAAAAGGAAAAACTCAATATTTTTATTTGCTACAAATAACATCAACAAAACATTCTACAACCAACAACAACCAACTACTACAACACATACTTTATATTTAAATATAATTAAAAAGAAGAAACATAAAATTTAAATAAAAAAACTGTGTAATAATTAAAAAATGACTACATCCTTGTTACTTTAAAAAAGTATTTTGAACAGAATCTAAATGTTGTGTAGCTTTCCTAGATGTCAAGCAATCAGTGTTTATAAACATATATATAGGTAGGTATTGTTGCTATTTTCTAGTTTTATTACTATTACGAGTAAAGTATTTTTATTACACTACGGTTTGGACGAATTGAAATATTTACATTCCATGTAAAACGTTGATGGGTTATCGATCTTTGTCTTGTGAAGTTGTTTATGGGTCAATTTAAAATATGATTATTTTGTTCCATTTTAAATTAATGGAATTTTTTAACAATGCTTTCCAAAACTTTATTTAAAAAAATTGCATGTTTATTTTCTTCGAATTGCTGTGGATTGATAACATATATATTGAATTTAATATTTGTTCTAAATATATGCAGGAAATCAAGGTGATTTCGAACCATGAACATTTTTAAATTCAGTCGGGGGATCAGTTGGAGTCTTGAAATTACCCGGTTATGACATTTGAAAAAGATGAAGTTTGATTGGTGAAATACGGAATAAAAGTTCTTTAGCAAAAGATTTCGAAAATTTGTAGGGGGTGGAGGAAGGTCTTGATTTGGTGGTTAGGTAACATTTCCGAGTTTTATTTCAGCTTTGTTGGCGCATTGCTTTAAGCTTTCTAATAATATCAATATATCGACACCAGAAACGACACCATCATATTTGAAAATTTTACAGGAGAAGCAAAAATCTATACGCCCATGTGATGGAAATCGCATTTCGCCTAAAATTGGCGATTGTGATTTCAAGTCGCAAAATGCATGTTCTTAATTCTTTTTTAGTGCAACAATTTGGATTTATTAAAATCAAATTATTAATTACAGTGATGCATGTGTGCATTTTATTAAAATTTAATTTCGAAGACCATTAAAATTGAAGGGGAAATTTTTTGCGTTTTGCGATTCGAACTCGCGATTGTCATGACATGGGCGATAAAATAAATAAAGATCTCCAGACTAGGGATGTTACGAAAGTGACTTTAGCAAAAGCGAATATTCAAATATATTTCATGCGAATAGTGAAATATGCATTTTTGCGAAAGCGAATGCGAATTATAGTTTGAACCTTTAGTACCAACAAAATTAAGGAACTCAATTGACACATTTCCAGGATATTCAAGTATTAAGAATGTTTTCCATAAAAAAACCTCCTGTTACCACAAGGACAAACATATTTTTTCAACTGTTTAGAAGAGAAGTGGCAGAGGTTTTCATTGGTATTAATATCTTCAAAATGTGTGAAGCCAATAAGAAGAATTAGAGCCTGTTTCTGTAACTTATTTTCGTTCGTCTACGGCGAACGATCAAAATTCTCTCAGCTATTACTTGAATTCTATAAAACGCAGGTTAGAAATATTTTAGGAACAAGCTTTTTTACATGATTTCCTACAGACACAACGAATTATAAACTTCTGCGATTTATAGATTTCTCGGAATAATTGAGTGATTTTTGATCGTTCGCAGTAGACGAACGAAAAAAAGTTACTGAAACAGGCCCTTAACACCTTCAACAGATGGAAGCGAATACTGAAATATATTTTTGCGAAAGCGAATAATCCAAAGATGTTTTTGCGAATGCGAAAGCGAATGTTAAAATGATGCGAATATTTCGCATATGCTAATGCGAATATTCGCTACATCCCTACTCCAGACACAACCGCCTTACTCCGGACAAGACAGATGTCCTATACCATCGGTTCGATCATGTTCATTTGGACATCGTGATAATGACGTTGGCACAGGTTCATATATATTAGGCATGTTTTCGTTACAAGCTAGCACTTTTAGTTTAGCACTTTGCAACGAAAACAACTGACTTCCACTAACTGGCACATAAGCAATAAGTGGCGGATTTTCACTATCTGGTAGCAATGGTGTCATGAATTGCGAAGAAAGAACAGTGCGAAACAGACAAAAAATTCGTGAAAAGTATTTATAAAACATATATTTACTATTCTATGTTCAATTGTTTACACTCTTTTGCAAATATTAAAATAATTTCCCATTTTTGTTCTTCTTCCCGTTAATTTACAATAATTGATAAAATCTCTCCAAAAATGGGATGCCATATTGCTAAATATAGGGTGCCCAATCTGGCAACATCATACTCGATTAAGACATGAACACAAGCACCAAACTTCATCGGGAACTAATAGTGCTTAGCTCCCCATACAAATTAAGCACTTATGGTGTAACGAAAACACGCCTATTGTCTCACAATGATCGATCGGTTTTCACGATGGCCTGAAGCTGTGCCTCTGAGGGACATGTTGGCCAGGCGGTCACAACTGCATTTTGGTCCAACTGGATTTCCCGATTTGGTTGTCCTAAGCCCTAGCGAATTTAATAGGTTCGAAACGTACTAGAACGACGGATTATCATCCACAATCAAATGGAATGATTGAGAGATGGCACAGATCTTTAAAGCAGCTTTAATATGTCATTCACAAGTATCGTGGGTCGATATACTTCAAACTGTTTTGTTGTGATTGCAATTCCTAAATAAGACAGGAACACGAGCACCAAACTCTATCGCAAACTCATAATGATTAAAATCGCTTAGTCCGAATTTACACTAGGCAAGTTTTTTCAGCAGCTTATCATCAAATTCTCTTTTGAACTTGCACGAAGAACTCAAAACGTTCAGGGAGAGTTTTTTCCTCCCTCTTGGCGACTGCCCCTCTCTCCTACAAAACGCCGATAATCTGCTGAACATTCAGCCAGTGTAAATTCGGACTTAGCTCCCCATACAAATTAAGCAGGTATGGTGTAACGAAAATGCAATGTATGGCGTACTCCAAAAACAATATAATTTAAGACATTCCTTCCGGTAGCGAGTAATTGTCAGTTACGAACGAATAGGAATTTGAAAACTTTTCGCGTGTGACAGTTCATTCCTATTCGTTCGTAACTGATAGATTTTGACGTTTCGTCCGGACGGCACATCTGTCTAATTTAAGATATGTGAGTACAAGTACTAGTACGGCATACTTTTTTCCCCATTTCCGACTGCGTCTCTCGCCCACAAAACACCGATAAGTATACTTAATACTTAAAAAATAGTATCATGTAAATGCAGACTGAAAAATACCTTTTTCGCAGTCATAGTCCGATATGATTCACACTCCGCAATTTTTTTCCAAGCAGTTGTCAAAGTTTGTAAGAGAGAGAGGCAGAGAGCTCTTTCCGCCTGCCTCTCTCTCCCACTTGCATTTCTTCGCGGTCTAATTGGAGAGTTGGGACTGTCTGTGCTTTTCACTTCGTATTTCCTAACCCTGCGTTTATACAAGACTATTGAGAATATCGGGTCTGTTCTTTAGCAAGGTGATTTGAAATCACGGTGATTTTAAAATCACCGGCGACTTACCTTCACTGCTGGAGTTCGAAATCTCCCGGTTTATTATTCATAGCATCCCAAAAAAGATTGTTCAAAATATTTTCGGGTGATTTCGAACTCCAAAAGTGATGTAAAGTCGCCGGTGATTTTAAAATCACCGTGATATCAAATCGCCGTGATTACAGAACAGACCCGTATGTATTAGTTGTCAAAAAAGGGAAAAATTTGTTACGTGACGAAGGCGTCCAGACAATTATGAAGGAAATACACTTGAAGCAACCCTCGTTAGTCCAGATTTAGTCCCTACACCCAGCGAAAAACAAAGCACATACGTGCTTAATCTTTGCAAATTCGTTTATGATAATGAACCAACCCCGTATGTTACGAATTCAAGCAAGGTGGTGCATGAATAAAGCATCAAAAATCAACAACGCTTGGTTGCAAAATGAATACCAACTGGGGATAATTTAAATCAAGTGTTGGGGACAACTATAGAACATGCGGGGGCCGACTAAAGCACATGCTGAGGACGAATAAAGCACGCGCTGGGATAACTTTCCATTCTAAATCCCCCCTCCCCATTTAAAACTATTTAAACAGCATTAGCGTTTCAATACATTTATTAATGTTATAAGTAAATAAAAGGTGAACACAACAAACATAGATATATAAATTGCAAATTTGCATATTTATCACTAAGCAAATCACGTCTAAACAAAACACATTCGAATATGCAGCAACACAGTATTACCCCTGTTTTTTCTCGGAATTCAGCTCGTAACCCTAATGGTGGCAGTCTCCTTCGTATCATTCGCCTTTATGTACTGCAAAATTTAATTCCTGTGCTCTATAAAAACATAAACACTCATTATTAACTTTTAAAATTGAAATTTTTATAAGCTTATGTTGTTAAATATTCGTAGGCCGACACCATTTCTATTGATTCTAGAAATTTCTGCAATAGGAAGATGTCACTGGATTTTGCAATCACCTTATCCTTCTCATTCCATAGCCCAGAGAATCATCCACAATATCAAACAGGTCATTAAATTCTATTTCTTCGTCATTAATTTTCATTTTTCACGTCTTTATAAATCCTCGTGGTTTCTTCTTCTAAGAACAGACAATAACAAATCCAATGAACAACACAAAGCCGAACAAATAATCATCAACCTTACGCCGGTCAAAAAATCACCCCCGTTTCGTTGATAATTAATGAACAAATCGGTGGCGATTTTTTATGCACGTTACGTTTATAAATTGGTACCAAACGGTGTTTATTTTGCAATGTCTTTTTTCCCTCAGTGTATTTACATTGGCTTTTGGTTTTGTTGGAGAGAGAGGCAGTCGTCAAGAGGGGGAAAAATGCTCCCTGTACGTTTCGAGTACGCAGAGGAATGTTGAAAAGAGAATTAAGGTAAGAACACACGATTTGCAGATCGGATAACATTGCCAGAAAAATGGCGGAAAAAGCAACCCTGTGAATTTACAACCGTGTGAACATACAATTTTTGTTTTGCAACGTTAGCAGAAAAGTCATTGCGAGATAATTTGCAGATTGTTGTTTGTGCGAAGTTTATGCATGTGAAAACGGTGCCATTGTCAGAAAAACATTTTATTTGCAACACTGTCTATAATGTATTTTTATTGGATCTGCAAATCGTGTGTACTTACCTTTAGGCTATTATCTGCTGAAAAAAATGGCAGTCTAAATAGGGACCTACACTATGATATTTTTCAGCAGATTATCCGCTAGTTCTCTTTTAAACATGCCTCTGCGTTTAGTCCAGATTTACACTCGGCAATTTTTTCCAAGCAAGTGTCAAAGTTTGTAGGAGAAAGCTCTTTCCGCCCAAAAATAATGAATAATAAGATATGTCATCCCGGAGCGAGTAAGTTATCAGATACGAACGAATAAAAATTTCAACGAGTTGGTGTTCAAAGAGTGAGTTTTTCCGCGGATTTCGGACCGATTTTCCCGAATTTTTTGTAATTGTCACAATTAAAAAATTAATATCAATCGATTAGTGCAAAAAAAGTTTAAATTACCTTCGCGGAAAAGTGTTTTTTCGCGTGTGACATTTCATTCCTATTCGTCCGTAACTGATAGATTTTGACAGTTCTCGGGATGACTTATCTTCATAATTTATAATTTTTGTTTCCGCCTGCCTCTCTCATAAATACATAAATATTTACAAAATATATTGTAAATATTTATATACATAAATATTTACAAAATATATTGTAAATATTTATGTATATGCAGGATTGCCAATAAAAATACATTATAGACAGTGTTGCAAATAAAATGTTTTTCTGACAATGGCGCCGTTGTCACATGCATAAACTTCGCACGTATAACAATCTGCAAATTATCTCGCAATGACTTTTCTGCTAACGTTGCAAAACAAAAATTGTGTGTTCACACGGTTGTAAATTCACAGGGTTGCATTTTTCCGCCATTTTTCTGGCAATGTTGTCCGATCTGCAAATCGTGTGTACCCACCTTTAGGCTATTATCTGCTGAAAAAAATGGCAGTCTAAATAGGGACCTACACTATGATATTTTTCAGCAGATTATCCGCTAGTTCTCTTTTAAACATGCCTCTGCGTTTAGTCCAGATTTACACTCGGCAATTTTTTCCAAGCAAGTGTCAAAGTTTGTAGGAGAGAGCTCTTTCCGCCTGCCTCTCTCTCCCACAAACTTGTTCCCACGACGATTGGATCTCAGTTCCGGAACGACCCGACAACAAGTCGGCCAAGGATCGTCAACTCAGCAACAGCTGTACATTCCAAGTGTTTTTCCCCCAGGTGAGCAATATATGCCAGCGGTCTTGCTCGCCATTCTACTCATCATCGCTGGCGTTGAACAGAATCCGGGACCAAACACCACCGAGGTCACGATCTGTTCAGTCTGCCATAGCCCAATTTACAAAAACCTCACCACAGTCCAATGCAACAGATGCAAACACTGGTGTCATTTCAGGCGGTGCTCTGGACTAGCCAGACACCGGGATTATGACAGAACTTTCGTGGCGAGTTGCTGCATGCTACAGTCAGGCACTACCCCTCCCGCACAACAAGCACCCAGCGCACGTGGTCAATCAACATCTTCAGACCAACCAGCTGCAAGGAACACTGTGTGGCCTTGTACCGTGTGCAATGTTAACATTAGCGGTAATATTACATCGGTAATGTGTAATGGCTGTCGGGGTTGGTGCCATATGAGGCGGTGCACAAATCTACTATCACATAAAAAAAGGTGATAGTAGATAGGTGCTGCTTAAACAGCAATAATGCCCCTCCTACTTCTCCAGTAGTTAATGTGACCCCTCCATCTAGTAGACCAGTGACACCAACCAACAACACGCCTCTAGCCCGACAACCTGTTCTGCTTACCCAAGCTACTTCGCCAGTAATAACATCATCCTCTTGGGTAAATATGTCTAACACACAGACTGCGACATCCCAAGCAGTATCTCAATTGCCAACAGCCGCATCGACATCCCAGCAGGCGTTAGCAATTGCGCAGAACAACCTGACTAACATCAACTCTTCCAGTTCCCCATCCTCAATCCTCTCCCTCCCCCATAGCCAGCAACCCTCACCTGAACATAGTGACCTGCAGTCCTTCAAGATATTGCAATGGAACTGCAATGGTCTCAGAAGTAAGACTGCAGAAATCACGAATTTTATGTAGGTGAACAACATCCTTATAGCGGCGATACAGGAGACCAAATTAACCAGTGACTGTCGGCTAGCGTCCCATGCGAACTACATCATCCTTAGGAAGGATCGAGGCAGGAACCATGGTGGAGGTCTGGCTTTCATAATTGAACGCAATGTGAGATACAGACTCATAGACCCACCAGCCTCTCCCCAGGATGACCAATACATGGAGACAATGTGCATCTCTATTATAGCAGGAGGCGAAGAAATAGAGCTTGTCAACCTATACATCCCGCCCGTGAACAGCATCGGAGCAGGCTATCACCCCAATGTTCAACATCTGCTGCTGGATGATAGCAAGATTATATTAGGAGACTTCAATGCACATAGTGAGATGTGGTACTCACAGCTAGCGCCAGAGGCATCTCCATAGCTGACCAGATTGACGACTCGGATTTTTCGGCCATTAATGAAGACTCTCCCACGCGTATTACGGCCAGCTGCACCAGTTCCCCAGACATAACACTCGTCAGTGCGTCGCTACTGGCCCTAACAACCTGGCAAACACATGTTGCGCTAGATTCGGACCACATTCCCATCGTGGTCACCGTGGAGAAAGCCAGCGACTTCGTGGAACAAGATCAGCGCACGTTTGTAAATTATAACAAAGCCAACTGGCATGGCTTTACAAACATGATTGACAATGTCGTACGTCAATTGCCGCCACCCCAATGTGCCAGAAAGGGTGAGAAAATTCTCAGGGATATTATACTCAAGGCGGCAAAGCGCAATATACCGGCCGGAAGAATCCCTAACTGTAGACCCGGGTACCCAACAGCAGCGGCAAGACTCGCAGACCAACGCGATCAACTTCGAGCCAGCAACCCAAGTGACCAACGCATATCCACATTGACGGCAGAGATTAACACTCTAGTTAATCAATACCGCCGTGACAAATGGATCAGTCACCTGGATAATTGCGACATGGGGTCACATCGTCTATGGTCAACCATCCGTCATCTCTCTGGAACAAACAGCAATAAGGGTCACATAGCTGTGGCATTCAATGATGTGCAACAATCTGATGCCAAGAAGTGCGCAAAAAAGTTCTGCCAGCAATTCGTAGCACATCCAGCCCAGCAGAACAGGACAAACAGGAGCATCAAGAGGACTATTAAGAAGCTTTGTAGAGAGGACACGACGCGCTCCTTCACAAGATCGGAAGTTGAAGCCGCAATCTCCAAAGCCAAAGCCTCGAAAGCCCTAGGTCCAGATGGCATCGCGATGCTAATGATGAAAAAACTAGGACCAGCAGCCATGGAATACCTCACGCAAATCTTCAATCTCTCAATTCACACTTTAGTGATTCCCGAGATTTGGAAGGTGGCAAGAGTTATTCCACTTCTGAAACCAGAAAAACCAGCCAACCAAGGAGAATCCTACCGCCCAATCTCTTTACTATCACCAGTGGCAAAGATTTTAGAAGCGCTCATCCTCCCATCATTAAGCGAGCACCTGCAACTTGCAGACCACCAGCATGGTTTCAGGAAAGCTCATAGCACAACCACAGCTCTAAATGACATCACAACACATATTGCGAATGGACTCAACCAGAGCAGACCACCTGATCGTACCATTGTCGTGGCCTTGGATTTATCCAAAGCGTTCGATACGGTAGATCACGCGGTCTTGCTCAAGGATATCCTAAACTCGACCCTGCCCAACACCACCAAACGCTGGCTTGCAAACTATATCAACGGCAGGCAAGCGTTCGTCGAGTTTAGAGGTCACAAATCGCAATATCGCAAGATTAAAATGGGTGTACCACAAGGAGGAGTCCTGTCACCAATCCTCTTCAACCTCTATCTTGCTCGTCTTCCTGCCCCACCAGCAGAAGTAAAAATGGTGTCATACGCAGATGACTGCACCATCTTGTCATCAGGCGTTAATATCAACGATATAAGTGCTAGAATTAACAGCTACCTAGCCACCATATCAAACTTCCTGCAAGAAAGACGTTTAGTGCTGTCACCAACCAAGTCTACGACAACCCTTTTTACATCTTGGACTAAGGAGGTTAGGACGGTCCTGGACATACACGTTGATGGAAGAACAATACCAACTGTCCAGAACCCGAAGATTCTCGGTGTCATCTTCGACAACCTCCTAACCTTCTCGAAACATGCCACTTACATAGGAGACAAAGTCCGACGAAAAAACAAGGTCCTGAAAGCTCTGTCAGGTTCCTCCTGGGGCAAGGAAAAAGAGACGATCGTGACAACTTATAAAGCGATAAGCCGATCCGTTCTCAATTATGCAGCTCCAATCTGGACACCCTTTATAAGTGACACACAATGGCGAGGACTCCAGAGGACACAAAATAGCGCGCTTAGAATCGCGACCGGATGCGTCCTTATGACGGACGTGGATCACTTACACGAGGAGAGCAGGATATTGTCAGTTAAACAACATAATGTGTTGTTAACCCGACAATACCTGTTGGCGTGCCATCAGCCAAACCATCCAAACCATCACATAGTGATGCAGGATCCCCCTCCCCGTCACATCCGGAAGGACTTCAGACGCTACTGTACAGACATCCAAGACGTCATAACATCTGACCTCAACAGATTGTCACTTACAGTAGCGCTGAAAAGATTGCACACAGAGGCGGTAACCCAAGCCAAAAATGGCTTAAAGTGCAACAGGGTCCTTAATGAACACCCACCCACGATATCTATAAACGAGCGGCTTCTACCTAGGCATACCAGAACCATCATGGCACAACTAAGATCTGGCTGGTGCCCTATCCTGAACACATATAGAGCGAGAATAATTTCAGGAGTAGAAGATAGTTGTCCGTCGTGTTCGGGAAGACCACACGATACCGCGCACCTTTTTAACTGTCCAACAAAACCTACCGCATTGCGCCCGGTAGACCTCTGGCGTAAACCTACAGAAGTTGCACAGTTCCTGCAGCTTCCCATCCAACATCCTACATAATCAAAACCTCACCTCACCCAAATTCCCCCCAACAATTCACATCCAATAGCAAATTACAACATCTCAACACACCATCCAAACATCTATCATCATCATCATCCTCACATCCACCACATTTCAAATAAATTAAAATATAACTAATCAGATATGAATACTTCCAGGGAAAATCATTTGGAAACAGTCGATCTGTTACAACAACAACAACAAACTTGTTCAGATTTACACTAGGCAAGTTTTTTCAGCAGCTTATCATCAAATTCTCTTTTGAAATTGCACGAAGAACTCAAAACGTTCGGGGAGAGTTTTTTCCCCCTTCTTGCTGACTGCCTCTCTCTCCAACAAACGCCGATAATCTGCAGAACATTCAGCCAGTGTAATTAGGAACTTGTGGACTATGATTGTCGCCCATACGCTCTTCATGACGTCGGCGTGTTGTCGATTTTAATTAGGTTTAACACCCAATTTCGTCTGACTGTCATTGCATGAATGACGTTTTTAGTACCGTGAAAATTTTGTTATCGGTGCGTGTATTTTTTGATTAATTGTAATTAAAAGATCTATTAAATAAAACTAGAAAAACACATTATGTCGAAACAAACTTCCAAAAAAAGTAAATGGTCACTTGACTTCAATACCAAGTAAGCAAGTATTCGTATTAATAAAAAAAGAGGGCAAACTTACTGACATTTATTTTTCATTCAGCAAATCCAATGACTTGCCTGCCCCTCCAGGTTATAACCCAAGTGCAGTGGTCAATCAAACGGAAGTTGTTAGAGACCAACGTTTGGTTATGAAGAAATCCTGGGATTTGGCTTTGGGCCCCTTGAAGCAAGTACGTAGCTCACAGTGGAAGAAATGCTGAAGTTTTTCATTTTGGTTCTAAACTATTTTTTTCCAGATTCCCATGAATTTGTTCATTATGTATATGTCCGGCAACACGATTTCCATTTTCCCCATCATGATGATTGGCATGATGTTGATACGTCCCATTAAGGCCATGTTTTCCACACAAGTTACCTCGAAAATGGCTGAGGGAGCACAGGGCACTGGCCAGAAATTGGTTTACTTTTTGGGTAATTTAGCGAATGTAGCTGTGGCTTTGTACAAATGTAATAGCATGGGACTTCTACCAACACATGCCTCAGATTGGTTGGCATTTGTGGAGCCTCAGACACGACTGGAATATTATGGCGGCGGTGTATCGTTTATTTAGAGAATAGATGTAGTAAACTAGAGGTAGTGAAGATAATAAATACAAATATGTTATGCTCACAGTTAAAAAAAGAGTTAATAATCGCCCCTAGTTTGGTTTTCACATTCTCTGTAGAATTTTGCGGATTCTGAATTGGCAATTTGCCCTTTTCTCGTAAATCACACATATTTAGGATTTCAATTTCTTTTGAAATAACACAATAGAACTTCCAATTTCATAGAGATAGCAAAATACCCGGAAATAAGAAATTGAGGATTTGAGGAAGTGAAACCCCACACAGGGGCGTATAATACTTTTGAACAATTCGATTGTGAAATTTTTTATATTTATTTCGATTTTTGTGAGTGCATTCGAACACCTTTAAGTAATGAATCCAAACCAATTGGAACAACTTACTATTTTACCGGGCCTGAATAATACACCATCGGGGGTATTTTTTCACAAAAGCTCTTTATTTAGATCCATTAAAATAGAATTTCCACAGCATATGTAGATCTTTCGGTTTTCGATATTTTAACATGTACTATGTATCGTTAATATTACACACATTCGCATTCATTTAATTTGTATTGTACATTAGTTTTAATATAAAAAAATAAATATTTTAATTGGGAACTGAACTGAGGTTGCATTATAAAAAATGTGTTTTAAAAATTATTTCTTTTTTAAAGAAAATGTTTCGACTATTTAAAAATTAGATTAGCCTCCATAGATGATACGGGTTGTGTAGTCATTCATTCAGTCGATAATTTTCTTGGCCTCTTTTTTGACATCGTGCAGCAGTTGTTCAGCAGGAGATCTGGGGATAGAGAAATGCATGTATTAGTATAATATGTACAAATACTATGTTTACATATTTATTGTAATCTCGATTAAAATTGTATCTAAAATCTGTTTCCTAATTCACGACCCTATGATCCTTATTGGATCAGTAATAAAATACTAATAATACTGGCCAATTTAGAAGAACTAAATTTTCTTTCATCTTTAAGCTAATGCAAATTGGAATATGGGTAAACTGAAGCTTTTCTATCTATATTCTCTATTGCGTCTAGTGATACTACTAAAACTTTAAAATGGAAAATATATAAGAGTCTATGTTTGTTTAAGGCTTTGGGTTTTTGTATTGATAAGGTATCAATTTATCAATTTTTGATTATTCCGATAGTTATATCACAGTTCAAAAGTGGTATGCATTTTTGTGAATGTTGATGCTTTTAACAATGTTTTATAAACTACAATTTAAAGATATTCAGGTATGTGAAGGAACGTAATTTCAAGCATATAATGTTGGGACTTCACTTAAATTTCCATATTTCATAAATAACCACAAATTGTTCACTTTTAAGAACCAAATTAAAGCAATATGGATTTTGATATTTAAAAAATTGGTATTTTTAGATGGAAGTCATTGAACGTTTATTAAGCAGCAATATCAGTTGAATGACCGCCACGGCTATGCTTGCACAACCATGATCTTGTAATGAAATTTTCCATCACCAGGCTTTCCAACAAGAATTCTTGGATTTTCCGAGCCCCAAATTCGACAATTCTGCTTGTAGCCTCATCATTCACGATAATTTTTCGATGAAATTCCGGATCATTTTTAAATATAGCCGCGGTCAAAAAAAGGCAGAGCAATGCACTTTATAAAGAAACGTGACAGTGTTGTTATTTTCAAATAATTACAAGTTTTTGTATAACTTTGTAACTATTTAAAATGTTTAAGAATAAATCTCGTGTATTTATTTATAATAATTCATGAATGATTTAAAAGATATTTTACATTGAAACATAGTTCAAAAATATGTCTCATTCAATAAAAAAAGGTTATATATGTTATGGTTGGAAAAGTTATAAAATTGAATGGAATTTGTAAATGACTTCCTCAAAAACTCATTCCATCACATATCTGATTAATTAACATTTTGATATTTCGCATCTTTTACTCATTTTAATAATCTTTCTCAAAAAATTTTCAAAATTATTCGTTTTCCATTGTCATTTTGCGTAGCAAAGCCACAATCTAAAGGGATTGCTCTTTATATAATTTCCAAAGGAATTTACCAGTAACAAATCGTTTATCTCGTGGATGTGGGTATTAAATTGCTTACATTGCGAAAATTTCCTAAAAATATATTATTAAGAGTGAAACAAATGTATGTATTTTGTTTTCTTTTTTAATAAGACCTTAAAGCATACATATGTATATAATTTTTAAAATCCTAAATTAAAGAATTGAGGGAAACAAAGTGGGATTATAGGCATTTTTTTTGTTGTTTTTCCTAAGAGCCAACAACAGTTGCAGTCGTGCCTGTGTTTTATTTTGTAGGAAATCAAATAAAATTATTACTTTTTACGATGTTCATCGGCCAATTCCTTGATTTTATCGATGATTTTACTGGGCTCATCAACACGGGGAACCTAAAAAATTAGTGTACAAATATAAAGTTTAATAAACGAATTATTTGTGGAAATTTCTTTATTACCTCATAATTTTGACTAATATAGATGCCGGTGTAGATACCGGCACTAAATGTGAACTGTAAATAGAAATTGTTATTTCATTAGTACATAAATATCAAACACGATGTATTGTAGAAAATTATTAAAAATATTTTAGTTATCATAATTTGATTTGATCGAAACAGATAGTTTTTCAGGATAGACGTTTAAAGTTTTATGCAATTTTAAATTTTAAATTTGTGTGCACAAATTTTTATTGGGTCAACGGATAAGCAGCAACTGACTGAATGTTATTTTGTATATTTAGAATTTTAAAATGCAATATACTCGAAAACATGCTAAATCAACTTAGCACTTTGGAATGAAGGTATCTATCTATATGTTCGAGTTTTATGGTAGTAATGATGAATATTAAAAATAATATAAAATCCGCTATAGTCTGAAGCGGACATAAATCTGCAAGTGGTTAGAACAAACAAAATTATACGTCTATTTTTTTATGTACCATAATGTTTTTTTTATTTTATATTTGTAATATAATCCTAGTAATTTTTTTATTTACTACTCCAGAGAAGAAATTTCAAACGATTCTTTAAAATATTAGGCGACCAAAAGGGCTCAAAACATCACCAAAGAAAATGCTTTAAAAAAACTATTCCATAAAGTCAAATCATGGAACATTTAAGGTTGTATTTCGTTTGACAACAGAATCGTTTTGTTTTATTGGCTGTGGTCTTTTGGGTATTATGTTAGGTTGTGTATAACAGACCAGACCAGACAGAGGGCCACATCAGCCTGGAATGTATTCAGTTCCTGAATAGTGGCCACCTGTAATTCGTTGCCGTAAGGGCACTATCTCTCAAGAAGAGCTTGTAGGTTGCTAGAGGCAAGTCCACATTTTCCACAAGGTAGTTTCTAGCCATCCAAGTTCATCAGCTTAGCAGTTCCCTGGAATGTCCCTGTGGCGCGGCCAGCATAACAGGTGAATATTGAACTGTTCAGCCATCTCGTTAAGAGATCTGCGACAATCAAGGGCAGTTTTTGAATTCAGGAATACAGTTTCCAGGGACTTGATAGCAGCCTATCAAAGAAAATACTAACACTGACTTTGGTCAGAAAATTAATTTCAGCCATTCCGAGCTAAGATTTCTGCCTGCAAACACTACAGTGAACAGGCAGACTTTTAATAACTCAAGTTCCTCAGAAAAGATACCAAAGCCCACTTGGTTGTTGATTTCGTACAGTCTGTATAAATATTAACGAATCTTTAATGTCCTGGGTTACGGCCAGCTTTTGGGAATAGTTTTTGAACAAATTTGTATAGAAAATTAAAAATATGTTTAGCAGCGATATCCAGAAAAGAGTGGATTCTTCGTAAAAAGTTATTTTAAAACCGCTACAGCAGTTGTTCATGGCATGTGACACTATTTGGTGGCTATTTTCTAGTGGCATGCCTGTGGGGAGTGGATTGGTTGACAAAAATGTAGCAGTCTTATGAATAGAATCACACTAAAAATCTAAAATGTCAAAGACGACAACTGTTCGAAAGATCCGTTTTACATTTCATTGGTTTTACCTTAACCACTTGTAGATTTATGTCTGCTCCAGAGTTATATTCTCCATCCATTTGAACATTGACCCCTCAGTAAATTGAAATCCAGTTTCAATTCCAAAAGAAAAACTACTTAAAGTTAGGTATTAATTAATTGGCACAGGCACATGACTGCCCAACTATAATCTCTCCAATTTCCAAATTAGTATAAATCTCACGTAAAATTATATAATTTAACCAGTTCCTTATGCAAAATAAACATACAATTTGTTGTTGGGGGACATTAGGAGAAACTCAATGGAGCAAACAAAAAATATGATGAGGGGAAACGAATGAAATCATAAAACCAAAAATAAAACGTCAGGCGAACAACAAAAGCAGAGTCGCCCACAGCCGAGGCAATTACGTTAACAATTTTGCGGAAAATATGTTATCATTGCACGGGAGTATTTAACAAATAGCTGAACCTAATTCATATACATATAAAATAAATATTTGCATAGATAAAGCGAAGTTAGATGTACCAAAAATAAAAACTTACCAAAAATTTTAACATGTCGTAAATTCCGGAGCCGTCAACCGCCAGTTTGAAGAGCGTCAAAATAACAGTGAGATAGAAAAGAAAAGGAAAGTACCTAAACACACACACTCACGCAAAGACAACAGCTGTCAAATTGACTAGAGAGAAGTAAGCACTCGCGAGAAAAATAATAAGAGCACTAAATAATCTCGAATACTCTTAATTTCAATAATAACAATAAGACTCGTGCGTTTTTTTTGTATCTTTTTTTGTTAAAAAAAGCAGCTGAAAAATTCAACGATGATATGATACTATAAAAAAACAAAAGAAAATTGAGGAAGAAACCAAAAATAGAGAGAAATTAAAATGCAGATTTCACTTTCTTCTTAACAGAATTATAGTCAACATGACAAGTACATAAGTATGTATGTATCATCTTCTTGCTTTTATAATTTTGTTTAATTAGGTAATCACTTAAAAAATCTCTTGGATTATTCGAAAACTTCTAATAAAATAAAAATGTTCAGTAAAATGGTTAAACAAATATTTTGAATTTTGCTATTTCAAACACACATTGTAGTAGCTATATTTTATTTCAAACTTGAATATCTTGTCGTTTTCTAGTCCTTTTCTTCTTCTTTTACTATTGAAGAATGATCTATCCGAACGATCTCTAATCACTGTATAACTAACTAAATACCGTGGCCAGTTTTCCTCAAATGTTAATCTTCGGCGGATTGTGTGTAAACACACAAATACATACATATATATTTGTTTGTTGTTGCTTTTATTTAATTTTATTCATGTTTATGAATGACCATGAATGACGACTACTATGGGACACGATGTCACAAAAGTTTGTTAAATACACTACACGAATAAAAGCATAAGTAGGGTTGTATTTTGTGATTCACGATTCGAAAGGTAACGGCAATAAAGACGAAATCTTATAAATATTTTCCAGGAAAGCATTTGTGTATTGCGTGCGAAACAAAAGCGAAGGAATTCAAGGCTAAATTTGAGTTGGAAAATGGGAAAAAGATTAAATGCTTAATGTGGGGACTATGTTTTTTCAGCTTAAAAAAAATTCCATAAAATGTTATTTCAAGTTGAAAAATGGAACGCTTTTTTACTAAGGTAGCATTGCATTTTTGAAGTGTGTGTGTCGAAATGTCACTTTTATATGGATGTGTGTGTGTATAAGCATGTGAATTTTTTCCTTTTTGCTTTTCTTGAAAACAAACACGAGTTTAAATTAGAATCAATAAGCAATTAAATGGAATAATGCCGACTTAGAATATAGTTAATTTAAATTACAGAATGGAAATATGGTTGAAGATCATTGTGCTAATGTTATAACTAAATAAATTATTTATTTTGTGTTGATACGATGGCGATGCTTGTGAGGCATCAGAAGCCAGGGTAATACAATGTTACAAATAACAAAATAATTTCCTACTGTTGTACGAATATAAATAAATAAGATGATGTTTTGATGAACCGAAAAATAGGATTTATTATTATTTTTAAGGATTTACATTATATTTGTGGACATACATATATAAATTATACTTCCATCCATAAACGGATTTTCTTCTTCTAACTCCTATGGCTGGCAAGAACTCACTATATTCTTTATAACCATTTAAAAACGATATCTCAGGCACTGCCCAATTCCATTGTCCTACTGCTTCGGTAGCGTTTGCCGTCCACAAAGTTTTTCCAGGCTTTTCGTCACGATTGTTCTAAACATACAAACGTAAATGTACATACGTAATTATAAGACAAATTCCACATTATTACATATAGTTACATGTCCTTCCAGTGTTTTGCACTTTTTTGCTTTGCTATCCAATCGGAATGTCGCTCTTCTCGTTTATTCAATATACATAATTATTTTCTGTTCCAAAGCTTTGCATTAGTTTTCTTTCAGATAACTTAATATTGTATTCTATATTAGGAAACTTTATCGCTAAGATTGACAACAATTGAATTTCTCGCGGACAAACTTGAATATAAATAAATAGGAGTACAATGCTGGCGGCATTCAATTTGTTGCGGCGTTCAATTAAATTGTAGCGGCGCAAAATGTCAATTTCTCACGTTGAAAAAACATAGTACCACAAATGACAAAATTTCACTCATTTTTTCACAACTTTGATTTTTGTATGGAATTTCAGCGTGAAACCGGAACATAGTATCGTACTTTAAGCAATAATAATGCATCAGAATTAGTGTGTCGTGAATTTGCAACATATCTTCGGAAATGCGGAATAAAACGCCAATTGATAGTTGAATATACTCCTCAACAAGACGGTGTAGCAGAGAGAATGAACAGGACTTTCGTCGAGATGGTAAGGTTTTTTATGACGGAAGCAAATATACCGCAATGTTTGTGGGCCGAACTACTACACACTGCAGCATACATAAGAAATCGCTGTCCAATAAAACTTAACACGGATAAAACCCCGGAAGAACTATGGACAGGGAAAACTCCACCTGTATGTCAACTTCTTCAAATTGGATGTATTGCGTGGGGTTTGAACAATCAAACAAAGGCTGAGATCCTGGTCGAAAGAAATAGTGCTGCAGGTGGAGCGGTAAATATTGAATTTCGGGACCCACAAACATATAAAGAAGCAAAAGATTCATTGAATTCTAAAGAATGGAATCAATCTATAATCGGTGAATTTGCTTACAGGACCATATCCTTTTCATGAAAATTTCCATAACCAAATCGCAAAGTGGCTGCCCTATGTCATCGATAGCCTTACTAATTCTATCTTTCAGGTCTTGAATCGATGCTGGGCTGTTGGCGTAGACCTTATCTTTCACGTGGCTCCAAAGGAAGAAGTCGCAAGGTGTTAAATCACAAGATCTCTGTGGCCAATTGTGATCACCTCTTCGAGAGATAACACGGTCCGGAAACTTTTCCCGTAACAGAGCAATGGTTTCGTTGATTGTGTGGCACGTAGCGCCGTCTTGTTGAAAGTAAACGATGTCCAGATCAATACCATCCAACTCCGACCATAAAAATCGTTAATCATCTCTCGATAGAGCAATCCATTCACAGTAACTGTTGATCCAACCTCATTTTCGAAAAAGTAAAGTCCAATAATCCCGCCGAACCATAAACCGCACCAAACAGTCACACGTTGAGGATGGAGAGGCTTCTCAACAATAACTCTTGGGTTTTCCGAGCCCCAGATGCGACAATTTTGCTTATTGACGTAGCCACCGAAGTGGAAATGGGCCTCATTAGTCAAGATGATTTTTCGATGGAATTCCGGATTATTTTCATGCATTTTAAAGACCCAATCAGCAGAGGCACGACGTTGTTGTGTTCTTGTGTTAACTGAACTTTATAAGCCTTAAGACCCAATGCCCAATTCCAAAGAACGACGAGGAATGGACAAACCTTGTTTTTAGCACCTTTTTGTATCGGGTCCGTCAATAAGAGCGCTACAAAAGTTTTTTTTTAAATAAAACAAAAATGGTTTTGGATATCAATTAAATTCTTTATTCCTGTGAAAGTACGTTCGATGCCATTATGTATGGAACTCGATTTCATTTGCATGGCCACCACGGGCACGCTTGCAGAAGTCCAGACTCTGAACCCAATTTTCGACGGTTTTCAAGCATAAATCGGCAGATACTGCTGCAATTTCACGTTCGATATTCGTACGAAGTTCATCAATCGTCGCTGGCTTGTTGGAATAGACCAGGGATCGGCACACTCATACAACCATACAAAAACATTTCTCTCTCTCAATGTAAACTGAATGAATTATTTTGTACTCATTCGATGTTTGAGAGGAGAGAACCGCCCATGGGCGCTGTTTTGCCGTTCTCTGGCATAGACCATAGACTTGACGTATCCCCACAGGAAATAGTCTAACGGCGTCAAATCGCACGACCGAGGCGTCCAAACTTGGTTTCCAATAAATTGATTGTGGCATTCGCTGTGTGGCTTGTGGCGCCGTCCTGGTGGAACCACATGTCCTCCAAGTCCATATCATCCAATTGGGGTCGAAAATATTCGGTTATCATTGAAGGGTAGCGATTCCCATTCACAGTAACGTGCCGGTCTTGATCATCACGGAAGAAGTACGGCCCAATGACGCCGCCGGCCCATAAACCGCACCAAACCGTAATTTTTTCGGGATGCAATGATGACTCATGGAGTACGTGTGGATTGCTGTCTGAGCAATAACGCATATTTTGTTTATTGACGAAGCCATTCAGCCAGAAATGAGCCTCATCGCTGAAGATGATTTTTCGCGCTCTTAACGTTGAGGCCACTGACTCCGAATTTCGGTAGTAAATTTTAATAATTTCGACTCGTTGTTGGCTCGTATATCTTTCCATCATGAAGTGGAAAACCTTAGGGCATCTCTTAAATACCGGTGAATTGCGTCCTGCGTCTGTCAAAGTGTTGTTGTATGCACAGAAAACAATAGGATGAAATTTCAGTTTGACAGACGCCGGACGCTTCACTGGCATTTAAGAGATACCCTTACTGAAGAGAAATGTCAAAAGAGCGGAAAAAAATATGGCGTCGTTTGCGGTCCCTGTCGGTCTACTTTTGTAGCGTCCCTGTTGAAAACCAGTCGAATTTCTCGCGGACAAACATGAATATAAATAAATAGGAATACAATGCTGGCGGCATAATTTGTAGCGGCGCAAAATGTCAATTTCTCACGTTGAAAAAACATAGTACCATAGTACGAATGAAAAAATTTCACTCATTTTTTCACAACTTTGTGTTTTGTATGGGACTTCAGCGTGAAACCGGAACATAGTACCGTGCTTTAGGGTTAGCGACAGTCGGAGAGATCACATGATTTGTATTTCTGTGATGAGAAGTATTTCTGTGATATTTGAGCGGCCTTGTGTCAATCGCGTCGTTAATTTTGTTTAATGGAAAATCGCGTAATAATATTTGTGACGGACTTTTGGGGAATAAAATGTTTACTGAGACTTGCATTGCATTTTGCAATTTTGTTACTTTTAATTGTGTTTATGTGTCTGAACTTTTAGCAAAAATCATCTAAGGTGATATATAAACGTCTTGTAAAGCCACCTTGTTAATCAGTAGGTAAGTCTTGGGATTCCAATAGGACTCCAATAAGGAATTAAGAATAAGGTTTCCCTGGTTCCCTCTTTTTTTAGATTAGGATTTTCGGATTATTAGCTTTAGCATCTTAACAACATGACCCGCGTTGACTTGGAAACTCTGTCGTATTGTTCTCTTCTTTCATTACATTCGTAAACATTTGCATCCCCCATAATTTCCCTCTCGTTCGTAAATAAAGATCTGCATTTGCAATAAATAGTTAGTGCTAAATACATATATTCATAATATTAGTTGTATTTTGGGAGCATATACATATGTATACATATTCTCAAAAAACTCACAATGGAAAATTAATGGTGTTTGTTCAATAAAAATGTCTTCGATGCACTCCTTTCCAACTGTCATCATTTTTACACAATCGTTTTACGCATAAACAGCTGTTTTTCCATCATCAGCTACTACATATGTACTACAAAAGCTCGAAACAAAAACTCTTCACTGCAGCAAATTTCAGGAAATTGCAATGGACGATGAACCAAAAAACAGAGGTAGGTTTCTGAGATTGTTGTTCCGGAATCCACTAATTAGTGTCGTCTTATATTGTGTTTGAACAAAAAGAACTTTCAGAGAGAAATCTGTCGACCACCACCATCAATGATTTAAATGACGATTGTTTGGAATGCATCTTCGAGAGAATTCAGGATTTACCTAATCAAATACAAATCGCCAAATGCTGCCAACGTTTTCGCTCTGTCGTTCTGTCTGTCTGGAAAAGACAGCCACAGAATAGAGTTTTAGCCTTTAATGTTTTGCCCACAATACTACTAAATTATGACGATTTTGAGTTCTATCTCAAGGTAATGCGGACAGAGTTTCATACTCTGCAGATAATCGACGATTGCCTAAATGTATTTCTTAAAGAAATGGAGGAGTGCGGTATCGATTGTCTCTCAGGAGTGCAGAGATGTGAATTCCACGATGAGGTTACCGAATGCTATCCTGACGATGAGGACATGGCGTCTTTAAGTAGATTAGTGCCTAATTTGAAATACCTTCAAATCACAGTACCGATTACAGGAAAAAATCTAACAAAATTCCAGTATTTAGAAGAGTTACATTTGTACGATGAACAAACAAAAGTAACTGAGATTGATGAAAATGCTCTCAGAGATATACTCCTCAATTTAAAACTACGAGTCTTGGATATAAGAACATTTGAATTTAGTCGCTTGCAGCTAATGCCGGAGATTTTGCATTGCGCAAGTTTGGAGGTGTTAAAATTGAACTTGAGCACATTAAAGCCGGCTTTGGAATATGTTTTAAAACTGCCTCATCTGAAGCAACTCAAAGTTTTGCTGGATCAAGATATCGATGTAGCTCTGATTGAAAATGTCGACACATATGATTATAAGATATACGAAACTCGGGAATACTATCACATACTAAGGGAGAAAGGACCCACTATTCAGGGAGTGGCTGTGGATTTTCATTTCTTACCTGTCAGTTCTACGTGGCTTGCAGATTTTCGATATCTAAATCCAGAAAATTTAAAAATTTTGGCTTTATGTAATTATGACTTTACTGCCATGGAATATGAAAACTGCTGCTTTACCCATTTAGAAATATTGTGTCTGAGACACTCGGAAAATTTGCAGACTATGGCCATACTCGATATGTTGCACCTGTGTCCAGTGCTTAAACATTTAGACCTCAGTTACTGCCTCAATTTGGACAAGACTTTGTTGAATGCCTTAACGAGATTTTGGCAAAATGAGAAAAGGACACAGGCTTTATGTGTTTATTATAGAATGTCGGGTTTGGAAGCGGAAATTGAAAAGGTATATGGGAAATGAGTATTTCGCATATGTATTTTTTATGGAAACTCTGTTTTTTATTTTAGAATCTTTCTTTTTGGACTTCGCAAAAATATCTAAAACTGCTCAATGAGTTTCCCCCTGATTCTGATATGGGATTAAGCTATGTTCAAAGAGGATTTGCTTTTTATTTTTAGCTGCGTTTACCGATAATGTTCTTAAAAAAACAAAACATATATGGTCGAAATGGTTAAAGGGACATACTCGTACATACAAATACTTTTTTTCCAATTTAGTTTGTTGTGAAAATAAACAAAATGATCAGAAATTGTTTACTGATTTAACTTCGAATTACGCGAAAACTCTAAACAAGTTTTTAATTAATTTGTATGAAGTGAAAATGGGGAATAAAACTATAAAAATTTAAATCTTCTTTTTAAGATGAGGCAAATTGAAGAGATTCGTTTCATCTATGTTGGGCCTTTCCACAGTTATATCGATACCTCCATTCTAAACTATGCTTAGTGCAAAACGATAGTTTTTCAGGAGAGGCTATTAAAGTTTTATGATTTTTTTAAATTTGTATGGAATTCCTTTGTAATGGAAATTGAATGACCTGTACTGTTTTGTGAATAACTTTTGATTGTGTTGCCGGATAAACACCAAATTTTGACTGAAAATAATTTGGAACATTTAGAAGTTAAAAATGCAATCTCCCTAAAAACATGCTAAGTCGACTTAGCATGTTTTAGAATGGAGGTATCGATATATAATTTAACTACACTATTCTACAAAATGAAAAAATATCTACGGGAACAAATAATTCATTTTTCTGACATAGTTGGGGAACGAAAGATAACAAAATCTACACAAGTGATGGATTTGTTTGTTTGCTTTAATTCTGTATAAATATATATTTTTTTCAAATTATCTTAGAAACTGTTAGGTAAAACCGGCTGACTATTCGTGTCCTTTTTCTAAGGAAATTATTTTAAAATTTAACTGATTTTAATATATATAAGAGAAATGTCGAAATTTGGTAATGGCTACAAATTTTTACATGTATCCCAATTTTTTAAATAAGTGTCCGTTATGAAAATTTTGTTAAAAGTACCAAAGTTCATAGCTTAATTTAATTTGTTTACTCGTCTAAAATGTTCTTACTTTTTTAATTTTTTGCTAAATAGCTGTATTACATTTTACTAACGCATTATTCTAACACCAAAAGGTTACGCACATTTTTATGTTATATTAGAAATCCTATAAACCCACGATTTTCTAGTACCCAGTTCTGCTGAAGTCTTCATAGATCCAATTATTTTCATAATTTATTTTAAAAAAATCGCATAAAACTATTAATTTAAACATTGCTATTACTTAATTCTAACTTTAAATACATCTATTTTATATAGTTACTATATACATTCATATATAATATACAATATAGTAATAATAATATACATGTTTCAATTGCCCCGTCCTATCACTCCGATATTTACACATGATGTATGTATAATAATATTAGGGCGCTGCACGTTTCTCTTTAGCTCTGTATACTACGAAATCCCAGCTTTCTTTCCAACGCAAATTCAGAATATCCTTTATTGTTAGTTTTTTCGTGCCATAACTTATGGGTAGGAAATGTATATATACACCAAGAACAGCAACGAACCAGGTGAGAACAGCCAAACGATATAACCTCACAAGCCACCACCGCGAAGAACCACAGTAACGTCGAAACAAATAATCAATATGATCAATAGTAAAGCACAGCAGTTGCAGTTTGTACAGGAAAGCAGGCATATAATGATGCAAGAATAGACCACTTTCCATAAAGAAATAGGGAAGATAGTGTAGAAGATAACCCACAAAGTAGACATGACCGGCATTTAACAAACGATCCCATTCCTTTTCATCAATGTCGTAGCAAAGCCGTTGCCGTCGAACCAAATAGAAAATGAAGAGACCAAAGTAAATAATAACGAAGAAAGTACAGGTATACCAGATGAGAATATTGCCCAGCAGATGTATTTGAGCATTGGACTCAGTGGAAATCCAGTAGGCAACGCCTCTACTTAGAAGAGGCCACTCTATGGGGTCAGAGCTGTACATATGACCCTGAACTGCTTGACTTGCTTGCGCAATCATTTTAAATTGCAGTTCCAAGAATTTGTGCATGAAAGTTAGCTTTGTTGGTCCAGTGGGTATCATTTCGGCATTTAACATTTTTCTTTCGCGCTCCATACGGTCAGAATCTGAAATAGACAAAAAATTTGAAACAACTTTTTAAAAAAAAAATCAAATTAAAAATGGATGACATATTAAAATGGGTTTTATAAAAAAATGGGTTTTGTGAACTTTTTGTTTTTCAAATAAGGCTTAATAATGTTCAGATTTAATTTCTCCAAAATAATAGAATAATGATTAATTATTATTTCAAAATGCTCTTATTTGCATCAGAAGATACCATTTTACTGAAAAACGAGTACTATATGTTTTCACGGAAGATATTCTGTGTTTAAAATAAAGCACAGATTTTTTGACTTCAGATTCGACTTCCCTGGCTCAAAAGACGCTAGTACATACATTTTCCACTTACAAATAAAAATGTAGTGGTCGTTAATGGGTTAAACCATCACAATTCGCAATAATTTTAGTTTCGGAATCTACTTATATTAAACAATAATTGAAAGTCGTCATAATTAATTAATCAATTTGTCACTCCGTTTGTATCACTTCTAAATATAAATCTGAGACCCCATAAAATATATACATATATATGTGGGCATTTTCTGCGTTGCGGACGGCAGGAATTTTATTAGTTTTTTTTCCCCTAACTTAGTTGATATTGATGTTAGGAATATTATTGTTATTAGCCAATTTGTAAAGTCTATCGATCTTAATAACACTAAATTTATAGAATTTTGAAAGCTTTTAAGTTTCCATAAAAATCGGACGGCACAAATAAACACGATTCTTGAGGTATATTGAGGGATTTAAAAATTATGAGGCATTTTTTTGAATAGCCCAGGGAAATGCCCATGTATACATATTTAACCATGTCCGTCCGGCTGTTGTTACAATCTACAATAATTGAGCTGAATGACTCAAATTTTGTAAAATGGGCAATATCGGCGCATTTTTTAATATAACCCCCATATATAAAATCTTTCCGATTTGATTTTTAAAGGCCATAGATACCACAAATATCAACTGATCGGGTGGAAAATTTTTAACTAGCATAGGTCCATGTTTTGAAATAGTCCCCATAAAAAGTACCTCTATATTTAAATTCATAACGCAGAAAAAAAAACACTAATTTTAACGAATTGGGTTGAAATTTGATAATATGAGTTTATTTGTACCAGAAGAATTCACTGCTATCCGTGGTGGGTATATAAGATTTGGCATGGCCGAATTTAAAGCCTCTTTCACTTGTTTAAATTTCTACTTACCACTCGTATAGCGATGTTCTTCAACATTCCAGATTACATCTTTGCCGTCTGTTGACCGGTCAGCAACAATTTCATGTTGGTTGAAACCCCATTCTGGTAAAACACGTCCGGAATATTTTATTGCAGATCCCGTAGAAACATGTATCAGACGAACCTCCGATTTTATCGTCTTCCAAACTGGACCTTCCTGTTTGAAATTAATAATAAAAATGTTATTATTCAAAATTTTCAAACTACTCTCCTTTTGATTTACCTTAGCTCTATTTGTAATATCTACTTTCCACAAAAGTTCGCCCTTCATATTGATGCCGTAGTCAATGTAACACGAAACTTCTTGACAACTAGGCGTTAGGGGGGCCGCTACATCGTGACTATTTAAAGCTCTGCTTGTTATACCATGCACCAATTGTATAATATCACCATGACGTATATATTCGGGATTCTCGCCCACCACAATATCGTCGTATTTTGGTTTTTTGACTATCCACCAGTTATTGACATCCTTAAAGGGATAACATGTCACATGCTGTTGGTGGGATGACCCACGACCATCCGGATATCGGACAGGATATACATGTGGATGCGAATGCAACCAACATAAGTGACCATGCGTATGCCTCAACGTAATTTGAGAACCATGTGCCACTCTCAGTGGTTGGTTTTTTGTTATCGAAGCCAGGCCACCCTCCAGTGAAGCCTGGAAAGCACTCGTCAACACAACATCATGTGGTCCGGCTTTGTAGAGAGTATTTAGATGTACATAGAATATGCCCAAATATATAATAAGTGGTATTATGAAGAAGAGAACAAATTGTGCAATAGTTTGTAGAAGTATGTGGAAATCTAGAAAGAAAGAAGAAAATAGGCATTGAAATTTTGAAAGAAGATTTATTGAATATTTAAAGATGTACATATGCATATAAAATTACACAGAATAAAGGGCTATGATAAATTTAGAGGGACGTGTTTATAAGTTAGAGAAAGTATGTATTGGATATTTAATTTTATTGTATACTAACATATAATAAAAAAAGTAAGAAAGTTCAGTCGGGTGAACCCACTTATGAATCCCCTCACCTTGAGTCCCAAACAAATATTCGTAAATTTATTTATTTTGTTGTTTTAGTTAACTTTTTGAATTTAAATTGCAATAATTTTGAAGTACTGGCATTTAGATACTATAAGGCACTTAGATACTATAAGAGCATTACACCGTACACAATTCCATGTATTTATATTCACTGGTGTTAAAGTTAAAATCTGTTAACTTTTGGTACAAAATGGTCGATTTGTGTTTGAGGTACCAAAAGGGGCGTACCAATAACGCCCACATTTATCTGAACGCTAGGTACTATAAAAGCATTACACTGTACAAAATTTCAAGTATTTGTATGAACTGATATTAAAGCCATAAGCAGTAAACTTTTGGTGTAAAATTGTCCATTTGTGTGGGAGGTACCAAAAAGGGAGTGGCCACTTCGCCCATTTTTCTTGACGTGTTAGTGACTAACAAACTAATACTATGTGTGAAATTTCAGAAGATTCGAGTAAGTAGTGTAGAAGGTATTAAAGAATCAATATTTCACTAAAAGTTAACCCTTTGTGGGGGAGGTACTAGAAGGAGTGGACCAATATGGCCCATCTTCGAACTTAGCCGGAGATAGAGAAAAATATTACCTCATACCAAATTTGAAGCCAATCGTTAACTCCTTTCGAGAGTTATCGTGCCGCACCAGCCTGCAGACAGACACACAGACAGACAGACGGACGGACATTGCTCAAATGACTTCAAATGACGCAAAACGGATTTCCACCGAACATACTTAGGGTCTTAGGTCACTCCTTCAATGTGTTACACTTTTGGCTCGTAGCAAATGATATATACCCTCCTTTCTAAGGTGAGGGGATAAAGATATACGATATTTTTAAAGATGTGTTTAGATGTTAAGACATATTTAAGTTATTGGTCAGTTTAGATATAAAGGGATATAAATTAGCAACAACTTTTAAATTGTGCATCGATTTTCTTCGGAATGGTGGTATTTTATTCATGACGGATATTCATGACGATAAAACAATAAAAAAAATAATTATTATTGTGAATTTTTCAATGTTTCAATTAAGCGTCATAACTTAATTTAGATTATTACAATTGTCTCAAAAAAAATAGAATGTTTTCGTAATACCGGTTTCACGAGAATGTAGGTACTATAAAAGCATTACACTGAACAAAATTTCAAATTATAGTTATAAGCGGATGTCTTTTTGTACAAAATGATCCCTTTGTCTGGGAGGTACAAAAAGGGGCTGGGCCTCTTTGCCTATATTTCTCAAGGTGCTGGCGACAAAATTCGGACAGTTAGTATTGAAGTTATTAGACCATCAATATTTCACTTAATTTTAAACCTTTGCGAGGGATAGTGGAATAATATGGTACATTTTCAAACTTAGCCCGAGATAGAAAAAATATAACATACCACATACTAAATTTGAAGTCAATCCTTTACTCCTTTTGAGAGTTATAGTGCGCTCCAGCCAGACAGACTCAGCGATCTATATTTTTATCGTAATTTTTAAAAAGCTTATGCTATCCCGATCTTCAAACGCAAATTTACCCGACCCCCGACCCCCGCTCACAGCCAGACAGGAAAGTCAAAATTGACACCGCCTACAACACCACACTGTGGTAAAGGGTATTATAAGTTTGTTCTGGTCCAGAAGTTTGTATCGTGGAATTTTTTAAAAATGAAAAAACGTAGTACCCGCCTTTAAAAAAAATCGTCCAAAAACGATTAAATTAAAAAAAATGTTGTACTTCTGTTTTCGTTTTTGCTATGAAATCATCAATCTTACGATTCCTTTTGACATACTTCAAAAATGTATCTGTTTTTCATGTTAACTTTTTAAAAATCATAAAAACACAATTATTTTGACATTTTTATCTTCTTTGATCATTCACATTCCAAGAAAACCACAATATGAAATTATTAATCTTAAAAAGGATTAATTATTACAATAGCATGAAGTCGAAGGTGTATATCAATTAACAATATTGAGGCTGAAATTGGCAGAGAGCTCTTTCCACCTGCATCTCTCTCCTACAAACTTTGACACTTGTCTTGTGTGAATCTCGACTTGGGAACCGTAAATGTCGACCTTCGCTATCCACACTCTGCTGCATACGTTTTCTGAAGTTTTCATGAACTCTAACAAGCATGTCGACTTGTATTCTGCCAATTTCAGCCTCAATATTGTAAATTGATATACATCTTCGACTTCATATACTGTATATCAACCGTCCCAACACCTTGGAAGACCTAATTATTATTTAGTACATTGAGATATCTTGAAAATTTTATTAGCGAGAGTGCTGTAATTTTGTATATATGTATCTGGTGGTAGTCGACGTGATTGTTCCAAAATTCAAATTTGACGCATTCCGAATGTTGACTGTGGCATATGGTGAAGCTACCTTGGACCAAAGCAACGTTTATCGGTGGTACAAAATGTTCTTAGAGGGCCGAGAAGATGCGAAGGACGAACAGCGTGCCGGACGCCCGAACTCACAGTTTTCTTTGATTGCAGGGGCGTGGTGCATTATGAGTTCTTGCCACAGGGTAGTACGATCAGTAAAGAATATTGCCTGCAAGTTATGCGCAAATTGCACGAAGCAATCCGCCAAAAACGCCCGGATTTGTGGAAGAACAAAAACTGGCTTTTGCACCATGATAACGCAACACATCGTTGCTTTGAAGGGGACAAAATAGATATTCATGAATAAATAAACACTTTTTGAAAAAATACAAAATTCGCAAATTTTTTTGAACATACTACGTATATGTTCCTTCCGAATTGGTATCAAAGTGCTTTAGGAGCTATATTTAACATCCAGTCGTTATGAAATTTGGCAGAGGGAAGTTTTTTGCTACAGAAGCGAACATTACCAAGTTTAAAGAAAATCGGTTCAACAAAGTAAATATTTCTTCCTATAGTGAAGATATTAGTTTTGAACGTTTGCTTATTCTGCTCGAGCAGAAAGTTGTCTAGGGTATCATATATCATTGTTCTTGAACATAAGAAACATTTATTATACCCTCACTTTAGTGTGACGAGGGTATATATCATTTGCTAGGGACAAAAAGTGTAACACATCTTAGGAGTGAGCTAAGACCCCAAGTATGTTTGGTGGAAATCGGTTTTGAGTCATTTTAAGTTATTTCAGCAATGTCCGTCCGTCTGTCTGGCTAAAGCGCACGATACCTTTCGAAAGGAGTAACGGATTGGCGGAAATTTGGTATAGGATAATATTTTTTCTGTCTCAGGCTAAGTTCGAAGATGGGCCGT
Organism: Eudasyphora cyanicolor; assembly: GCA_963930755.1. NCBI lineage: Eukaryota > Metazoa > Arthropoda > Insecta > Diptera > Muscidae > Eudasyphora > Eudasyphora cyanicolor. The sequence continues at coordinate 7,541,169 of OZ005735.1, read as the reverse complement.
ATTGGTCCACTCCTTCTAGTACCTTACTTCCAATGGGTTAAAATTTGGTGAAATATTGATTCTCTAATTACTTCGATACTACTTATCCGAATCCTCTGCAATTCCACACATAGTAATAGTTTATCTGTCGCTATAAACTTGAGAAAAATGGGCGAAGTGGCCCAGCCCCGTTTGGTACCTCCCACACAAAGGGACCATTTTGAAAAAAAGTTAACAGCTTATAACATTAACACCAGTGCATACAAATACTTGAAATTTGCACAGGGTAATGCTTTTATAGCGCCTACAGTCCAGTGAAAAATGGGCGTTATTGGCAAGCCCCTTTTGGTACCTCCCACACAAACGTACCATGTTGTACAGAAACTTAAAAGTTTATAACGTGAGTACCAATGCAAGAAAATACTACAAAACTGTGCACGGTGTAACGCTTTTGAAGTACCTATAGTCCTGCACCTCCCACACAAAATGGTTAAATTATACCAAAATTGAATAGCTCATAACGTTAATATATTAGTGCACATAAACGCTTTTAATTCGGCACAGTGCAATGTATTTAAAGTATCTAATGTTCAGCGAAAAATAAGTGTTTAATAAACCCATTCACACAGCTTGACACATTAATTTGTGTAATATTCCATATTACATTACACACAAATGAGGGTATACCTTAGTCGGTTTAGCCGATTGAAACTTTCCTACTTGTTTTTTCCTACGTTTAATCGTTTTAAAAGGACATTTTTCTTAAAAACATTATTTTTTTTAAATTGTCAACATTTTTTTTAAACACTTTAATATCAAAATATTATATCAATACTTGTGAAAGTTATGGATGAAATACATACTCACATTAGTCTGGCATATAAAAAATTACCAAAAATGAATATCTTTAATTTTTCCAAATTGCAAATCCTCAACAAATTTTAAAATAAAAATACCTATATAAAAAATATGAAGCTTTTCTTTTACCATTTTGCAACATTTTGTAAATTTGTTGTGCAAAAAAGTCGAAAAAATTGACAACTGCTGATTTAACGCCGTGTAGATAAAAAATACTCGCATGTAAAATTTTCTGCCAATTTTATCCACATTTAAAATGCATGCCTTTTAGTGGTATAATTTAACAAATCTGTCAATCTCTAAAAATACAGTTATTAACTGATCTACATTTTATTACTTATAATTTGAAGGCATTTAAAACCCCAAAATTGTACCACAAAGTTAGTGTAGTTTAATAATAAAGTTATTTTGAAAATTAAGAATGCTACTGGTTTGGTAATTACAATTCAATCAAGTTTTTTTCTCCCAAACTGAGAGCAAAGTGAAACCAGTTGCTGGGCGTAAATGAACTCGATTTGCAATTACTTTTACAAAACGCAGTTCTTGCATCAACAAAACGTTTTGTTTTTCATTATTCCAAAATAAAGTTTGCATAAACACAGCTCCTGCAGTTTCGCTTGCATATTTACATTATGCAAAAATGACTCCCACCACCGGCTGTTGCTCCAAAATGTATTACAAATACAAACTAGTTCAGGTCTGTGTGTATTTTTGTTTGTTTAAAAAATTAAAACAATTTAACAATTTTGTTGTACACTTACCTGTTTTCGTTGCATCGTACAATAGATCCCAGAGATATTTCAGAATTAAATAGCCCGCCAAACAATAGGTGAAGAATCCCACGTATTTAACGCTAAATGCAAACGTCAAAAATACTGCGGAAGCCAAGCCATACAAAATCCAAGTGATGTGTAAAAATTCCGTCTTTTGAAATTTCAAAAGGAAGTATAGACCCAACGTGCAGAATAGTAAGAGCATAGATTCCATTAAAATGAAGCGGGACTGGATCAAGAGGGAATTGTCGAAAACCACTAAAAGGCCGCCTAGTAAAGAAAAGCGCCTCGAAATGCCAATTTCCTTGAGCAGAGAAAAAACAGCACTGGGCAGTAGACTGCCACATAAAGCGGGCACCAGACGCATCCAAAATAAGGGAAAGTCATCAGCATAAGGAGAGCCAATATGGTCGGCCGTGTAGTTACCATTATAGCCCACAGAGTCGGCCACCGCAGCTATGAGTTGTTTACCCAAAGGCGGATGGCAATCGAAGAAGAATTGATTACGTATGTAATGAGCCACCGATTTCGCATAGTGCAGTTCATCAAAGACCACATTGCGCGGATAGGTTAGTCTATAGAAACGTGTGACAAAAGCCAAGGCGAATAGAAACCAGGTGTACAGATCCACCTGGACCTTTAGCATACAACTTTCATCATCGTCTGATGACGCAGATGATGGCGACGACAACGACGTTACCGGCGGGTTTTGACTTGATATGTTTCCATTCTGTAGAAGTTCTTTTGTTGTTGACTTTGCCGATGGGGCTGTTAAATTCGATGTTGTTGTTGTCGCCGCTGAGTTTGAGGTTTCTGTTGTTTTACTAGTTTCTGTGTAGAAGTTCTCTCTGTCTTCACAACTTTGCTCTCCATCTTCTGGGGGAGGTAGTGCGAGCATTGATCTAGAGCTGGACACTGAACGAGAACTACTCATCAGCTCTTTTGATTCACTGGTGGTATCTCTTGAGGAGTAGGGATGGCAAGCGGTTGCATTTAAATAGCAATTAACATCACGGCAACAGTCTATAATAGGGGTTATTAGATTGCCATTGCATAAGCTATGCGCTCTCGTCTGTATGATGTTGAGAGCGGCTATTGTGGCCGTTGTGGCGGACTGCTGCTGTTGGTGGTGCTTGTTGCTTTCTCTGTCCGATTGAAGTCTTTCGTTTGCTACGCCGGCGCTGGCGTTAGGGTTCATTACCTGATCTCGGTCATGTTGGTGTTTTGATTTGGATTTGGCGTTTTTACGCCTCTGCAAGATGTTATTCGGTGAAGAAGACGACATAATTTCGAAGCAATAATCATAAAAAATGTTGTTGGGTTAGACTTTCTTTCCCCCCCGAGACGAATGATTTAAAAAGACAAACGCTGCAGAGACGTCAGTCGAATAAAACAAAAACCAAGAGGTGTGTGTTGCGTTGATTGTTCACTTTTTGTTGTTTTTGTTGACGGTTGCAAACTTGTTGTTAATGTATCTTTTTATCTTTTGATTCAATATTTTTTTTTGGTTTTTTCCTTGGCAAGTTCACACTTTCACTTTTATTTTCTTCTATTTTTTTACTTAAATCACTTGAGAAGATTTCTTCGTGGGATAATATTTTTTCTTGTTTTCTAATAATTTGTTAACTCTTTAGCTCTTTGTTGTTTGCCTATTTAATATTATGCAAAGATTTTGATTTTTCTTTTAAGACCATTTCCTTTAGACTGAGAATTTATTATACATCCAACGCCACGTCTTATTGGTTTAAAACTAAACCTGACCAAAAGTGTGTGCACATTTTTATGATTTTTGTTTCTTGTTATGTGGACAGACTCCCGTCCTCCCTACAGCTAGACAGACGGATATACTGCGCTCTCCACGCTCCACACTCCACTCAAGACTTAAGTTTGGTTTTCCCTCTTGTTGGTGTTTGGCGGCGACTCGGCTTGGCTCTCACGTGTGCATTAATCTGTATAAATGAATTTACGTTTTCCTCTTTTTTCTTTTTCTTTGTTGTTTTTGTGGGCTTGTTCTTTTAAACTCGTTCTTTGAGCGCTTCGTTAGGTTCTGTGTGCATTTCTTTTATTTCTCGTTTTACTTTACACGAGTCCACTGTTTTTAAGCGTCTTTCTCCCTAACTGGCCAACTTCGGAATGTGGCGTTTCAAGCAATTCAGTTATCGTTTACTTATGAATCAGTGAGTTTTTTGTCTACCGCCTCTTTATTAACCACCAAAAAAACAAACCAAAACCAGCACTAGTGGTTTATTTCTGTGTGTTAACAGAGGTTGTTGTTTTTGTTTTGGAGGGGCCTTTTAACCCATATTTTAACAGTCGCACTACGCTCTTGTCATACAAGTATCTTGTAACATCCACGCACTTACTCTCTCTCTCTCTCTCGATCGTTCTCAATCTCGCAGTACAACAAATCTACTATGTATAGTAAACATATGTTTAAAGTACGCATAGCACCTGTTATTGTAATGCTGTACCGTTACAAATCTCAGCGCTCTTTTCTGTTTACCTTTGTAAATCAAGAAGAAGAAGAAAAACATGTCTATAAATATTGTGTAAAGTACTCGTATACACATACAGAAGATTTCAAGCCAAAAAACATGTTTTAATTAAACAAGTATTAATTAAAATGCTGTATTTGCATTTACATTTTTAATAATAATGTATTTTCTAAAAATTCTCATGAGGATCATGTGTTTATGTTTGTATGTGCAGTATGTCAAGAAAGTGTTTTGACATTTGATTTTTTCAGGTTAAAAAACTACCCATAATCTTAATTTTATTTGAAACTTTAAAATTGCACTATGTAGTCCCACAAGTTAGACAGCAAAATACTTTTAGCATCGAAAATCGGAATACGGCCTCAAAAAAAGTATAAAAAGACTTGCCTGACAACAAATTTTGTGTGGACATTTATTTTTGTTGTTGTTTTTGGCTTACTTATTGATTGAAAGTAATTATTTTTTTTAAAATATCGGAGGAAAATATTTTTATAAATAATAAAAATTATAGTTTTTCCAAAAAAGTACATCAGAAGATAATGTTTTTTGGTGTAAAAACAATTTCTTGACATACTTTATCTACGTAAATTTGCCAATTGTGTAGAAATTGAATAGATTGGTAGATTCATATGCACATACATACCAGTATGTATTTAGCGCAAGTAAATGTTTTTATATTAAAAAAATACTTTTTGAATACACATTTTTTTTGGAAAAACAAAATTGTTTATTATTCTGAAAGTCATATCTATTCGTATTTGTAAAAAATTAAGACATATTTTATGAAAAAGTTAAATAAAATTTAGAATAAACAAGTTCCCTCACAAAATTTTAACAAAGAGAGAAAAAAGCTGGCACAATTTTAAAAATTTGAGCCAATGACGTCCTAATCTTTTAAATAAGTGCATTGTATGCGTAAAATAAAGATAATCTACTTAATGTAAAGGCTCCAAACAGATATATAGTAAATTATACGAGTAATTCTCTTTTAATATGAATAATAAAATTGAATGTCGTTTCATTTGTATTTTTTCTTGAAAATTTCCTCGAAATTTATTTTTTTTAATTTCATTGAAAATGCATTTTCTTAGCAAATTTCATTACATTTCTTTAAAAAAATCCTGTGTAATTGCATTTTTCTCCAAAAACTTTAGTGGATCAAAGATCGTTGTCGTTATTAAAGCCCGCTGAGGGAAATTTTCTAAAAATTTCAATTTCAAAGAAATTTTAAAGAAAAATGCAATTCCAAAAATTTTTCTAGAAAAAAAAATTTCGAAAACATTTTCTGGAAATATGAAATTTCATCGAAATTTTGCAGAAAAATTGAAATTTGACACTATTTTCTAGAAACAACGAAATTTTCAATCAAAAGGTATTTTCGACAAAATTTACGAAATCAATAAATATTGACAAAATTTTCTAGAAAAATGAAATTTTCAACGCTTTCTTTAGAAAAATTAAATTTTGACGAAATTTTTCAAAAATACCAAAATTTACAAAGTTTTCTATCAAAATTAATTTTTCTATAAAAATTAAAAAAAAAATTAATTAAATCTGCAAGAAAATATTTATTTAGGGAAGATTTTCTAAAAAAAAAATAAAATGTCAATTTTGAAGCACATGCAATTTTCTATAAAATGCGAGAAAAGAAATAAAATTAAATGGCATTATCTGGAAAATCCATGGGAAAATAAATAAGTTAAAGCTACTCTGCGCCTTCAGTCCCAAAAAATATTCGCAAATTTATGAATTTTTTTTGTTTTCATTAAGTTATTATCAGTTCCATTTAATTGCTTTAATGTGTGCACTGGTATTAACGTTATGGTCCATTTGTGTGGGAGGTACAAAAAGGGTCCAGTTTTTACTGAACTCTAGGTACTATAAAAGCATTACACTGTACAAAGTTTCAAGTATTTTTATGAACTGACATTAAAGCTGTAAGCAGTTAACTTTTGGTGCAAAATGGCCCATATGTGTGGGAGGTACAAAAAGAGGCGTGGCAACTTCGCCCATTTTTCTCGATAGCGGCTAACAAACTAATTCTATGTTTGGAATTTCAAAAGATTGAAGAGTATTTTAAAAAAATATTTAAAAACTATTAACAATTTCCATTAGAAATGATTAATTCATTACTCTTTCGTAAGACCTTCTCAAGTAATTTTTAGACATTTTCAAAATTCAAAATCCCCTATAAAAATTAACAATAAAAATATTTTAAATATAACATTCTTAAAAATTATATTATTTTTATTAAATGTTCGCTCCTCTGACATCTGCCAATCATTTTTGCTACTCTTCTCGAATAACCTGCTTTAGTTTTTCCTTTCGCGAAATGGAATGTTGCCTGGTAATTTTTTTTTAAGGTCGGGAGGCTGTGGGTGATGTGGGAGAACGTATTTTCCATTAGCGACCAATTTTTTGACGTTATGTACGTAGAATTTATTATTCTTGCTGTTCTTTTGCTTTTTCCTTAATTAAGTATTCAAGAATAAAATATACAAAAAATGTTTTGTGTTTTTATTTATTAAAAAAATATATATGATCCTTTCGCTTCAAATCGACTGCTGTACGTACAATTTTTTCAACACTGTCTACCATTCAGACGAGAGAAACTTAACTCAGTTTTTACTTGTTTTTATCAGGATCTATTGTTTAACTTGAAAGTTGAATAAAACAATTTTAATCATTAGATAACCAAAATAAGTCTAAAAACTCTAGGTAACAAACAACCTATACATTATTGGCTATTATAAATATTTATTTTAATATTAAACAACCAATGTTCTTAAGCCCAACATGTGAATAGAATTCGGTAAAATAATAGGAAAATAAATTTCAAAAAATAACAGTTGTACTGATAGTCCATTACACCAGTCTACCGTTATATTGTGCAAGTGTGTATGTACAGGTATACTATGAGAAGCTTTCCTATAACACCCACTCTACCACTCTACTCTTGGATACAAAGATGTTAACGTGCGAGAATTGTTGCCATACGAATTAACCTCTGTGATTTTTTTCTTTAGTTTTATAAGTCACAAGCGTTGCCAGACATCAATTTTAGTTATTGGCCGGCCGTTACGTGCAATATGGGATTTTACATTTATTTCAATGACTAAAAATCTATATATCATTTGCTACGAACCAAAAGTGTAACATATCGAAGGAGTGATATATGTTCGGCGGATATCCGTTTTTGGTCATTTTAAGTCGAATGAGTAATGACCGTCCGTCCGCCTGTCTGTCTGCTGGCTGGTGCGCACGATAACTCTCGAAAGGAGTAACCGATTGACTTCAAATTTGGTATGTGGTAATATTTTTTTCTATCTCCGGCTAAGTTCGAAGATGGGCCATAGTGGTCCACTCCTTCTAGTACCTCCCCCACAAAGGGTTAACATTTAGTGAAATATTGATTATTTAATATCTTCTATACTACTTATTTGAATCCTCTGAAATGCCCCCGCCCCTTTTGGTACGTCCCACACAAATGGACCTTTTTGTACCAAAAGTTAACAGCTTTTAACTTTAATACCAGTGCATACAAATACTTGAAATTGTGTACAGTGTAATGCTTTTATAGTACCTAGAGTCCAGAGAAAAATGGGCGTTATTGACCCGCCCCTTTTGGTACCTCCCACACGAATTGACCTTTTTGTACCAAAAGTTAACAGCTTTTAACTATAACACCAGTGCATACAAATACTTGCAATTTCGTACAGTGCAATCCTTTTAGTACCTAGAGACTAGAGAAAAGTGACCGTAATTGGCACACCCCTTTTGGTACCTCCCACACAAATTAACCATTTTGTACCAAAAGTTACCAGCTTTAACTTTAACCTGTGCAGACAAATACTGGAAATTTGTACAATGTAATGCTTTTATAGTACCTAGAGTCCAGAGAAAAATGACCTTTATTGGGAAGCCCCTTTTGGTACCTCCCACACAAATGGACCATTTTGTACCAAAAGTAAACAGCTTTTAACTTGAATACCAGTACATACTTTGAAGTTATTAAATGCAATTTAAATTGATAATAATTTAAATAAAACAAAAAAATAAATATTTTTACTAATAGTTTTTTGAGACTCAAGGTGAGGGGATTCATTAGTCGGTTTACCCGACTGAACTTTCCTACTTGTTTTGAGTTAAATTTCTTATTTTATTGTGAATCGGGAGAAAAATGTTTACAAAACATAGTACATATTTCAATGCAATTTTGTTAGAAGATTGATTGTATAAGAAGATTGGAAATTCACTTTTTTAAAGGCAAGGGTGACAAATAATAGTGTATCCAAATAAAATCTATTCCTTCGACCTAACAAAGAAAACACAACTAATTTGGGAAATTTTTTGTTTATTTCTAGCATAATCTCCTTTTAGCTCGATACTTTTTGCAGCGATTTTCAATAGCCTCGATACCCTGTTTATAGTAAGAACAGTCTAAACAAAAAATAATCCGAGGGAGGAATAAGTAAGGTGCGTGCAGAAGCAATTCATTTAAACCATATGCTTTATTCTTGCCACTTTTCACGAAAGTATTTTTTTTATACCCTCCACCATAGGATGGGGGGGGGGGGGTATATTCATTTTGTCACTCCGTTTGTAACACCACTAAATATTGATCTGAGACCCCATAAAGTATGTATATTCTTCATCGTCTTAAAATTCTAAGACGATTTAGCCATGTCGGTCCGTCCGTCCGTCCGTCTGTTGTAATCACGCTACAATCTATAATACTTGAGCTAGGTGGCTGACATTTGGTACACATTCTTCTTATATCTGCAGGTATGTTGCGATTGAAAATGGGCAATACCGGTTCAATTTTGGATATAGCCCCCATATATAGCATCTACCCGATTTGACTTCTTAACGTCATAGAGACCACAAATGTCAACTGATCGGGCTGAAAGTTTATAACTGGGCTTTATTTATACCCGGTATCCTTCACACGAACAACGGTAGTCATAGGTCCATGTTTTGATATAGCCCCCATACAAAGGTCCCTCTAGATTTGACTTCGTAACGCCACAAAAACCACAAATTTCAACGAATTGGGCTGAAATGTGGTTTAATGAGTTTATTTGTATCCGAAACCATTCACATGCCATCCATGGTGGAGGGTATATAAGATTCGGCATGGCCGAACTTAACGCTTGTTTAAACTATAGTCAGATCGACTAATTTTGTGACCGCCCTTGTAAATGTAACATATTTGCACTCAAAATATTTTCATTTAATTTTATTCTCAAAATTATTCTGTTTAATATTTTTTATCCATGTATTTATAATAATGGCATGAATGAATTTATGAATTTGGTTCTCCCTTGTGCGCTCCAAGGGAAGAAAGGTCAATCCATCATTTACCACAGTGGGTAATAAGTCCGTGACTTTGAATTTCCCGCCATTTAACTGAAAGGGCAACATTGCTCCTGTCGAGAGGCATTTGTCAGCTGACTCCTATCAACATTTTAATACGCTGCTTCATTTAGTTTGTGTTTGACAGCCATTGATATCAGACTACCGCTAAATAATAAGAAAGTGAATTTCGTGTGCTTCTAAGGCATTATTTCTTGCTGAAAAAACATCACCAAGGCTAAGCTTAATAAATACTATGGAAACTTCAATTGCACCATCAATTTTAATGGTAAACAAGTGGTTTACTGAATTTCGTTGTAGCCGTACAAGCACGAAAGATACCGAAAGATCTGTGCGCCCAGTTGAGATCTCTACTCCCGAAACAATTAAAAAAATCACCATATGGTGTTGGCCGATTGGAGATTGAAAGTGCGAGAGATTGTGGAAGCCGTAGGCATCTCACATGGTGGGGTATGAGAAAGATTTCCGCATGATGGGTGCCGCGTTTGCTCAGAATTAACCGACCACAAACGCAATTGTGTGACAACTTCGCAAGATTGTTAGGCATTTTTCAACCGCAATACGGACGTGTTTTTACAAGATTTTTCATTTCAGTAATGAAGAACAATTTAGAGTTTACATTTGGAATTGTCTAAATTTCATTTTAGATTAAGAGTTTACATTTGAAATTGTCGAAATTGACTAAATTATATTTGATATTGGGATTTTCCATTTATAATTGGCTAAATTTAATTTGGAAATAGGATATTTCCAGTTAAAAAATTAATAAACTGCAAGAAATTTGTTTTCGGTACACCCTAAGACACATCTTGCTAACGAGTACATACATACATTAATTAAATATTAAAAAAGTATAGATTTTGAAACAATACTCCAAACCTTGGAATGTTCCTTCAGATGCTCCTTCAAATCCATCCATGTACTTCATTGCAAGTGCAATCCTTTTTCAAAAAGAAAAAATAAACATTTATGTGTGAACACTTTGTCAAATAGAAAATATTTCCATCATAAAAAACAAACAAATTCATTACAATCATCTTCACACATTGACGGAAAGTGTCAATAGTCCAATGCTGTAACAGAACTAGACGGTATAGATAGATGTGTGAGTTTCTCCATATGTCACTGGCATCCCATGGATGATTCCATATCCGAGAGCAAACATTTTCAATGAAAACAAAAGAAGTAAAGCAAGCGTGCAGAAAAAAGAACATACCCAGAAACACATTTAAAGCACATGCTTCTAGTACTCCGATGTACTCGTAGTACTCGTATATATGTTTGTATGTGTTTTTTACAGCATTTGTGACACAATTCCTCGCACTACTACAACTTCATCATCATCATCATTCGCATCCGCATATCCACTTGCACATCGATGTCATCTTAGTTGTCCTCGTCGTTTTTTTGTCGAGGTGTTGGTTTTAGTGTGTGAATTTGTTGCAGGATGGATAAGTGCAATGCTTGGAGTGGAATGAAATGGAGTATTATCTCGACTCGAAGAATGTTTTTAGCAATTTGTTGACTAAGATGTCTGGAGCAGTGTTCGAGTGATGTGTACACTGGAAAAAAATTCCCATTAAAACTCTTTTCTTTAAAAAAACAGAAAAAGTACGAGTCGAATTCATAGAAAGTATTTTAAAAATAAACAAATATTTCTTTGAATTAATAAAATTGTTTCAGAATTCCAAAGAAATGAGTCTCATATATTTAAAGAAACTGTTCTCAGATTTAAAGAAATGTTTCTTTGATTTAAAGAAACTTTTCTTTGATTTAAAGAAACTTTTCTTTGATTTAAAGAAACATTTGTTTGAGTTATATAAACGTTACTTAGATTTAAATAAACTTTTCTTTGACTTAAAGAAACTTTTTTGATTTAAAGAAACTTATCTTTGATTTAAAGAAACTTTTCTTTGATTTAACGACACTTTTGTTTGAATTAAAGAAACTGTGGCAGCACCAAGACCGCCGTGTTCAAATGACAAACAATCTGGCAACGTTGTAACGAACCAGAGGAGGAGAAAACAAAAGCTGATTCCTAGAGAAGTCTTCGCCGTCAACGGTAACATTTTTAGTAATACTTCGTAAGATTTTGTGAACTAGTTTTAGTAATAATAAATAGAATTAGATAGTTGTTAAATAAAAAATACGAACGTCTCATTACTACATCGGCAACTATAGAACTTTTCTTTGATTTAAAGAAATTTATCTTTGATCTAACGAAACTTTTCTTTGAATTTAAAGGATCTTTTCTTTGATTTAAATAATCTTTTCTTTGGTTTAAATAGATTGTTCTTTGGGTTGAAGAAACTTTTCGTTGATTAAAAGAAACTGTTCTTAATTGATCTAAAGAAACATTATTTGATTTTTGACTTAAAGAAACTTTTTTGATCTAAACAAACATTTCTTTGCTTTAAAGAAAGTTTAAATAATTTTCTAGATCTAAAGAAACATTTCTTTGGTTTAAAGAAGCTTTTCTTTGATTAAAAAAAAACTTTTCTTTGATCTAAGTAATAATTTCTTTGATTTAAAGAAACCGTTCTTTAATCTAATGAATAATTTCTTTGATATAAACAAACTTCTCTTTGTCTCAAAAACATTTTTCTTTAATTTAAAGAAATTTTTCTTTGATTTAAACAAATTGTTCTTTGGTTCGAAGAAATTTTTAAATGATTTCAATAAACCTTTCTTTAATTTGAAGACACGAGTACTTTTCGTTCATCTAAAGAAACCTTTCTTTGATTTAAAGAAACTTTTTTGATTTGCGTTAAAGAAATATTTCTCTAATTTAAAGATTTTTTTTTGGTTTAAAATACTTCTTCGACTTATCCTTTAACTTTGGAGTTGAAAATTTATGACATAGTTTTGGACATGGGGTAAATTGTACCCCCTTTAATTTTATTAAATATTTTTTAGTACAAAAATTTGTTGGTTCTTATTTGTTGCTACAAATAATTTTTATTACGTTCAAATGCAGAAAAATCGCCAAAAGAGGGTAAAATTTACCACCACCTCCACAGTTAGAGAAGCTTTTCTTTGCCTTAAAGACTTTTTTTCTTATTTTGAAGCATAGTTTCTTTAGCTGAACAACAATTAAACATTTCCTTGGATCTAGGGTTTTTCTTTAACTTAATGAACGCTATTTTTTTCTATGTAGTTGCTGGTGAGTCGGGATGTAGAATGTACGAGTAGAGTCCATGACTATGAGTGGAATGAAGTCGAAGTTTAAATGGTACTTAAGTGTGAACCAAACTCTGGTGATATGGAATCGAGCAGATGAAAAGACATAAGGATATAAATGGCAAATACTTGAGACAGAAAATTGAAAACTTAAAATAAAAAAATAAAAGGAAAGAAAAAACGCGACTTTTTTGTTGTTGCAGTTGTCAAATATCGATGTTAATGGAAAAGATACGTACGCAACGTAAAACGCCATTGAGGAAGAACGGAAAAAAATAAACAAATTAACACTATTAAACCAAAAGAGGATATTGACAATGGGAAATAGAGGGAGAGAGAGAGAATATAAAAATAAAACCTCAAAAGAGGAAATTACAGCCAATTTAATCCGGAAATCATTATAAAATTTAAAAAAGGCACTTCAGAAATGTAGGCACTTTCAACAGTATACTTTCATCGAATTTTTACGGTAAAATAATTTTAAAACTAGGCTGAAAAAATGTTGTTCATTAAATCAAAAAAAATCTATTTACGTAAAATAAATGTTTGTCAGCCAGATAAATTTCCAGTAAGTTTATATAATTTCTTCCACTCTACTTAGTTTCCTTGAAATACATTCTAAAGGATTTACTTTAAATATTCTACTAAATAATAGATATTTTAATGGGGTGTATTATTTATTTTTAAATTTTATATTCACGGTGCATATACGTATGTGTATTTGAAGTTCAGACTCTTAATGTTTGGAATAGGTTTTCAGTTTGTAAGATTGTACAATGAAAATACTTTCATAATTGGGTTTTGTATTCGTATTTGCGTTGTGTGAAATTATCCTTATATACGAGTGCAAAAGCAATTACCGCAACAGCACGTTTCGATGGATACAATACTCGTATGGATTGTACCAACAAACATTTTGCATCTGTTGTCACACAAGGACGTCATATTTAAAAATTGAACACCTTTGGGTGGTCATAGAAAAATGTCCTTTTCGTCCATTTTGAATTCTAGCAGCTGAGTTAGGATTGGACTGATTTCTAAATTGATTACGACAACTATATTTGGCATATTTCAAAAGTCATTTTATCCCATTATTTCCGGTGGTTATTTTATATAGAACATTTAAATCACCCTTGTGTGAAATTTTCCGTTTCGAGATGTATCACTATTGCACGAAATTAGCCATATTGTATCTATGTAAATGTGTGTAACTCGCATGTTAACCATACTCGTTTTGGGTGGTATTGACCAAATTGCATTAATCAGCAGCTCAATTACATGTGAAGGGATCATCATGAAATTATACGTTTTACAACCAAAATTAGCAACACTACTCAGAAGTGAACATGAACTGGCAGGCTAACCGCACGCACACAAGTGCGTTTAAAAAGTCAAATCGTTAGGCCAACCATGTAATACATATTCACTGGGAGGGATTTTACACCGAAAAAAATTCAAACATAATGTCGACCACATTATCATTAACTCAATGATGTGAAATTCTTCAACTCAAAGACAATTTCTTTACAATGAGTGCAATATATTTAGTTTTAAGTAAAGTATATTTCCTAAGATCTTAAGTTAGAGAACAGCATGAACCCATTTTAAACATTACGATCTTTGTTTCTAAATCAATTGCAATTTTCTTTAATTTAAAGTTTTTTGTTTTAAATTTTAGGCCATTTCCTTTAATTTAAAGAAATTTTCTTTAATATCACACAATAGTTTTTCTCTGTAGACTAACTAGATATATGTGTAAAACTCAGTCCTTTTTATGAAATGAGACTTCATATTTTCGAAAAATTTTAAGACATTTTCTTTAATGCTAGTAAATATTTTTTCTCTGTAAACTAACTGAGTACTTTTCGGAATGAAGTTTTTCACAGCATTTTTAGATTCGCCTCTGTCCTTCTGAGGCAGGAAGGGTCATATCAAAGGCCTGTACTCATAATTTAACATCATTTCTAGCTTTTGAATTTGTTGACTATAGACAAGGCCACGATATGGGGATGAAGAGAAGGACGAACTATCCACCCTAACCTAGTATGTAGTTTCGATTGGAGTTTGTATTTCATTTCATGAGTATCCTTTATGGGTAAACGTGTGTGTGAGTTTGTGTTTGCAATGATTATCTGTCCCTGAAACTTCATGAAGATAATATTATTAACTCTGTCTAATGCAATTTAATAAAATTAAAAATGTTTGTTCGATGAATATCAAATATTTTCAATTAATTGAAATAGCTTTTGAGATTTGCGATTTGCCGAAAATGAACAATAATTTTTACTGGAATGGAAGTCACACCATCAATTAAAAACAAAATATTTAAAAATTTTGTATTGTAAATGTTTCTTTAATTTTATGCAATTACTTTACAGTGATAAGGCTATATATGAATGCCTCCATTCCAGAGTAGATCAAACGTTTTTTGCAATTTTTGAATATCATTTGGGTGTCTGAGGAGACTTTTATATGAGAGCTATATCAAAACCTATCTAGGGTTAATTTAGTGTAGAATCAATTATGAAAGCTTAAATGTCAGCATGTTCGGTTAAACAATGAGTCCCCAAGAGCGTCAAGGGATCTAATCGGAAAGGGACTTTATGTATGTATATGGGTACTATATCAAAACATGCCCTATTTGCACTAGGGTTAATTAAGTACAATATAAATAGCAAACGCTTCAATTTCGCCGAGATCAAGAAGTGATCGGAGTGGACCTTTATATACTCGAATCGATAAGCTCCATTTTCAATATGGACCTTGGTCCTTGGTTCAAGAAAAGCCTCTGTACCAATTGTTTATAGAGACCTATACTTTCATCACAAGAATATATGGACAGACAGACAGGCGGACTTGACTCAATCGACTAAAAAAGTGATTCTATGATGATTGGTATTATAAACTATGGATTTATCTCTTCTCTTTATGGAAAATTTACTCGAAATTGCATTTGTCTAAAAATTGTGTTTGAAATTGCATTTTATTTATTTGAATTACATTACAAAATTTTTATTTTTTAAAAATTTTTGAAATCTTGATGTTCTAGAAAATGTCTTGGAAATTAATTTAAAAATAACTTTTCAGTAAAAAATTATTTTCAACAAAATTTTCATACAAATCAATTTTTACGATTTTTTTTTAGAAAAATGTCATTTTCAAGAAATTTTGTAGATAAATTTAATTTTGAAAAAATTTTACAGATATTTTTTTAGAAAAAATGCAATTTCGGCGAAATTTTTTAAAATATTAATTAACAAAATTTTCTATTAATATTCCATTTCTATTAATATTTTCAATGAAAACTTATTTTCTAAAAATTAAAATTTTTTAGATAGATTTTTTTAGAAAAATGCAATATCGACGAAATACCAATTTTGGCAAACTTATCTATGAATATTCGATTACTATTAAATTTTACAAATAAAAGATTATTTTCAAAAAATTCCATTTTACGATCTTTTTTAAAAAAATTCCATTTGAAAATTTTTTGTAAAAAATTTAATTTTGAAGAAATTTAATAGAAAATAACTTTATAGGATTATTTAGAAAAATGCAATTTCGGCGAAATTTTTATAATACAAATTTTGACATTTTTAATTTTTTTCTATTAAATTTTTCAATAAAAATTTATGTTTCTATAAAATTTTTAAAAAATTTAATTTTTAGAAAAATTTAATTTTGAAGAAAATTTATAGGAAAATGAATTTTTATAGAATTATTTTTAGAAAAATGCAATTTCAATTACATTTTTCCAAAAACATTTATTTTCAACAAAATTTTTAAAAAATTTAATTTACGAAATTTTTTAGAAAAATTAAATTTTGAAGAAATTGTATAGATTTTTTTATAAAAAATGCAATTTCGACGAAGTTTTTTTAAACAAAAATTTTGACAACATTTTCTGTTAATATTCGATTTCTATTAATTTTGCAATAAAAATTTATTTTCAACAAAATTTTCAAAAGATTTAATATAGGATTTTTTTTAGAAAAAATAAATTTTGAAGAAATTTTATAGGAAAGTGAAGTTCTAGATTTTTTATAATAAAATAAATAACAATTTTCTATGAAAATTCGATTTCTATTAAATATTTCAATAAAAATTTATTTTCAACAAAGTTTTAAAAAAAATTAATTTACGAAATTTTTTAGAAAAATTCAATTTTGAAGAAATTTTATAGGAAAATGAAATTTTATAAAATTTTTTTCAGAAAAATGCTATGTCGACAAAATTTTTCAAAATACCAATTTTGACAAAATTTCCTATGAAAATTCGTGTTCTATGAAATTTTTTTTATAGAAATAAAATTTTGCTGAAATTTTCTATAGAAATGCTGTTTCCACTAGATTTACAATTATTACAAAATTTTCTATGAATATTCACTTGATTTCTATTAAATTTTTGAATAAAAATGTATTTTCAAAAAAATTTTCCAAAAATTTAATATAAGATTTTTTTAGAAAAATCAAATTCTGATGAAATTTTAGATTTTTTTAGAAAAATACAATTTCGACGAAATTTTTTAAAATTTCATAAAATTTAATTTACGAATTTTTTTAGAAAAATTCAATTTTGAAGAAATTTTATAGAAAAAATAATTTTTATAGAATTATTTTTAGAAAAATGCAATTTCGACGAAATTTTTTAAAATACATATTAGATGATGAAATTTTATAGTATTTGTTCGACGAATTTTTTTAAAATAACTATTTTGAAAACGTTTTCTATGAACCTTAGATTGTTATTAAATTTTTTTATAAGAAAACAAAAACAACAACAAAATTTTCACAAAAAATAATTTACAAAATATTTTAGGAAAATTAAATTTTGAAGAAATTTTATAGGAAAATGAAATTGTATAGAATTTTTTTTAGGAAATTGCAATTTTTTAAAATACCAATTTTGACAAAATTTTCTATTAAAATTCGATATCTATTATTTTTTTATAGAAATAAAATTTTGCTGAAATTTTCTATAAAAATGCAATTTAATGTAATTTGCAAGAAAACATTAATTTAGGCAAGATTTTCTATAAAAGACTTGTTCGCCAATTTAGAAGGATTATAAAAGTGCAATTCAAAGCAACTTCTATGAAATTTTCATTAAAATTACATTTCTACGAAATTTTCAATAAAATCATTTTTGTCGAACTTTTCTAGAGCCATGACTCAACCCAGCAAAATGTGAGATAATGTAATCAAATTAAATAGCATATCTGAACGGCAAATCCATGGACAAAGAAGAAAGCTATTCCGCAATGAATATACCCAAGAATATTTTTGTTCTGAGATTTAAGAAAAAATAACTTAAAAAATATGAGTGAATTGATAAATTTATTACTTTTTCGTAAGAACCTATCAAGTAATTTTTAGATATTTTCAAAACTCAAAATCCCCATAAAAATTACTAATTAAAATATTTTGGGTTGGGAAGGCATGTTTAGTTGTTTTAAAAAATTTGTATCAAGACATTTTAAGTCATTTGAGCTAAGTCCGTCCATCCGTTTGACTGTCTGTCTGGATTGGCTTCAAATGTGATATGTGGTAACATTTTCTCTCATCTCAGGCAATGTCAGAAGACGACTTTTATTGGACTGTCTCTTTCGGTTATCTCCCCCGAAGGGTTTAATATTTGGTAAAATATTTAATCTCTTACATTTTCTCTACTACTTACTTAAATCTTCTGCAATTTCACAAATAGCAACACTGAATAAAAATGTTAAAGACCGCGACAATCATTTCGAGCCGAAGACAACAAGGCTTTAAAGTTAGTACACTTCCTACTTTTTACTTATTATTAAGAAAATCTACTGTATATTTATTAAATTGTCTTAATTTTAAGGTTGGCATGTAAAAATTATTTGCCTTTGGCTCGAAATCATTGCCACTGTCTTTAAAGTTAGTAAACATTTTTATCACATTTTTCAGAAACTTTTCTATAGTTTCTTCGTCTCCAGAAAAATGGCCGAAACAAGTGCCTATTGTTCACTGATAAACAGGTCACTCATTCTTAGCCTTACAGTATTTTCTTATAAATTGAGGATATATATATGTATATAGATACCTCCATTCTAAACTATGCTAAGTGCAAAAAGGTTTTTCAGGAGAGGCGATCAAAGTTTGATGATTTTTTTTAAATTTGTGTGGAATTCCTTTATAATGCTATTCGAATGACCTGTACTGTTTTGTGATTAACTTTTGATTGGGTTTACGGATAACCACCAAATTTTAACTGAATATAATTTGGAATATTTAGAAGTTAAAAATGCAATCTCCTTAAAAACGTGCTAAGTCGACTTAGCATGTTTTAACATGGAGGTATCGATATGGATTTAAAAACTAAGTTTCTTTTTTATGTTGGTTAATGACTATCCAAGGACATGAGGTTTTTTACTTACCACTGCTTAATTATTGCCATAATTTCCACCCTCCAAACATACCCTAATCACTGTTTTCATCATAGTTTAAATTTCCTCACCTTTATGCTTATCCACATACTCGTACATTCTACACTGCTGCCACCACTCCTGACATAGTCATCTGACTAAATTGTCACTTGATGAACCACAGTGTCGAGTAAATGAATTTTAAAATATCATTATTTCCAGCAGTTTACATGACATACTCTAAACGCTGTGAAGGGTTAACGCTAACGCCACCACTCGAACCACCAACTCAACTTCCTCATCACTGCCACTGTCACTACCAGCGCCATCAGAACCATCACCACAAGTCAAAAAGTTAAAGAGACATTTTTAACAGAAAGAAACATGTCACTTAATAAACACCAACCTTTCTCGGAGCTCCTCTAACTGCAGCAGTGGCAGCACGTTTTTCACTTCACGTTCCATGGAGGGCAAGAACAAACAGAAACGCTAACACCAGCACCATCACCAGCCACTGGCAGTTTACATTTCATTTCCCACTCTTCTTTAGATATCAAACAAAGGACCCTTTCGTTCTAGTTTTCTACTCAGCTCAGGTTTTGCCACTCTATTTAAAGCTTTTTTGTGTGTCTGTTATTCTTTGGAGATGAGGGGCGGCGAATGCAAATTGGGTCAGTGGCGTTTAGTGTCTTTGCGACGTTTTTTTTGTAATACATATTTCCTTATGCATCTAAATTGCACAATTAAAAAAACCACTGAAAGGACATGGTGGGAAAAACCACCAACAGCTTAGAATATCTGCCTGTGTTAGGAATATTGCAATGAGATTCTCTTCGAAAAATCAGTTTGCAATTTACTCGAATATCATAATCGGGAAACAATATTTCTTACGATACTCTTTAAGGTAATACAACGTCGTTCAGTTTACACTTTTCTGGCTATACATTTGGCTTGAAACTTCTGATTTGAACCCATTACGTTATTTTGTTCAGGATAGCACCAAACAATCTGATATAGTCTTAATTTTCGCTCGCAATTATTTTTTACCGGAATTTACAAAAAGTAGGAAATTTCACAGGGATCAAAGACTTCTAAATCGGAACATATGAGGTATAACCGGGCTCAGCATTCTTTGTCAATTGCAAAAAAAAAAACATTTTGGCAATTTTGTTTGGGTGGTACCAAAAGGGGCGTGACAATAATGCCCATTAATATATTTTTGATGCTATGGTTACTATAAAAACATTACAGTGTACAAAATTGCAAGTGTTTGTAAGTGTAGGAATCGGGTTATAAGCTGTTAATTTTTTGTACAAAATGGTCCATTTCTTTGGGGATACCAAAAGGGGCGTGGTAATAACGCCCATTTTGCCCACTATAGTTACTGTAAAGGCATTATACTCCACAAAAGTTGATGTATTTGTGTAGACTGGAATCAAAGTTAACTTGTGTGAAACATGGTTCATTTGTATGGGAGGTACCAAAAGCGGCGTGGTAAACTCGCTCATTTTTCTCAAGATGATAGTGACCAAGAAACTAATACTTTGTGTGGAATTGTGAAAGATTCTGAGTAGTAGCATATAAGTTATGAGATAATCAATATTTAACTAAATGCTGACCCTTCATGGGGGAGGTACTCGAAGGAGAGGACCAATAGGCTCTTCCTCGAACTTAGTCTGAGACAGAGAAAAATATTACCGTATACCAAATTTTAATTTGAATCGGTTAATCCACCAGTCAGCAGACAGATATACAGACAGACGGACGGACGGACATTGATCAAATGACTTAAATTAAGCCAAATCGAATTTTCACCAAACATACTTGGGGTCTTAAGTCACTCCTTCGATGTTATACACTTTTGGCTCGTAGAAAATGATATATTCCCTCCCCTTCAAGGTGAGGGTATAGAAAGGGGCACAGTGTACAGTTTGACGACATAAAAGCAAATACTTCAACACATGATTTGAATAAAACCATTCTGTTGTCTACAGGTTTCGATATAGTATTATACTTCTTAATATGTATTAGCTTCATTATTTCCATGTTAACTCTTCTGATATAATAGGTCCAATAACCTTTGGCTGTGAAATATTGTCCCCTACCAATTACCTCCAATATTATTTTACTAACAATTAATTTTGGTTAATGAACTAAAATTAGGGGATAGCGAGCTTTGCAATGGTTAAAATGGCACTTGACCCAGACTTAATAAAATAGAAACTGACTCGGTGCCCTTAGTTTGCGGTAAATTGACTCTAAAGTGGCACATACACTTTACAATCATCGTACCGATTATCGCACCAGTTGGGGTCGTAATTCCATAATTGTATAGTGTGTTTGCACAAAATCGTACAATTTTCGGTCTGGAGCGTTCAAACTTACGATATCGTTTGTGCGAATTTCGGCACGATGATTGTACCGTGTATTTGGAGAATAAATTTAATTTTTCAGTAGTATTGAGCGCCCACAGAAGTCACTGACCTTTTTTTATGGGAGTAATGGACTTTTGGCAGGTATCAATGTCCATTAATGCTAGATGAACAAATTTTTAAAAGTTAACTTTTATTGTTGAATAATTTGTAATAATTTATATTTTTTCTTTCATATCTTTTCAGGTAAGTGTTATTAAAGACAATCCATTTCGACACTGATTTGTAAGTATTCCATTTCACTAATTTATGATATATGTGCAATACAAACTTTTAAGAAATGTTAGATTATCCCAATTTTTAAATCCTGATCACAGTCTCCTATAAAGTTGTTACTTACGTTAGTTCAAATATAGTGGCGTTATTTTCTCAAAAAATATTTATTTGTTCATTAAAAAAAATTGTCCTACCGGTTTTCCATTATCTAAAGCGACGAACACCGATTTAGGTTCAACATCACTAATATCACCTACAGAAATATACCAATAAAAATGCATTTATCAATTAATAAATATGTTATTAAAATGATGAATGAATTCAAAGTTTCCAAAGTAACGGTTTTCGGCGATTTTTTAAATAAAATTGCAACCTAAGAAAATTTGCCACAAAGATTGCTTAATTTTGGACTTACGAAAGGTTCAAGTATCGGTAGCAACCGAATGAATTCATAAAAAATGTAATTTCAATAATTGTTTAGACCATTAAAAAGTAAACGACCGTTACTTTATAAATGTGCTGATTTCAAATTTCGGAAACAAACATCATGTACTGTAAAATTTTGCAGAGCGCCCCAGTAGGTGGGTTCGTAGCGTACACGCCTATGAGTTTGGGGGTCGAGGGTTCGATTCCCACCAGAGGTTCTGGTCTGTCGCTGCAAACTCTAGCCACATGGTCTTTGTAACCCGGCTTTACCTTGGACCGTACAATTGGAATATAAATTTACTTTGTATTGTAATTCATATAAATAAATAAATAAATAAAATTTTGCACAGGAAGTGTCAAGTAAAAAATCGAATTAAATTCTTTGAAATGTTTTGTTTAAGGAATGGCCAAAGAAAATTAGTTACCAAAATAATTTTTTTTTAAAAGTAATGGTCGTTACATTATAAAAAGTTAAACGTTTTTTTTTCACGAAATGTTCTAACGCGTTCGCTTTTGTTTTTCGTTCCTGACTTTGGCGTTCGTCCGTTATCACCTTTTTTTGATCCAGTCTTTGTTTTTTTGAGCACCCTCTCTCTTTTGCCAAGAAGCCTCATGCTTTCCTGCGTCTTCTTTTCGTTTTTTTGTATTTTTGAATCTTGGTAAGTTGCTCCATGATTTTTCAGCTAAAATCAGTAAGAATCCAGTTAAGTAAGACGAAAACAGTTCAAATGCAAAACTCCAAAAAAAGGTAACGGTCGTTACATTTTAAAAAAAATTTTTAAAATATCAAAATAGGCTTTTGATGCTTATTTGGCCTTACAAAATTCTTCATCTTATATACCTTCTTATCTTCTACTATAAAATTAAATCGTTTGAATGAATTACGAAAAAAAACTTTTGTGCTTTTGGGGTAACGGTCGTTACAGTCGGTGAGGTTCTTTTTGAACTATTAAAAAAAAACATTAAATTTTAATTTGTCGCCTTTAAAATTGTTGCTAAGCATGAAGAAAAGAGTTCTGTTTTGTTTTGTTCGTAAACCACCGTTAGAACAGTGTTTCTAAAGGGGTTTAAAAGCGACCGTCCAATTCACGGGAAAAACGCGCACGGTGTATTAAATTTAAAGTAGCATATTTTAGTTAGTATAAAGAAAATTAAAGTTAATCTTTCGGAAAATGACAGATACATGTATTTTGTGTAATGTTAGCGGAAAAATAAATTAAAATTAATAATTTTCTGTGGAAACACCCATATATAATATAAATAACACAAAGCTGCAAATATTTCGGTAGATTTTAAGATTTAGAAAAGAAACTTAAGCCATGTTTAAATCGGTTGTGAAACCTATAAACCATCATTCTTTTGAGAAATGGGGCGCTCGTACTATAATATTATCGTACTATAAGCTAACACTATCTACGATGGGATGAAAAGTTAATGATTTCCAAGGACCGTTTACTTCTCACAAGCACAACAGCTGACATTCGACTTCATCGCCACCTGCATACTATTTGGAGCCGTTCATTTAACAACACCGCAGAACTCGCTAAGTGATGGCAACGCCGCACAGTGGAAAATGGTAGTGTAAGGCCTGATCAAAAATACTTTTCACAAACATTGAAATTATTAAATTTTTGTAATACTATTTCAGAGGTAAGACATCACGTCATGATTATCTGCAAACATTTCCGAACATTTTCATCGGAAAAGGCGTTAAAAGTACCTCTATTTACAGATCTTTTGATTGTTAAAAAAATATAAAAATTCTGAACACTCATATAAAAATACATGTACCCGGCGTGTAACATACTTTAGAGCATAAATTGCGGATTTATGTGTAGGAAATATTCTAACGAATCGGATTCAGTAGCAAAATGTTTAAAAAATTAACAGCGAATATTCGCTGTATGCAATATACTATTTATGTAAATGTTTCTTGAATTCAACAACTTCAGCTAAGGTTTTAGTTGTTAGCTCCGTTTGCCTAGGTTCAAACTTTTGCATAATTTCAAAGCTACGTTCCTAACCTAAGTTGTGGCAAAAAATTGGCTGCTCCTTTTTGCTCCTTTTCAAACGAGGTGCAAAAAATTGGTTTAACATAGTATTTTCCGAAATATTTTTTTAACAATATATTATTCCTAATAGTAGCCGACGCATTTGTTGTCAAATATTCATTCATAATATATGTCATTCATTGAGCTATTACTTCAATTTTGAAAATGTTGCACTTTAAGTGTTCTCTACACGATCTGGTTCTTGTCTATATAAACAGTGATAGAAATGTGCAATCTATTGAACGGTTTGTGCGCGAGAATGGAAATTTGAACGATGAAAATGTATCATATATAATTAATCATATTCAGAAGGGTTTAATACCGCATATAAATGATCGATGGCTAAAATCAGGAAGGCAAAAAGAGAAATTTTTTAAAAATAACGCAAATTGGTTAAATAAAGAATATTGTGTAAATGTGCCCATCGCTATGAAATCCAGTAATCTCTTAAGGAAAAGGGGAAGACCTTTACTGCCATACGAAAAATCGGCTGATTCAACGAAAAGACGGAAAAATGTTTTACTTTTGGAAGACAATGGCCTACAACATATTCAGAGTGCATACAGTCACAAACTTCGTGCAATTGGAGAAATAGAAGAAGCAAAACTTGTAGAATTAATAAGGTACATGGAGAAGTCGAAGAAGCAGGGACTACTGAAAACCCTAGAGAAGCATGAGGAAGTTAAACCTCTGGATAGCACAGAAGCATTGAGTGTATTTCTCGATCTCGACTTAGCTAAAAGTCAATATACCCATTTAAGAATTATCATGCTCAATAATAATTGCCCACTTATGCCACCATACTATAAAATTCAAAGAGAAAAACTTAATTGTTATCCAAATTCTCTTGAAATTGGGAATACGGTAGCAAAAGTTAAATCTTTGCAAGAACTACTTGACCATACTGCCAAACGAATTTTAATGATTGACAATGTTGAGAACAAAAATATGCGTAAGCTCACTCTATATTGCAAATGGGGATGTGATGGCTCCTCGGGTCAAAGTGAGTATAAGCAATTTCTTCCTGAGGAGTCTGAGAATATATCTGATGGCAATTTGTTTATTACTTCATTGGTTCCTATAAAAATTATTGATAGAGAAGGTGGCTCATTAGTTTGGCAAAATCCTGTTCCTTCTTCAGTGCGTTATTGCAGACCCATTTCGATTGAAATGTGTAAAGAGACTCCTGAAAAAAACAAAGAAGTGGTTCAAAATATCGAGAGCCAAATAAAGTCGTTGTTGCCAACATTTATTAACTGCGTAACGCATGAACAAGAAATAAGTCACGAACTCTTACTAACAATGGTTGATGGTAAAGTTGTTAAGACACTAACAAACACGACGTCTTGTGCAGTATGTACTATTTGCAATGCGAATCCAAAGCAAATGAATGATATACCAAGTACCATAAAAAGAACTGAAAATGAAAACGCCTTGCAATATGGAATGTCAACCTTACATGCATGGATTCGGTGTATGGAAATGATTTTACATCTTTCTTATAACCTGGACTTCCAAAAGTGGTCAGCAATTTCTAAAGAACACCAGGTATTAAAAAAATGCAAGAAAAAATTGGTGCAAAAGCGTTTCCGTGAAGAATTAGGATTAATAATTGACAAACCTAGACAGGGAAGTGGAAACAGCAACGACGGGAATACTGCACGAAGATTTTTTCCAATGCAGAAGTCAGTGCTGAAATAACAGGCATAGATGTACAGCTAATATGAATGTTGTACAATATTCTACAAGCTTTATCATGCGGTGTCATGATAGATGGCGAAAATTATAACAAGTATGCTCTCCAAATAGCAAATCTATATGTGGAAAAATATAAGTGGTATTATATGCCATCTTCTGTCCATAAATTATTAATACATGGAAAGAGCATTATAAATCATTTCTCTATGTTGCCAATGGGTCATTTGTCAGAAGATGCCCAAGAATCGCGTAACAAAGATTATAAAAACTACCGATTGAATCCTTCCAGAAAAAATTCAAGGATAGCGACAAATGAGGATGTATTTAAGAGACTTTTATGTACTTCAGATCCTTATATATCTAGCATCAGAAAAGAAACACGCAAAGCCTGTAGAGATCTTGATGAAGACGCGGTGTTGTTATTGAAAATGCCCCACACAGACAATTTTAATTTATAAAAATATTGTGTTTTTTTCACAAAAAATAAAATTGTGTTTCAACTTTATTTTCTCATAATTTTAATTTATCCTTATAAATGAATTGATTTTAATTAAACATTAAAGATGCAAATTGCATACCAAATTCCAGAAAACTAATATTTCAACTTGGACCTTTCAATTCGGTCAAAACTGTGGTACAGTTTCAGAAAAAAATAAAAGTACAGATTTTGCAAGCTTACTACTGGATATGTAGTGGTGCGAAATCCGAAATATTTTCACACTTCCTTTTAAATATTGTTTATATTATGTGTGCAAATTTTTAAAAATATATCTCTCAAATTAACAAAGTTATTGATTTTCGATCAGAAAATGACGAAAATTTTCCACTGTGCGCCGTCAGAGTTACATTACTCTTGTTATCAACTCACCCGTTTTTGGCACACTGCCAAACCTGTCAGGCTCACGTCCAAAATAAAATATTAAATAATTTAAAATAATACAATTTTGGGTTTTTCTTTTTTTAAGTCCTACCACTCTGGCGCGGAGTTAAACAACTACTATAAACCGATCAACCATTTTCACAAAATGCCGTAGGAACGTGTAACGAAAGTTACCATCATATACTTCCTATTAAAATAAAGAGGCAACATGCAAAGTTTAATTTTCCGGAGCTCATCTTGGTCTCAAATCCACTCCTTCCAAAGTACGCAACAACGTTTCACGCAAATACTCGTACTAGTAATAAAATGGTCTAACACGTTGGCGGTGTTAAACATTAATGCGATTTATGACAAATTTTCTAAAGAACGACAAATTAAAATAACAGCCAAAAAACAATGACAAAGAATCCAAACTTTAGTGCCCCCGGGCAATACGAGTAACTTTTGTTAGGAAAACTCAATGCACGGCGCGGCATGCAAAGATGTTGCAAAACCTGCAACCAACTCTGCAGTTGCAACGTTTTCCTCTCCTCTCCTTCTTCTTTCGTGCTCATTATTTTATATTTATAGTCTCTTTTGTATTTACTTATCAGTCTTGTATTCATGGAATAAGCAGAGTGGCATAATAAAGCAGAGTAGAGCAAAATAAGAAACACACATCCCTTCAACCTCAAACAATGGCGTACAACTAAGTAGCTGTTTCATAATGGCTCCTCAAAAATCTTGGAATGTAGAGTAATGTCGGCTATTGTGGCGCTATTCTTTAGGAAATGTGAATGAAGAATTCTTTGGGAAATTTTATAGAAAATTTTCTTAGGATATTTTATAGAAAATTTCTTTAGGATATTTTATAGAAAATTTCTTTCCGAAATTTTATAGACAATTTTTTTTAGAAAATTTCTTTGATTTTTTTTAAAAAAAATTCTTTAGGAATTTTTTTTAGAAAATATCTTTAGGAATTTTTTTTAGAAAATTTCATTAGGAAGTTTTTTAGAAAATTTCTTTAGAAATTTTTTTTAGAAAATTTCTTTAGGAATTTTTTTTATTATTTTATCGAAAATTTCTTTGATATTTTATAGAAAATTTCTTTAGGATATTTTATAGAAAATTTCTTTAGGATATTTTATAGAAAATTTCTTTGGGATATTTTATAGAAAATTTCTTTAGGATATTTTATAGAAAATTTCTTTCCGAAAATTTATAGACAATTTTTTTTTAGAAAATTTCTTTGATTTTTTTTAAAAAAATTTCTTTAGGAATTTTATTTTAGAAAATATCATTAGGAAGTTTTTTAGAAAATTTCTTTAGGAATTTTTTTTAGAAAATTTCTTTAGGTTTTTTTTTTAGAAAATTTCTTTTTTAATTTTTAAGAAAATTTCTTTAGGAATGTTTGAAAATTTGTTAGGAAATTTTTAAGTAAATTTCTTTAGGAATTTGTAGAATTTTTTTTAGTAAATTTCTTTAGGAATTCGTTGTAAAAAAATTTCATAAGGAATTAGAAATTTTTTTAGATAATTTCATAAGAATTTTTTTTTGAAAATTTCATTACAGAATTTTATAAAAATTCTCAAAAATTCACTTAATAATTAATTTTATTTTTCTTGTATTTATTTATATGAAATAGGAAAGTCCGGGTTACAAAGACCATATGGCTAAATGTTTGCAGCGACAGACCAGAGCCTCTGATGGGAATCGAACCCACGACCCCCAAACTCATAGGCGAGTACGCTACCAACTCGCCTACTGGGGCGCTCATTTTTACTTAATAACTTACTAAGAGTTACTTCAAAAATTTTGTAAAACTTTTCCAAAAGAATATTTTTTCATAAATCTAACTTGAGAATAAATCTCGCCTTATTGCTTACACTATGCATTACCTCGAGACATAGGGTAGGGTATAATGAAGAAATGTAATGGGAAAATTTGTTTTCTTCCTCACAATCGTTCGGCATTATTGAAATTATAACATAACAAAATTGTTACTACTATCTTCTGGAAACGTTCAGTCTCAGCGTAGACTCTTATCTCTATCAACAACTTTGAAGGGTATCTGTGTTTCTTCGCATATTTAATGCCTTGTTAAACGGATTTTTTTATGTTCTGCCTTTGCTGCTGCAGTTATGATTACTGGTGCTTGTAATTTCTTCTGGCAAGCGTTAAGCGTAGCTCTCTTAGTTTTGTAGCAGCTTTCGATGCATTTGCAGCAATCAGATACTGCTGATGTTGTTCGCTGCTCCAGCTACGAAACCATTCAGTGTTTGCATTTCCTTTGTTCCAATGAAATGCCATTAAGTGGATGCTCATCAGCAACAACGCCATAATCTTCATCATCTGCTGTTGCTGCTGCTCCGTGCGTTGGCGCTTGTGTTGGACTATGGTACTCTGCGAGCAGTAAGTTCCAGTTTCAAGTACTTGAGATACTTGGGGTGTCATTGTTGAATATGCACTTTTTGTGTACATTCAGTTGTTGCTGTTCATTAGGAAAGGAACAGAGCACAAGAACACTGCACTTTTGTATTTAACGACTATTAACATTTCATACGAATCATCTTCTCTCTCTTCACCTCCTTTCTTTTCACCCTTTCTGTGTTATTCTCCAATGAATGCCTGAAGGGCAGAACAAAAACTCTTCCATAACATTTGCAAAATTAGTGTGGAAAGCTGTAACATGGTTGGGTTTCCATTGAGGCGTTACTGGGTTGCTAGGACTCGCACCTTCCTTACTTCCACCACTGCGTATACGTTTTATTAATTAAAATGCTTAAACGTGAAAATTAACGTAAACGTGTTGTCGTGACCTCATTGTCCGAAAGATATACTAAATGGCCTCTGGACTGTTATTGAAATGACTGTTTTAAATGGCTCCAATTTTTCGATTAAATAAAAAGGGTTCATTGATTGCAGAAAGACAAACAACAACAATAATAAAAACTATGAAATTATTCCATCCACAAGGTAGACAATTTTGGCAGAAACATCAATATTAATGGAGTTTTGCTTAAATTAAAAAATGAAGGCTTTAAACTGAATCCAAACATTTCCTAAAGCTAATTTTTCAAAAATATTCATAAAAAAATCCTTTTCCTAAAAAACCAAAAATTTCCTATAGAAAATTGATGAAAAATTTCCTATAGAAAATTGATGAAAAATTTCCTATAGAAAATTGATGAAAAATTTCCTATAGAAAATTGATGAAAAATTTCCTATAGAAAATTGATGAAAAATTTCCTATAGAAAATTGATGAAAAATTTCCTATAGAAAATTGATGAAAAATTTCCTATAGAAAATTGATGAAAAATTTCCTATAGAAAATTGATGAAAAATTTCCTATAGAAAATTGATGAAAAATTTCCTATAGAAAATTGATGAAAAATTTCCTATAGAAAATTGATGAAAAATTTCCTATAGAAAATTGATGAAAAATTTCCTATAGAAAATTGATGAAAAATTTCCTATAGAAAATTGATGAAAAATTTCCTATAGAAAATTGATGAAAAATTTCCTATAGAAAATTGATGAAAAATTTCCTATAGAAAATTGGTGAAAAATTTCCTATAGAAAATTGATGAAAAATTTCCTATAGAAAATTTATGAAAAATTTCCTATAGAAAATTTATGAAAAATTTCCTATAGAAAATTTATGAAAAATTTCCTATAGAAAATTTATGAAAAATTTCCTATAGAAAATTTATGAAAAATTTCCTATAGAAAATTTATGAAAAATTTCCTATAGAAAATTTATGAAAAATTTCCTATAGAAAATTTATGAAAAATTTCCTATAGAAAATTTATGAAAAATTTCCTATAGAAAATTTATGAAAAATTTCCTATAGAAAATTTATGAAAAATTTCCTATAGAAAATTTATGAAAAATTTCCTATAGAAAATTTATGAAAAATTTCCTATAGAAAATTTATGAAAAATTTCCTATAGAAAATTTATGAAAAATTTCCTATAGAAAATTTATGAAAAATTTCCTATAGAAAATTTATGAAAAATTTCCTATAGAAAATTTATGAAAAATTTCCTATAGAAAATTTATGAAAAATTTCCTATAGAAAATTTATGAAAAATTTCCTATAGAAAATTTATGAAAAATTTCCTATAGAAAATTTATGAAAAATTTCCTATAGAAAATTTATGAAAAATTTCCTATAGAAAATTGAAAAGACTTGAAAAAATCGAAGAAGGAGTTTTTGATGAGCCTAAAATAAGGAAACTGAATTTTTCATAGAATGATTCGAAATTCACAACTTTGAATTTCGAATCATTCTATGAAAAATTTCCTATAGAAATCCTATGAAAAATTTCATATAGAAATTCTATGAAAAATTTCCTATAGAAATTCAATGAAAAATTTCCTTTAGAAATTCTATGAAAAATTTCCTATAGAAATTCTATGAAAAATTTCTTATAAAAATTCTATGAAAAATTTCCTATAGAAATTCTATGAAAAGTTTCCTATAGAAAATTTTAAATTTAAATTTTTTTTATTTATTTTAAAATTCAAAATATTTGGTTTCTTTATCTAATGTATGAGATAATATTAATTATAATTCCTAATTTTATATTCCCTATGAGTATATTCTTAATTGCATTTGAGAGTTGAAAACACAAACTAAATGTTTTGTCCGGTGAAGACATTAAATATTCATAAAACTAAAATACAAAATTTTTAAAATTAAATAAATCACAACATAATAGGGATGTATACCTGAAACATTTTGCATAATATTAAAGGCATATAATTACAATTCTATCTAGAGTTAATAACCCAAAGTACAATGAGTTTCTGTGTAGATTTTAGACACACACATTCGACACACAAGCACACAACATCATTAAATATAAAATATTTAAGAGCAGATTAGAGCTGCTATCATCACATGAAATCCACTGCCTGAGCTAATTTGTGGTTTATGTGGCCAACAGATACCGGCCAACAAAGGACATGCAATAGGACGAAGAGGACTTCTGACCAAAAATGCAACTAATTATGCATAATTACATTCACATAAACATAACAGCTTCGAAATGGTTGAACATATGGACGAAATCAGCCATATAGAAAATTCAGGCACTAATACATAAACAATAATCTCATTGGAATGCAAACTCATACACTTAAATACACACAAAAAGGCGGATGCGGACACTCATTACATTGAATTTTATACTCAGGTTTCACCCGGGATTCACAGAGGTTAGCATTAACAATTGTTTGTTTTTGGATTAAACGGTCAGTTCGATTGAATGTTTCTGATAGGAGTTGACTATATGTTATTATTAATTATATATTATTGCAATAAAATTGCTACTACATTTTTCATAACGTTTATTATAATCTGAAACTTAGATTAAGTAGATTAGGTTAGTTTGTAAGTTTAGATTAAGTTTAGAATAAGCTTAGATTATAATTAGAATTAAGTACAACTAAATTGAGACACACTCTCAAGTTACTTTTAGTGTCGGGAGCAAACACGAAGAACAATATGTATGTAAAATTGGACGAATTGTTTACCTTAAGAGACAGGCAAGATACCGAGTTATTATTATTGGTTATTAAAACAAAACATTATAGTTTTAAGTTATCTTTGTATATTATATCATTTATTGAAAGCTGTATATCTAATATAAAAGACTCAATAAACCTAACTTAACTTAACTTAACTTGTAAACAGGACACAAATTGCACATCGAAGCGTATGTAGACAATCATAGAATTTACAAACAAATTACATTAATTATTTTAATTTAATTTTTCCCATTTACAAATAAACTGCATATTTAAAAAGTACTGAAAAATGAATAGAAAAAAATAATACAATTAAATTAAAATCTGACCAAATGGTTTCAATTTCATTTAAAGTATGAATTGAACATTTTAAATGTTCTCATATACATGTACATGTTTGTCCATTTGGTATTTACCATTTAAGTGAGGACAAACTTCATTCCATATTATTTGCTTTTTTAAAACAAAAAAAAATAACTGGGAAGTGCGGAAATAAAGTGTAGCCTTGATTAAATTACCGATTAATTGTATTAAACGAAACATTTTTATTCAGAATTTCATTTTACCACATTGTTAAATCATTTATTACTTTGCATAAATATACAAAAACGCACGCACAATCTATTGTACTTATTTTAACAAGGTATTCCGCGAATGGGAGGGGTGTGATGAGGAGTTTGAAAAAAAAATTGAAAATTCAGTAGGAATTTTTAGTATAAAATGCAAATACAACAAGTTATATTTTTTGATAGAAAAATTGTCAAAAGAATGTTTATACCTCATTTTATCGTTGAAAGAGTTTTACAGCATTTTTTTGTTAACAAAGTTTTACAGAATTTGTTGTTAAAAATTGTCTATATAAAATCGTTTGTAGGTAAACTGTATGAAATTTTTTGCAGATGGATTTCTGCAGAACATTTTTATTTTTTTTTAATCATTAATTTTTTTGTTGGGAATATTTCTGTAGAATAATTATTCTATAGAATAATTATAATAGGAAATGTTTGTTTCTACAGGATTTTTTCAAACACACATTTTTACAAGAATCACTAAAGAAAATTTTGGAATAATATGTATCTACAGGAATTTTTGTTGTTGACAAATTGCATAAATACTTGAATACACAAGCACACTTAATTGTACTTATTATATCAGCGTATTCCGAGAATAGGAGGAGTTGAAAAATATTACAAATGGAATAGAATATTTTTATTAATTTTTTATACAACAATTTATGTTTTTTGTAGAATTGTTTTGTGCGAAATTTTCTATATAGTTTTTTTTGAAGAAAAATTGCTATACCAAATTTTTTGGTAGTACGTTGTTTTGTTGAATGATTTCTACAGCATTTTTTTTTACAATTTGTTAAAGAAATTCTGTAGAAAATTTTATATATTATATTTTTTATACAAAAGATACATTTCTATAGGTAAATTTCTTTTGCATTTTATTATGGGGAAACTTTCTATAAAACACTTTTCTACAGCTAATTTTTGTAAAAACATTTTTTAGTAAAAAATTCAGTAGTAGTTTATTTTAGAAAAGCCTCCACAGCATTTTTTTTTGCGAAAACAAAAAATTTTAAATGTTTTAAAAATTTTGAAAAGTTCCTATAGTTTCTTTATTTTGTAGAAAATTTGATATAGATTTTTTCACTAATAATTTTTTTTCAGAAAACATTTATGCGAAATCTTGGTATTTTTTGAGAAAACTTCTCTAATGTTATTTAAGAAATTTTTGCAGGAAATACATAAAAATAAAACATTCTAGAAATATTTCTATAGGATTTTTTGGTAGTAAAATTGTACAGGAAATTTTTTGTAGAACAATTCTAAAAAAATGTTGCTAACATTTTGTACACAAATTTGTATAGGACGTTTTTTTGAAAAATTTATACAAAAAAAAACATTTTTTGTGGCAAATTACTATAGAACATTTGTTGTATAAAATTTTTTAAAAAATTTATTTAGTCAAAAATTCAATAGGAACTTTTTGGTGGACGAATTTTTTTCCAAAATTATTTTTCTATAAAACTTTTTTATAGAAAAATTTATTGTAGAAACATTTATAGGAATTTTTTAAAGAAGAATTCCTAAAGTTTGTTTTGTTTTATAGAAAATTTACAATAGCTTGTTTTTTATAAAATTTGATATAGTTATTTTGAGTAATAATTTTTTTTCTGAACACATTTATAGTAAATCTTGGTATTTTATTAGAAAACTTCTATATTGTTTTTTTTAGAAAAATGTTTGCAGAAAATTGATTACGAAATTTTTGTACGAAATAAACAAATATAAAGCATTTTTGTAGAAATACTTTAAAAAAATACTTCTAAAAAATATATTGCTAAAATTTGGTAAACAAATTTTTATAAGAGGGGTTTTGAGGAAAAAAAACATACTTTTGTCTACAGGAAATATTTTATTAATAAATTTTTAATTTTATAAACATATTCTTGTAGAAAAATAGTTTTTATAAAAAATTTCTCATCATTTTTTTTTGTAGAAAGAAATCCATAGATTTATTTTTGTAAACAATCAGAGAAGAAAAGTTGTATAGAAAATTTAAGAGAAAAACTTCTATAGGCATTTTTTATAAAAAACTATATATATATCTATGTATATGCACATATATATATTAAACTTTTTGTAGGCAAATTTCTATTGGAAATTTAGATAAATTTATATATATTTTTGGTAGAAAAATTGCAATTGTTTTTTTTTTTGTAAAATAGATAGATCATAGATTTTGTTGTAAAAAATTTGATAGAACAATTTTTAGAAAATTTCAATATTTATTTTTTGCAGAAAAAATCTGCAGTTTTAAAAAAATTCTGTAGAAAGTTTTTTATAAATATATTTCTAAATTTTCTAAAAATTGCTATATATTTATTTGTAGAAAATTTGAAAGGAATTTTTTTTTGAATAATTGACATATAAATTGGTTTTATAGAAAAATTTCTTTAGGATTTTATATTTTTTATGAAAAACCGTTAGAATTTACTATAGAAAAATTCAATAGCAAAATTTCTGTAGGTATATTTTGTGGTAAAAATTATATAGTATTTGTTATTTTTAGCAGAATTTCTGTTGCAAATTTTTACAGAAAATATATATTAGATTTTTCTTAGAAATTTACTATAGGATTTTTGTTTAGAAAAATTGTCTATAGCAATTTTATAAGAAACGTTTTAATATATGTAGGTAGTGTGTTTATAGAAAAAATCTTAAAGGATGATTTTTGAAACATTTTATAGGATTTTTTTGGTGGAAAAAATTTTTGTGGAGAATTCTATAGGAATTTTTTGTGAAAAATTTTATGGGAATTTTTTGTGAAAAATTTTATGGGAATTTTTTGTGAAAAATTCTAATGAATTTTTTGTAAAAAATTCTATAGGAATTTTTTGTGAAAAATTCTAATTAATTTTTTGTGAAAAATTCTATAGGAATTTTTTGTGAAAAATTCTATAGGAATTTTTTGTGAAAAATTCTATAGGAATTTTTGTGAAAAATTCTATAGGAATTTTTGTGAAAAATTCTATATAGGAAATTTTTGTGAAAAATTCTATATAGGAAATTTTTGTGAAAAATTCTATGGGATTTTTTTGTTAAAAATTCTATAGGAATTATTTGTGAAAAATTCAATATGAATTTTTTGTGAAAAATTTTATAGGATTTTTTTTGTGAAAAATTAGAAAGGAATTTTTAATGTAGAAAAATTAGAAATGATTTTTTATTTATAAATTCTATAAGAAAATTGTGGTAGAAAAATGTTTAATAGTGTTTTTTTACGAAAGATTTATAATATATGTATATATTTTTTTTGTATAGTTTTTTTTTTAATGGAAATTTATTGAATTACAGCATTTTTTTTTGGTTTTTTAGAAACATTCAACAGGAATTTTTGGAGAAAAAGTCTATAGGATTTTTTTGTGGAAAAATTCAATATGATTTTTTTTTTGAAAAATTCGAAATGTTTTTTATTTATAAATGCTATAAGAAATCTGTGGTAGAAAAGTGTTTAGTACTGTTTTTATAAAAAAATTATTATATTTTGAAAAGATATGAAAATATATATGGAAATTATTTGCAGAATAATTTATAGAAGAAAATATTTTGTAGAATTTTTTTGTGTAGTTTTTAATGGTAATTAATTCTACAGCATTTATTTAGTAATAATCCTACCGTAATAATCTACAACATAGTTTGGAAATTAGATTACAGTAAAATCAATGTCATCAGGAAACTTTTGAGAAACTGTTTCTGTCAGCCCCTCGTCGACAATCAAGCAAACATACCGACCAATAAAACCAAACATATAGCACCACACCGATATATAGAGAAATTGTTTGCTGCTTACGTTTTATATTCCCTGAAATATAAACGAGACAAACGAAACTTTGTGTGGAACAAATGTGTCACCCGCCGTGAGTTATTACCCATGAAAGTGCGAAATTGTATAGTCAGAACAATGAATGGCCTCCGTGTCTCCGTAACGACCAAAGCAAAACGGAATGAATGGCAGGCAAATGACATCTGTCACCCGATAATGGGGAGGCTTTTTTATGGAAGGTGACTTAAAAAGAGGACCAGCCTATATATTCCGTAGAAACTCTTGACAAATGTGGTCCACTATATTTTTTTGAGGATTTTTTCTTCCATTTTGTAGAATTGAGAAAGAGGGTAGTTTCTTGATTTACGGACTAACTCTGTAAGAGTAAACTGACTTCAATTGTTAGTGGATTAACGAGTTTTAGTTAAATTTTTCAAATATTGTCGGTGAACTGAATAAAGGAACCAAGTTCACTTTATGAGCATTTTACTAATTTTAAGGAACAAATTGTTTGGATGGGTTGTGCAATTTTTCTGATACTAAATATATTTGAAATAATAACGTTATACGAATGGAGTGGTTCAGTTAATTCATTTTGCCGGCAGTGTTGTTCTTTTTGTGTGGTCATAAACCTTTGTCGAATAAACGACATGACATCGTAAATGTTAGAATTTTACAATGATGGCAAAAAAGTGTTAAAACGCGTAATTTAATAACACATCACTTTAATAGCAACATCAACTATATGCGAATCATATAAAAGTTGATATGAAACGTTTTTAACATTTATTTTTATATATGGGGTCTATAGTATGACCTCCTTTAATAAATTGAATGAAACATATTTTTCTTTTATTTATTTATATTTACGAGGCGAATATGTTATACGTTGTATATAGAACACTTATACGCCAGGAAGTACACAGAAATGCGGTGTGTATGATTAATATAAATTCTTGGCAAAATCGTGAATACTTATCTACCTGTAAAGTATTTATTATATTTACATAACATAAGCTTTTTTTAAATTTTCTCAGAAATCGAAAGATATATAAAAGATATTTAATTTTCTTCTCATTAAAATTTTACTTATTACTGAAAAAAGGTAGACAATGCTTTTGTGAAATTCTTTCCTCGCTTTTGAGATACGTGTATGTACATATATTAAAATACTCTTGAATATAACAGAACAACTTGCATTAATTATGTTTTTGTATATTTAACAAGAGTATTTTTTGAATAAACTCTCAAATATCTTAAAGTTCATTAACGAACATTAAAGTAATTTGCTGTTTATGACATGAAAAAACAAATTCTGCAAAATATAAATAAATAGGATACCCTTATAAAAACTATAGACATTTTTGTTTTCTTGTTTATCACTTTATTATACGTATACGTTTCTATTTTTATATTACTCGTACGCTATAGAGTATAAAAAGGTCATGGGGCGTATAATTTATATAAATTCCAAAGTAATACATGCAAAATTATAAATATATAAAAGATGTTTCATGCGATGTTATTGTTGACCTCTTCAAAAACAAAGACAATTTCTGATAACCTTTGCTATACATTTACAATAAAGTAAAAATCAAAATCCTATTGAGCAGAAAAATAAAAAGTATCCAATTGTAATTTCTTTTTTACTTTCAACAGTATTATTTTTCATTTAATTTTGATATTTTTTAAATCAATTGCCACAATGATTTTATTTTTCAATTGAAGAGGAATAAAATGCAGTTAGTAAATTTTGGACAACTTCTAGTAGGATTTACAATGCACAATATACATACATATCACCCATTTAGTGCAAAAACATCATATTTTAAAATTCGAAATTTTCAGTGTAGTTTTTTACTTCATACATACGATACATTTCATAAATAACCATTATTATAAAGTTACTTATTATGAGGCATATACGTTATATGTTTCATCACAATTATTCTGTTAATCATATGTTTTGTCAAACAGAAAATCTGCAAAATGTTCTAACTTTTCAATCTAAAATTTGCTATCTATTCATTAGAAAATGTGCTAAATTTTCATTAGAAAATTTGCTAAATTTTCATTAGAAAATTTGCTAAATTTT
This sequence comes from Eudasyphora cyanicolor, assembly GCA_963930755.1. NCBI lineage: Eukaryota > Metazoa > Arthropoda > Insecta > Diptera > Muscidae > Eudasyphora > Eudasyphora cyanicolor. Next base: position 7,502,474 of record OZ005735.1, on the reverse strand, counting down.
CATTAGAAAATTTGCTACATTTTCATTAAAAAATTTGCTAACTTTTCATTAGAATATGTGCTAAATTTTCATTAGGAAATATGCCAAATTTTTATTAAAAATTTGCTAAATTTTCATTAGAAAGTTTGCTTAATTTGATTAAAATTTTTGTAAAATTTTCATTAGCATTTTTGTTAAATTTTAATTAGAAAACTTGCTAAATTTTCAATAGAAAATTTGGTAAGGTTTCATTAGAAAATTTGATAAATATTCCTTAAAAAATTTGGTAAATTTTCCTTAAAAAATCCGTTACATTTTCATTTGAAAATTTTCTAAATTGATAGTATTTAGCAAAATGTTATAGTGGAAATTTTCCTAAATATAATAAAAATAGAAAATTTGCGAAAATTTTCACTACAAAATTTGTTAAATTTTCAGTATAAAATTTTGTAAATTTTCAATAGAAAATTTGGTAAATTTTCAATAGAAAATTTGGTAAATTTTCAATAGAAAATTTGGTAAATTTTCAATAGAAAATTTGGTAAATTTTCAATAGAAAATTTGGTAAATTTTCAATAGAAAATTTGGTAAATTTTCAATTTGGTAAATTTTCAACAGAAAATTTGTAAATTTTCAATAGAAAATTTGGTAAATTTTCAATAGAAAGTTTGGTAAATTTTCAATAGAAAATTTGGTAAATTTTCAATAGAAAATTTGGTAAATCTTCAATAGAAAATTTGGTAAATTATTAATAGAAAATTTGGTAAATTTTCAATAGAAAATAGAAAATTTGGTAAATTTTCAATAGAAAATTTGGTAAATATTCAATAGAAAATTTGGTAAATTTTCAATAGAAAATTTGGTAAATTATTAATAGAAAATTTGGTAAATTTTCAATAGAAAATGTTGTAAATTTTCAATAGAAAATGTGGTAAATTTTCAATAGAAAATAGAAAATTTGGTAAATTTTCAATAGAAAATTTGGTAAATATTCAATAGAAAATGTTGTAAATTTTCAATAGAAAATGTGGTAAATTTTCAATAGAAAATAGAAAATTGGGTAAATTTTCAATAGAAAATTTGGTAAATATTCAATAGAAAATTTGGTAAATTTTCAATAGAAAATTTGATTAATTTTTAATTTGGTAAATTTTCAATAGAAAATTTGGTGAATTTTCAATAGAAAAATTTGGTAAATTTTCAATAGAAAATTTGGTAAATTTTCCATAGAAAATTTGGTAAATTTTCAATAGAAAATTTGGTAAATTTTCAATAGAAAAATTTGTAAATTTTCAATAGAAAATTTGGTAAATTTTCAATAGAAAATTTGGTAAATTTTCAATAGAAAATTTGGTAAATTTTCAATAGAAAATTTGGTAAATTTTCAATAGAAAATTTGGTAAATTTTCAATAGAAAATTTGGTAAATTTTCAATAGAAAATTTGGTAAATTTTCAGTAGAAAATTTGGTAAATTTTCAATAGAAAGTTTGGTAAATTTTCAATAGAAAATTTGGTAAATTTTCAATAGAAAATTTGGTAAATTTTCAATAGAAAATTTGGTAAATTTTCAATAGAAAATTTGGTAAATTTTCAATAGAAAATTTGGTAAATTTTCAATAGAAAATATGGTAAATTTTCAATAGGTAAATTTTCAATAGAAAAATTGCTAAATTTTCAATAGAAAATTTGGTAAATACTCAATAGAAAATTTGGTAAATTTTCAATAGAAAAATTGCTAAATTTTCAATAGAAAATTTGGTAAATTTTCAATAGAAAATTTGGTAAATTTTCAATAGAAAATTTGGTAAATTTTCAATAGAAAATTTGGTAAATTTTCAATAGAAAATTTGGTAAAGTTTCAATAGAAAATTTGGTAAATTTTCAATAGAAAATTTGGTAAATTTTCAATAGAAAATTTGGTAAATTTTCAATAGAAAATTTGGTAAATTTTCAGTAGAAAATTTGGTAAATTTTCAATAGAAAGTTTGGTAAATTTTCAATAGAAAGTTTGGTAAATTTTCAATAGAAAATTTGGTAAATTTTCAATAGAAAATTTGGTAAATTTTCAATAGAAAATTTGGTAAATTTTCAATAGAAAATTTGGTAAATTTTCAATAGAAAATATGGTAAATTTTCAATAGGTAAATTTTCAATAGAAAAATTGCTAAATTTTCAATAGAAAATTTGGTAAATACTCAATAGAAAATTTGGTAAATTTTCAATAGAAAAATTGCTAAATTTTCAATAGAAAATTTGGTAAATTTTCAATAGAAAATTTGGTAAATTTTCAATAGAAAATTTGGTAAATTTTCAATAGAAAATTTGGTAAAGTTTCAATAGAAAATTTGGTAAATTTTCAATAGAAAATTAGGTAAAGTTTCATAGAAAATTTGGTAAATTTTCAATAGAAAATTTGGTAAATTTTCAATAGAAAATTTGGTAAATTTTCAATAGAAAATTTGGTAAATTTTCAATAGAAAATTTGTAAATTTTCAATAGAAAATTTGGTAAATTTTCAATAGAAAGTTTGGTAAATTTTCAATAGAAAATTTGGTAAATTTTCAATAGAAAATTTGGTAAATTTTCAATAGAAAATTTGGTAAATTTTCAATAGAAAATTTGGTAAATTTTCAATAGAAAGTTTGGTAAATTTTCAATAGAAAATTTGGTAAATTTTCAATAGAAAATTTGGTAAATTTTCAATAGAAAATATGGTAAATTTTCAATAGGTAAATTTTCAATAGAAAAATTGCTAAATTTTCAATAGAAAATTTGGTAAATATTCAATAGAAAATTTGGTAAATTTTCAATAGAAAAATTGCTAAATTTTCAATAGAAAATTTGGTAAATTTTCAATAGAAAATTTGGTAAATTTTCAATAGAAAATTTGGTAAATTTTCAATAGAAAATTTGGTAAAGTTTCAATAGAAAATTTGGTAAATTTTCAATAGAAAATTAGGTAAAGGTTCAATAGAAAATTTGGTAAATTTTCAATAGAAAATTTGGTAAATTTTCAATAGAAAATTTGGTAAATTTTCAATAGAAAATTTGGTAAATTTTCAGTAGAAAATTTGGTAAAGTTTCAATAGAAAATTTGGTAAATTTTCAATAGAAAATTTGGTAAATTTTCAATAGAAAATTTGGTAAATTTTCAATAGAAAATTTGGTAAATTTTCAATAGAAAATTTGGTAAATTTTCAATAGAAAATTTGGTAAATTTTCAATAGAAAATTTGGTAAATTTTCAATAGAAAATATGGTAAATTTTCAATAGGTAAATTTTCAATAGAAAAATTGCTAAATTTTCAATAGAAAATTTGGTAAATACTCAATAGAAAATTTGGTAAATTTTCAATAGAAAAATTGCTAAATTTTCAATAGAAAATTTGGTAAATTTTCAATAGAAAATTTGGTAAATTTTCAATAGAAAATTTGGTAAATTTTCAATAGAAAATTTGGTAAAGTTTCAATAGAAAATTTGGTAAATTTTCAATAGAAAATTAGGTAAAGTTTCAATAGAAAATTTGGTAAATTTTCAATAGAAAATTTGGTAAATTTTCAATAGAAAATTTGGTAAATTTTCAATAGAAAATTTGGTAAATTTTCAATAGAAAATTTGGTAAATTTTCAACAGAAAATTTGTAAATTTTCAATAGAAAATTTGGTAAATTTTCAATAGAAAGTTTGGTAAATTTTCAATAGAAAATTTGGTAAATTTTCAATAGAAAATTTGGTAAATTTTCAATAGAAAATTTGGTAAATTTTCAATAGAAAATTTGGTAAATTTTCAATAGAAAGTTTGGTAAATTTTCAATAGAAAATTTGGTAAATTTTCAATAGAAAATTTGGTAAATTTTCAATAGAAAATATGGTAAATTTTCAATAGGTAAATTTTCAATAGAAAAATTGCTAAATTTTCAATAGAAAATTTGGTAAATATTCAATAGAAAATTTGGTAAATTTTCTATAGAAAAATTGCTAAATTTTCAATAGAAAATTTGGTAAATTTTCAATAGAAAATTTGGTAAATTTTCAATAGAAAATTTGGTAAATTTTCAATAGAAAATTTGGTAAATTTTCAATAGAAAATTTGGTAAATTTTCAATAGAAAATTTGGTAAAGTTTCAATAGAAAATTTGGTAAATTTTCAATAGAAAATTTGGTAAATTTTCAATAGAAAATTTGGTAAATTTTCAATAGAAAATTTGGTAAATTTTCAGTAGAAAATTTGGTAAATTTTCAATAGAAAGTTTGGTAAATTTTCAATAGAAAATTTGGTAAATTTTCAATAGAAAATTTGGTAAATTTTCAATAGAAAATTTGGTAAATTTTCAATAGAAAATTTGGTAAATTTTCAATAGAAAATTTGGTAAATTTTCAATAGAAAATTTGGTAAATTTTCAATAGAAAATATGGTAAATTTTCAATAGGTAAATTTTCAATAGAAAAATTGCTAAATTTTCAATAGAAAATTTGGTAAATACTCAATAGAAAATTTGGTAAATTTTCAATAGAAAAATTGCTAAATTTTCAATAGAAAATTTGGTAAATTTTCAATAGAAAATTTGGTAAATTTTCAATAGAAAATTTGGTAAATTTTCAATAGAAAATTTGGTAAAGTTTCAATAGAAAATTTGGTAAATTTTCAATAGAAAATTAGGTAAAGTTTCAATAGAAAATTTGGTAAATTTTCAATAGAAAATTTGGTAAATTTTCAATAGAAAATTTGGTAAATTTTCAATAGAAAATTTGGTAAATTTTCAATAGAAAATTTGGTAAATTTTCAACAGAAAATTTGTAAATTTTCAATAGAAAATTTGGTAAATTTTCAATAGAAAGTTTGGTAAATTTTCAATAGAAAATTTGGTAAATTTTCAATAGAAAATTTGGTAAATTTTCAATAGAAAATTTGGTAAATTTTCAATAGAAAATTTGGTAAATTTTCAATAGAAAGTTTGGTAAATTTTCAATAGAAAATTTGGTAAATTTTCAATAGAAAATTTGGTAAATTTTCAATAGAAAATATGGTAAATTTTCAATAGGTAAATTTTCAATAGAAAAATTGCTAAATTTTCAATAGAAAATTTGGTAAATATTCAATAGAAAATTTGGTAAATTTTCAATAGAAAAATTGCTAAATTTTCAATAGAAAATTTGGTAAATTTTCAATAGAAAATTTGGTAAATTTTCAATAGAAAATTTGGTAAATTTTCAATAGAAAATTTGGTAAAGTTTCAATAGAAAATTTGGTAAATTTTCAATAGAAAATTAGGTAAAGGTTCAATAGAAAATTTGGTAAATTTTCAATAGAAAATTTGGTAAATTTTCAATAGAAAATTTGGTAAATTTTCAATAGAAAATTTGGTAAATTTTCAATAGAAAATTTGGTAAATTTTCAATAGAAAATTTGTAAATTTTCAATAGAAAATTTGGTAAATTTTCAATAGAAAGTTTGGTAAATTTTCAATAGAAAATTTGGTAAATTTTCAATAGAAAATTTGGTAAATCTTCAATAGAAAATTTGGTAAATTATTAATAGAAAATTTGGTAAATTTTCAATAGAAAATAGAAAATTTGGTAAATTTTCAATAGAAAATTTGGTAAATATTCAATAGAAAATTTGGTAAATTTTCAATAGAAAATTTGGTAAATTATTAATAGAAAATTTGGTAAATTTTCAATAGAAAATGTTGTAAATTTTCAATAGAAAATGTGGTAAATTTTCAATAGAAAATAGAAAATTTGGTAAATTTTCAATAGAAAATTTGGTAAATATTCAATAGAAAATGTTGTAAATTTTCAATAGAAAATGTGGTAAATTTGCAATAGAAAATAGAAAATTGGGTAAATTTTCAATAGAAAATTTGGTAAATATTCAATAGAAAATTTGGTAAATTTTCAATAGAAAATTTGATTAATTTTTAATTTGGTAAATTTTCAATAGAAAATTTGGTAAATTTTCAACAGAAAATTTGGTAAATTTTCAACAGAAAATTTGTAAATTTTCAATAGAAAATTTGGTAAATTTTCAATAGAAAATTTGGTAAATTTTCAATAGAAAGTTTGGTAAATTTTCAATAGAAAATTTGGTAAATTTTCAATAGAAAATTTGGTAAATCTTCAATAGAAAATTTGGTAAATTATTAATAGAAAATTTGGTAAATTTTCAATAGAAAATAGAAAATTTGGTAAATTTTCAATAGAAAATTTGGTAAATATTCAATAGAAAATTTGGTAAATTTTCAATAGAAAATTTGGTAAATTATTAATAGAAAATTTGGTAAATTTTCAATAGAAAATGTTGTAAATTTTCAATAGAAAATGTGGTAAATTTTCAATAGAAAATAGAAAATGTGGTAAATTTTCAATAGAAAATTTGGTAAATATTCAATAGAAAATGTTGTAAATTTTCAATAGAAAATGTGGTAAATTTTCAATAGAAAATAGAAAATTGGGTAAATTTTCAATAGAAAATTTGGTAAATATTCAATAGAAAATTTGGTAAATTTTCAATAGAAAATTTGATTAATTTTTAATTTGGTAAATTTTCAATAGAAAATTTGGTGAATTTTCAATAGAAAAATTTTGTAAATAGCATGCAGGTATTTACAATTTAGCACAATTTGCATATTTTAACAACCTATGCTTTCTGGATAAAAAAAATTGAACTGCTTCTGTAAATTGTAATTGTTTAAATTTAATTTCGTTATTTCAAAAGTTCTGTCACATGCATTGCTCTAAAGTAATTAAAAAACAAAATTGTCTGCCAAATTGTATATTGCTTAGTTAAGAGTTTTTTTTAGATTTAAAAGAAAATTGTATACACTGGTTTGATATTATTTTATTTCTGTAGGCAAAAATCATAGTTTATTATTTAAATAGTTGAACAGATTTGTTTACTTCTCTTAAAAACGAGGTGTTGTTATTTAAGGATAAAGACCCACAAAAAATATTACAGTGCAACAAAATAAATTACTTTCTTTATAGCCTACCTATACGAGCCTATGTAAATAGATGTACATACATAGCAATTTATATGGGAGCAATTTCATGCAAAGCAAGAAAGAACAATTTTATTTTTAATTTTGCGCACTTCACTTGTGTTTTTATTATTTATAAGTGCATTGTTTAAATTTTAACCTTTCTAATAAAATACAAATAGATAGTTTTTCTTATATTTTTAAGTATACGTTATATGTTCTTATATATATTTATAATACAAACCATCAACCTTTATCTATAATATAATGAAAACACTCTGAAAGACATCTATTAAATGGAGTTCTTAGACATAATTTTATTATTTTATAAAATCAACAAAAATACAGTTCCCTCACATTTTCAATGGATCTGCTCATATGTGTCATTAATTTAGACCAGATGGCTATTACAGAACGCAAAGAAAGTGTATATGTACATACACACATTTTATCCCCCAATGTATAGGTTGTTTTAGGATTTTCCCTGATGTTGGTGCGAGGCTAACATTGACCTTGACCGTGTGCGAATTTGCGTCTTCTATCCTATCTAAACAGAACATTTTCATTACCAAAAACGTTTGTATTTTATGTTTGAATGAAGAAGTGTCCAAAGGGGGACACTTCTTCATTAAAAGATTTTAAACATTTTCAAAAGAAAATGTTTAAAATCTTTTAATTACACCTTTAGTCTAGACTGGTATTTTGTATTTCTTTTCATATCAAACTGAAAAAAACTTGCTCTAATAGCAGAAACTAAATGAAAGAAATTGTGTAAACAAAAACAGAAAATTATTTGATTATCTGTGAAATCTACAGAACAATGTTTATACTTGACATGATTCATTAGAAAGGCCGGAAATTTGTAAATGAAAAATCACCTATTTGTATTGTTTAGAATTACAAGAGTATTCAGGTATTCAACGGATATCGATCAGTTTTCACATTTTTCACATCAATTTATTTTATTCTAGCAAAGTTTTCCTAAAACTTAATAAATACCAACATTTTAGTTACAAAAAACTTAAATAAAGCAATATTTCTTTCATTATGGACTATTTTAAGGAACGTATACATTTCATATTTCATTCCAGTATTTGTCGTTTACTCATACGCCCAAGTCTAGACGAGAACGGGATTGTTATTAATTTCGACATTCAAAGTGATCCTCTTAAAAATAAAATTTTATTGCATTTAATTGTATAGTTGAGATTATAGAAAAAGTTCACTTATTGTTGAACAAGAGAAAACAACAAATCTATAGATTTGAAAACGAAATTTAATTGTTTCATGTCTTAAAACTGAGGATTTAAAGGGGATTTCATGGAATGCTTTTATTGCAAAAAACGTTTACAATCATCTGGAATACTTTAATTTCCTTTTGCTATTGTTTTTTTTTTTTTCAATTGTATGTCTCTCGTTGTACTAGCACAAATACCAGCACCATTATCTGATTTTGTTTTGGCTTGCACTCACTGACTTGTTTGTTTGAAGGTCAACAAAACTGAGATTTAATCCCGCGGCAATGTCCATAAAATCCGTCCAACGCTGCGACACATTTGCAGACATTTATCCGGATAGAAAAGTATAAAGTTAATTGTGCGAGTGTATTAGTAACTGCAAACGTAGTGTTTGTTGTCTATGTCCTTTTTGTTTTATGGCGTCCTTTATGTCCATTCATTCCACTCAACATTGCTGAGCAATATTAAAGCTTTTCGGAAGTTATTTTTTTATACTTTGTTATGGTTTAAATTTCTTTTGTATGAAATGAAATTATTTTTTTGCGTAAATCCTTGATTTAACAATAACATTGTTGATAAAAATGGAAATGTATTATGGATGTTTATAACAGGAAAAAAAATATCAAACAGTGGTATTGTGTGGAACAAAATTATGAATATTTAAAATTGTTTAAGAATGTTTATGATTTGAAGACAGTCTGTATTTCAGTTATAGATCTATCCCATATTAAATATTTAAGTTCATACTCTACAAATTTAATAAAATACAATATTTTATTTTTTTTACTTTTAGGTGAACAATATATTGACCAAGATCTGCACCGAAAATAAGTCGTCAAGAGATTTGAATATTCTTAACATTGGTGAGTAAACGAATAATATGTTTTTTCAACTTTGGCAGTAATATATCTTTATATATAAAATCCTTTGTACGTTTGTTAGTAACGCATGATCTCCGAAACCATAGAAGCGATTGGGCTGAAAAATTAACAATATATTCAGTTTGGGGTCATTTGTGTTTTAGAATTATTTTCACCGCGATAAATTGCGGAGTGGTCAAGTTATTTGCAAAATTCGCATTTCCAGAGCGATTTGACTGAAATTTAAAATATATGTGTGGTATGATTCTGTATGTATGATTCTAACCAGTAGATGTCGCTTTAGTGGACATATGGTCAAATATCAATGAATAACAAACCAAAAAATCCCAAACAGGACGGGCAGGACAACGTCTGCTGGGGTCAGCTAGTGTTATATATATTAATAGCCAATAAATAGTCAAGCTCGAGGTCATATGATATTAATATCAAAAGGTCGAATAAAAACAAATTATTATATTATATATATAAATATATATTATGTATATAAATATATATATTAGCCCAATAAAAAAAAAACTATAAAATAATAAAAACACTGGATTGGCCATTAACAAAAACAAAGAAAAATATATATTAAGGTTATTAGGTTTTAGTAAAATGATTAGGATTACACAACTAAATTAAATATGTTAAATCTTTTGAATTTTCCTAAAAAGTATGAGTAAGTTTATGTAAGTTTTTGGTCCGGATCAAGTTTACTCGTATAAAGGGTGTTTTTATACCCTACACCACACTGTGGTACAGGGTATTATGACTTTGTGCATTTGTTTGTAACGCCCAAAAAGAGAAGAAATACAACCATAGTTTATTATACCGATCGACATAGAATCACTTTTAGAGCCAATTTAGCCATGTCCGTCTGTCTGTCTGTCCATGTATTCTTGTAATCAAATCGCATGTAATGGTGCTTGGAGAAAAGCTTGTGGATTATCTTCACTCCAAATGTGAAACTTTTTCTTATTTACGTACCAACTCAAGAACTGAGATTTATCGCTGAAGTTTGACGAACAGAAACATTATTTTGTAAGGAAATTTCAACAATTTGCTAGCGTTGCTCTCGTGTAAGTCTATCCATGATGAAATGGGAAACCAAACGAAACAAAAAGCAACTATCAGCAGTTAAATCGGTAGTCAAATAAAGCAGTGTTACCACCTCAGAGTAGTGAGAGCGAATTTTGGACTCGTTCTTGTCTGATCTATTAATGACTTTAGAATTCAGCAAAAAATAATGTACATTTATTTATATATTATATTATTATTATATTATATTATTATTATATTATATTATAAAATTACTTAGTGCCACAAATGGTAGGGGTCATTGAACGGCGGGGGTTCTCACAACCGGGAAAAGTTATATCGGTCAAAAAAAAGTTATACGAGTCCCGGCGTTTCGTCTAGGAATCGAGATATATCGAGTAAGTATCATATAGGCGAATTTGACACGTTTGGGGGTAGTCTTTTGCTTGACATAACTCGAGAACGACTAGTCCGATTTTGCTGCAACAAATTTAAAAAAATAAAGAATAACAATTCCCACAAATTTTAATAATGGCACATCCACGTGGAAACAGTAGTTAAATATCTGTCGTTAAAAATATTATCAAAAAAACGTTTTCCATTTTTTGAAAGCTACCATCCTAACGACTAAAAAAATGCATATTTGCAAAAGTCTATAGATAAATATGTAAATTATAACCCATATTGTAAAAATAGGGAAATCCCGAAAAATATTTTTTTTAATTTTGTATTTGGCTATTTTGTTTGGGATGTACCAAAAAGGGCGTGGCAATAACGTCCATTTTTGAATATACTATGGGTACTTTAAAATCATTACACTGTACAAAATTTCAAATGTTTGTTCACTTTTTGTGCAAAATGGTCCATTTGTATGGGAGGTACTAAAAAAATAACGTAAATTTTTTACGGGACTGTACGTACACTAAAAGCATTACACTACACAAAATTTCAAGTATTTCAATGTACTGGAATCAAAGTTAAAAGCTGTTCACTTTTTGTGCAAAATGGTCCATTTATATGGGAGGTACCACAAGGGGCGTGGCAACTTCTTCCATATTTTCAAGACTTAGTGCCATAGCGACCAATAAACTAATAATATGTGTGGAATTGTGAACGATTATGAGTATCAGTATAAGTTATGGGATAATCAATATTTCACTATATTTTGTCCCTTCTTGGGGGAGGTACTCGAAGGAGTGCACCAACAGAGTCCATCTTTGACCTTTGCCTGAGATAGAAAAAAATATTGACACATACGAAATTTGAAGTCAATCGGTAAATCCTGTCGAAAGGTATCGTGCACCAACCAGACAGACAGACGGACATTGCTAAAATGACTTAAAATGGCACAAAACGGATTTCCGCCAAATAATCTAGGGGTCTCTTAGGTCACTCCATTGATGTGTTGCATTTTTGGTTGGCAGCATCTGATATGTACCAGTGTTCACAATATGGGGGGGGGGGGGGGGGGTATAACAGCCGAATTTTGTTGAAATTCTCTTATTTCTAGCAAAAGTGCTATAATTTCTACATTTATCCATAGATCTTCAAATATCCATTGTTTTCTTTGTTAGGGTGGTAGCTTTCAAAATATGGAACAAACTATTTTTTTTTGGCGATTTTTTTATATTTTTATGTTTTTTTTGTACCTGCAAAAACGATCAATTTTTTTCTAATTGTTTAACGACAGTTACTAAACTTCTATGTCCACATGAAAGTGTCATCACTAAAATTTGTGGTCCTCATAATTTCCTTTAATTTAACGTGTATCCCGGCTTTTGATCATATACTTCAAATATGGTCCAAATACAAAATGCACCTTCCAAGAAAATTGGAATTGTTAAGAAAATTAAAAAAAAAATTAGCTTCAAATATTTTTTTTGGTATTTTTTATACCCTCCACCATAGGATGGGGGTATATTCATTTTGTCACTCCGTTTGTAACACCTCTTAATATTGTATAAAGTATTATGTATAAAATATACATAAAGTATATATATTCTTAATCGTCGTAAAATTCTAAGACGATTTAGCCGTTGCAGGTTGTTTGGGATTGAAAATGGGCAATATCGGTCAATGTTTTGATATAGCTCCCCTATAGTGGTCGCTCCAAATTACGGGTTTTTAACCAAAGATACCTTATTTTTAAAGCAATTTAGCAGAAACTTTGCAGCTTGTATTCTATTTTGACAAGAATTGAACATAGCAAAAATTTTACAAATCGGTTCATACTTTGTTATAGTTCACCTATAGATGTCGCTCCCAAAAAAGGCTTATTAAAGCCATAAACACCACAGTTTCTAAGAAATTTAACTGAAACTTTGCGTTTGTATTCTATTTTGGCAAGAATTTATCTCAATAAAATGTATACAAATACAATTTTATTTTGTTGTAGTCCTCGCGTTGATGTAGCTCTCAAAAAATGTATTTCAAGCCACAAACACCACATTTTTCAGGTGAAGAGTTTAGCTAAAGAATTTGCTGCCTAAAAGTTGCAGCGTTCGTTTTATTTAATAATTTATTTAAACAACAAGTAGGAAAGTTCAGTCGGGTAAACCGACTTATGAATCCCCTCACCTTGAGTCCCAAAAAATATTCGTAAATTTATTATTTTTTTGTTTTAATTAAATTATTATGAATTTAACTTGCATATAATAACTTTAAAGTTTTGGTACAAAATGCTTCATTTAAGTGGAAGGTACCAAAAGGGACATGCCAATAACGGTCACGTTTCTTTGGACTCTAGATACTATAAAAGCATTACACCGTACAAAATTTCAAATTTCAAAAATTTGTATTCACTGGTATAAATATTAAAATCGGTTAATTTTTGGTGTAAAATGGTCCATTTGTGGTGGTCCATTCTCTAGACTTTAGGTACTATAAAAGCATTATACTGTACAATATTTCATGTATTTGTGTGCACTGGTATTAAAGTTATAAGCTGGTAAAGGTACCAAAAACGGAGTGGCCACTTCGTCCATTTTTCTTGACGTGTTAGCGACTAACAAACTAATACTATGTGTCAAATTTCAGAAGATTCGAGTAAGCAGTATAGAAGGTATTAAATAATCAATATTTCACTAAAAGTTAACCCTTTGTGGGGGAGGTACTAGAAGCGGTGGACCAAAATATTACCGCATATCAAATTTGAAGTCAATCGATTACTCCTTTCGAGATTTATCGTGCGCACCAGCCAGCAGACAGACACACAGGCAGACACACAGACAGACACACAGACAGACACACAGACAGACACACAGACAGACACACAGACAGACACACAGACAGACGGACGGACGGACATTGCTCAAATGACTTAAAATGACCCAAAACGGATGTCCGCCGATCATATTAAGGGTCTTAGGTCACTCCTTCGATGTGTTACACTTTTGGCTCGTAGCAAATGATATATACCCTCCTCTCTAGGGTGAGGGGATAAAAAGGATCGTTTCATGATTTGCTCCATACCCAAATATTTTTTCAGTAATAAAATTTAATGCAATCCATGGTGGAGGGTGTATAAGATTCGGCATGGCCGAACTTAACGCTTTTGCTTGTTTCGTGTTTAAGACTCCATTTTACACCAGAAAATGTTATGCTCAGCCCTTCCAAAAAAATTATTATCTCATAGTATTATTGAATGCAATTTAAATTGATAATAATTTTATTAAAACAAAAGAATAAATAAATTTACGAATATTTTTATGGACTGAAGGTAAGGGGATTTGTAAATCGGCTTACCCGACTGAATTTTCTTATTTGTTTGATTAACACTTTTCCATGTGAGACATAGGCACAATTTTGCCAAATTCCCACCACTGTGCCACCTGACATTCGCTTAACTTAATTAATATTATCATTATAAATCAATAGCATCCATCGACCACGTAGGACAATAAATTATGTTAAGCTTTCCCATTGAATATAATCGTCAACATTAACCTCGTTTTGTCGATGTAATTAAATCTGTTGTATAAATATATTTAAACTGTTTAATCTACAATATCTAAAGGTTTGGTAAATCCGTATAATAGTGACATAATTCAATTGTTTAAAAAGGCTTATGATTATTATTAATATACTGTGACCTTTTGTTACCTTGTCCCGCATTTCTAAGGTCTTTGACCTTCTCTTTTAACTTTGTTTGTTTGTTCAAGCGAGGCCAATGAAATTGTTGCGAGTTCTAAAGTCTTGAAAAATAATTGTGATTACTTAAATTTAATTGCTAGTTAGTAATGTTAATTGAAAAAAAAAACAAAAAAATGCGGTTGTATTGTTGAAAACCTTAACGATAATTGTTGAGGGCGAAAAGAGAAGGAACTTTGTGTATAGTGGTGAGGGGAGTGGTGTGTTTTTCCCCCCAAAGGAGTTGGTGACTTTGGGGAGAACACGCAATCGGGCGATTAAAATGTCGCCTGAAAACCAAACATTAGTTTTTTGTGCAATAGAATTTAGTGCTCTAAAATGGTATGTTTAAGTGGCAATTGCACTACATAAAAACTAAGAGAATTTGTAATTGTTTTGAGAAATGCAATGGGAATTTAAAGGGAACTCAAGGAGACCAAGGCGCACTGGGATGGCGACCCCATTCTACAATTGGATAACAACTAAAAGGATATCCCACAGATATGATAATGCGGTTTCGTATATAGTTGCCTTTAGTAAATGTTAAAGAAAACATGAAATTTGGTTCCGATCGGACAATGTCTTCACATAGTTCTCTATTAGTCAATGTTAAGGAAAACATAGGGAATTTGATTAAAATTGGACCATGCCTTCTGATACTATCTCCCATACGAATGGTTCGATGGGGAGTCTCCATATTTATTTTCGGTACATTATATTCCTCAATGTCTACCAATTCGATATTTCAGTTAATTTTGCAGTGACTATAGTCTGGAAAAAAATGTCAATAATACTACGAATTAAAGAAAATAATGAGGGTTACAAATGTTGGGAATATCACTTTCGCGTATAGACAATGGTTTAATAATCGTTTTTTGCTGGAACATAAATAATACAAAACAAGTAATAGCATTAAGTTCGGCAATGCCGAATCTTATATGCCCTCCACCATGGATAGCATGTGACCACACAAAATAACTCAAACCTAAAGAAAATAACACCTAAAAACACAAAAAAATATAGTAGAGTCACAGCACACAGAATTCAATCCCAAGTTACCTGCAGCTATAAGAAGTATCTATACCAAATTTCAACCACCTAGCTCAAGTATTATAGATTGTAGCGTGATTATAACAGACGGACATGGCTAAATCGTCTTAGAATTTTACGACGATTAAGAATATATATACTTTATGGGGTCTCAGATCAATATTTAGAGGTGTTACAAACGGAGTGACAACATGAACACGGGGCAAAATCGCCTTTTTTGATATGTTTGAATCGAAAGAAAATATATTTGGAACACAAATTTTTAAATATTATATATTTCTTAGCAAATAAATTTTATTTGAAAATCAATAAAATATATTTGGAACGCATATATTAATATATTACAACAAATTATATTTGCAAACTAAATTTCTCAAATAAAATATGTGTTTAAATACAAATAAAATTATTATTTAGCAATTTTTCCAAATATATTTTATTTAAAAAATATTTCCAAAACTTTTGCTGAGTTTTTCATATTTCAGTTTCAATTTTTCTTGGGTTTCGAATTGTACCTCCCAGTTATGATACCATATGCAGCATTACCTTCTGTTTTAAATCAATCATTTCAAATTTCTGAGTATTCCAAGCCATCATTAGTTGTCAATCCTCTAAGTACTTTATATTGATCCAAGATTATATGATTTCAATTATTATTTTTTACGAACATTAAAAATTTAACTTTGAATTACTGAAAAATTTAACACAATTTATGTATTTTATGAATACTTAAATGCAAATAAATATTTGTTTCGGAAATAATGGTCCCAAATAAAAACATATTGGAATGTAAACAAATATTTGTTTAGAACAACATCTTCCCAAATACACAATTTTTGTGTGTACCAAATATTACATGCTTAGAGTCTACCCCAAACATATATATGTTTCAAGCCGAATATGTTTGGGACAATATACTACAGAAGCGATTTTTTTTCAGCGTGAATATACCCCCATCCTATGGTGGAGGGTATAAAACTGTCATAAAGATGTTTATTCCAGTTTTTGAAAGCTAGCATCCTAATGAAGAAAAAAATGCTTATAAGTATTTGAACAAAATCTTTCGATAAATGTATAAAAGTAAGGGACGTTAAAAAAATCCGTTTTCATAATTGGGTAATTCCAAAAACAGTTTGACTAACTTTAACTTTAAATTTTCACAAAATTTAACACAATAATTCTGTGTGTTAAATACATATATTTGCAGGAATATTTTTTCAAAATTCATTTTTAGTTTTTCAAAATTCGTTGTTGCTTTTGTGGTACAGAGTTCCAAAGGTACCGATCTCTGGGATTTTTCTCAAAATTACCATTTGCTAAATTAGCCATATCTTCTAAACCGCTATACGTATTTTGAAGATTTTAATACCAATGAAAAGGAGGTACCAAAAGGGGCGTGGCAATGACGCCCATTTCCCACAGGACTGTAGGTACTATAAAAACATTACACTGCACACAATTTCAAGCATTTTTATGGACAAGAATACAAGTTATAAGCCATTAACTTTTTGTGCAAAATGTTCCATTTGTAAGGGAGGTACCAAAAGGGGCGTGGCAACAATCGCCATGCGTGGAATTGTGGTACAGAAGTTACTAAAGAATAAACATTTCATAAAATCTGGACCCTTTGTGGGGGAGGTACTCGAAGAAGTTATCCAACATGGTCCATCTTTGATATTAGCCTGAAATAGAAAAAATATTATACATGCCAAACTTGAAGTCAATCGGTTAATCCTATCGAAAGTTATCGCGAGCACCAGCCAGACAGACAGACGGACGGACATTGCTCAAATGACTTAAAATGGGCCAAAACGGACTTTTGCCAACCCAGAGCAACTGATATACATATCGATACCTCCAGTCTAAACTATGCTATATGCAAAAAGGTAGTTTTTCATGGAAGACAATCAAAGTTTGATGATTTTTTTAAATTTATGTGGAATTCCTTTATAATGCAAATCGAATGACCTGTACAATTTTGTGAATAACTTTTGATTGGGTTGACAGATAAACACCAAATTTCGACTGAATATAATTTGGAATATTTAGAAATAAAAAATGCAATCTCCATAATAACATGCTATGTCGACTTAGCATGTTTTAGAATGGAGTTATCGATCGATATACTTATAATATATCCTTTTTACTTCCACCAAAAGGGCTATAATTTCTACAATCGTTAGGATGCTAGCTTTCAAAAATTAGAAAAACAATTTTCCCCCAATTTTTTTATTCTTTTTATGGTTTTTCTACTGTCATCAAAAAACCATTTAAAAAAAATCAAATTTTTTCTAATTGTTTTAACGACAGGTAATTAACTTCTGTTTCTACGTTTAAGTGATATTTTCAACATCTGCAGTTCCTCTAATTTACTTTAATCTATAGTTTTGAAATGCGTATACTTCAAAAAATATGGTCTAAATACTAAAGGCAAGAACATAGAAATTAAAAAAAAATCAGTTTAAAAAAATATTTTTTATTTTTTTTTCATGTTTAGCACACTATGTTACACCAGAAAATGTTATGCACAGCCCTTCGACATAAATTTTGTAAATTATTGTAACTGCACGCTGAAAAAAAATCGCTTCTGTAGTATATTGTCCCAAACATATTCGGCTTGAAATATAGATATGTTTAGGGTACACTCCAAATATATAATATTTGACACACACAAATATTGTATGTTTGGGAGGATATTGTTCAAAACAAAAATATGCTCCCATTCAAATACTTTTTATTTAGAACTAGTATTTCCGAAACAAAGATTAATTTGCAATTATTTTTATACCCTCACTTTAGTGTGACGAGGGTATATATCATTTGCTACGGAAAAAAGTGTAACACATCGAAGGAGTGACCTAAGACCCCAAGTATGTTCGGCGGAAATCCGTTTTGGGTCATTTTAAGTCGAATGAGCAATGTCCGTCCGTCTGTCTGTCTGTCTGTCTGTCTGCTGGCTGGTGCGCACGATAACTCTCGAAAGGAGTAACCGATTGACTTCAAATTTGGTATGTGGTAATATTTTTTTCTATCTCCGGCTAAGTTCGAAGATGGGCCATATTGGTCCACTCCTTCTGGTACCTCCCTCACAAAGGGTTAAAATGTTGTGAAATATTGATTCTTTAATAACTGCTATTATACGTATTCGAATCTTCTGAAATTCCACACATAGTATTAGTTTGTTAGTCGCTATCAACTCGAGGAAAATGGGCGAAATTGCCACGCCCCTTTTGGTACCTCCCACACAAATGCACCATTTTGCACTAAAAGTTAAAAGCTTATAGCATTAATACCAGTGTATAAAAATACTTGAAATTTTGTACAGCGTAATGTTTTTATAGTGCCTACAGTCCATTGATAAATGGGCGTTATTGTCACACCCCTTTTGGTACCTCTCCCACAAAGGTACCATTTTGCACCAAAAGTTAACAGTTTATAACATTAATATCAGTATATACAATAACTTGAAATTTTGTACAGTGTAATGCTTTTATAATGCCTATAGTCCAGTGAAAAATGAGAGTTATCACCACGCCCCTTTTTGTACCACCCACACAAAATGGCCAAATTATACCACAATTTAATATCTCAACGTTAATATACCAGTCCATATAAACGGTTACAATTCGGCACAGTGTAATGTATTTAAAGTATCTACTGTTCAGCGAAATATAGGTGTATTTCTTAAACCCCTTCTGGTTTCTCCCACAAAAATTGACAGAATAATTTGTGTAATATTCAATATTACATTACTCACAAAGTGAGGGTATACCTTAGTCGGTTTACCCGACTGAAACTTTCTTACTTGTTTTTTTTTTCAATGTAATAATGTCTTAACTTAAAGACAAGTTTTCTGTTTTTCAGATGTTCAAAGAGCATTTTTTTTATAAATTTTATATATTTGTAAAATTTTATTAAACTTAAATCTAATCTAATAATCTTTCGTAAATATAAGTTGCATTGATGGATTGACAAAAAGTGATGAATTGGAATATTTATAAATTAAATGACATTTTTGGCTATACATTTTAACACGAAAACTAGGAAAAACAAACTAATATTCGAACAAGTCAGCAAAGTTTTAAAAATCTTTTTAAAAAAAATATATTTGGAAAACTTCTTAAACAATAACTTTGTTTGTGTATAAACACATATTTTATATGTGATATTCGGTTTGCAAATAAATTATGTTCTAATATATTAATACATGCGTTCCAAACAAAATTTCTTGATTTTCAAATAAAATTTATTTGTTAACAAATATATAATATTTAAAAAAATCGTTTCCAAGTTTATTTTCTTTCAATTCAAACATATCAAAAATGACGATTTTCCTCCGTGTGCCCATCCGTTCTAGGTTTTCCCTCGCAAAATATCAAATTCCATATTATAATTCTACTAACGTTGAAGATATACGCACGAGTACTTCAATCTGTTTACTCCACTGAGATTATTAAACTTTTTCACACATTTTTTTTAAATTTGAAGTGCTTTAAATTTATCCCGTGTGTTTTCGTAATATTCGACTAGTCACAAAATTAAGGAATATTCCATAGCATGATTTTCGTTGCTCCGTTTTTTTTTGTATCTCATTTGCATTTATGGCTTTATTTAAGCCACTTTCTTTCGTTGCATATTCCTCTTCGTTGTTGTCCGTCCTTCTGTTTTAAATTCCTTGGCTAACACCATTATTACCATAAACATTCACTTGTCTGATAACTTGTACCCCAATTCCCATTTGGATGAAAATATGCTAAAAGTAACTTTTCGCAAACCAAAGCACATGGCAACAGCTATGAATCTCAGAAAGCAGAGTACGTATATGTCTGCTCGTATAGTACTTACAGTCGTTGGCACTTAATTTAAGCAACAATTTGCAGCTATTTGTAAGTTGAATATTTGCTTGTAAAGCACCCTGCAATGAATTACCTGCATCACGTACATTCCCCAGCAGCAGATGCAAAGGCAGCTCGTCAGCACCTCAAAGAGGGATGAGCTGATGAAATTTTATGATAGCCAGCCATAACAATCCTCCCGACGTGTGCACCCAGCACGTCTAAAGAACATTTATTCGTAGTGATTTCATGTAGAGTCATCTACCAAAAACTCCTCATAAATATGGTACATTCCTTGGCTCCTAGCTGCAGTGCCTGGCAAAAGTAACTTAGAGGGAAAATTTAATTGAGCTTCGCCCCAAACAAAGTTATGACAGTTCATAAACTGCCAACGAAAATGTTGAATGTTTATCCACATCCTTTCACTTTAATGTGGCTTAGCTTTGGGGGGAATTTCCCTATTCCTGTAAAAGCGAAGCAAATAATTAATATTAATTCGCCAAAGTGATATCAGGGCGTTAACGAATACTTGACATGTAAATTCCTGAGAAAACATGAAAATTATCAGAATAAACCTCTTTGCCATACTAAGCGTATGATTAATATTAATAATGTACACATAACAGACACATACTAAGGCGTATACATTACATTAACTCGACTACAAATAATTCGTTAGCCATGCGTGAGGCGGGGCGTATACGAAATGTTAATTTTGTTGTATACCCTAGGGCGTATACTCAATCAAAATGCAAAATAAAAGCAGAGAGGAGAGTCAACACTTCCAAATAGTTTATGAATTTTTATTACAAGAATTTGCTTATTTGGTTATTGACCCTCTTGTCTTGTCCTTTCATAGCATTTGTTGCTTTTATTCTATGTATCTTTTGAATGGTTTTGTATAGTCTGTTTTTTTGGCGAACATTTGTTCTAACCATCAGGGAGACCATTGGAATTATGATTAGGACTGCCTGGTGTTTGCATGGTCTACTGGCTTGAGCACTAATAAAATTGTAGACAAAGAAATGATTTCTTATCTTGTCCAACCGCCGTTGAGAATTTAAATAAGCAACGGCGGCAAAGAAATGTTAGTAATCTGTGTTTATTAATAGCAGCAAATAAAAGACACGTGGTTGAGAAATAAAGGAACAACTGATTTAATTGGGGAAAGGATTGCCTGGAAGATTTGTTAGAAAAGATTTTATAAATTGAGGAGGTTTAAGGGAAACCTAATGAATAATGAATTCGTATTTTAAAGGAACCCCAAAGTTATGCTTCAAATTCTGTTTAAACAGGCGCCTGAAGTTATAATTTATTTTATACTTTAATTCTGTTTTAATAGATCCCTAAAATTATGTTTAATAACATTATTTTAAATTATATATCTCTAAATTCGAGCCTAATTTTAATAAACTTGACTTACGAAGAGGTGGGTATGAACCAAAAAATTCGGATAGGGAATAGGTGTGCAGCACATCCAATTTCGGACATAAGATGGACCACTTATTATATATTTGCGAGAAATCCATTTTAGGCTGGATCGTACGATAGCACTCGAAAGCACTGACCGAATGTATTCCCATCTATATCGAAGATGGGCAATATACGTTTTGGTAAAATTAAAAAAATATGTATACGAGTACATATTGTAATTTTTTAGTACTTAAAAACAAACAAACAAGTAAGAAAGTTTCAGTCGGGTAAACCGACTAAGGTATACCCTCACTTTGTGAGTAATGTAATATTGAATATTACTCGAATTATTCTGTCAATTTGTGTGGGAGGTACCAGAAGGGGTTTATCAAATACACCTATTTTTCGCTGAACATTAGATACTTTAAATTCATTGCACTGTGTCGAATTATAAGCATTTATGTGCACTGGTAAAAACGTTATGAGATATTAAATTGTGGTATGATTTGGCATTTTGTGGGGGAGGTACAAAAAGGGGTGTGGCGATAACGCCCATTTTTCACAGGGCTATAGGCACTATAAAAACATTACACTGTACAAAATTTCAAGTATTTTTATACACTGGTTTTAATGTTATAAGCTGTTAACTTTTGGTGCAAAAAGGTACCTTTGTGTGGGAGGTACCAAAAGGGGCGTGGCAACAACACCCATTTTTCCCTGGACTGTAGGCAATATAAAAGCATAATACTGTACACAATTTCAAGTATTTTTATACACTGTTATTAATGTTATAAACTGTTGACTTTTTGTGCAAAATGGTGCCTTTGCGTGGGAGGTACCAAAAGGGACGTGGCGACTTTGCCCATTTTTCTCGAGTTGATAGCGACTAATAAGCTAATACTATGTGTGGAATTTCAAAAGATTCGAATAAGTAGTATAGGAGTTATTAAAGAATCAATATTTCACAACATTTTAACCATTTGTGGGGGAGGTACTAGAAGAAGTGGACCAATATGGCCCATCTTCGAACTTAGCCGGAGATAGAAAAAACAAGTAAGAAAGTTTCAGTCGGGTAAACCGACTAAGGTATACCCTCACTTTGTGAGTAATGTAATGAATATTACTCGAATTATTCTGTCAATTTGTGTGGGAGGTACCAGAAGGGGTTTATCAAATACACTTTTTTTTTGCTGAACATTAGATACTTTAAATTCATTGCACTGTGCCGACTTATAAGCATTTATGTGCACTGGTATAAACGTTATGAGACATTAAATTGTGGTATGATTTGGGCATTTTGTGTGGGAGGTACAAAGAGGGGCGTGGCAATAACGCCCATTTTTCACAGGGCTATAGATACTATAAAAACATTACACTGTACAAAATTTCAAGTATTTTTATACACTGGTTTTAATGTTATAAGCTGTTAACTTTTGGTGCAAAAAGGTACCTTTGTGTGGGAGGTACCAAAAGGGGCGTGACAACAACACCCATTTTTCCCTGGACTGTAGGCAATATAAAAGCATAATACTGTACAAAATTTCAAGTATTTTTATACACTGTTTTATTAATGTTATTAATGTTATAAGCTGTTAACTTTTGGTGCAAAATGGTGCATTTGTGTGGGAGGTACCAAAAGGGACGTGGCGACTTCGCCCATTTTTCTCGAGTTGATAACGACTAATAAGCTAATACTATGTGTGGAATTTCAAAAGATTCGAATAAGTAGTATAGCAGTTATTAAAGAATCAATATTTCACAACATTTTAACCCTTTGTGGGGGAGGTACTAGAAGGAGTGGACCAATATGGCCCATCTTCGAACTTAGCCGGAGATAGAAAAAAATATTACCACATACCAAATTTGAGGTCAATCGGTTACTCCTTTCGAGAGTTATCGTGCGCACCAGCCAGCAGACACACAGACAGACAGACAGACAGACAGACAGACAGACAGACGGACGGACATTGCTCATTCGACTTAAAATGACCCAAAACGGATTTCCTCCGAACATACTTGGGGTCTTAGGTCACTCCTTCGACGTGTTACACTTTTTTCCGTAGCAAATGATATATACCCTCGTCACACTAAAGTGAGGGTATAAATATTACCACATACCAAATTTGAGGTCAATCGGTTACTCCTTTCGAGAGTTATCGTGCGCACCAGCCAGCAGACACACAGACAGACAGACAGACAGACAGACGGACGGACATTGCTCATTCGACTTAAAATTACCCAAAACGGATTTCCTCCGAACATACTTGGGGTCTTAGGTCACTCCTTCGACGTGTTACACTTTTTTCCGTAGCAAATGATATATACCCTCGTATCACTAAAGTGAGGGTATAAAAATCTTAGAATATGCTTTAAATGTTTCTAAAATAGAAATCTAAATCGTGGTTTACTATAAACTTTATTTATACTTAAGTGTATGCTTCAAATCGTGGTTAACAATTTATGCTTCTAATCGTGGTTTTCTGGAATCCTAAATGTGTGCTTTAAATCGTGGTTTTCTAGAATCCTAAATGTATGCTTTAAATCGTGGTTTTCTAAGAACCTAAATTTATGCATTAAATCGTGGTTTTCTAAGAACCTAAATTTATGCATTAAATCGTGGTTTTCTAAGAACCTAAATTTATGCATTAAATCGTGGTTTTTAGTAGTAACATAAATTTATGCTTTAGATCGTGTTTTTTAGTATAAACCTAAATGTACGCTTTAAATCGTGGTTTTCTAGAAACCTAAAGTTATGCTTTAAATCGTGGTTTTTAATAGAAATCTAAATATGTGCTTCAAATCGATTTTTTTGGTAAAAACTTCAATACATATATTCTTCAAATCGATTTTTTTGATAAAAACTTAAATACATGTATTCTTCAAATAATTTTTTTTGGTAGAAACCAAAATGTATGCTTTAAGTCGTGGTTTTCTAGAAACCACACGCACCAGCCAGCAGACTGACAAACGGATGCTCAACTGACTTAAAATGTCCTAAAACGGATCTCAGCCGACCATACTTAGGGTCTTAGGTTACCCCGTCGATGTGATACACTTTTGGCCCGTAGCAAATGATATATATACCCTCCTCCCTGTAAGGTGATGCGATAAATAATGTAATTTTCCATAATTAATAAAGAATGTTGCTATAATAGAGACTAGAAAACTTTATATTTTATTAATATTGCTTAACTAGAATCATTTATATTTCAAATTATGGTTGTTAGTAGAGACCTAAATTATGCTTTAAATTGTGGTTTTTAGTTTACGCTTTGAATGTTTCTATAATAAAAAGCTAAATCGTGGTTTCATATAAACTTTTTGCTTCAAATTGTGTTTTACTAGAAACATAAATGTATGCTACAAATCGTGGTTTACAAGAAACCTCAATTCATGCATTACTAGAAATGTAAATGTATGATTTAAATTGTGGTTTTCTGGAATTCTAAATGTATCTTTAAATCGTGGTTTTTTAATTTAAGCATAATCGCGAATAACATTGTAAGCACCAATAACGCCGTGTGAACAAAAATAATTTCTAATTAATTAAATACATAAAATTTATAAGAAACATTTTTTTTATAAAATAAATTTTTTAATGAAGCTACCCAGCAAAATTTCTCATTACCAAATAATCCGACGAGTAAGCAAAGTTCGATAATGGTAAGTACTTATTATTTAGCCACTTTTCTCATTATTTTAACATGGGGATGTCATTGGAGGAAAGTACTTCCCAAAAGCATACAATAAAGTAGCATAATAAGTACTTATTTGTAGCTCGATTTTATGTACTTGAATAATGCATTACCAATAAGTTATAAAACAAGTAGATATGTAGAAATGGTCATTTAAAATAATTTTTTGCATATTGTCGCGCATATTTCTCGAAACAAACAATTTCCTCATTCCAGATTCGAATTTCTGGTATTTTCATTCAAATCTGCACGTGTTGTTTGAAAACATTTTGAAATATAAATTAATCTTGTACAATAATCCACATATAGCCAAAATTGCATTATATTAAAATTTGCCAAAATGATTTTGATAACAAAAAATCACTTATTTCCGTTATTATTGGTAAGTCATTATTAATAAGCCGAAAGTAATGCAGCGAATAATGAGATGTCATTATTTGGTAATGCAAGGAATAATGACAGGTACTTACCAAGATTTTGCTGGGTATGTCTATAATGAGTGAAAAAAAGAAAATGTTGAAAGTGTCTGCGTCATTTAAAACGTCTTAAATTTTGTCGTTTACAACATTATTCGCGATTATGCTTCAATTAATACTTTAAGTTGTGGTTTTTAGTATAAACTTAAATATATGCTTCACAACAATTTTTTTAGTAGAAACCTAAATAAAGGCTTCAAATCGAGGTTTTTTACAAACCAAAATTTATTCTTCAAATAGTTGCTTTTAGTTGAAACCTAAAGAAATTCTTTAAATCAATTTTTTTTACTAGAAACCTAAATGTATGCCTTAAAGTGTGGTTTTCTAGAAATCTAAATTTATGCCTTAAATCGTGGCTTTTAGTAGAAACATAAATAAATGCTTAGGGCCTGTTTCTGTAACTTTTTTTCGTTCGTCTACTGCGAACGTTCAAAAATCACTCAGTTATTCCGAGAAATCTATAAGTCACAGAAGTTTATAATTCGTTGTGTCTGTAGAAAATCATGTAAAAAGCTTGTTCCTAAAATATTTCTAACCTGCGTTTTATAGAATTCAAGTAATAGCTGAGAGAATTTTGATCGTTCGCCGTAGACGAACGAAAATAAGTTACAGAAACAGGCCCTTAATATCGATTTTTTAATAGAAACTTAAATGTATGCTATAAATAATGGAGTTCCAGAAACCTACATTTATGCTTTAAATCGAGGCTTTTAGTAGCAACCTAAATATATGCTTTAAATCGATTTTTTTAGTAGAAACTTAAATATACGAGGGTTGCTATTTATACTCGTATTTCGGTCTGGCAATACTGGTGTTGCCAGATGAAAACAAGAACTTCCATTGGAAACTATGACATTTTTTAGCATAACTTCACTCAGACCGTTTTGTCATTTGAGCGCGAATTGTTTTGGTTACAGTGTGTTGAAAATTCACCTCCAAAACATGGTTTTTGAACACTTCAACAGCTGCTTCAGGCGTCGAAAAACATTGACCAAGCAGTTTTTGCTTGATGTGAGTGAATAAGAAGAAGTCATTGGGTGTCAAATCAGGGCTGTACGGCGGATGACCCATCATTTCGACGTTTTGGCCGGTCAAAAAGGCGCTGGTTTGAGCCGATGTGTGAGAGCTCGCATTGTCATGGTGCACAATGATTCGTCTTCTCTTGTTCGTTTTGCCAATTTCTCCGAAGACTTAAGGCAAACAAATTGTTGTGTACCACTCAGAATTGACCGTCCTACGTTGCGCAAGCGGAACAGTCACCACATGACCAGTTTTGGCGAAGAAACAGGCAACCATTTGCTTCGAAGTGCTTCTTCCACGAACAACTTGGATTTGGCTCGTCGTCGAAGATTTGGCTCGTTTCGGGCTCATACGCATATATCCAAGATTCGTCACCTGTGACTATCTTATAAACGTCTTTTAAAGCACCGCGATCGTATTTTTTTTTAAATTTCTTTGCACCAATCGACACGATCCTTTTTTTGAGCGATTGTCAAATTGTGAGGGATCCAACGAGAACAAACCTTTTTTACGGCCAGGTGTTCATGCAATATCGAATGTATGCTGGTGGATGAAATGCCCAAGGATGCCTCTATCTCACGGTATGTCACATGACGATCTTGCATTATCAGTTCACGCACGGCATCAATGTTCTCTGGCACAACGGCCGTTTTTGGACGATCTTCGTCTTTGAGCTAGCGTCGGCCACGATTGAATTCATTAAACCAGTTTTTCACAGCGCTTCATCGTCATACAAAGATTAAAGTTCGTCGATGCACTCTTGTCGTGATAATCCACGTCGAAAGAAAGAAATGATTGCACGAAAATGTTGACGAGTTAATTCCATTTTTTTGCCAAATTGATTTTTTCAAGTCACTGTAAACACAAATGATGGTCGTACGTCAAAACATTCTGAGTACGTTTATGCCAAAAAATGCCAAACTTTCCAATGGAAATGTCAGATGGCGCCAGGCAACACGCAGTGTTGCCTAGGTCAGAAATACATATAGCAACCCTCGTATTTTTAAAATTGATTTTTTTATTATAAACCTGAATGAATACTGGTTTACTAGAAACCTAAATGTAAGCTTCCTGTTTTGGTTTACTAGAAACCTTAGTTTATGATTCAAATCATAGTTTTCTATCCACAATGTTTGCTTCATTCGTGGTTTCCTAAACTATGGTAGAACCTAAATTATCTTTTAATTACAAATTTTTTTATATGTGAAAGTCCACAATATGGCTTAAATGGAAGACAAAATTTGCATTTTAATAATATTTAAATATTTTTCACGAAAACTGGTAGAAACCGAAGCAACTAGTTATGAAGAAATTTCATAAATTTGGTTCACACATTTGGTAATACAAGTTTAAATAAGCTCTCCCCGTTCGAATTTTTGGCTTCCGCTACGATTAGAGGTAAAATCGGATGGGGAATTTGTATGTCGGTGGGCATACAAAATAATTCCTTCATAAAATTTAAATTGTTGCTTATTGTTGCTATGGTCGAGTCAAATTATCATTTGTTTGAAAAATGGAATAATTCAATACCGTTTTAACAAAATATGAAAATATGAAAAAAACCGAAAACCGACACCGACACCGATTTTGCTTGGCTAATACTGATGATTGTAATATAAATCATTTTAATCCAGAATACATATAAACCCATACGTACACTTACATAAACATTTGTATACCCTCCACCATAGGATGGGGGGTATATTCATGTTGTCACTCCGTTTATAACACCTCTAAATATTGATCTGAGACCCCATAAAATATATATATTCTTTATCGTCGAAAAATTCTATGATGATTTAGCCATGTCCGTAATAATAGAGCTAGGTGGCTGAAATTTGGTGTAGATACTTCTTATAGCTGCAGGTAATTGAAAATGGGCGATATCGGTCCATATTTAGATATAGCTCCCATACATGTATAGCATCTAACTTGTTGTTCCTACTGTTCTCATCTACTATATTTTTTGAGTTTTCTGTGTTATTTTCTTTAGGTTTGAGTTATTTTGTAAGGTCACATGCTATCCATGGTGGAGGGTATATAAGATTCGGCATGGCCGAACTTAACGCTTTTATTTGTTTCTCCCTAAGGATTCTTAGGGTTAAGTGGGGTCAGGTTGAGAATGAACGCTAACCAAAATTTGTTTAGTCTCCACCCTGAGCTAGATATTTTTTTAACAAATTTTGTATAGCTGTTACCTGAAGAAGTTTATAAGCCTCTCAGTTCAAAAAGAGTTTTTTAGTAGAACCCTAAAAATATGCTTTAAACACTGTGTCGATAAGACCTTAGATTATTTATGTTTAATAATATATTTAATATCAAATTCACGGAAAATACAGAATTTATGTTAATTTTGCAATGCATGTCCTGCAACACAATTTTGTGAGTTCCTTTATCGCTTTGCCTTTTTCAATTATTTAAATTTAATTAAGTGTTTATTTTATACAACAGCTTAATTTTAAAACGTCCTGCCGGTTTTAATCGACACGCTAGCTTTTTTGTTTTGAAACGTTTTTCTGGTTTTGGACTACAAATAAAAATTTATACAAAACATTAACCGAGCGTGGCATGTAAGTTCAGGCCAACGAAAGTGAACAAAAAAGAGGCCACAAAAGGCGAGAAAATAAAATACAAAACTTAATTGTATTGTAGTGTGTTTTTTGCACTCTGCCAATTTCATGTCCTATTAAAGTTAAAATAGGAAAACGTGGTCAGCCACTGAACTTTTCGTGCTTTGAATTCGTTGTTCTTTTTGCGATACGACTATCAGCAACTGCAGTGAAATTGTGAGAGGGAGGTGATCAGTGGAATTGTAAAAGACCACGAACCACATGGCGACACAGCAATTACTACTGAAAAGTTTTCTATATGGTGCCTCAATCGCCTTACTGGTAAAGGATGGACTATGTGGTTAGAACTGTGGCTGCTAATAGAGTGAATCTTAATGCACCATTGCATTTATTGTTCTGTTGTATTTCTCTTCTTTCTTACTGACAATGTATACGAGTATAATAAGAAAAATATTTAAATTTATTTTGGAATAAACATCTATTTAGATTTAAATATCAAACTTTTGGCTGATATTTCATAGCAATTAAACTAAAAACAAATATTTATGACCCAGTCTAAACTGAAAGTGAAATATATACCAAAACGAGCACCACCAGCCATGCAAAACCGGTCAACAAAAATATAAACATTTTTTTCTCAATTAAAAATTCTAACTAAGGGCCCAAGTGGAAGAAGAAATTGTGCACTAAAAAAATCGGTAGAAAAACTTTATATTTTATGGCAATTGATAAAGTAAACAAACGCATGCAACATTCAGGTTGCAGCAGCTATTTTTATGCTGAAACGGAAAAGTTTTCTGGAAAAATATCATTTGCCAACAAATTTTCTATAATTACTTGAGATTTTGAATTTCCGCTTGTGGTTGCCAGGAAAGACCAGAGCAACAGCAGAAAGGGAATATATTTCATAGAATATTTTGTTTGTTATTTAGTTATTTCATTGAAAAAGGGACGGAAGTAATTACACGTAAACGGAAATCTAACTTCTGGAGTAAATATGGAAAAAATTGGGTTATTGTTGTAGGGGACCAACAAACTGCGTGTACGAGTATTTTTAAAAAGGAAAGTGACAGCATTTTGAAGAAACATTTAATTTAAAATTTAAAAATTTGGTAGTATAGGGTGTTTTTTTTTGGCAACTTTCTTTATGGCAACACTGTTTTAGCACCTCAGTTGTTTTCGTGTTTTCACCTTTAAACATTGTTTTGCATCTTTAAGCATTGAATTATACGAATTATACTCGTATAGACCGTTCTATCGACTTAAATAAAGATTTCACACATATCTCTAACTTTTATTTGTTTTTTTTTTAAATCAAACAAGAAAGCTCTTAAAAATGCACTCGTTATTAGATCATCAGATTATGCTTCAAATCGCGGTTTTAAGAAGACCTAAAATTATGCTTTAAATCATGGTTTAAAAACCCTAAACATATGCTTTAAATCATACCTTATCTTAAAAACCCGAAAGTTATGCTTCAAATTTTGGATTAAAAGAAAAACAAAAATCTGTGGTCACATGCAATAACAGCCTAAGTCGAAAATCATGCTTTCGAGGTAAATCACTTTTATTTTTTTTCTGTAAAGGGTATCCATACGACTTAGGCCAATAGGTTTTTATTAATATATTTAAAAAACAAGTACGAAAGTTCAGTCGGGTAAACCGTAAGTCCAAAAAAATTTGTAAATTTATTTATTTTTTTTGTTTTAATTTAATTATTATTAATTTAAACTGCATTTAATAACGATGATGCGATGACACTAAAGATATAAGCTGCTAACTATTGGTGCAAATTGGTCCATTTGTGTGGGAGGTACCAAAAGGGGCGTGCCAATAATGCCCACTTTTTACTAGACTCTAGTTATTAACAAGTAAGAAAGTTTCAGTCGGGTAAACCGACTAAGGCATACCCTCACTTTGTGAGTAATGTAATATTGAATATTACACGAATTATTCTGTCAATTTGTGTGGGAGCTACCAGAAGGGGTTTAACAAATACACCTATTTTTCGCTGAACAGTAGATACTTTAAATTCATTGCACTGCGCCGAATTATAAGCGTTTATGTGCACTGGTATGATTTGGCAATTTAGTGTGGGAGGTATAAAAAGGGGCATGGCGATAACGCCCATTTTTCACAGGACTATAGACACTATAAAAACATTACACTGTACAAAATTTCAAGTATTATTATACACTTGTAATTATGTTATAAGCTGTTAACATTTGGTGCAAAATGGTACCTTTGTGTGGGAGGTACCAAAAGGGGCGTGGCAACAACGCCCATTTTTCTCTGGACTGTTGGCATTACAAAAGTATAACACTGTGCAAAATTTCAAGTATTTTTATAGACCGTTATTAATGTTATAAGCTGTTAATTTTTGGTGCAAAACGGTGCATTTGTGTGGGAGGTACCTAAAGGGACGTGGCAACTTCTTCCATTTTTCTCGAGTTAATAGCGACTAATAAACTAATACTATGTGTGGAATTTCAGAAGATTCGAATAAGTAGTATAGTAGGTATTAAAGAATCAATATTTCACAACATTTTAACCCTTTGTGGGGGAGGTACTAGAAGGAGTGGACCAATATGGCCCATCTTCGCACTTAGCCGGAGATAGAAAAAAATATTACCACATACCAAATTTGAAGTCAATCGGTTACTCCTTTCGAGAGTTATCGTGCGCACCAGCCAGCAGACACACAGACAGACAGACAGACAGACAGACGGACAGACAGACAGACAGACAGACAGACAGACAGACAGACAGACGGACGGACATTGCTCATTCGACTTAAAATGACCCAAAACGGATTTCCTCCGAACATACTTAGGGTCTTAGATCACTCCTTCGATGTGTTACACTTTTTTCCGTAGCAAATGATATGTACCCTCGTCACACTAAAGTGAGGGTATAAAAAAGCATTACACTGCACAAAATTTCAAGTATGTATATGCACTGGAATCAATGTTATAAGCTGTTAACTTTCTGAGCGAAATTTTTGATTTGTATGGAAGGTACCAAAAGGTGTGTGGCAACTTCACCCATTTTTGTTAAGGTGATAGAGACCAAGAAACTAATAATATGTGCGGAATTGTGAAAAATTCTGATAAGTCGTATAGATATTATTAAAGAATCAATATTTCACTTGTGGTGGAGGTACTCGAATGAGTGGATGGACATTGTCCATCTTTGTTCTTAGCCAGAAATAGAATAAAATATGAACACATACCAAATTTGATTTTTTTAAATTTGACATCGATAAGAAAGATTTGAAGCTAAAACATTATTAAATTAGCTACACGGAGGAAAATTGCCATTTTTGATATGTTTGAATTGAAAGAAAATATATTTGGAACCAAAATTTTTAAATCTTTATATATAAAATCCTTTGTACGTTTGTTAGTAACGCATGATCTCCGAAACCATAAAAGCGAATGGGCTGAAAATTGAACAATATATTCAGATTGGGGTCATTTGTGTTTTAGAATTATTTTCACCGCGATAAATTGCGGAGTGGTCAAGATATTTCCAAAATTCGCATTTCCAGAGTGATTTGACTGAAATTTAAAATGTATGTGTGGTTTGTCTTGATAATAGTTTGTATGTATGATTGTAACCGGTAGATGGCGCTGTAGTGGACGTATGGTCAATATATATTTTGTTGATGATTTTTTTCCTAAAACTCGGGATGATTTTTGAATGAAATATCAATGAATAACAAAACAATACCACCCAAACTGGGCGGGCAGGACAACGTCTGCTGGGGTCAGCTAGTATTATATGTTTTTGAACAAATTCATTTTATTTGAAAATCAAGAAATTTTATTTGGAACGCATATATTAATATATTTGCGAACTGACTTTCACAAATAAAATATGTGTTTAAACACAACCAAATTAATTGCTTAAGAAGTTTTCCAAATAAATATTATTTAAAAAGATTTTTAAAACTTTGCTGTCTTTTTTTGAATTTTAGCTAAAAATTTTTCGTGTCATTTTTTAAATTAAAAATGTCATAAGCAGCATTATATTTGGCCTTGCAGCTCTTATTATACCCTCACTTTAGTGTGACGAGGGTATATATCATTTGCTACGGAAAAAAGTGTAACACATCGAAGGAGTGACCTAAGACCCCAAGTATGTTCGGCGGAAATCCGTTTTGGGCCATTTTAAGTCGAATGAGCAATGTCCGTCCGTCTGTCTGTCTGTCTGTCTGTCTGTCTGTCTGTCTGTCTGTCTGCTGGCTGGTGCGCACGATAACTCTCGAAAGGAGTAACCGATTGACTTCAAATTTCGTATGTGGTAACATTTTTTTCTATCTCCGGCTAAGTTCGAAGATGGGCCATATTGGTCCACTCCTTCTGGTACCTCCCCCACAAAGGGTTAAAATGTTGTGAAATATTGATTCTTTAATAACTGCTATTACATGTATTCGAATCTTCTCAAATTCCACACATAGTATTAGTTTGTTAGTCGCTATCAACTCGAGGAAAATGTGCGGAATTGCCACGCCCCTTTTGGTACCTCCCACACAAATGCACCATTTTGCACTAAAAGTTAAAAGCTTATAACATTAATACCAGTGTTTAGAAATACTTGAAATTTTGCACAGTGTAATGCTTTTATAGTGCCTACAGTCCAGTGAAAAATGGGCGTTATTGCCGCGCCCCTTTTGGTACCTCCCACACAAATGCACCATTTTGCACCAAAAGTTAACAGCTTATAACATTAATACCAGTGTATAAAAATACTTGAAATTTTGTACAGCGTAATGTTTTTATAGTGCCTATAGTCCATTGAAAAATGGGCGTTATTGTTACGCCCCTTTTGGTACCTCTCCCACAAAGGTACCATTTTGCACCAAAAGTTAACAGTTTATAACATTAATATCAGTGTATACAATTACTTGAAATTGTGTACAGTGTAATGCTTTTATAATGCATATAGTCCAGTGAAAAATTAGCGTTATCACCACGCCCCTTTTTGTACCTCCCACACAAAATGGCCCAATTATACCACAATTTAATATCTCAACGATAATATACCAGTCCATATAAACGGTTACAATTCTGCACAGTGCAATGTATTTAAAGTATCTACTGTTCAGCGAAATATAGGTGTATTTCTTAAACCCCTTCTGGTACCTCCCACAAAAATTGACAGAATAATTTGTGTAATATTCAATATTACATTACTCACAAAGTGAGGGTATACCTTAGTCGGTTTACCCGACTGAAACTTTCTTACTTGTTTTTAATTTATAAATATTCCAATTCATCACTTTTTGTCAATCCATCAATTCAAATTATAGTTAGTTAATCACTTTGAACTTCTAAAAAACAGAAAACTTGCCTTTAAATTAAAGCTTTGATACTTAAATACAAATTATTATTTGTTTCGAAAATATTAGTCCAAATTAGAAAAATATATGGATGAAAACATACTGGATTGTATTCTGAACATATGTATCTTTGCAGCAGAATATATTTGGGACAATATACTACAGAAGTGATTTTTTATCAGCGTGTACAACTTCTTAAATTATGCATCGATTTTCTGCGGAATGGTATCATTGAATTCATGACCGATCAGACTTTACGAGAAAATCATAAAAATATAACAATAGTGCGTTTTTATAAGTTTTTATGAGGCTTTTGTTTAAAGAATAATAAAATTTTCTTAAAAGATATGTTTTTTTTTTGCAAATGCTTTGTAAGATATCGGCGAAACCGCTGAACGGATGGAAAATGGTGAACGGTAAAAAGTTGAAGGCTACTTAATTTTGAATTCTTTAAAACTTTCCTGAACTAATTCGGATAAATGGTTTTCGAATTATAACAAAATATGTCGTAAAGTCTGATCGGCATTGAATTAAATGAGACCATTCCATTCCGAACAGTCTCATTTTCTGAAATGCGAAAATTTGCTCTAATTTCTACAAAAACAAACTTTGACAAAAAAGTATTTATACCCTACACCACACTGTGGTACAGGGTATTATGACTTTGTGCATTTGTTTGTAACACCCAAAAGGAGAAGAGATGGACCCATTGTTTATTATACCGATCGACTTGTAATCACTTTCTGAGTCGATTTAGCTATGTCCGTCTGTCTGTCCGTCTGTCTGTCTGTCTGTCTGTAGACGTATTCTTGTAATCAAAGTACAGGTCGCAATTATGGTCCGATCTCAACGAAACTTTGCACATATCTTTTTTTAGGCCCAAGGACGATCCCTATTGAATTATATATAGCTCCCATATATATGTACCTCCGATTTGGCATATATGCACTGTATAAGCAACATTTTGTAACCGATTTGTACAAAAATTGACAGAGAATAGTCTCGTGATACACTTAGATACAATACAAAATTTGGGGGAAATCGGTTCAGATTTATATATAGCCCCCATATATATGTTGCACCTGATTTGACATGTAAGCGCTGTAGAAACTGTTTTTTATATCCAATCAGTACGAAATTCGGCAGAAAGAGGTTTCTTATTACATGAAGGAATACTGCCAAATTCGGAGAAAATCGGTTCAGATTTAAATATAGCCCCCATATATATGTTACCCCCGATCTGAAATTCAGTAGCTGTAGAAACTGTATTTTATATCCGATCACAGCAAAATTCGGCAGAAAGAGGTTTCTTATTACACGAAGGAATACTGACAAATTTGGAGAAAATCGGTTCAGATTTAGATATAGCCCCCATATATATGTTAGCACCGATTCGACATTCAAGCGCTGTAGAGACTGTATTGTATATCCGATCAGTACGAAATTCGACAGAAAGAGGTTTCTATTTTACATGAATGAGTATTCAGGGAAAATCGATTCAAATTTATATATAAGCTCCATATATATGTTCCTCCTGATTTGGTTACAAAGCGCTATAGAAGTTGTACTTTACTTCCGATCATTACAAAATTCTCCAGAAAGATGTTTCTCAATTTAAGAACGAATATTGCTTAATTTATCGATTATCGGTTCAGAATTAGATATATCCGCATATATATGTTCTTACCCATTTACCAATTATTCCAAATTATTATCGCAATAACCCTTATCGCATTGTTAGGGAGGTGTAGGGTATTATATAGTCGGCCCGCCCGACTTTCTGCCTTTCCTTACTGGTTTTTTCCTTTATTAGTAACAAAAAAGAAACCAAAATTTGAAATTTAGAAGTCAGACTCAAAAAACGCGTCGCCCAGTGTTATGCTTTAAAACGTGTTTTAATAAAATAAAAAGCTTTCTTTTAATTTAAAAAATTACATGTTATTAAAGACGGATTTTAATAACGTAAAATTAAGCTTCAAATCGTGTTTTAAAAATACCTTAATCGTCGGTTAAAAAAAAATCTAACTAGCTCCAGTACTCACCAGATTTACAAACAGGACATCTTTTATTTTTCTTGGGGTGTATTTCATTTCAGTTTGTTTTCTTGATTAGGCACTAATTTCCTAAGACTCATTTTGTAAGAAAATAGGCTCCGAATTCGGGGCGCACCTTCATTTTCAATTTGGGGTGCATTTTCCAGGGGTCCCACTTCCGACCGCCTTTGCTGCTCGTAGCCAACATTGGATATTGACTTTGTCGCAACCATATAATGCTTACGGCGGAACCATATTATGGCCACGAGTTGATCATATTATAGTCATGGTGACCAGTGGTCAACTATGACCGCATCATGGTCAATATGATTAATAAACAAAAATAAATGTTTACATCAACCATGTATTTTTCTCTGAGTGTACCAAATCCAGTTTATTTTCAAATAGTCCTCTCACCCCTTTTATTGAATTTCAGAGTAATATTCATATTAAATTTCGAAACGAATTCCATTAAATCAGGTAAATAATAAGAACGAATCACGCGTGTGGAAAATATATTCTTTGAACACGTAACAATGTACAAAATGTACATAGTATTTTTCAGCTACCACAAAAAGAAAGAAGTATGATAAATGAACTTTTTCACTTTTCCTGTTAATCAGATTTCACCTAATGAAATGTAAAGAATTCCTCCAATCACAAAACATTCAGCAACAAGTACCTACCTTAACTTTTATATGATGTCACGTATCTGATATTCACATATCTACAATCTGGAATATATTAAGGCTATTGCTCCATACACGCATACACTTCATCATTGTCGCCATTGCCACTTCATTTGCTTAAATTAAGCGTTTGAAAAAAATATGGTTGATTATAATTCAAGGCAAAACACACAAACACGCCACAAACACACACGAACATTTGGATATACCAACACAAATGCAATCGGGCATAGAAATCTGTAACATCATTAACGTTATTATTATTATGTGTTTGTGTCTGTTTCGGAGTCTGATGTCGGAGTCCATGTTTGTGTGGGTTTTTCAGGAAAATACCAAAATATCTACTGTGGACAGACTTAGAAAAAACTAGACATCAATGAGATGTAGTCGGATGGATCAGACGTAGCAAAGCTCTGCTAGAAAACTATTACACATCAATGATATGTCAACCATAAATTACATTGTCCTCCCACAGCTGAATCTCCTCCCTTTGGATACAAATGTTTTGCCAGGAGAGAAATCGTACACTATGTGAATGATGGGTATTTGCGTAAAATGGAGGTTTATTAAGCTCTGGTAACTAGAAATGCTTCTTTAACACCTAAACATATGCTTCAATCGTGAATGAACAATTTCATAAAATATTTCCATAGTGGTTCTTTATACACTCCAGCATTAGTACCTAAAGTTATGCTTTAATCATGTTTCATTATATACCTTAACGTATTCAGTATCTTCAGATACCTATAATTATGGTTTTATCGTGGGCTAGCTTTAACCCCATCGGCACTACGAAATAACCCCCAACGAAATAACCCCCAAATAAGAAAAATGAAATAATTCCCAAAAAAAATTATTAAGAAAATTGGTGCTTATTTCATATTAATTTGGGCTTTTTTTCATTTCAATTTTTGGGGCTTGTTTCATTATGAAATAAATCCCAAATACAAATATGCAATAACCCCCAAATATTAATTTGGGGGTTATTTCATTTTATTTGGGGTTTATTTCATTTGCAAAAAAATCAACATTTTTGAAATAATTTGAAGCAAAAACCGCTAGAAATACCGTTGTAAGTTTTGGAAAAATATATTAGAATCATTGTAATGATTCTTGTTAAAATTATTGTTAGTTTCTATTGAGCATTTGGAAGAGCAACACCATCCTAAAAATGAATTGTGAAATAATAGCCGGAAAACGGCGGAACAGCAGATTATTGTATGTTCCAAGCGAACGCCAACTATATGCGAAAAAATCAACGTATAAAAGCAAAGTGTTTTATGAGTGCTATAATGATAAATGCAAGGCGCGAGTTTTTGTGGTGGATAATAAATGTTACAGATTTGAGGACTCTGTCAAACATGAGCACCACGACCAAGAATCATTGTGTAGTGAACTAAAAGCCCTAAACAAAATAAAAGGGAAATGTTTGGAAAACGCAAGTGCATTGGGTGAAGTCAATGCTTTAAACAGCATAAAAGAGTCATATAAGAGTGTCTGCAACAGGTAAGTAATAACATAATTTTTATTGTCATGATTTTCTGAAATATGTAATTTTATTAAAATAGCTCTCAGGAGGCAACGAAAAATATTTCGTTCCCGAAAATCCAAAGAGGATTGCAATATTTGACAGCTGGAGTTTTCATTAATTCACCAAAAACTCCAAACGATGTATTGCAGGCTTTCCGAAAGGAATCAGTCTTGCAAAATTTCGGATATTGCAGACATGAGGGTGCAGAAAAGTCCCTTTTCTTCAAAATGTGCCACGACGGAAAAGACTTTGCATACTGCGTTTTTGCTTCCGAAAAATGTGTAAAGATTATTAAGGAGAATATTCCAATAAAGACTAATAGGAGAGTCCTAATTGACGGTACTTTTGCTGTTGTTCCTATTGGGTGCTTTAAGCAGCTTCTTGTATTCAATATTGAATATATGGAGAGGGTAAGTATAACTTTATTATTTGGTTTAATACAGAAAATAGGTATATAAAGATGAGAAGAGTGCAGAAGGTGAAAAGCTTTGGAATAGAAAAAAAGGGCTCGTGAAATTGGTAGACAAAAAATTGGAGATCAAATTCGCGCGCGCGAATTTTATCTCCAATTTTTTGTCTACCAATTTCACGAGCCCTTTTTTTCTATTCCAAAGCTTTTCACCTTCTGCACTCTTCTCATCTTTATATACCTATGATCCCCACTACATTAAGTTGCAAAGTATATTTGTATGCTTATTCTCAGTGAGCGTTGTTTTTATTCAAGAAGCATTTTTATTAACCTTGATCAATTTTTTTCCTTATATAGGTTTTTCCTTTTCTATTTGTTTTGCTAAATAAAAAATCAGCGAATTGTTATTCACATTTATTCAGATTATAAATTCAGAAATCTTGAATTTGGATGGCTCAAAATTCATAACAGACTATGAAAGTGGTTTGAGAAATGCAATCCAAAGAGTGTATCCCACATCAAAATTGTATGGGTGCTGGTTTCATTTTTGCCAGGCAGTACGCCGGCATATTACAACAAAAACTAAGGGCCTAGCAGCGTTCATCAGAGAGAATAAGGAGGCATCACTCTTATATCATAAAATTCTGTCGCTTCCCTTGTTACCACCGGGTCACATATACAGTTCTTTTGAAGTAATCAAAACGGAAATAGAAAAAATTGACAATCACTTTCAGTTTGCGTCCTTTTTGGAATATTATGAAAGACAGTGGCTACAGAAGGTATTATTTGGTTTTTAAATACTTACTTTATACCACATTTTTATGAGTTTTAGATTGGCCCCGAAGGCATTTCGGTATTTGGTACAACAATTCGGACAACGTCAGCGTTGGAAGCGTATAATGGCGTTCTTGCTAGGCTTATTCCAAGACACGTAAATTTTTTTAAATTTGTTCAAGTTCTCCAAAATGAAGAGTTCTCAAAAAGTAGAGAATTCGAATTATTGGCCAATAGTGGTGGATCTCATGGAAAAGCAAAGCGAAAAAGAACATCCATAAACAAAGCCGATATCATTGAGAACGCCAGCACTGAGTTGCAGAAAGGCAAAATAACTGCGATGGCTTTTCTAAATCGCATGGTTTTCCCCAAAAATCAAACATGTACTCAAATGGAACCTGAAGAAGATCTCTTTGAAGGCATTACATACCTAGAAGAAGAGCAGCAAGATGAAGATACTCAAGTTCTAAGCCTTTCAGAAAAAACGCCGGAACCTAAACTATGTGTAGTATGTACAGTTGTGGAGCCAAACGTCCTTTTGCTGCCATGTAAACACATGAAAGTATGCAACGAATGCGTACTAAAATTACAGGCTGATGCTATTGCCAAAGATTTAGACACCTTTAAATGCCCAGTTTGCCGTCAAGCTGTTCATGACACTATTCAGGCATTTTTGTAGAAAATATACATTTATTATTATTTATTATTTAATAAAAATTTGTTTAATATTCTAAAAAATCCTTGTACATGTAAAAGGAATAATTATATGTATATGCTAAAAATAATTTGGGCGTTATTTATTTTTTTGGCTGATATTTCATTTTTTGTGCAAGGAGTTTTCCTTTTGGGGGTTATTTCGCTACGTAATAAGTCCCAAAGTTTGGGGATTGTTTCGTTTTTCTTTTTGGTGGTTATTTCACTGAAATTGGGTTTTATTTCATCTTTTTAATTTGGTTGTTATTTCATTTTTTGGAGCTTATTTTATTGGGGATTATTTCATTTTTCTTATTTGGGGGTTATTTCGTTGGGGGTTATTTCGTAGTGCCAACCCCATCATTTATTTATTTTCTTTTTAGGGTACTGTAGAATAGTTATACCTCTTTATTTTAAAGACGAATGACTATTCCATATGGGGAAAAATTATCATGTTTATGTTCCTGGCATTAAGGTACAATATTTATCCCTTTTCCCTTCTGTGCCTCTAAACGTCAAAAACTATTTTTTGGACCATATTTTACTTTTTCCCCTAGTTTATGTTCCAATAGCTACATTCACACCCTGATACAATATAAAACAATGTTTGCTCCACCGTGTCTTTAAAAGTTTTAATTAAAAAAAAAGGTAAAATTAATGCCTAGTTTAAGCTGCAAGACTTACAATTGCCATTGGGATAAATTTAATCATTTTCGCTCCATTCATTCAACCCAATGTGTCATAAATTACCATTTTTGCACCACTGTACAACATTTAATCGTTTCTGCCCCAACAGTGCAACTAAAAGTGTGCATTTTGAGAAATCATAGTTTATATTCCAAGAGCCATATTCGCAACCTTAGGCCGTATTTTACCCTTTATGTCCCCTATCTGTGACACGTTTAATTTTTTACCATGCCGTGCCTTATTTAACTTTTTTTCCACGGTTTACATAGAAGCATCGCACTCTGGATATGAATCACTGCACTACTTAACTTAATTCAATATTTTATTATTCCACTGTTCTTCTAAAATATGAAATTGTATACATACCTACCACATTTACCATTTTGCCACACTTTACCGTAGTTAAAATTTGTTTACCCCACTTTACCATATTTAACCCTTCTTGCTTCACTGCACCACTATTAACCCTTTTTGCTATACTCAACCCTATTTTACACATCTTAGACACTCTGCTCCATAATATTAAACTTTAACTAAAATCATAACATTTGAAAAAAGGCCTTATAATCTCATATTTATGTTCCAGAAGTTGCCCTCTCTCCCAATATCCACGATTTTGCCCATATTTAGCACCTTTTTGTATTACAGTACCATATTTAACCATTTTTGTCCTACTGTAGCATTTTTAACCATTTTTTCCCCACTGTACCATAATTAACCCTTTTTAACCCACTGTAAAATAGTCAACCATTTTTGTCACATTTTACATTATTTAATCATTTTTGTCCCTCTGTACCATAGTTTACACATTTTTGCTTCACTATTTCTGAGTTAACGCTTTTTGGCCCATTGTATCATTTTAACCCATTTTTCTCACTTTACCATTTTTAACTATATTTTCCCCGCTGTACTATGGTTAACCCTTTTTTGTCCCATTGTGAATGTTAAACCCTTTGTATTCCTGTAATATATTTAACACTTTTTGCCCCACTGTACCATATTAAATCCCATTTGCTCCACTGTATCATATTTAACACCTTTATGCCCCTTTGTGACCCACTGTACTATATTTAACCATTTTTGTCACACTGTACCATATTTAATCCTTTTTGCCCCATTGTATCATATTTAATATTTTTGCCCCACTGTATCATAGTTAATAAATTTTTGCCCCACTGTACCATATTTAATCCATTTTGTCCTACTTTGCCACATTTAACTATTTTTGCCCCACTGTACTATACATAACCCTTTTTGCCCCACTCTACCGTATCTAATCCTTTTTGTTCCACTATACCATATTTAAAATTTGTCCCACTCTACCATACATACTTAACCCTTAACCTTTAACTGTACTATATTTAATCACATTTGATCCAAGTGAAAGTTCCAATTTTGCCAGATTGATTCGTTTTTGCCCCAATGCACCATAATTAACACGTTTTGCCGCACTGTGCTTCTTAAATTTAGAATTTCCAAAAAATCACTTCCGATCTCTAGTATACGAGGGCGGTTCGGAAACTTCTTAGCCTATCAATGAAAGAGAATAGTAAGTTTTTCAGAAATATTTTTATTTTCAATATAATCTCCTGAAACTTCAATACACTTAGTCCAACGCTTATGTAGCAATTCTATCCCTTGATTAAAATAGTTTTGCTCAAGGTCTTATAGTGGTTTACAACTGTAATTGCATCTTCATTTGAGGTAAAACGCTTGCCAGCAAGGAATTTTTTTAGATTTGGGAACAGGTAAAAGCCACTGGGAGCTAAATCAGGAGAATAAGGTGGGTGGTCAAGCAACTCGTA
Organism: Eudasyphora cyanicolor; assembly: GCA_963930755.1. NCBI lineage: Eukaryota > Metazoa > Arthropoda > Insecta > Diptera > Muscidae > Eudasyphora > Eudasyphora cyanicolor. The sequence goes on along the minus strand of OZ005735.1, from coordinate 7,459,224 downwards.
CTTTAATTCGTTGATTTTAGCCATTGTTAAAACACTCTTGTGCGCTGGTGCGTTGTCTTGATGAAAAATTATTTTTTTGTGTTGTAAGCCAGGACGTTTTTCTCGAATTTGTACATTTAATCGATCCAAAAGTAAAACAATTTATTGTTTTACCCTTTTGCAGATAGTCAATCAATAAAATACCTTTGAAGTCCCAAAAAACCGTTGCCATAACCTTACCAGCCGATTGAATTGTTTTTGCCTTCTTTGGGGCACTTCCTCCAGCTTCAGTCCATTGTTTGGATTGTTCTTTTGTCTCTGGAGTATAGTGGTGGATCCATGTCTCATCAACAGTTATGAAACGACGCTTAGAATTCATTTTATTTCGCTTAAAACGATCCAAACAAGCTTGAGAAATGTTCATTCTTATGCGTTTTTGGTCGACTGTTAACAAGTGCGGCACCCATCTTGCAGAAAGCTTTTTCATCTATAGTTCTTCATGCAAAATTAAATGGACTCGATCATTTGAGATGCCCATGATATTAGCTATTTCACGCACTTTTATTCGTCGATCATTTAATACCATATCATGCACTTTGGCTACAATTTCTGTTTTTATTGCTGTTTTTGGACGTACACTACGTGGTTCATCTTCAATGCTTGTACGACCACGTTTAAATTCAGCAACCCAATTTTTTACTGTTGCATATGAAGGAGCATTTTCACCTAACACATTCACCACATCATTATGAATTTCTTGTCCCGATAATCCTTTTTTATGTAAATATTTAATGACACCACGCATTTCTAATTTTTCCATTGTAAAAAAATCGAAGGAGTTGCCAGATCGAAACAAAATTTAACATGTGTTCATAGCAGAGATGGAAGTTTCCAAAACACTTAACTTTTTTCTGTTTATACCGCGCTTTTTGTGCTAGGCTAAGAAGTTTCCGAACCGCCCTCGTAATAAAGGGTTATCCAACAAGAGGTGTTATTTTGGTATTCAAGGTGTCATTTTGGTATTCTTTGGGAAAATGATCGGATGTTTATTTCATAATAAAGAGGAAGGTATGTCGTTAATAATGAAAAACAACATCAGCCAAATGGCCACCCCGACCACGCTTGCAGGACCATATCCTTTTCATGAAATTTTCCATAACCAAATCGCAAAGTGGCTGCCCTATGTCCTCGATAGCCCCACGAATTCTATCTTTGAGGTCTTGAATCGACGTTGGGCTGTTGGCGTAGACCTTACTGTAACTGTTGATCCAACCTCATTTTCGAAAATGTAAGGTCCAATGACCCCGCCGGACCATAAACCGCACCAAACAGTCACACGTTGAGGATGGAGAGGCTTCTCAACAATAACTCTTGGGTTTTCCGAGCCCCAGTTGCGACAATTTTGCTTGTTGACGTAGCCACAGAGTTGGAAATGGGCCTCATCAGTCAAGATGATTTTGTATCGTTCGTATTGTTGTTGTTTGATCGTTTTGTATCGCTCGATGATCGTGTATCGTTCCATTTTTGGTAATGGCGTAGTTTCTTTGTCAAATGTCAAAGAATAAAAGCTTCAAAAGTGACAGCTACCGAAATACCGGGTGATTCAAAATAACACCTCTTGTTGGAAAACCCTGTAAAACTACTCGTGACCGAAAAGTTTGCTTCAATCATGGCTTACTAGAACTCTGCCTAACTGAATAGTTTAATCTTGGTTTATTAGATCTCTAACATTAGAATTTACTTGTGTTTTATTAAAACCCTAAAATTTTAATTCAATCGTGCCTTAGTTAGAGTCCTTTAAAAAGTCTATAGTAAAGGGTGGTTAAATTTTAAGGGCCGATGTTGATTTTGAATAAAACAAATTATTTAGGAAATTATTGTTATTTCTTTTTATTATGATAATATTGGTATGGTTCAATTATTTATGGAACAAAATATCGGTCAAATGGCCGCCGCGACATGTGGTTCACATTCAACATCGGCCCTTACAATTTAACCACCCTTTATTATTATATTCCATTAGGTTTCAACTGCAATACTGTTCCTGATTTCCTCCCTCGTTCATAGATTACTGAACTGTACAATATAAGCATCTCCAGCAGTTGTTGTGCGTATAGTTTACACATTTATCTGATGATGTGGCCATATCTCTTAGAGAACTACTCGTGTTCGTACAGATATCCTCTGAATGTATGTAGGTAGGAGCAGCCACTATGGCCACAGAAGCTGTACTTTATCAGCAACATAGCACACACACCGACATACACAGATATATTCCAGTCAAAAGTGGACAAAATTACAAATTGCAGCAATTTGAGAAACGTATGGATATTTATTTGTATCCTTGTTTCTTTGCTCGCATTACGAATGGCAATGTGTTAAACTCGAACATATAAATCTGCAGAAAGGACATCCGGTGTGTGTGTGTAACGCCATGTTTTTTTTTGTGGACACAAAAGTGGACACGACAAGTGTGAGTGAGTATGTGACTGAAAAGATAGCTTTGTTGTGTGAATGTGAAAAGAATCTTTTCATCGGTTGACCATAAAAACCATCACTACGAGTACCACCACATCCAGTGTTGAGGGTATACCATACGGGAATGTTGTGGATACAACATTCATCTTCTCGTAATTACACAAGTTTAATGATTTTTTATTTCATTTCTCCGTAAGCGTTTTTGTACATATGTAAGTACATCTCTGTATCCATCCATCGCTTCCCCTCCTCAACTTGGCTGCCAGATAAATTGCATATGTCCAGAGTTCAAAGAATTTCCTGAGTTGCTATGGCATTTTGCAAGGTAACTGATGCATTGCGGGAAAATTGTTCAAACACATTTGAATAGTTTTGTTTCATTTGCTTTTCGTTGGTTTCTGTTTTTTGGAATTTGAGGAATTTTCCAAATTAAACATAATGAGTTTAAAGTGCTGAAAGTTTTCAACTATTTGCTGCTGCTTCTTCATACCCAGAAATTCCAATCTCTGTCTGGGACTTAATCATACGCAATTATTCATTACGAACTCCTATGTGTCACGTGGTTTGTGAACTGATGCAACTTATCTCTGTTAATATTTTTTTGTAATTTGTAACACATGAACGTGTGGGTTATTTACCGCAACTAGTTAAAGGAATAACGATCCATTTGCCATAAATGGCCAAGAGGAATATGAAAATTAATGAGTCATTATGTGGGTGGATGCGTTGATTTGCGTGTGTTTGCATTTGCGGGAACGCCTTTTAAGCGAAGGATACTATGTCTGCAAGCTTTCATACTTAAGTGGCTTTTATGTCCTTCACACATACTCATGCGCTCAAGAATTATCAGACATATTAGGTTGCACAGAAGAAGAATGGGACAAAACGAGGGACTGTTTCCCTAAATACATATACATATAGCGTATACTCAGTGGACCTTCTTGATATTGGATGCTATCTTTTTGGGAAAGATGGATCAATCTTAGAAAGTTTTACAAGTGTGAGGACAGCTTTTGCGCTCCCCCATCGTATGTCTCAATCGTTGATCTGAAATTACCCTTCAATAATAGTATCCACAGCTTCTGCAGAAGTCATTGGACTCAATTCCCAACCTCCTGACGTGTTCGCTGATCAAGCAGTGTCCCAACAGATTTGGCAGTAAGGTATACAGTATTTTCCACTCCAGTGCAAGGAGATATTTTAACCTTCTCAGGTCATATCTTAACCAGATTTATGTAGCTACCCTACAGGTGCCGATTTCATCCTATCTTTCATTAGACTGCCTGATTGTCTCTTGTCTAATCCAATGCTTGCATGTAAAACAAGCAAATTCTTGGAGAATTTGCAATGTCGTTCGGTTGCAGTTCCCCGGTATATCTATATTTACATATTCCCTGGTGCCCATATGAGGTATATGTTAATCTGCTCAGCCATCTCGTTAAGAGATCTGAGGCAGTCGAGGGCTGTTTGTGAATTTAGGGATGTAGCCCCAGAGATTTAATGACAGCCTAACTGTCCGAGTAAATGACGATGTCAGTGTTGTTCACTGTGTTGCGACTCAGCCGAAAACTCTGCAAGTATCTGGTAGTTGGTGGGATATAGCAAGACTAAGTTGTTTACATTGTAATCCGAAGGCAACTTTCTCATCAAGCTTCGAACCATAGAAGTGGAAATAGTTTATATTTCCTGGTATTCTACTAACCCATGACTCTCTGGCAGGTGCCTGCGGTAACGTCGTTGGTATATATAAGTAGCTCCACATTTATAGACAGTTTTGTGGTAATGCCGCTCTGACAGTATTAAACTTTATTATATGGCCTTTAGGGTTTATGTTAGGTTTAGGTTAGTATGACAGCTTTTTTTTACCAGCTTAACCACCAATTTAATTCTCTCGTATTACCACGGACTCAAATGTGCCTCATCGAAACTAACCTGTATGATATACAAAGTTATCAATAGTACGAATATTGGTAACGAAAAGATTCATTAAACTTCCTAGAAAAGCTGCCCGCAGTATCTTCAGATTCTGATTTTCTCAGTTCGTATCTTGGTCAGATATACCTACCTATCCTACATACATATGCCGATTTCTGCCCATCTTTCATTGCCCATTGCATCTTGCCCAAGCCAAAGCTGGCATGTGGACGATGACGCACCAATGGAAATGGTTTATGTTTCCTGGAATTCTGGAACCTGGAACCCTCATTAATTGACTGGTGATGGATCGCTTACCAATTGACGTCCACCACACCACAATACCGTACAGTAATTTTATGGCGATATCTCCGCACTGTTTAACCTCAACGTTTCTGTAATTAAACCACCACATAACGGCGTTGATATCGCATCATTGATCGATGACATATGTGGTAGCTTGAATCTCTACCTGTCTGAGATTGCCAATTACTAAGTTGCGAGGAACCTGAAGATATCCGCCCCTAAATCATCTGCCACACTGTTTACTGCATGGATAGCGTTAGTGAAGTAGTAACTCAATGTGATAGTCGATGGCACAAGTATTCCCACCACCAATTACCCTAAGGCAGAACCGGTGTGGTCACCGAATGTGAGCAAAACGCAGCGAAAGAACTTGGAATTAACTGCGATTGGGTACCTCCTCATGCCTTCTGTGGACAACCGACATGAGGAAACAAAGGTCATACCCGTGTGACGACACAATTGTTTGCTGTTGAAGCAGTATCTGCTTGGCTGCACTCACCCCAGCCATCCTAACCACCAACTTGTGGATAGGCTTCCACCTCGCAGGTATATCAGGAAAGACCTTCATGATCTAGATAAAAGAGCTTACTAGGCAGGTCGTACTGAATCTGAAGCAGTCGTTGAAGCTGTGAATAATTACAGAGTGAATGTCGTTCTAGGAGATCACCCTTCATCAGTGGCTTCGGAGGAAGTGGAATTACCACGACCGACAAGGGTAGTTTTGGCCCAACTGAGATCTGGCTAGTGTAGACGCCTTAATTCGTATTGGGCAAGGATTGATGGCAACACCTGGACGATTATAGGAGAGATCCCCAACAGCTTTCCTATAGGAATATAAAGCGATATTGGTCTTCCTTACACGTCCATTAAGTCTGATGGACAATTTCCAGTCTTGGATTGTACCTAGAAATTTTGCACTTTCAGAAAAGACTAGCTCAGTTCCATTTAGCCGATGAGGGTTCACATGTTGAACCTTATTCTCCCTAGTAAAGAACAGAATTCTGTCCTGCTAAACCAACTTCTTCTGGCCCATCTGAAGGAGGATAGGCTATTTGGCCTAGTGCCTTTCCCGCTTTGGGTATGAATACCACTTTGGTGTCCATCTATCGATTGGGAATATATATGAGCCTGATACAGCCTTCATAAATTTTCTCGCGCCAGGGGATAATGTACTTCGACATTTTCTGCATTTCAGAACCGTCTGATTCAGGTGACTTAAAGGGCTCAAAGTTGTTAATCGTCCAGCTGATTCTGGATTTTCCTGTCAACAACCTAGCGACGCTTGCAGTCGCTCTCTTCTTGGCCCTGTTGTTCCTCGAGTTCTGTCGGTTAGTTCTCCGGGAAATGTGTGTCGAGCAGTAGTTTCAGAGACTGGTCACTGTTCAGTTGTCCAGTTTTTGGCGTCATCCCATAGGTAACCTGACTAGTATAAAAAAACAAGTAAATTTTCATTACTGTAATGAAAATTGGGAATGAATTGTTCCAAGGTCGCATACTTAATTTAAGAATGAGTCGTCATTAATTTAAACAGTATTTTTTTCAGTGTAGCCGTGGCTTATACTCATTTGACTTATACTGCTTTCCATTATTATTGACATATCCTCCTCTTTACATCGAAATAAACCTTCGAAGATTTCCCTGAAAAATACTCCTGTTTTTATATAAATATGAAACCTCTGTTTGGATAACCCGCTAATGTACATGTCGCAAGCTCATATTAAATCTAACTTTCATGATTTAAAAAACGACGTCGGCGTATGACGTCTGTGAAAGTGTTAAAGAACAAGAAGCTGAAATATGTGTTTGACACAAACGTTGCACTATTTAACCCGCATTTAAATCAAAACCAGTAAGGAAAGGCTAAAGTCGGGCGGGGCCGACTATATAATACCCTACACCACTCTCGTAATATTGAATAACTCTGAAATATAAATTTTGTAGTTCATGTATAAATTGTTTATTCTAAATTTCAAAACGATTGGATGTAAAATACAGCTTCTATAGAACTAAAGGGCCAAATCGGACGAAACATATATATGGGAGCTATAGCTAAATCTTAACCGATTTTCTTCAAATTCGGCAATATTGGTTCATGGATCAAGAAACTCTACCATTCTAAATTTAAAAACGATTGGATGTAAAATACAGCTTCTATAGGACTAAAGGGCCAAATCGGACGAAACATATATATGGGAGCTATATCTAAATCTGAACCGATTTCAACCAAATTCAATAGCGATCTTAACAGCTGCGAAATACTCTAAACTGCAAAATTTCAGAACGATCGAACAACTTTACATGGACAGACGGACGGACATGCTTAAATCGACTCAGCTAGTGATTCTGAGTCGATCGGTATACTTTAAGGTGGGTCTAGCTGTGTTATTTTCAGGTGTTACAAACATCTGCCGAAACAAACTTATAATACCCTGTACCACAATGTGGTGTAGGGTATAAATAGGCTGCTACTTAAATAGCCGACCGGCTTAAAATGTTTTTCAAAGAGTGGTTGTGTTGCAGAGACCTTTTCCCCTACTCCACAGCAGGCGTAACAAGAACGTATTTGCATTTTTCTTAGCACTTTCTTGTAGATTTTGAGTTGCTCAGTCATTAGTGACCCTAGTAGGTTTGGCCTTATTGAATAGCTTCTTGCGGATCTTTTATCTAGCATTTAACTCAAAAGTCCACCATTGTGGTTTAGTTTTTCCCTTGTACCTTGTACCTTGTACCTTGTTTAATGATGTACTGATGTGCTCGACCAGATTCTCCAGACCGACTTTGTCATTCGGTGCGTTCAGAAGTATAGTGCCACATCTTCATAAGGCAAGTAAATGGAGACCACCCAGTATAAACGATTACCTATCTCAAGACTGGTAGCACCTTCGCAGCAATAGAGCCACTGAGGCTGTTTTAGCCATTGAGCCAGAGTTATATCGAACTCCACGTCCGTATCATCGAGAATCATTTGCCGTCAAATCATGTTATGAGTTAATGTTCTGATATCGCTCCCCGGACATTTCGCCACTCCAGGTGTTAGCCGGTCTACCTTTTCTTCTGCAGCTCTAGGAATTCTACGTTATTGCCATTTTCGCTATATCATTATGCGATCTATTTAGGGTATTACTGATCCAATTCCATTTCATTTTTGTTTTTTGACATGGTGAAATATTTCCCTGTTCTTTCCCATAATTCCCTGTTAGAGATGACGTTCAGCCAAAAGATTATCAGTATCTTTTGCAGAGACCGTTCTAAGAACACAGCGATTCAGAGCCGAAAAGTAGTATGGATCACACGTGGAGATTTGGAGATTTCCACACCTTTTACGAGGGCGGTTCGAAAAAAGTTAATGTTTTGGAAACTTCCATCTCTGCTATGAACACATGTTAAATTTTGTTTCGATCTGGCAACTCCTTCATATAGAAACAGGTGTTCACAAAAAACGCATCCGCGATTTTTTTACAATGGAAAAATTAGAAATGCGTGGTGTCATTAAATATTTACATAAAAAAGGTTTATCGGGACAAGAAATTCATAATGATATGGTGAATGTGTAGGTGAAAGTGCTCCTTCATATGCAACAGTAAAAAATTGGGTTGCTGAATTTAAACGTGGTCGTACAAGCATTGAAGATGAACCACGTAGTGTACGTCCAAAAACAGCAATAAAAACAGAAATTGTAGCCAAAGTGCATGATATGGTATTAAATGATCGACGAATAAAAGTGCGTGAAATAGCTAATATCATGGGCATCTCAAATGATCGAGTCCTTTAATTTTGCATGAAGAACTACAGATGAAAAAGCTTTCTGCAAGATGCGTGCCGCACTTGTTAACAGTCGACCAAAAACGCATAAGAATGAACATTTCTCAAGCTTGTTTGGATCGTTTTAAGCGAAATAAAATGGATTTTAAGCGTCGTTTCATAACTGCTGATGAGACATGGATCCACCACTATACTCCAGAGACAAAAGAACAATCCAAACAATGGACTGAAGCTGGAGGAAGTGCCCCAAAGAAGGAAAAAACAATTCAATCGGCTGGTAAGGTTATGGCAACGGGTTTTTGGGACTTCAAAGGTATTTTATTGATTGACTATCTGCAAAAGGGTAAAACTATAAATTCAGAGTACTATTGCAACCTTTTGGATCAATTAAATGTACAAATTCGAAAAAAACGTCCTGGCTTACAACACAAAAAAATAATTTTTCATCAAGACAACGCACCAGCGCACAAGAGTGTTTTAACAATGGCTAAAATCAACGAATTAAAGTACGAGTTGCTTGACCACCCACCTTATTCTCCTGATTTAGCTCCCGGTGATTTTTACCTGTTCCTTTAAATTCATTATTATCTCCTCCAAGAGTACTCCAAGAATATAATTCTACCTAACAACCTAATATACATACGGGTACATATGTATGTATGTATATCTATACTCACTTATGGATGTATATGCAAGTGACTAAATTGGTAATCTTTCTTCGTTGTTGTTAATTATGATTATGAGTGCAGACATCATTAGGGGATTTGTTGTGTGGCAATTATTGTTAGCCAAAATTAGCTAAACACTTGTCTAGCGGCAATTGGCCTTTTGTGGGTTTATCCTCAAAGACATTTTAATTAGACAAATTAGTCGATCCCATTGGAATGCTAACATGCTAAGACGTTAAGAGGAATTTCTTAGAAATTTGTCAACGAATGTTGCATTGTCACACTGAACGCAACAAGGATTCAATGTTCTTTTGTTGGTAGGGCTTTGGTGGTTGGTCAAAAGCACTTTAAAGAAAATGAAAGCTGTTGGGATCAAAAATAGAGAACAATTTCTAATATTTTCTATTTACAGGTTGTATGATTTCTGTTTAATGTGTTATCCACGAAATGGGGATTTTTGTTAGAACTCAACATTTCCCATTAAAATCCATTATAATTAAATTTCTGGAGTTTCAAAATATTTTGTATCCTATATTCCAAAAAAATCGGCAGGTGAAAAGTCAACAAATTGACTTGGATCACGTATTTTCCTGACAATTAAGCCATTCATAATTTTTTGATGCAATTCTCGTCATGTCGTGTCATGTCTGGATGGCGGTGCGTGACGGTTGTCAGTGGATGTGACCCAAGGGCAATGGCGACGTTCTACCTGTGGTTGAGGCTGTGTCAATGAGCGGCTGTCAGTTGTCGTTGTATGATTGTATGAGACAAACGTGCCAATAATGTTTTGTGTATCCATACATACTTATATAAATACATGTGTATGTATTTATGTGTATATGAGTACTTGTATGCATGAATGAACACACCAATAATATTTTTGAGATAACGCAGATGGGAAACGGAATGGCAATTTCCCATACAGTCTAAGAGGGGGCCGAAGTTTATGATAATTGTATAACTATAAGTTAATATGTAAGTTTGGTGACAGATTCACTAAAATTAAACATTTTTTGCATAGAAAACGGTTTATCCCAATTATTTTATGTTGTCAATATTTCCGTAACATCCTAAGGTGTAAACTTCTGTATAAAATATGAGATTATTTTGCGAAAATTGTGTGCGCATATTTTTTGTAGTACGGTTGTAATGAAAACGTGACAAACGTGTTTTGTTCAATGCGTGAATGGAATTTTTGAAAAAAAAATTTAAATTTGGCTTCAAACGATTTCTGTTTGAATGAAAAATAACTTGAACTTTTATTTGGAAAATTTTTTTTTTTTTGGAAATTTATTATTGTTTTAATTTTGCTTTAAAATGTACGACTTAAGTATTGTTTCTTGTAAAATTTCCAAAAATTGCAGATTTATCCCGCTTTATTAATATGATGCGTATACGTAATAATAATTGAATGGTATAACAATTAATAATACTAATACGTCAAAATCTACATTTGCATACGATTTCTAAAAAAAGTGGGCGGACCAAATGTTTAAAATTCAAACATCTCAGATAGTGTTAATCGTAGAACAACAAAATTTAGAACATACGTTAGTGGAGTTATTATCTAAAATTTCAAACATAATGAGCGGGATCGGTTTAGTGGGCGTGGCAAAAGTTGGCGTAGCATTAGTTAAATGTGCTATCTCAGAAACTATTGACCGTGGGAGAACGAAATTTTCGATTGTGAGTTACTGGAGTCAATACTAATATTTTCAGTAAAAGTGGGCGGAAAAGAATAAGTGGGCGGAATACAATATGTGGGCATGGCATTAAATAACATTCGAATATCTCAGAATGTTTTGATCGTAGAAGAACGAAATTTGGAACACACTTTAGTTCTAAAACTAAAGTGTGTTTTAGTTCTCTAAAACTTCAACAAAAATTTACACTATCAGAGTAGTGGGTGTGGCAAAAGTAGGCGTAGCGTTAGTTAAAGATGTTTTAACTCTGAAATTGTTGACGGCAGAAGAGCGGAATTAAGATTGTAAGTTAGTGGAGTCAATATTTGTAATTTCATTAAAAGTTGAGTTATTATCTAAAACGTTAACAAAAAATGGGCGGGATTGTATTAGTGGGTGTGGCAAATGAAGGCGTAGCATTAGTTAAACATTTAATATATCATACACTATTGACCGTAGAACAACGAAATTGGGATCGTAAGTTATTAGAGTCAATATTAGTAATTTCACCAAAAGTGGGCGGAATAAGTGCGAGTGGAAATATTTAATCTATTTATATACAAATGGAAAAATGTCTCTTTGAAACAATCCAACCGATGTGCCCCAAATAGATTTCATTAGAATGCCGCCCTTAAGACTCTACTATTAAACTATTGCACCAATCGTCGTGAAATTTGGTACAGATGTATTTGACAGCACTTTGTGAGAGCCCACAGTAAATTGGCGATATCAAAAAAATGGGCCCACATGACTCACTTGAAAACAAAATATCTGATGAAAATAAATTGGAAATATCTGCAGCAACTGTCTGACAATTTTGTACGGTTGTATTACATAGCACAGAGCAGATACGTGAACTTATATACAGACTCTTCCGACCTCAACAAACATGTGGGCTTAGGTGGTTTTTTCTAAGGTATTTGTCAGGCAGAAATCTTAGCTATTAGAGAGGCAGCAGAATGCCTGGAAACTAATGTTCTAAAGCCGGTATCAATATTTTCTATGATAGTCAGGCTGGTAAAAAGTTCCTGAGAATTATATTACTGAATACAAAAACTGTTCTCGACTATCGCAGATCTATTAACGAGAAGACTGAACAGTTTAATATTCAGCATATTTTAGTTTAGGGACATAACAGGGAACTGCAATACAGATGAAACTGCAAGACTAGCAACTAAATTACACGCACCAGGAGACTGGAATACGGGCATGTCTATAGCGACCTGCAATCTTTTCTAGAGAGATAGTGCCCTTACGGCAACAAATTACAGGTGGTCACTTGTCAGTAACTGCATACATTCCAGGCTGATGTGGCCCCACAGGTGGTCACCTGTCAGTAACTGCATACATTCCAGGCTGATGTGAAATCCACTAACTATTGAGCTTTCTTCGTGAATGATTAGGAATAACTTATGTATTTCCGAACGTATCTTTGGTAGCGCAATGAACTTTGTAGTCTAACTATGCCTGTCATACAGGCTGCCACTCTTTAACTAAACCAAAACCTAGTGTGTCGAATATTACTAATTCCAAAATCGTATATTTCCCTCAAACTCCGTAATAGATTTAGAAACCAATTACAGCCACAACGTCTTTCTTGAACACTCCAAATGTAGTGAAATACATCTTCATTTCGCTCCACTTCATCTATTCTTTCTTTTCTGCAGAATCATTCATTTCTTCCTTGGTTTTTGTGGCTGTTTGCCAAAATTCCCATAAAAAAAGTACCGGTCATAGCAGAACTCATTTCACCATCTGTCACCGAATGACAGTTTCATTTAAGAAAAGGGTTAATAAACTTTTTGTTAGTAAGTTTATGAGCACAAAAAAACTGAAGCAGCAGAACGCAATTCCCTCCCAGTGTTGATTGTTTTTTTTTTCTGTTGCAATAAAAGACTCGCCTGACTAATTGCATTTTATTATTGCGAGGGTATTTTGTAGTTTTTTTTGTGTGCACACTAAGCACTGTTTAATGTGCCAAAAAATAATGAGCAAAATTTGTACGTATCTTTTGGGTTGTTCACTTGTTGTCGTTATTTGGATCCTTTGGCTTCTTCCTTTGCACTCGAATGGTTTCGGGAGATTGAGCCAAATTGCTAGAGAACACGAATCGAAGGAAGTATCAGAAGAAGCAGGGTCGGATCCTGCCTTAGAGCCAGCAACAGTTTGCCACCATTGTCATCAGCAGCAAACACCATCATCATCATCGTCGTTGTCTTCATCATCGTAATCAAACTCTTTGTCATGTTTATTCTTATAAGCGCCATCATTATGGTTGAAGTTAAAGGAGTATGGGAGAAGAATATGCTTTCGTAATTTAAGTTTAAGTGTTTTTATTTCGTATGACTTTATACCCCTTGATTCCTCCCTCTTAGAAACATAACAATGTTTATAATAGTCCTAATGATGGCGTTCTTAGTTTTGTTGGCGTATAAGTATTTATGCAGAGAACAGTACAATGATGATGTCGACGATGATGGTGATGCTGGTAGCGAGTGCATCCTGTGTTTTTTCTGTTGCCAAAAACCACATTAATGTGGTCTTACCAAAATTCCCATAACTTCAGTTAGTATAGGGATGTCGATTCTTCTCTTAGTAGTGAAACAGAAAATGGACAGGGCGGCAACATACTGGGGTGAAAGTGCTAGAGATTGATGAAAGTAGAGAAAAATTCTAGCTACGTTTTCCAAAGATACCTGCATTTTTGATCAAAAAAAGGTTAACCCTCACCAAAGAAAAAAATAAGACTGTACAGCATTTTTCAGCTCATCGATTTGGGACTCAATTCTGAGAATTGGACGTGAAAGTGCGAGGGTTGTTATATATATTTCTGGCCTAGGCAACCCTAAGTGTTGCCTGGCGCCATCTGACATTTCCATTGGAAAGTTTGGCAATTTTTTAGCATAAACGTACTCAGAACGTTTTGACCATCATTTGTATTGTTTACAGTGACTTGAAAAAATCAATTTGGCAAAAAAATGGAATTAACTCGTTGACATTTTCGTGCGATAATTTTTCACAACTTTCGACGAGGATTATCACGACAAGAGTGCAACGATGAAATTAAATCTTTGTGTGGCGATGAACCACCATCCTATATATGTGAAAAACTGGTTTAATGAATTCAATCGTGGCCGACGCTCGCTCAAAGATGAAGGTCGTCCAAAAAAGGCCGTTGTGCCAGATAACATTGATGCCGTGCGTGAACTGATAATGCAAGATTGTCATGTGACATACCGTGAGATAGAGGCATCCTTGGGTGTTTCTTCCACCAGAATACATTCGATATTGCATGAACACCTGGCCGTAAAAAAGGTTTGTACTCGTTGGATCCCGCACAATTTGACAATCGCTCAAAAAAGGGCCCGTGTCGATTGGTGCAAAGAAATTTTGAAAAAATACGATCGCGGTGCTTCAAAAGACGTTTATAAGATCGTTACAGGTGACGAATCTTGGATCTATGCGTATGAGCCCGAAACAAAACAGCAATCGACCGTGTGGGTCTTCGAAGACGAGCCAAATCCAACGAAAGTTGTTCGTGGAAGAAACACTTCGAAGCAAATGTTCGCCTGTTTCTTCGGCAAAACTGGGCATGTGGCGACTGTTCCGCTAAATTCTGAGTGGTACACCACAATTTGTTTGCCAGAAGTCTTCGGAGAAATTCGAAAAACGAACAAGAGAAGACGAATCATTGTGCACCATGACAATGCGAGCTCTCACACATCGACTTATACCAGAGCCCTTTTTGACCGGCTAAAACGTCGAAATGATGGGTCATCCGCCGTACAGCCCTGATTTGACACCCAACGACTTCTTCTTATTCACTTACATCAAGAAATAACTGCTTGGTCAACGTTTTTCGATGCCTGGAGCAGCTGTTGAAGCGTTCAAAAACCATGTTTTGGAGGTGAATTTTCAACACACTGTAACCAAAACAATTGGCGCTCAAATGATAAAACGGTCTGAGTGAAGTTATGCTAAACCAGTAAGGAAAGGCTAAAGTCGGGCGGGGCCTACTATATAATACCCTACACCACTCTCGTAATATTGAATAACTCTGAAATATAAATTTTGTAGTTCATGTTTAAATTGTTTATTCTAAATTTCAAAACGATTGGATGTAAAATACAGCTTTTATAGGACTAAAGGGCCAAATCGGACGAAAGATATATATGGGAGCTATATCTAAATCTGAACCGATTTCAACCAAATTCAATAATCTTAACAGCTGCGAAATAGTCTAAACTGCAAAATTTCAGAACGATCGGAGTGAAATTGCGACCTGTAGTCGACGAACAACTTTACATGGACAGACGGACGGACGGACGGACATGCTTAAATCGACTCAGCTAGTGATTCTGAGTCGATCGGTATACTTTAAGGTGGGTCTAGCTGTGTTATTTTCAGGTGTTACAAACATCTTCCGTGAAACAAACTTATAATACCCTGTACCACAGTGTGGTGTAGGGTATAAAAATGTCATACTTTCTAATGGAAGTTCCAGTTTTCAACTGGCAACACCAGTATTGCCAGGACTGAAATATAAATAGCAACCCTCGTAGCCCCAAAAATAAGAACTTCTGCATCATTCCTTTAGTCAAGATGGCTCAACTAATAATTTAATGGCCATACGATTTTGTACTCTCCATAAGAGCGCCGGCTCTTGATAAAGCTCGGTTGCGGCTATAATCGGCGGCTCGGTGCTATGACCCTCACTTTGTGAGTAATGTAATATGGAAGATATTACATTACTCACAAAGTATGGTATCCGCAGAAGTAGACGCATTTTGTTCAGTCTCTAGCCATAGCTAAAGATGTCAAAACAAGTAAGAAAAATCAGTCGAGTAAACCCACTTATGAATCTCCTCACCTTGAGTCCCAAAAAATATTAGTAAATTTATTTATTTTTTTATTTTAATTAAATTTATATCAATTTAAATTGCATTTAATAACTTTAAAGTATATACTGGTATTAAAGTTAAAAGCTGTTTACTTTTGGTACAAAATGTAACATTTGTGTGAGAGGTACCAAAAGGAGCGTCCCAATAACGGTCACTTTTCTCTGTATACAATTTCGTGTATTGGTTTTAAAGTTATAAGCTGGTAACTTTTGTTACAAAATGGTCCATTTGTGTGGGAGGTACCAAAAAGAGCGTGACATCAATGTCCATTTTTCCCTGTGTTGTAGGTACTATTAAACCATTACACTCTACAAAATTGCAGCTCTTTGAATGCACTGTTAATAAAGTTATAAACTGGTAAATTTTGATACAAAATGGTCCATTTGTGTGGGAGGTACCAAAAGGGACGTGGCATCTTCGTCCATTTTTCTTGGGGTAATAGTGACTAATAAACTAATACTATGTGTAGAATTTCAGAAGATTCAAATACGTAGTATAGAAGTTAATAAATAATCAATATTTCACTAAATGTTAACCGTTTGGGGGGGAGGTACTAGAAGGAGTGGGCCAATATAGCCCATCTTCGAACTTAGCCGGAGATGGAAGAAAATATTACCACATACCAAATTTGAAGTCAATCGGTTACTCCTTTCGAGAGTTATCGTGCGCACCAGCCAGTAGACAGACAGACGGACGGACGGACATTGCTCATTCGACTTAAATTGACCCAAAAAGGATATCCGCCGAACATACTTAGGGTCTTACGTCAGTCCTTCGATGTGTTACACTTTGGCTCGTAGCAAATGATATATACCCTCCTCTCTAAGGTGAGGGGATAAAAAGAACATCATATATCAAATTTGAATTCAATCAGTTACTCCTTTCGAGTGATATCGTGCGTTTCAGCTTGACGAAATTTGCTGAAATTATTTAAAATGTCCTAAAACGAATTTCCGCCGAACATACTTAGGTCACTCCTACACTTTTGCCCTGTAGCAAATGATATATACCCTCCTCCACAGACGATTTTTATAGCCCAAATGTAGGACATGACGATTTGACGATTTTTGCCTCGAAATGATGATTTTTTATGACATGAATTTAATTAATTTACGCTCCCATTTATATTTTTGAAATTAAATTTAGAAATGTTAGACAAATTCTCAAATTTTATGCCTGATTATTGCATCAAATAAAATTTGTGGTAGATTCGCAGCACTCAATGGCATAATAGGACAAATCTCTGGAATTATGCTAAATTTTCAAAATTGGTGGAAGAAATTCCCGTGAACGTTTCTAAATAATGTAAGGGCTATGTCAAAACTTGGACCTAGAAGGTAATTATTCCAAATTATCATTTTCATTGTATTTTCTTTGTTGCCAAGAAGTCAAATTGGATGGGGCCTTTGTATGGGCCTATGTCAAAATAAGAACGAATGAAGTCACTTGCTCTTTGAAATGGTTTGAATAAAATACTATAAGAGTTGGTGAATGTTAGCCCAATCGATTAGTATTTGTGGTTTCTAATTCGCTAAATTAAAATCACCTGTGGAAAATTAAATATATATTGTTAAAACTCAGCGTAATCGGTTTGTACTTGTAATTTCTAATGCTTCAGGAAATCTAATTTAGTGGAACCTTTGTATAGGGGATACATAAAACGTTGATCTACGCTGGACATTGTTTATGTATATGCATCTTGCCAAATTTCTTCAGAATCGTTTGAAATGTTGTCGCTTCTATGACGTAAAGAAATAAAATCGATGGGGATCCTACTAAGGGGAGTGTGTGGACCATTTTCAATTCTATAAAACTGATATGTATAACATATGTTTCCGCCCATTTTGATTACACAGTACAACACAAAAAAAAATAACAAGGTTCTGTCAATGGATTATGGTAGAGGAGACCAAAAAAATATATACGTATATCGGCGTTTTGAAAGATCACATCGGAATTTTATTTTAGGGGGGGTTAAAGTTTTCACCCCTTTGCTAGTTCGGGCAGAATATCGGTATATAAAACTATGTGTTCTGTTCATCTGAGGTGTAGGGTATCTTCAGCAAATTTGTAGCAAATGCTAAGGCCTATATTTTTGTGGAATATATTAACCCTCTAGCTTCCCCCCATAACGGTGATTTTTGCCTATATTTTAACAAATCGTAAAAAACTCCCCTAAAAATGGGCGGGGCGGGGTTGAAATGTTCTACGAAAATGATGGCCATAAAATTTTACTATACATGTCAGAACACACCAAAGCCAAAAACTTAACACAAACACAAAAAAACCGGCCAAATTCAACATTGCCTGTTAAGGGTTAATTTAGTTATTATATAGTGCTAGTACCAAAAAGGTATTTACAAATTCGGGGTTGATGTGAGAGATGCAAAACAAAATAATGATTTTATTTTACAACTAAATAATATTTATTTTATATTAAATTATACTTCAGGACTATAACCAAAAAATCTATTAATAACGCATAAACAAGGAGAAATACTTATTAAATACATAAGTTCACTTATTTTTAATTCACTTTTCTTTTCACTCTTGACAATTCGACGCCATTATCAAACAATGTCCAACATAAATCTGTTATAAGAGACAAAATGCTCTTGCCTTTATAGCCTTTTTCAGTAGGAGGACATATCTGATGGAACCGTTCGCCATGCTCATCAGTTTCAGTTGAAAACTGAAAATCAAAATATAAATATATATGTACGTATAATGTATGTATAACATGATTATATATGTATAATAGGCCGGGTCGATTTGTGGGCAGGCAAAAAAAGTCGCCATTGCTCAGTGAAAATCGTATTCTAGGGATCAAAATAAGAAACATTGCCGAAGGAACCATACCTCTAAAACGAATTCTGATGTCCCGGAATTTGGGTCGAACTTTTGGGAAGGGGCAAATTTTGAAAAATCCCACTTTGACCCATTTAGAGTGCTCCAATCGAGTCCAAATGTATGACCGACCCCCACTAACTTTGGAGGCCCGACCCACCCATGCCAGTGGCACACCCCCTGGAACCCCCTGGGGGTTCCATACATTTGGACTCGATTAGAGCATTCTAAATGGGTCAAAGTGGGATTTTTTCCGGGACATCAGAATTCGTTTTAGAGGTATGGTTCCTTCGTCAAAGTTTCTTATTTTGATCCCTAGAATACGATTTTCACTGAGCAATGGGCGATTTTTAAATCGACCCGCCCTAATGTATAATCAAATATAAATCAAAACTTGTATTACCTTTAAACCACAGCATCAAACCGATAGAGCAATTTCGGCATATATGTTTTGGCACCCATGGCTCATCTGGAAAAACTTCCAGTTCAAAATAAATTTAATATATATCCTCCACTTTGCTCGTAAACCCTAGTCCAGAAACCTAGTCAAGTTTTCCCAAACAGTCAGTCATTATTATTCTTGTAGAATATTGTAAGAAAATAAAAAGATTAACTGGCTGACCCACGATGTCAAACGTTAACGTTCATAAGTAACGTGCCACTCAAAAGTTCCGTTATGGTAATTTTGAGTGACAAAAATATAACGACAGAAATAATGAAGAAGAACAAAAGTACTCTTGGTAGTTGTTGAATAACAACCTTCCCTTCAGAGCTGGGAGAACCTACATATGTGTGGAATAACAAACTAACCCTTAACAGGCTATCTTAAATTTGGGCGTTTTTTGGAGTTTGTGTAAAGTTTTGGGCTTTGGTGTGTTCTGACACATATAGTAAAATTTTATGGCCGACATTTTTGTAGAAAATTTCAACCCCGCCCCACCCATTTTTAGGGGAGTTTTTTACGATTTGTTAAAACATAGGCAAAAATCACCGTTATGCGGGGAAGCTAGAGGGTTAATATATTCCACAGAAATATAGGCCTTAACATTTGCTACAAAGTTGCTGAAGATACCTCGAACCTCAGATGAACAGAACACATAGTTTTATATACCGATATTCTGCACGAACAAGCAAAGGGGGGAAAATTTTAACACCCCCTAAAATAAAATTCCGATGTGATCTTTCAAAACGCCGATACACGTATATATTTTTTTGGTCTCCTCTACCAGAATCCACTGACAGAACCCTGTTATTTTGAAAAAAGTTTGAAATTGTTGTACAGTGTTATTATTGCTGCCCAAGAATGTTAGATCGACACACAAAATTATTTTGAAGTTCACTTTGATGAACCACAAAAATCATTTGATAGTACCTATTAATACATATACACAGAAAAAAACAAAATTTTCAATTCAACAACAATTTTCAAAATCTCAAATACAAAAATTTTTAAAATTCCTGTGACAAAAAAAAAATGAAATATCATAAACGAAAATTGTAACTCGTTCATTGAGTATTTTTTTCCTTTTTTACTCAACAAACATATTTTCATTTTAACGACAATATTTGTAATTTGTTTATTAAAAATATTTTAGATTTTACTCAACAAATATATTTTCAAATCATTTTTTGAAAATATGTTGACCTTAAATTCAACATACATATATGTTGTGATATTAACGAAAAAATTTGTTATTTCTCCTCGAGATTAGTGGACTTTATTCAATTAATAATAGCATTGATAAAACAGTATTTTAATCGCATTTAGCATCGACATTTATTTATATTTAAGGATACGTTTAATAGTGAAAATAAACAAAAGAACAAATGATGGAATGAGAAAACGCTTATAATATTTACTTATTTAAAATCTTACTGCCGTCTTCCTCATTTACACGTATGCGAGGCGGGAACACAGATTCCACATTAAATCGAACGACTCTGACTCTATAGAAAATATTAGACGAAAGTACAAACAAAATACAAAACATTATGTTAGTGATCGATATTATTTGATGCAATACCTTACCTTTGTCACAAGAATCTAATTTAGAAAACTGAACTCTTCTAACTTGAAAATTGGATTTAAGTTAAAGTACAAGACCGCACCGCACCACTTCCATTTAAAAGGGGTAAATATTTTGTAGTATTTCACGTCGACGGGCAACATTTTTTTTCAGAAACGAAATCACC
The DNA here is from genome assembly GCA_963930755.1 of Eudasyphora cyanicolor. NCBI lineage: Eukaryota > Metazoa > Arthropoda > Insecta > Diptera > Muscidae > Eudasyphora > Eudasyphora cyanicolor. Next base: position 7,438,494 of record OZ005735.1, on the reverse strand, counting down.
ATTAGAGGTGAGGAGGATGTTTCTGACATTACTAAATATAAATCTTGGTCCCATAAAGATGCCACATAGAAAAAGTAGCACTTCCTCCAAAACAGGTCCACGGCATTTGCTGTAATATTTGATTGCCTCCACTGAATTTGTCTCTGGAAGTGAGTAAATAAATTTTAATTTGAAACCAGTAAGGAAGAGCTAAAATCAACCGGAGCCTACTACAATATACCATAATACACTTAAAGAGCTTAATAAGAATCAGTGTCAAGTAATATCGGGGCTGTTTATTTTCTAATGATTATACTAAATGTAGCGCTTAGAATGTTGAACAAAAGATTGTATATGCGGGGGCTATATCAAATTCTGGACCGAAATTACACAACGTCCGTTTTTGGTTCAATAAATTTTTACTTGTTGAATCATTCAAAGATCTGCTAAGAAATACGGATTTTATAGGACTTAGATGCAAAATCGAGATATAAGTATGTATGAGGACTATATCTACATCTGAACCGATTTTGTTCAAACCCGTCTCTGGATTAATACATTACAATCTCCCAAATTTCGGAATGAGTGGATGTAAGATACAGCTTCTATAGCGCTAAGAGGAAACTCGGGAGGAAAATGTGTATGAGGGATATATCAAAATCGAAATATTATCAAAAGTTTTCTTTAGGTCGAATTTTATAAACATCGGTTGGAAAATGTAGATTCTACAGCGCTCAGGTGCCAATCGGAAGTACTTATTAATATATGGGCGCTATTTTGAATAAAATTCCACTTTTCTGACACGACGCGCCGCAATCCGCTTGCATTGACTCTTCACCAGTAATATGGACAGACAGATGGACGGACATAGTTGAATCGAATTAGCTAGTGATTCCTAGTAAATGTCTATATTTGAATTTGCCTCTAGCTTCAATATTTTTAAGTGTTAAAAACTTCAGAAGCGAAACAAACTTATAACACCCAATACCACATTGTGACATTTAATGCCACTTACCTTTTTATCCACAATTATGTTACCACTTTAGCACTTTTGTGTTAATGTACGCACTCTTTATATTTCTTTAAAATTATTAAAAAGGCATTTGTTAGCGACGGAAATGCACGACAAAAAAATCTATTTTATTTGAATATTTGTATTGACATTGTTTATGTACATACATACATGAATATTGTGTGTAAAGTAAAGTTTGAACAACAAACTCAATATACAAAAATAAAATTTACAAATAAGTAAGGTAAGGTTTGGAATATTTATGAAACTTATTTTCCAAATATCAACAACAATATTTGTTGAACTCCAAAAATTGTAACATACAAATAAATTTGTTGAAATTTTTAAATTGTCTTTTGTTTCTGTGTACCTGAAACATGCACTTTTCCCGAAAAAACTCAAAAGCTCCATGTAATTAGTAGATGCTTGCGTTGACGATTTTTTGACGATCTCGAAAATTTATTTTTACGATTTTTGTGGCCCAATTTTGACGATGTTCGGTCAAATCTGTCTGGCAACACTGCCCCTCCATCCTCTATAGTGCTTGTATTTATAATTACCCAGGCTCATCCCAAACAACAGACGCCATGGCCATGCCTGCCCATGGAACTGTCATCGCCTTCTTTGGACATGATTATACATTTTCAGTTCACAGCTTTGACTGTTATTTTGTGTCACTTGTGGGTTGCTTATGAATCGACGGACAAAACTCTATTGAAACATCCTGACGAAACTGTTTTTGTTCCATGGTGAGCAAACGTGGCACCCATCTTGTGCACAGCTTTCACATCTTAAGATTGTCGTTCAATATGTGATGTATAACACTTTTTGAAAAGCCCATCATTTCAGCTAGCTCACGCACTCTCAGCCGATGATTATCAAATACCAATTGGTGGATTTTCTTGTCCGATTCTGGCGTGGACATTTCAATTGGTGTCCACCCATACGGTGTTCGTCTTGGTAACTCGTACGGCCTGGTTTAAACTCTGCCACTCAATATTTTATAGTCCTAAACGAAGGAGCAAACTCCTCCGGAGTAGAATCTAGCTCGGCTTTATATCCGTTGGACTGAAACATTTCAAATGGAAGTATTAACGGTGACCATTTTTTCCATGTTTATAAATTCACTGAGATTTTATGCTACTTCCCAATTTTTTTTTAGCCAAACCTAAAATGTTATTTGTGCTGCCCAAAGTGAAAAAAGTAAATTATGTAAAACAAAATCTATTAAAATGGTTTTCGGTGTGACAACTCTATAAACACAGAATACTTCCCCTCTCTGGACAACCAAATTCCCAAAGAGAGCAACCACAGGAGCATGGACATCAGTAGACCGTCAGATAAGGGAACCGATGGAAAGGGGATTCCTAAACTAAACACAGAAAGTGTGAAATACCCGCAAAATTCTCACCATCCAACCGTACCGCCACAGCTGTTGCAACGATTGACAGCGCAGCCAGTGTTTGTTGTTCGTCTCCATCATGGACATGAAGAAAAATCTACTCATGTGTTGGTATCTTTCTTCGTCCGTCCGTCTGCCTGTGGTCCAAGTATGTATATGGTTGGGTTGGCTGCAGGTTGGGGTTGCAGCTCCTGATAATGTAAAGTTTTTCGTTTTTCACATCATTTCACTTCACATCACTGCGTTGTGTTTTTGTTTGTTTAGAAAATTATTTCTTTAGTGCAATATTAGCGGTGTGATGAGCAATATTCCGTTTAATATTTTTCATATATACATATGTTTGCACCATGACTGAGTGGAGTCGTAGACGCTGTTTACTTTATCTTAGACGCATTGGTGGTTGTGGTTGAACGAGGGTCGGGCGAAGAACTCAAGTAGGGATATTACTTATATTGGTATTAGTATATTTTTTTACACTGTAAAATTACATTAACTTTCGAAGAAGAAGTTTGATCATATGCTTTATTTTGTTTTTTGTTTGTTTTCTAATAGTAAACCTTGTGGAGGAAGTCAATCGAAATATCGGGTGAATAATAGTTTTAAAATAAAACAAAAAATAATTGTTTTGTTTCATTTATAATATAAAGAATAAATTTTAAAATGAAAATAAGTGGAGTTACGAGTAAATGTATTTGGATCAGAAATTGATATAAATCACCCTAACAATCACCATCTATTAAAATGACGGTACAGTCAACAACAACAATTCGGTTGTCGCAACCAAACTGTTCTCTTTTATGGGAGCAGTTCTTCCATAGATACGAGTATAAACATTTTGTAGTGAACCTCATATTTCCTCAGAATTTTTGTTGAAGACATTCTATTCCATCCATTGTGTGTGTTTAGCAAGTGTGGCAGAAAATATGGAACGGTGTGCGTCGCACATTGGCTCTGTTGGATTTTTTTCCGGTCAAAAGGCATTACATTGTAATGCATTGAATATGTTGCACAGATACAAAGGCTAAAACAGAACGAATTTTTCATTCGAGGAAACCGACTAAGGTATACCCTCACTTTGTGAGTAATGTAATATGGAATATGTTGCTTTGCGTGGGATCCAGAGGCAATATTTTACTCAGTCTATAGCCATCGCAGAAGTTAGGGGTACCACAAAGGGGCTTGGCAAAGAAGGAGTGAACTAATATGGCCCATATTCATACATACTCGTATGTAGATAGCTTGAGATAGAAACAAATATTACCACATACAAAATTTCAAGTCAATCAGTTACTCATTTCTAGAGTTGCCGAGAGCACCAGCCAGACGGACGGACAGTCTTTGTACAAATGACTTTTAACGACCGAACATGTATTTCCGCCGAATATACATAGTATCTTAAGTTACTCATTCGCGTTTAACCCTTTTGACTTGCAGTAAATGAAATACCTGCGATTTTCTGGAATAACGCGTGTGTCAGAAATTTTCGATTTCAGGATTTTAGCACCGATCCATATATGAATTTCCTAAAGTATGTACAATTTTTGGTCCAACACTCAACTATGATTATTTAGTATCAAATGCACTGTGAGAGATAAAGTATTACACGCTCCTGAACATTAAAATTGTTAAATTTGAGATGTGCTGTTATTCCAGAAAACCACAATTATATACTCCTTCCTCTAATGTGAGGGTACAATGACCGTAGCAGATTAATTATGTCGGTTTCTTTGCAAAAAAGTTCAACGTTTTCGTTGCCCTTTTCCCGATAACTGGACTTCTATGCCACATTTTTTTGGAATTTTGAAGTACAGGGTTTCCAACAAGAGGTGATAGCTGTCACTTTTGAAGCTTTTATTCTTTGACATTTGACAAGTAGAAATTACGCCATTACTAAAAATGGAACGATACACGATTCAACAACGCATTGAAATTATTAAAATTGATGATCCGGAATTCCATCGAAAAATCATCTTGACTGATGAGGCCCATTTCCAACTCGGTGGCTACGTCAACAAGCTAAATTGTCGCATCTGGGGCTCGGAAAACCCAAGAGTTATTGTTGAGAAGCCTCTCCATCCTCAACGTGTGACTGTTTGGTGCGGTTTATGGTCCGGCGAAAATGTGGTTGGATCAACAATTACGGTGAATGGATTGCGTTATCGAGAGATGATTAATGATTTTTTATGGTCGGAGTTGGATGGTATTGATCTGGACAACGCTTACTTTCAACAAGACGGCGCTACGTGCCACACAAGCAACCAAACGGACCGTGTTATCTCTCAAAGAGGTGATCACAATTGGCCACCGAGATCCTGTGATTTAACACCTTGCGACTTCTTCCTTTGAGGCCACGCCAACAGCCCAGCGTCGATTCAAGACCTCAAATATAGAATTCGTGAGGCTATCGAGGACATAGGGTAGCCACTTTGCGATTTGGTTATGGAAAATTTCATGAAAAGGATATGGTCCTGTAAGCGTGATCATGGCAGCCATTTGACTGATGTTGTTTTTCTTATATTAACAGCTTACCTTCCTCTTTATTATAAAATAAACATTCGATCATTTATCTCAAAAAATTTCATTTTTCTTTGAATACCAAAATAACACCTCTTGTTGGAAAACCCTTTAGAAGTTAAGTTTAATTCGAGGGACTACATCAGTTCCACCTAAAAAGTGAAAATATTTGTCAGAATTTCACAACGACGGGGCAACATCTTTTTCAGAGTCGAAATCACCATTAAAGAGCAGATCGCAGAATACATAGAGACATCCTACAACAGGCCTTCATACAACCGCAAGATGGGCTTCTGGTTATGATCGTGATGTTATCTCGGCCAATACGAAACTATTTTTTTCAGAAGAAAATATACGGTATCAACAATTCCACCTGTCTCCTTTGGGGGCATTGAAATTCCCTTCTCTGAAGTCGCAAAGTTCTTAGGTGTTTTACTAGACCGTTAGATAAACTTCAAACTCATCATTTGGAAAAGAGTGAAGAAAGCTGTGGTAGCGCGATACAACTCTGGGTTCTGAACCCGCGTATAGTTTACTAGTTGTATATGGCTGTTGTCAGACCTATAATGCTGTACGGCATTGTCGTTTGGTGGAAATCTCTGCAGAAGTCCTCCTTCTGCGTGACGCTAAACATAGTTCAGCAAATGGCTGATATGTGTATCACGAACGATACCATGCAGCTAGAAATTATAGGAGAGAAATATGCCGCATGTGTTGCTATTTGACCTAGGTAACTGTCACTCTGGTCGGGAAATGGCTACAGACATAGTGCCATTCTAGATACAATGCCTGACTGGATTTGGGCACTTTAGTTATTTTAAGAGATCGCTCATTTTAGTTTAGTTAAATTGAGCGAACTAGTTCGTTCATTTAGTTCACCAGCTCACTTTAGCTCAACAGCTCATGAGTTCACCAACTCTATAGTTCACCAGTTTAGTTTACCAGCTCTTTTTAGTTTACCAGCTCTTAAGCTCACCAGCTCACTTTAGCTCAACAGCTCATGAGTTCACCAACTCTATAGTTTACCAGCTCTTTAGTTCACCACTTCGAATTAGTTCAGTAGATCACCAGTTCAAATCAGCCGCTATTAGGGGAATCTGATTGGAACATGTGAATTAGTTCACACCGTTGTGTAGGGAAATGCACAACTCATACAGTTATAATAGTGGTAGCAGAATGCCTGAAAATACATTTTCTGACCTAAGTCGGTATCAATATTTTCTCTGATAGTCAGGTTGCTATGAAGTGCCTGGAAAGTAAGGGTTGTCCAACCATAATGCACGATGTTAATTGTGAGTCACACGTCACACGAGCCCTGGCGAGATTTTGTTCCACATAGATCCTACTATCATAATAAAAAATATTAAGATAATTCTCTGAAAACTTTTTGTTTTTTTTTTTACAATTAACATGGTGCTTTTAATATGGACCACCTTGTATATTCCTGAATTCAGAAATTGCCCTCGACTGTTACAGATATCTTAACGAGATGTACTCAACCAATACTCGTGACATACCCATCAACTGCAAAGTAGATTAACTTGCAAGACTAGGAACTACTTTATATGCTATAGGGGAACTGGCATATGAGGGAATGCCTTTAGCTACCTGCCAGCTCTTGAAGAATGGTATCCTTTCGGCAACAAATGACGGTGGTCACTAATCAAGAAATACATACATTAAGAGCTGATGTAGCCCTGCCTGCGTACCAACGCCCTGCTGTCGTTATTGAGATCGGACGTCTCACCTATCGATCACAACGGGTGACTGTCTAATTGGAGGCACACAGAGAGAATTTGGGGTATTGCGTAAGGACTTTTGCAGAAGTTGTGGAGGGAGAAAGCAATATAACACCTTCTGTATCGGTACCCGCCCTCTCCAGAAGGAGCATGCAACCCTACGCTCCAATTTCTTTGGGGAGTTAGCTAACCTGGCTGACGTTAGAATACGCCATCTTTATATCAATCAAATTAGTCCAACGGGAAGGGCCAGGGAAAACGGGTTATATATAGTCTAAGTGCTATATATACAGGGTGCCACTCTTAACCTAACTTAAACTATGATCGTTTCTCTTCGGCTGGTTGTGCAAAGACTTACAAACAATGTATCTTATCTATATGTATAAAAATGAAACGGTCCATCTGTGTAATGGCATCACGTCAGAACGGCTGGACCGATTTGGCTCAATTTTTTTTCAGTTGTTCGTATTTGCCTGGAGAAGGTTGTTACGAAAGAAAATTTTGGGAAATCCCTCCGGAAAAGTCGGAAAATTGGGAAAATCGAAAATGGCTATTTCTTGCGAGATTCCTACTGTTCCTATCTACTGCTATTTCTTGCGAGATTCCTACTGTTCCTATCTACTGCTCTCTTTTTCAATCCAAATTTTTTTATTAATTTTCTATTAAACAAAAAAGTTTTCTATTAAACATATGTACGAGTATGTGCTATTTTTCTTGGTGCAATTCATTCGAGTTTTGCGTATTGTTACACTGATTTCGCGTATCACATCGGCAAACGGTACAAGCATTACGATCAATTAGATCGTCAGATAATAAGTTTGAGTATAAGAGGTAAGGTTATCTTATTGGATTGCGGGCATTGCAAAATCATAATTTCGGATGAATGCACGATGGCGCATAAACGAGCTCTGGAGGCAATTGACCGAACGATGAAGGATTTACGACGTGATTTGAGACAATTTGGTGAGTCTGATATTGCTCTCCGGAGATTTTCGTCAAACGCTTCCCGTCATCCCGAAATCTACTGCCGATGAAATTAATGCATGCCTGAAATAGTGGTCTTTGTGGCTGCATGTCAAGAAGTTATGTTTATTTATTTATGTTTATATTTATCAATTCGAACATTTTTTCAGATAATAAGTTTGAGTATAAGAGGTAAGGTTATCTTATTGGATTGCGGGCATTGCAAAATCATAATTTCGGATGTATGCACGATGGCGCATAAACGAGCTCTGGAGGCAATTGACCGAACGATGAAGGATTTACGACGTGATTTGAGACAATTTGGTCTCAAATCACGTCTGATATTGCTCTCCGGAGATTTTCGTCAAACGTTTCCCGTCATCCCGAAATCTACTGCCGATGAAATTAATGCATGCCTGAAATAGTGGTCTTTGTGGCTGCATGTCAAGAAGTTATGTCAAGAAGTTGAAATTGACCACGAACATGAGAGTCGCGTTGCAGAACGACTCATCGGCTCTTGAATTCTCGAAACAACTGTTGGCGCTTGGCAATGGCCAAATTACTATTGATGTTTCCCGGCAAATTTTTGCGAGTTCACATCGTCGAACGAGGAACTCATCACCAAAGTGTTTCCAAATCTCGATTAGATTAGTGAATGGGCAATATTACAGCGAAGAATAAGGACGTCGATAGCATGAATTTTATTATTCAAAGTAAAATCGAACTCGCTTGATGTGCCAGGAGCTCCGCCGCATAATTTACAGCTGAAGGTGGAATCGATCATAATCATGTTGCGGAATCTGAATCATCCGAAATTGTGCATAGTTCGCGGTTGTCCATTATGAAACTGATGGACAATGTGATTCAGGCGACGATCATCAAGGGAAAATTCAAAGGAGAGGAAGTCCTTATCCCACGAATTCCGATTATTCCAACTGATATTTCATTCCAATTCAAGCGGATTCAGTTCCCTGTACGATTGGCTTTTGCGATGACAATCAATAAATCTCAAGACCAATCGTAGGAAGTCTGTGGAATTAATCTCGAATTTCCCTGTTTTTCGCACGGTCATCTGTACGTTGCCTGTCTTCTGTCTTCGTTGTTTGTTGTTTATCATCTGATTCGATTTATCTCTACTGATTTCGATTCCTTTTAAACAAATCGCATTAAAATTTTAACTATCTGTGTTTTATTATCACTCTGGAGTTTATCTGAAGGCGTTAAATTGGGGCGAGGCGAAGTTCGCCGGGTCCGCTAGTACTCAATAATTTATTATTTTGCGGTTATTTGTAATTGGTTCTTTGGCATGTTTATATAAAAAAAAAATGAAAAATTTATTAAAGCAAACAAATGGTACATGCGTGCGTATGATTTATATTAATTAACTGGTTAGTTTATATATTTTACCATAACTTCTTTCGTAGTAGGGCGATTAATAAAATGAAAACATCAAATGAATCTTGACACTTTGATCTGGTATGCTTGACTTTTGATGTTTTTGATATGTTAATTAAGATTTCCGAAATTATTAGTGAAGATTTTAAAAAGTTAAAAAATGTCATTTTGAATTTTTGTCAATTTAATTTAATTTCGAACCACTGTGTTTTGGTACACATTGTGCTTGGACCAGCAGCCATCATTAAAGTCATAATGATTAATGAATTGAAATCAACGATGACGTTATTACTTAATGGCCGTCGCAGTGACTAACTGACAAGGAGGAATAGCTAGCTAGAAACGACAACATGGCCAAGAAAAACATACAGCTCCGGCCGCCGCTAACGAAGTGGTCATAAACATCTAAAGAGTGTAAACAGGTAACATAAATATGGACATCAATGCACATAAATTAATTACACTTAACGATCAATTAAAGGCGTAACCAACCATAAAACTAGACTCATGGAAAAAATAAAAAAAAACATCCCCATTTTCAGGTCATTGCGTGTGATATAAAGGGTGGAGCGCCTAATAAATTGTAGTTTTCTCATGCTTGCTATGCATGAGAAAACTAAAACACTGAACTCAACTATTTCAATGAGCAAACAAAGTTCGACGGTAAAAATTAAAACTATTTTCATATTTATTTTTCCAAACAATAACATTTGCAATCGGAATTTTGTGTCTACATATTAGGAATATGAGAAAAGTTAAATTGTTATTATGTATACAGTAAAATGTTGGATAAAAAAAGAACATTTCCTGTGTATTTACGAAAGTTGAAACAAACCACAAAAATAATCATTGTACCCAATGCCAATTTTGGCTTTGTACAAACTATCATCAACAATTTCCTATTTCACTTAGATAACAATTAAAATGAAACCCATTTGTATAGTTTGCACACAATCAACTCTCATAAAAGAAAAAAGAAAAACAATAAAAATATACAATTACTTAGATTCATTGAACCATTCACCATAATCCCTCTTCCATATTAGCTTAAGGTGTGTACAGACGATTGCCAGATCGGCAAACGTTATCAACCCTGTTAAATTGTTGCAAATGTACGGAAATTGACAGGTTGTTAGGCAAATGTTAATTGACTGTTCAGACGATTGCAAGAAAACCTTCAAATTTCATATATTTTGTTAATATTTATATGCAGGATTGCCAATTAAAATATTTTATAGACACTGTTGCCAATAAAAAGTTTTTCTGGCAATGGCGCTGTTGTCACATGCATAAACTTCGCACATCAACAAATCTGCAAATTATCTCACAATGACTTTTCTGCCAACGTTGCGAGACAAAAATTGTTTGTTCACACGGTTGTACGTTCACAGGGTTGCATTTTTCCGCCATTTTTCGGACAATGTTGTCCGATCAGGCAATCGTCTAAACATACCTTTAGGTTTCATAGCTCTTTGAAACATCTCAATAATGTTCATGTGTGCGTATGATTTATATTAATTAGCAGGTTATTTTATTTATTTAAGCATTTCTTCTTGCATAGTCAAGCAACTAACAAATTTAGTATTTTTAACAAATGATAACGCTTTGAGATTTGGTAGTTTTAATAGCAGTATTAAAAAACTTCTAAATTGTCCATGTGTACATAGGATTTCTATTAATAAGGGCGTTATACGATTTATTTATTCTTAACTTCTAATATAGTCAAGTGCTTAACTAACATAGTAGCTTAAATAAATCTTAACTATCATTTTAAAAAAATTTAACCATTTTAATAAAATTTAAAGGATGCATTTAATTTGTATAAAAAAGCAGACACAAATCTGATTCTATTATCTTCTACAGTTTTATTTAAAAAAAAAACTTTCAAAATTCACTTAATCAGAAAATGGAAAACAAACAAATCTGAATAGCTTCCAGTTTTACTTAAAACCAAATGTTTGTGGTAAATTAAGCATGTGTACAAATCCTTTCACATTTCATTATCCTTTTTCCAGTGCTTTGTGTCAGCACTCGTTGGATATCCTTTTGTTTGCCAACAAATAATTGCCTTTGGATTTTCGGGGTCTTTATCAATTTGTTGCATTAAAAGTGTTGCCAATATTCTATGGCAGAGACGGCAAAAAACATCAGTAGCTGCAGCTGCAGTTGACGTCGCTGCCGCAGATACAACAACAACAACAATAATTATCAAATTATGTTTACAATTAACAGTATTCCAATACTGTTAATCGCAGAGAGAACTATGTTAGCTTTACAGCTTTTGAGAAAAAGTTTCGGTGATAATAACAGAAAGCTTTTGTTTTGGAGTGGGGTTTAACATAGACAGACTGAATGTCTGTTGCTGTAGGACAGCAAAAATGCATTATGTTGAATGAAGCTCCACCATAGGAAAAGTAAGAGTTTCTTGGGGAATTTTGTGGACGGACTACTTCATGAATGGGAGAATGGATCATAAGTGAGTGTCTGAAAGGATTCTTGGATAACGAAGGACTTTTTATCTAATAACACATAAGGAATTTTGAGGTTATCGCTTTTAATGAAAATTCACAGAATTGTATAAGATCAAATAGTTAAAAAATGGAATTAAAAATACTAAAATAGAATATAATCAAAAATTAGATTCGGGAAAAAGTCAACAATTCAAATAAATAAAAAACATCAGTTATCAAATATCCAAATTAAAAAAAAATAAATTATAAAAAAATAAAATAACGGGTCTTCCAACAAGAGGTGTTATTTTGAGTCACCCGGTATTTCGGTAGCTGTCACTTTTGAAGCTTTTATTCGTTGACATTTGACAAGTAGAAACTACGCCATTACTAAAAATGGAACGATACACGATTCAACAACACATTAAAATTATTAAAATTCAAAAAATCGAAAATCATCTTGACTGATGAGGCCCATTTCCACCTTGGTGGCTACGCCAACAAGCAAAATTGTCGCATCTGGGGCTCGGAAAACCCAATAGTTATTGTTGAGAAGCCTCTCCATCCTCAACGTGTGACTGTTTGGTGCGGTTTATGGTCCGGCGGGGTCATTGGACCTTACTTTTTCGAAAATGAGGTTGGATCAACAGTTACGGTGAATGGATTGCGCTATCGAGAGATGATTAATGGACAACGTTTACTTTCAACAAGACGGCGCTACGTGCCACACAAGCAACGAAATCATTGCTCTGTTACGGGAAAAGTTTCCGGAGCGTGTTATCTCTCAAAGAGCTGATCACATCTGGCCACCGAGATCTTGTGATTTAACACCTTGCGACTTCTTCCTTTGGGACCACGTAAAAGATAAGGTCTACGCCAACAGCCCAGCGTCGATTCAAGACCTCAAAGATAGAATTCGTGAGGCTATCGAGGACATAGGGCAGCCACGTTGCGATTTGGTTATGGAAAATTTCATGAAAAGGATATGGTCCTGTAAGCGAGGTCTTGGTGGCCATTTGGCCGATATTGTTTTTCATTATTAACGGCATACCTTCCTCTTTATTATGAAATAAACATCCGATCATTTATATCAAAAAAATTGAATTTTTCTTTGAATACCAAAATAACACCTCTTGTTTGGAACCCCATTAATATTAAAAAAAAAATAAAAAAAATATAAGAAATTTATAAAATTTAAAAAATATAAAAATACATTTGTATATATGTAAAAATATAAAAATATAATAATATAAAAATATAAAGAAGCAAAATATAAAGAAGCAAAATATAAAGAAGCAAAATATAAAAATACAAAAATATATAATATTTATAAAAAATATAAAAATAAAAAAAATATATAAATGTTATAATATCAAAATTATACAACAATAAAAATATCAAAATATAAAAATACAAAAATATAAAATAGAAAAATATAAAAATTTAAAAATATAAAAATATAAAAATATAAAAATATAAAAATATTAAAATATAAAAGTATATAAAAATATAAAAATATAAAAAATATAAAAATATAAAAATATAAAAATATAAAAATATAAAAATATAAAAATATAAAAATATAAAAATATAAAAATATAAAAATATAAAAATATAAAAATATAAAAATATAAAAATATAAAAATATAAAAATATAAAAATATAAAAATATAAAAATATAAAAATATAAAAATATAAAAATATAAAAATATAAAAATATAAAAATATAAAAATATAAAAATATAAAAATATAAAAATATAAAAATATAAAAATATAAAAACATCAAAGCATAAAAGTGTAAGAAATATAATATAGGGTGATCCAAGTAGAGATACTTTTTCAATATCCTTTTTTTTTGACAGATCACGTGTGAGTCGTGTCATGCGGTCATGTTATTTTTGTTAAGTATTGTTTGGCATTTCATCATGGAAAGACTTACGCCTGAACAACGTTTACGCGTGTCATCCCCAAGTTACCAGTCGAAATGCTCGAACGAGTCATCGACAATTGGACTCAACGGATGGACCATCTGAGACGTAGCCGCGGCCAACATTTGATAGACATAATCTTCAAAAAATAAATGCCAAAGAATGTTCTTTCAAATGATAATAAACATTTCCCATTCAATTTGAATTTTGTGTGTTTTTCTTTAGAAATGTAGGGAAACTCGAAATGGATCACCCTATATATATATATAAATATAATATATATAAAAAATTATAAAAATATAAATATATAAAAATATCAAAATATAAAAATTATAAAAATATAATAATATAAAAATATAAATATATATAAGTATAAAAGTATAAAAATACAAAAATATCAAAATATGAAAATATAAAAACTATAAAAGTATAAAAATATCAAAATATAAAAAGATATTCTTAGCTACATTATTGCCAAATATAGTTAAGCGGTATCAACAAGTCTGAATTAGCTGTAGGACAAAAACTGATGACACCTTTTTTGAGGGGCCCACTGATTTTCAGAAACTTTTGAGGCCCATAATAAAAATTGGTCACCAATCTCGCCAAAGCGAGTACAGGGTTATACTACCCTTTGCTAGTAGAGTCGAACCTATACTGTTAAGTCCGTGTATTTGTCAAAAAGTGTTCATTGGTTGCATAGTGTTATTAGAACTATGCAACAAAATGAAAACCCCACATTTTATATCAGTTCTGTTAGAAAAATATGATGAAATGAAACAAATTGTTGTCCGATTATTTGGGAAAGGATTTAAAAAAAATATATTTTTTTTGGAAACAAATTACACTAGTTTACAAAAATGTTGCCGTATAACATTTTCTGGTGCAATTTGTAACCTAAATACCGAAAAATTATTAATCTTATATTATTAATCTTATATTAATCTTATCGCATGTGAATGGTTCCAGGTACAAATAAACTCATTACGCCAAATTTCAGCCTAATTATATGTAGGGTGATTAAATTGTAAGGGCCGATGTTGAATATGAACAACACCTAAACGTCAAGTTTTTTCTGCATTTCATTTGACATTTCTCAATTTCAGACTAACTCAATTTGAACCATGGAAAGATACACAATCGAGCAACGCGTTAAAGTTTTTTTAAGCCTTTTACGAAAATGGGCGTTCAAATCAAAATTCAGTTCGTGATGTTTTTTGATCAGCATAATCGAACAAATGTGTCCACAATCGGGAGAATTGTGCGCAAATTTCAGCAAACCGGGTCTGTAGGAGATGTGAAAACCGCTGTGCATGTTCGCCCAGTTCGTTTGGTGCGGCTTATGGGCTGACGACGTCATCAGGCAGATACTGTGAATGGTGTTCGCCATCGTGAGATGATAACGTACTTTTTATGGCCCGAATTGGAAGATATGGATGTGGACAATACGTGGTTTCAACAGGACGGTGCCACCTGCCACACAGCTAACAAAACAATGGCTTTTTTGCGCGACAAATTCAATGGCCGTGTTATATCACGTCGTGGCGATGTCAATTGGCCGCTAAGATCATGTGATTTGACACCGTTGGACTTCTTTCGTTGGGGTTATTTGAAAGAAAGGGTTATCTTCAGTAAGCCAGCAACAATTCAAGAGCTAAAGGATGAGATAATTCGGCACATTGATGGTATAGAACCTCAATTATGCCTCAGCGTCATCGAACATTTTGGACCATCGGATGGAGGTGTGCCGCCGAAGTCGCGCCGGCCATTTGGCCAATATTTTGTTCCATATATAACTCAACCATACCAATATTATCATAATAAAAAGAAATTACAATAGTTTCCTAATAATTTGCGTTTTATTCAAAATCAACATCGGTCCTCAAAATTTAACCACCCTTTAGTAGAAATTTGAGGTTTTTGTAAATGATTTCGGGTACAAATAAACCCCAGTTACCAATTGTCAGCCCGATCAGTTGACCTTTGTGTATGCTATCTACCTATTTTGCCCATTTAAAATCCAAAGTTACCTGCTGCTATAAGAATTATCTATGTCTATCTAGCTCAATTATTGTAGACTGCAGCGTGATTACAATAGGCGGATAGAGGGACATGGCTAAATCGTCTTCGAATTTTACGAGGATTAAGATTATTTATACTTTATGGGGTCTCAGATCAATATTTAGAGGTGTTACAAACGGAGTGACAATATGAATATACCTATGGTGGAGGGTATAATAAAAATAATAGTTTAAAATATCAGGTATCAAAAGGTACAATTAAAAAAAAAATAATTTATAATAAAAAATATTGAAATATTAAAATACCAGATCTGTTAGAAAAAAGATTAGCCCTGGAAGTATTGATTTTAAGACTTTTATTACTCTGACTACAAACTTTTCACACATAGAGCTGTTTATTCAGCTTATCTTTTCAGTCAAATTTTTTGCTGTGATATTTGTTGCGTAATTTTATCCGTGTGAATTTCAGTTCATAAAACT
Source organism: Eudasyphora cyanicolor (assembly GCA_963930755.1). Classification (NCBI taxonomy): domain Eukaryota; kingdom Metazoa; phylum Arthropoda; class Insecta; order Diptera; family Muscidae; genus Eudasyphora; species Eudasyphora cyanicolor. The sequence continues at coordinate 7,422,610 of OZ005735.1, read as the reverse complement.
TCCACCTCATAAATTTCCAGTGTATAATTTGTATCAATTTTAGCTGCCTTCACGACACTCAACGAAAAAAATATACGAAATGGAGAATTGCAAAACAATTTTAATGATATATTCTTACTTGTACAATTCAAAAAGTTCCCGCTCTAGCTTTCAATTTATTTATGCTGTAACACCAGCAGATAGGAAAAATAGAAATATGCAATAATATTCCTCTCTCCCTCCATCCAAACAAAAATAGAAAAGACATCAAGCATAAACCCAACAAGAAACAGGAACGCAATTCCATCTGCTCTATTACTCGTCATATACATCAGTCTTTGTGGTCAGCTCTTCCCCTCCCCCTCCACAGATTATTTGAGTATTGTTCGAGTTTCGGGGTGCTGCGGTAGCAGAAAAAGTAATAATTGTGGTTTATGTTGGATTTCTGTAAAATGTATAATAAAGAAATTGTATTATGTTCTGGCACTTTTTTTGTTGCCATCCTTCGCCAGCTTCCTTCCCTCTATTCCTTGATGCTTTGAAAGCATTTATATATCTAAAAGACTATTACAGAAAAGTACTTAGATTGTTGGCACAATCTGATGATGGAAATGATGATTTGTGAGAGATAATAATGAGGGGTAAAAACTTTTTGAAGTTATTTAGTTTTTGTGTGAGGATGAAGGAAATACGAGTATTTTTCAAATATATTTTCAACTGAGTACCAATATCCTTTAATAATAAATTTAGTTTATTCTGAGATTTCCAATGAAATGCAACGCCAGGAATTTGAAATATTTTGTATAGTTGAAAACAAATTGTTCATGGTGTTGTTTCGGAAAAAAATCCTCTTTTATTTAAATAAATCTATTGCTGGGAGTTAAGAAAAAATACAGGTTTTATCATTTGGGGTGATATATTCTGAGTGATATAATGTTAAGTTTATAAAACATTTGTAGTTGAGAGCATAACTACTAAACATACTTAGAACATCGATTAAACTTCATTTGGTGTTACTACTGAGAATTCTCTCATATCGAATGTTTCACTCCCGAATGATTTATCATACGTATTTGCGGCTGAGATAATTGCTATTTTTCATGCTGTTATTTATGTTAAAATGAATGGACGAAAAGATGTTATTTGTACAGATTCTCTATCATCCGTCAAGGCTATTGGGAATCTGGATAATTGTGATTACTATCCTTACTATACAAGAAACGCCGTCATTGATTGTTACCCACTTGTGAAGATAATGAGGATTCCCGGACATTGTGGTATAAAAAGGAATGAGTTTGCTGATACTTCTGCTAGAGAGGCTCTTGGTGCACCTTTATTTACAGTTGATAATTTAAATTGTAGGGATATTAATCGTTTCTTGAAAGGACATTATCACACAACGTTACGATATAGATTTAGGAATACTTTCGATCAGTATAGGGATATTGACACGGAAGGGGGCACGATTTTTGACTACATGCGACATGATATATTTAGGAATTTGGGGAAAGGACAGATTACTAGATTGATTAGACTCAGACTGGGACACACTCGATTATCTCACAAGACACTTCCTTCATCATGAACATTTTGTGATAAATATTGTGTATCTGTTAAACATATTTTAGACATTTGCCATGCTTTGGAGAATGACAGAATCGCTAATTTCGGGAACACTGTACCGTCCTCTCAATATTATGTTTCCGGACCAATGAAAATGTCGAACGAATGTTAAAATTTCTCACACAGAACAATATACTCGTAATGGAACTATTGTAAGAAAATATGTAAATATCCCTTTATATTCCAATTGGCTTAGGACCTTAGATGTCATAGCCATAGTTTTCAGCTTTAGCTTGTAATTTTTAATTATAAGTTAAAATAATTAAATAAATAAATAAGTAAATAATACTTAGAAAATATTCAGAAATAAGAAAATGCTAAATATGAACTTGGTCGACTACATACATACATAATAACTAGGGATGTAACGAATATTCGCATTCGCATTCGCATATGCAAACGCGAATTATTCGCATCATTTTAACATTCGCAAAAACCATCTTTGGATAATTCGCTTTCGCATTCGCTTTCGCAAAAATATATTTCAGTATTCGCTTCCACTTGTTAAAAGTGTTAAATCTCCTTATTCCCTTCACACAATTTGACGATATTAATACCAATGAAAACCTCTACCACTTCTCTTCAAAAAAGTTGAAGAAATATGTTTGTCATTGTAGCAACAGGGGGTAAAACTATGGAAAACATTCTCGAAAACATACTCGTACCTGGAAAATCAGTTCAGTTCAGTTCCTTAAATTTTTTGGTACTAATGGGTCAAACTATTATTCGCTTTCGCAAAAATGCATATTTCACTATTCGCTTTTGCATTCGCAAAAAATATATTTCAATATTTGCTTTCGCTAAAGTCACATTCGTTACATCCCTAATAATAACCTAAATCACTCTACTAGTATACATTATAAATGAACATAACATGCCTCGGGTGCAAATCAGGAGATATAACGCGTTTTCCAATAGCGATGATATGATTTTGAAGTGACGTTTCGGCCATTTGTAATATGTCATGATCTGTCATTTGTTTATCATTGTATTCCGTAGTGTTTACAATTTCATCATGGAGAGGTATACGCAAGAAAAACGTTTACAAATTATTCAGTTTTATTATCAAAATAATCGTTCTCCAATTGCAACATTTCGTGCGCTAAGTCCTTTTTTTAAATCCAAAACCACTTTTCAGTCGACCTACGACCTTGATACCCATGAGCAATATTTTAGCTCTCCTTAAGAGCTATCTTTTTGCCATTGACCGATTGTGGCTACGTGTCACACAGCAACTGAAAAAAATGAATTGTTGCGAGAAAAGTTTGGAGATTCGATTATTTCAAGAAATTGTGATATTGAATGGTCTCCAAGAAGTTGTGATTTAACACTATTTCTTGCGAGGTTATTTGAAGTCATTGGTCTTTATAAATGAACCAGACTTTCTTCAAGCTTTAGAAGTCAATATTGAAAGTGCCATTCATGACATGCGACTTGATTTAGTGGAAAAAGAGCTCGAAAATTGGGTTCATCGAATTCGTTCCTGCAGAAGAAGTCGTGTAGGTTATTTGAATGACGTTTTATTTAGAAATTAATTGTATCGATTGTACTTCGCATTAAAAAATAAACTTTTGAATTTCCTTAACAATAAGTGTGTTTTTTTTTAAAGAAATCATATCACTCTTATTGGAAAACCCTGTATAAGTATGTGTTTAATTTATTATTATTCCTTTAAATCTTAGTTAAATAAATATCGGTCTATTAAGTGGATTATTAGAGTTTTTTTTGGTCTTTTCCAATTCCAGGGAAAGCGGGATTTTTTTTAAAACTATCCCGGGATCCCGCATAATGAATAAATCATCGGCTAGTTAAAATGAATAGCCTCCTTCAACTTCTTCAACGATATTTTGCAAGATATTGTGAACAAATTCTAATTTTTGAGAAAATTAAAAAAAAACATCGAAAAATGCACAGTTATAAATAAATAATAAATATAGCGTGATTCATTTCGAGGTTTCCCTACTTTTTTAAAGAAAAAAACACAGAAAATCAAATTGAATGGGAATCAAAAGATTATGTCTATCAAATGTTGGCCGTGGCTACGTCTCAGATGGTCCATCCGTTGAGTCCATTTCGACTGGAAACTGGCGAATGACACGCGTGATGTTTTGCTTCAAGGCTTGAATCGAAGCGGGTTTTTCTAACGGTGTGATATCACACGATCTTGGTGGCCAATCGACCGACCCAAAACCAAAAGTCGCTGAGATCTCGAGCTTCAATTTCAGGCATAGCCGGTTATCATGGCACGATAACGGTCGCCATTGACGGTTGCGTTCTCACCGGCATCATTTTTGAAGAAATATGGACCGATGATTCCGGAACATCGGATCGGGAATCGGTCAATGACAAAAAGATAGATCTTAACGAGAGCTAAAATATTGCTCATGGGTGTCAAGGTCGTGGGTCGACTGGAAAGTTTTTTTTTGGATTAAAAAAGAAATGGACTTAGCGCAATTGGCGAACGATTATTTTGATAATAAAACTGAATAATTTGTAAACGTTGTTCAGGCGTAAGTCTTTCCATGATGAAATGCCAAACAATACTTAACAAAAATAACATTACAGCATGACAAGACTCACACGTGATCTGTCAAAAAAGGCTATTGAAAAAAGTATCTCTATTTAGATCACCCTATATAAATATTATTTTATCGTAAAGTCTGATCGGTCATAAAAATAATAAGACTATTCCGAAGAAAATCGATTAAAAAAATGTAAAAAGCTAATTTAGTATGTTTACACTCATAACACTTCCTTTAATTAGAGTAGAAATTGCAAAATATGTTCGGTATTAAGTTTTAAATTATGCATCTATATTCATCGGATTGGTCTTATTTTATATATGACCGATCAGATATTAAGATAAAATAATAAAAATATAATATCTGTGCATAATTCGATGTTTCATGTAGATTTTATTGAAAAAATATTAAACTTTTTTCAACAAATATGATTTTTTGGCAATATCTGATTAGATATCGTCGAAACCGCTGAACGGATGTAAAACTGATATTAGAAAAAATTTAATGCTACTTAATTTTGAACAATTACAAAGTACTACACCTGCTTTTGGGACTCAATTCTGAGAATTGGACGTGAAAGTAGCCCCCAAATATTATCTTCTGCATCATTCGTTTTATCTAGTTGGCTCAATTAATAATTTAATGGCCATACGATTTTTTGCTCAAGGTGGAATTTTTGCCCTTGTTCTTTACTTTTTCTCGGTATACCGTACGGAATATATTTTTTGTGTCTGAGGCAAAGTTGTAGATATTGAATAGGAGAAAAAAATGTGGAACAAACCTACACTACACAAATCGCGAAAACACCCACAAGGTCATAAAATATCTGTCAGTAAAATGTTGAAAAATACGTATACGTATAAACTGAACACTATAAAACAGAACAGAAATTTTTTTAGACATTTTCAAAAATCTAAAAACCCATGAAAATTACAAATTTAAATATATTACATATAACATTCACATACAAAAGTAATATATTTATCAAATCGATACCTCCATTCTAAACTATGCTAAGTGCAATCAGCAGAGGCGATCACAGTTTGACGATTTTTTTAAATTTGTGTGGAATTCCTCTATAATTCAAATCGAATGACCTGTACTGTTTTGTGAATAACTTTTGATTTAGAAATTAAAAATTCAATCTCCCTAAAAACATGCTAAGTCGACTTAGCCTGTTTTAGAATAGAGGTATCGAATGTATTCATGGCTACCCTGGAAGATCGCTGCGGCCCCTGTGGAACAGCGGCTCCCCCGATTGAGAAGACCTGATATATATCCTTTAATAACTATAGTTTATCTACAGACAGACATACATGTGGATTATTAGATAGAAGGACGTACAGACTAACGAACAAATAAATCGTCGGGCTATTATGAGTAAATCGACTCAAGATGTTGATTAGTATAATTAACCATGGGTCTCTTTGTACTCTTAGTTCTGCAAATTATCACAGTTCTGCATAATTTTCAGAACTGTGAGCAATGCGGTTTATGAAAATGGGGTTTGTCTGATTGAAGTAGATCGTATAGAAATTTTATGGAAGAACTCCGATGGGAGATAAGTCGATTAGCCTTTAAAAAAAACACACTCCGCGACCACTCACTCTTTCCATCTCCAATCCATTAAGCCTGGTCCACATCAAACATGCCTTTTCATATCTGAATGTAAATGGGTTTTGTCTGATTGAAGTAGATCGTATAGAATTTTATGGAAGAAGGGAGATATGGGGATTAGCCTTTTTCAAAAAAAAAAAACACTCCGTAAAATTAGATCTATAAGGTTCCAAAGTTCCAAATCCGTTTTGCGTCGGGTCTACTCCCACTCTTACCATTCCTTGAAACTTATTTTGAAGCTCCAACTCAACCTTCGTTTATAATTCTAGGAGAAAGTTTCGCTCTATAATGCTGTGCCTCTCTTGTCAACGTCAAGCAAATTAGAACCGCTTTAATAAGCTCTGAATTCCGCTAGAATATTCAACATGTATACCTATCATTTTTAGCTCAAATGTTTCTTGGCATATGTCATATTAAATATTTTTGTAATTGAAATAATATTTATTGATTTCCTGATTGCTTTAATTTCAGCGGAAATATTTGGTTCTTCCGCCAGAGGTAAACATATTTAAATATTTTGTGGCTATTCCATAAATTGGAATACCATAATAATATCTCATTTGAAATTTGTGAATATTTTATTTTCAGTTTCAGTTTTGGTTTTTAGGACACATTTTTATTTAATGTTTGTGTTCATTTATACGAGAGAATCTAAGATTGACATCCTATAATATTTTTACTACAAAAATTGATTCATTGAGCAGATATTCCACATATTGGAAATTTGGACACCTATGCGTATGAGTACTTTTAATCAAAGTAGAGTTAACAAATGATCTCATTACTTCATTTATAGCAAACCGATTTTCAGAATTTTTGGGTCATTTAAGCAAAAAATTCTGACAAATTCAGGATTCAATTGCCATGAATTTTCTTTAAATTATTTTTGTAAATTAATTTCCTTGCAGACTTTGTTCGATTAAGCAAGTATTCCACCTGCTGTAAATTTGTTCTCCTATGCGTATGATTACTATTAATAAAACTATTGCTGTCATAACTTTCGTTATAGCTAAACGATTTTCATAATTTCAAGCTTAAAGAAAACCCGACAACAAGTTGAATGGAACAAACTTGTTTCATTCCCATATAATTTTTATTTGAAATTAGTTATTGTTATATGAGACTTAAGAAGTACTCGTATCTTCTGTTGCTATGAAAATTTGTGTTTTCCTCTGTTTAATGGATTTCTATATGCATTGCAATAATTTTAAATCTCATCATCCCAAATTATACCCTCCCTTTTGTTATCATTGTCGCCTAACAAATGTGTTGGCTCCTAAGCACGACACATGCTGCAATAGCTCAGTGCATGCAAAGCAAAAATGGCGAGACTTTCGTATGACAATAACTCTTCGCCCATTCCCAGAGAAATCTATAAGGAGAGAGAGAGCGAAAATATAGTTTATATTATGTGTCAATCATTTGTCAAGCAGATGATTGATAAGCGCAACTGCATCCACATCATGTTGAATCATGTTTTCCAGTTTTATCTAGCTTTTTCGGCGCACAACTTATGTATATGTGATGCTATACACATAGTTGGCGCCCGCAGTAGAACCCCAAATTCTATATACATATGTATTTATGCAATGTATTGTAGATGTTTATAAATAATAAACTAAAATCTATGGCAACTGCCACTTTCTGCGTTAAGAGTTATGCAAATAAAAAACATTCAAAAACACAATTTTGCAAACATAAATAATATAAGTGGGAAATGTCATTTCACTTGAATCTTGGAAGTGAGAACAAATTATGTATTGTTGCTGGGCTCCTACGTGTCAGGAGGTAGAAATTTTGACAGCCGATTTAGCATTTATCAAGACAAATTGAATGTTTGTTATGCCAAGAAAAATCATCGCTTGCCTCATGTGCACTTTACGATACACATTCACAGTTCAATTGTTTCGGAAAATAAACACTTTTTGTAATACTTGTATACAATTTCCTCTTTGCAGGTCATTTACCTTTTGTTGGAATCAATATAAAATTGTGTGTTTCAAGTGCTTTGTCTTTTCAGAGACTTATTTGTCAATGTGACTTTAGTTGCTTTTAGTTTTTATTTGTTTTGTTGCTTTGGATGAGTGGTGGATGTATTTTATATATTCTACTCCTGGTTGGATGGGTATATGTGGTAGATCTATTGATTGGTGAAAAGAGAAATGATTTATTAAACTTATTTAACTATTTAATTTATTGAGAATGATATACATCTTCAGTTAGATACCGAAATCTCCACTATAGTATTATAATTTGGAACTTTTTTTTATTAGATATTTTGTAGCTCATCATAGTCCATGTGTGCGTATGATTACTATTAATAAATGGGATATTTTGTGTATTTTATCATAAATTCCTTCATATGCAAGCGATTAACAAAATTAACAGCTTAAATAAATCATGATATATTGAGCTTGAAAATATAAAGTTGTTGCAGTAATGTTATAACTAAAAATTGACAAAATCATCGGTTTACGTTTTAATGGAGATAAATCAAAATTGTTTTTTGGATTATATTAAGCTGTGTCCTCCTAATTCGTTTATGTTTTTACAATTTTTGAATTTGAACAGACATATACATACAGTATTCAGAAGTAGGGAAATGGTAAATATGTTCATAATAACTTAAAACACCCTAATAATATACAATTCGTAAGAATTAATATCTACTCGTACAGGGTGGCTGATATGTATTGCAACCAACTTCAGGTTGCTATCATTTCTAAACCGCTAGTCTGATAGCTGACAGATTTATTTCAGTGACCGTTCATTTTATTGTTTACAAGCTTACAAAAGCATTTTGATCTATTGCATTCAGAAAAAAGTTATTCGTGATGGAATTCAAGCGTGATAGTGTGATTGCTTTATATTTGGGTGGAAAAACACAAGTGGCTATCGTTAGAGCCCTCCAGCATTTAAATGTGAATAAATCTTTTGTTGCTCGTACCATTGCTCGTTACCGTGATTCTGGCAGTGTTGCATCGCGTCCAAAAAGTGGACGAAAAAAAACGGTAACAACACCAGAAATGATCAGAAAAGTAAAGGCCAGATTTGATCGAAATCCACGCCGCAGTGGTAGAAAAAAGTACCGATCATCTCAAGACGGCGCTTCGCCGGGAATGGGCCAAAATACCGCAGAGCCACTTTCGTGCAGCGTGTGATGGCTGTGTCGGCCGTTTGAAGGCCATAATTCGTGCCAAAGGTGGCCAATTCGAACAAATCTAAACTGTTTCTAAAATTTTATGTTATTTCCGACATTTTTTGCTTTTGAACAATAAAATTTAAAAAAAAAATTAAAAAAATATAGCGCTTTACTTTGTTGCATTACATATCAGCCACCCTGCATTTGTTATAAAGTAATGCAACATCATTCAACGGCGGAATGAAATTGGGCCCCAGGAAAATACACCCCACTATTTTTATGAATATGGGCCCCAAAAAATAACATATCAAACAAAAACAATTTTATTTGGGGCTTAATTTCATTTTTTGACTGCTTTTTGGGGCTTATTTTCATCTATTAATTTAGAAACAGGAGAGGCTACGCATAAAATATTTGCTCCACGTTGCCAACTTTGGATCCTGTCCATAGGAGAAAGTCTTAAACAGAGGCCGCAGGCTGAAGGTCGACCGCACAGGAATAGATTTATAATTAGAAAATATGTTTGTATACGTGTATTAATGCGTACTCCCCAGATTTAGGAAGAGAAAATTTCTTAGTTTTTTTTGGGTTTTTTGTCATTTCATGCTGTTTTCTTGATTGGGGTGTATTTTCCTAAATCAGTTTTTGTAACGAAAATAGGTCCCAAATTTGAGGCGCACTTTCATTTTCAATTTGGGGTGCATTTTCTTGAAGTCCAACTTCCGGCCGCCTCATTCAACATTATTCGTCTTACTCTTCGACAAATGATGATCTGTGACTTTTGCAATGATTATATTCTGAAACAGATTATTACATGGATTAGCTACTTATATGTCAATGGTCCCGGTTAAAGGTTAATGACCCCGAATAAGTGTCAATGACCACGAATTAAGGTCGATGATCCCAAATTAAATGTCAGTGATCCCAATAATGATATGTCAGTGATATCAATAATCCCTACTAAAGGACAATAACTCCGGATTCAAGTTCAATGACCCCGGATAAAATGTCAATGAGCCCTACTGAAGGTCAATGACCCGGATTAAAGCTCAGCGAGCCAAATTAAATGTCGTTGGCCCCGGATCAATGAACCGATTAAAGGTCAGTGACCCCTAGTAGATATCAATTAACCCGGTTTAAGGCTTATGACCCCGATTAAAAGTCAGTAACCCTGATTAAAAGGCAATGACCGCGGATTAATGGTCATTGACCCACAATAAATTGTAGTTACACCGATTTAAGAAAAATTACCCCGATTAAAGATCAGAAGTCAGTAAGGCCGATTTAAGATTAATGACCCTGATTTAAGATCAGAAGTTAGTAAACCCGATTAAAGGTTAATGACTCTTGATTAGGGGTCAAAAAGCCGATAACATCTATTAAAGGTCAATGACAAAGAATTAAAGGCCAATGATCCCGGATTAAATGTCAATGATCTCCGATTAAAGGTCAAATGAAACTGAATAAATGTCAGTGGCCCCATATTAAAGATAAATGATCTCGGCTAAAGGTCAATGATCTAGGATTAGAATTCAATGACCTCGATTAAAGGTTAATGACTTCTATTAAAGGTCAATGACCCTGTTTTAAGATCTATGGCCATGAATTACAGATCATTGACCCAAATAAGGCCAATAAACTCGGATTAAAGGTAAATAACCCCGGATTAAATATAAGGACCCCTAGTAGAGGTCAATGGCCCCGGACTAAAGGACAATGACACCGGATTAAAGGACAATGACCCCAGGATAAAAAGTCAATGACTCCGGATAAAAGCTGAATGACCCCCACTGATGGTCAATGAACCGGATTAAAGCTCAGCGACTCCTATTAAAGGTCGATGACCCCGTATCATTGAACCGATTAAAGGTTGATGACCCCGATTTCAGTTCAATGAATCCGATTAAAACGTTATTGACCCCGGATTAAAGGTCAATAACATCGGTTTGAAGGTCAATGGCCCCGACGTAATGTCATTGACTTCGCATTGTAGGTCATTGACCTCGCATTATAAGTCACTGACCCTGGATTAAAGGTCAAAAACCTCAGATCAAAGGTCAATGCCACGGTGGCATAATATTAAAATCAAAAGATAGTCACTAAATTGTTGATTTCCACTTTATTTTTGAAAAGAGATCACCGTTTCAAAAAATTTCGGTTTTGACTTTTCCCATTTTTTATATTTTTAGTACACCTGAAGAAACACTTTGAGATTTTTCCGATAGATCGTTCAGAGATTTTTGATATTTAAAAAAATCGGCATCGGGTTTTTGGTCATAACTTCTTAAGCTATGGTCCGATTTGAAAGATCTTTGTTTTGGAAATGTTGATATTTTTCGATACTTTTCAGAAAAAAATTTAAACAATATATTAAAATTTCGTTTGAGTTTTGAAATTTAAAGGTAAATTCAAACTTAAATTTTTTAATAAATGCGATATATTAAAAAAACGTTGAATTGCCATAAAAGTGTAATGTATAGTGATTTTTTACAAGGAATATTTTTGTCGAAAAAATCCACTGATTTGTACTACTTTTGTTATATAGTTATTTTTGTAGGGTGATTACCAGGGGTAAGGGTATCAGCGGGGATGGTGGATATTTTGGAAGAAATACTTCCTGAAGTGTCTTCTTTATTTTGTTCTTTGACGTGAAACATCTATTGAGAAGACTGCAAGCCAAAAAAACACAGTGGCTTGCAGCGATTTTTTTAATGTTTAAACAATTTAAAAAAATGAAAATAATTTTAGAAGTTTAAAATATAAAAAAATGTCGCAAATTGGAGAGTACAAATATTGTAAAAATTTAGTGATGTGAAGTGATGTGAAGAATATAACCCGTGCACGTCGCTCAAGAACAACTGAGAATATTGCTGCTGTAGCCCAAAGTGTTGAAGAAAACCCAGGTTTGTCCGTTCCTCGTCGTTCTTTGGAATTGGGCATTCCCCAAACGTCATTACACCGTATCTTGCATAAAAACTTGGGTCTTAAGGCTTATAAAGTTCAGTTAACACAAGAACTCAAGCCGGCCGATCATCAACAACGTCGTGTCTTTGCTGATTGGGTCCTTGAAATGCATGAAAATAATCCGGAATTCCATCGAAAAATCATCTTGACTGATGAGGCCCATTTCCACCTCGGTGGCTACGTCAACAAGCAAAATTGTCGAATCTGGGGCTCGGAAAACCCAAGAGCTCTTGTTGAGAAGCCTCTCCATCCTCAACGTGTGACTGTTTGTTGCGGTTTATGGTCCGGCGGGGTCATTGGACCTTACTCAACAGTTACGGTGAATGGATTGCTCTATCGAGAGATAATTAATGATTTTTTATGGTCGGTGTTGGATGGTATTGATCTGGACAACGTTTACTTTCAACAAGACGGCGCTACGTGCCACACAAGCAACGAAACCAGTGCTCTGCGGGAAAAGTTTCCGGACCGTGTTATCTCTCGATGAGGTGATCACCGAGATCTTGTGATTTAACACCTTGCGACTTCTTCCTTTGGGGCCACGTGAAAGATAAGGTCTACGCCAACAGCCCAGCGTCGATTCAAGACCTCAAAGATAGAATTCGTGAGGCTATCGAGGACATAGGGCAGCCACGTTGCGATCTGGTTATGGAAAATTTCATGAAAAGGATATGGTCCTGTAAGCGTGGTCGTGGTGGCCATTTGGCTGATATTTTGGGTTGTTTTTCATTATTAACGGCATACCTTCCTCTTTATTATGAAATAAACATCCGATCATTTATCTCAAAAAATGGCATTTTTCTTTGAATACTAAAATAACACCTCTTGTTGGAAAGTATCGAAAAATATTTTTCTAAAAATATCGAAAAATATCAACATTTGAAAAAAAAGATTTTTTCAAATCGGACCATAACTTAAGAAGTTATGAGCGAAAACCCAATACACGGAGTGATATCATTTGTTTAAATATCGCTAACTTCTGAAGGGGTTATCGGAAAAATCTCAAAAAATCCCACAAAGCGTTTCTTCAGGAGTACTAAAAGAATATTAAAAAAAATTCGAAAAAAAAACATAACCAACATTTTTGTAACCGCCGATTTATCGTGGAATTCGCCATATATTTATACTTTTAAATGCACGAGTCCTTTGGCAGAGCATTTCTTTTTGTTTTTTTTTTGATGAATTTCCTCGGTCCATCCTAATGTAGGTTATAGCACTGTGCTCATTGTATCTCCTCATCATTTACTTGAAACACTCGTATTGGTTGAAGGTGTTACTGTCACATTTTTCATTGTTTCCGTTTCCGCTACTTATCGCTGTGCGTACAACGGAGAAAAAACCATTGTTTACCATAAAAGTGAAAGCGACTTGGATTCTAGGAGATGAAGGAGGATGAAGATAAGGAGGAGAACAGGATCTTTGGGATTTTTTCGACTCGTGGGATGATTTCTTTGTGACGGATGAAAAATTTCCTGAAATACGAATGACAAGTAATTTTGCACTACATAAATAATAAACGGCGAGCAAGGAAAGAAGAATGAGAAAAAAAAACATAATTTTGCGGAAGCCGCACGTTTCCAAGAAATCCCTTAACAATGACTCAGCTTAAGCATAAAGAAACAAAAGGTCTCTCTCGCCTGAAATGTGCTACAGTGGATTACGTTGAATGACTTGAATTCTTAAATTGATTTAAACCGTCTTGGAAACATTTGGCAAAGGATTTCATAACGTGCTTTGAAAATTGATTTTCCATCCTTTTAATACTCAAAAGACGTGTAGGCCATTTCTCGGAGCTTAGAACAAATCCTTCTTCGAGTATCTAATCGTATTGCGACAATTTCATCTAAATTATGTGTTGGAGGGGAGCCTTTTGGAATTTGAACTTGTTATAAATCAAAAGAACAGGTAACACGTTTCGTTTGTGGAATTGAGAGAAAATGAATATTTTATTCCGGTACCCAACACGTGTCACTGATTTAGCAGATAATTGCCCACGAGTTTCAAGAAAATACATTTGGTAGGAAGATTTCCGTAGAATCCCAAAAAAAAAATCTCGTGGGAAAAAACAAGACAGCGAGGAAAAAAACGAAAAAAAAACATTTCCTCAAAAGGAAGTCGTTAAGAAAAGCGTATGAGAGGAAATCATTAAATTTGATTTGTGTAATTAAAATCAATTGTGGCAGCAATTGTAATGATTTCGCGGTATTGCCGACTCCGTTTAAGAAACACTCACTGTAAGTGGCTGATAATACTCGTACACACAAAACTCTCTTATCTTAATGGGGTTTTGTCAAAAATAGGCAAATCCATGATTTAACACATTTGGAGAGTCCTAGGGAAATAAAAAGTAGATTCATGGAAAAGGAAAAAATGGATATACGTACCGAATTTGTGCACATATTTTTTTTTTGATATTTGAATTAGAATATTTAAAGTTGTATTATTTAATAAATTAAAATATAAGAGAGTTGGGAGTTATTTATTTTAACTAAATTCGTTTTTGATTGGTAGAAAATCGTATGTACCCTCCAACATGGAATGCATTCAATTCTATAAGCGGTAAAACCTTTGAAGTGGAAGAGAAGCAAATCATGGGGTTTGTATAGCAATTCTTTTGAAAACAAAAAATAAAATTTACTAATTTGAGCCAAATTTTTTGACAAAAGTGCCATCTTTTTAGGAGATCTATGTATATGAAAACATATGTACGAGTATACCGTTATGGTTAATTTCCGTTGTGTATGGCTTAGGTTAAGAGCGGCAGCCTGTATAACAGACTTACTTAGACTAGACTTAGACGTGAGGGAAAACATAAGTTTTAACTATCCCCTCCCTTTGAACAAATTTGATATGTTGAAAAAGCTTAAAATTTGGCGGATTTTAACATCAGCAATTTTAGCTAACTCCCCCCCCCCCCAAGAAATGACAGCCTTAGGATGAATGCCGCTCAGAAGGTCTTCCAACACATCTTCGTCTTCCCAGCTTTTGCAAACTTCATTAAGCAAAACCCTCAGTCTCTCTACATGCGCCCAATAAGCCAGTGACGCGTCCTGACACACGCGATAAGTTAGTCGCCCGGTATTGATAACGATAGCTCTGCGTTGGTGCCACATTGGCCTGAAAAGTATGCAGTTTCTTACCACTGACAACCTGCCATTTATTGTCGTAAGGGAACTATCTCTCAAGAAGAGCTTGACGGTCGCTAGGGTCATGCCCACATACTCAATTTCCACTGGAGCTTGTAAGGTAGCTCCTAGTCTTTCAAGTTCTTCTGCTGTGTAATTCCCTGTGGCCCGACACGCATATCTGGTGAATATTATTCAACATTATCGTTATGATATCAGCGACGATCGAGAGCCGTTTTTTGAATTGCGGAATATAGTTTCCAGGGACTTTTTAGGTTTAGGTTAGGGTGACAGCCGTATTTTTGACCAACTCACACAGACCAGTTTAGGTCCCTAGTGTTACCACGGGCTGAAATGCCCCTCATCGCAACCAACCTTTCGATATACAAATGTATCGATAGTACAAATATCGGTACCGGAAAGATCAGTTAGACTGCCTAGAAAGACCGACCCCAGTATGTCCAGTTGTCGTTTACTCACAGCGGGACAGTCACATAGAAAGTGCTCAATGCTCTCCACTTCTTCCTCATCTCCACAGCTTCTGCAGAAGTAATTAGAGTCAATACCCAATCTTTTGGCGTATTCGTCGATCAAGCAGTGTCCCGACAGAACTGATACTAACGTAGACAATCATTTCATATCTAGTGCGAGGAGATATTTTGCCCTTCTCGGGTCATACCTTGGCCAGATTTGTCTAGCTACCCTGCAGGTGCCGATTTCTGTCCATCTTTCGTTGGACTGCCTGATTGCCTCTTGCCTAACCCAAAGCTTGCATGTAGATAGTGGCACATCAATATATGCAAATTCTTCAAGAGTTTGTAATGTCGTCCCTTTCCTAGCAAGTTCATCAGCTTTGCAGTTCCCCGGGATATCCCAATGCCAGGCTCGGCAGTCGAGGGCTGTTTGTGAATTTAGGGATGTGGCCTCCAGAGAATTGATGGCAGCCCTCATGACTATATACCCTCTACACAGTTGGTATATAGTCCACTCGGTTGGTTACCATATCACTACACTTTGATTTCCTCATGTGACCGTAGTTCTTGTACCTCCACACTGATAGGCAGTTTAATCTTAGTGCCGCTCTGGTTGCAGTATATGGAGTATCGATGTAGTCCTTAAGGCTCCGCCTATGCTCAGGCTGGCAAAATATCCGAGCGTTAGTGCTAAAGAAAGTTAAGTTGTATGGAAATTTGCAGCTATAATCCATAGTTAGCTCTAAAACGTAGTTTATTTTCTTATTGGTGCTTTAGTTGGTGTCAATAGCAATCATTTGATGAACTTTGTTTATTATCGCGCAGAAGGTGAATTTCTGCAGAGCTGTCCACCAGACGATAATGCGTACAGCATTATCATCGGTCTGAGTACTGCCGTATACAATCTATAAACATTTGTCCACTTACAGGTATATGTATATCGCCATCACTGCTTTTTCCAGAATGTTGGGTTTGAAGTTCAACTTCCTGTCTATTAAAAAAACTTAAGCAGTTTGCGCTTTCAAAGAAGGCAATTTCAATACCCGCCAAACAAAAAGGCGCAAATGTTGGTACCTTATATCTCCTGCTAAGAGATATAAGGTTGGGTTAATATCAAGACCATTTTTCGGAAGGCTATCTTGCGGTTGTATGAAGGGCCTGCTGTAGGATGTCTCGAAGAGTACTGGGAAACTTCCCTCTAACAGCTATTGCAACGTCATCTGCATAGAAAATAGCCTAAACACTCATGATCTGCAGAGAAAGCAGAATATTGTACATGGAGAGATTCCATAGCAGAGGAAACGGAACACCTTATTGGGACGTTCCCCTGCTTGCAAATCTATGGAGATCAGTTAAGGCTATGTTAGAAGAAATGCGTTTCTTAGTCAGAAGGTTATTATTAAAGAAGCGACGTGTACTGCAATCAACTCGCAGAGTTGCTAGATTTGTAATTATAGCGCCTGAATTTATGCTATTGAAGGCTCCCTCTATATCTGACAAAGCTACCATAGTATATTCCTTAATAGAGAAAGATCTCCCCCAGTAAGGCTGACTAGACTATGTAGGGCGGTTTGTGTGAACTTGCTCCTATTGTAGGCATGATTTTGATTGAACAATTTCCTGTGATCAATTTTAGTCCTAAGATAACTAGCATCTATAAATCGCTACAGGGTTCTAAAGATAAATGCTGATCTCTCAATTGTATTAGCCACTGCTTGTAGCTTTGCCGAAGACACATTGTCTCTCCTGGCGACTTAAAAGGTTTAATTAATGTCGTTGTGCATAATAAAACGGCTGGTTAAATTTTAAGTGCCGATGTTGATTTTGAATAAAACACAAATTATTTAGGAAATTATTGTCATTTCTTTTTATTATGATAATATTGGTATGGTTCAATTATGTATGGAACAAAATATCGGCCAAATGGCCGCCGCGACCTCGGCGGCACACCTCCATCGGATGGTCCAAATTTTCGATGACGCTGAGGCATAATTGAGGTTCTATGCCGTTAATGTGCCGAATTATCTCATCCTTCAGCTCTTGAATTGTTGCTGGCTTATCGACGTACACCTTTTCTTTCAAATAACGCCAAAGAAAGAAGTCCAACGGTGTCAAATCACATGATCTTGGCGGCCAATTGACATCGCCACGACGTGAGATAACACGGCCATTGAATTTGTTGTGCAAAAGAGCCATTGTTTCGTTTGTTGTGTGGCAAGTGGCACCGTCCTGTTGGAACCACATATTGTCCACATCCAATTTCGGGCATAAAAAGTTCGTTATCATCTCACAATAGCGAACACTATTCACAGTAACTGTCTGACCGGCCTCATTTCGAAGAAGTATGGCCCGATGACGTCGCCAGCCCATAAGCCCCACCAAACGAACTTGGTGAGCATGCACAGGTGTTTTCACATCTCCTACAGACCCGGTTTGCTGAAATTTGCGCACAATTCTCCCGATTGTGGACACATTTGGTAGGTTATGCTGATCAAAAAAACGTCACGAAATGCATTTTGATTTGAACGCCCATTTTCGTAAAAGGCTTAAAAACTTTAACGCGTTGCTCGATTGTCTATCTTTCCATGGTTTAAATTAAGTTAGTCTGAATTTGAGAAATGTCAAATGAAATGCAGAAAAAACTTGACGTTTAGGTGTGGTTCGCATTCAACATCGGCCCTTACAATTTAACCACCCTTAGTAGTTATGTGTGAAAACAACATATGTCTTGGTTTGCCTTCATTACGCCTTTCTGTTTTATTTTATTATATTACTTATTGTAATAAAACAGAACTACAAAAAATTCCGTGTACAATTTTATCTCAGAACACTAAGTATAGAACTGCACTCGCAAAGCTTAAAATTGCCATCATATACCTGAGAATCAGGTAGCAAATATTAACACCACTTCATCCGTTGCTAAAGAAATAAGAATTATTCTTGAAATGGCAGAAAACAATTTTCATTATTATTTCATATTCGCTATGCTTGAACTTTGGCATTTTGGTGGATTTACCTGCAATTGAACATTGAAATATAAAAGGAAATATTTGCGAAGTCAAAACGTAATTAATTGCGGTATTCCTTCACAAGAGAAATAACTTTCTATGGTATTTTTTGTTAATGTTATAATTAACTTATAATAAATTCTTTATGAAACCTTTTCAGTAATTGCCAAAGGCATGCCAATATGTAGTCGATTATAGAAACCCATAAAAAATCAATGGTACCCATTTGTTATGATGCATTGGTACTACACTGCGTATAAGTTTTATTAATTACAGAATGATAATGATAATAATTTAATGTGGTTTTCTTTCATCAGCCATTAATGGCATTACAACGAAATGTTGTTAAACTATTTTTCTCTCTTGAAACATTCTGTAACGAATAATTATTTCCACCAATTAAACTGCATTACTTAATAAAGTGGTTATGAGAGGTAACATGTGACGTATGATTGATATGTTGTGGAAATCACATTGCATTAATATCGCTTATACGTGGAGTGTAACCGTTAATGATGACGACCATGAATCAGGAGGCAATGCAAGAAGGCCTTCAAATGTTGAATGTTAATCGTTTTCAGGAAATTGCCTCAATTTTCACGGTTAAATGCGTATTTAATGAGTTGTATTGTAAATGGATGTGAAGTGTGCGTGGAGTGTTTCATCATCCATCGAACGGTTATTTTGGCTTTCGAATTCCTATAGTTTGTAACTTGGCCACATGGATTTCCGAGATCGTCATCATTTTGTGTTTATAGCTTGTCATAATTTTTTTATATACATATGTATGTATGTATTTCTGATTCATTTGAAAGCTATTGATTTGTTCTCCTCACATGTATTATTCATGTAATTCTAATTTTCAATTGAACATATTTCTTAATCTATCTTGTTTTCTTTGTATTTTACGTAAAATATTTTCATATTTTTCTTGCAGTTATGTTGAATTTAAAGTAGAATTCCATTTTCTTAAGCAATTTTATCACTGCAGTGTAAAGTTAAGCATAAAGAATGATTATCTTTAGATACGAGGGGAGTGAATTGTGAGTTTCAATGCAATTTAGTCAAATATTGGTTATGTATGTTTTTAGGCACTCTCTAAACACATCATAAGTCGACTTAGCATATTTTAAAATTGACGTATCTAGTATCTTTTGGTATACATGGATTCATTTGAAGTACAAGTTTTTGGAATTGAGAGTATAAAAATTCTTTTGAAGCTTAGTTCAAACTTATGAAAAATTATTTTTTTGTGTGCGTTTTTCGCAAAAACTTTAAGACTTATGCTGCCCTCCTAAGAAAGAAAGTCACATATCCATTTTAGTAGTTTTGTGATATTAAGCTTTAAAATTTTTTTAATTTCTCGCCTTTAGGTTTAGGTTTGGGTGGCAACCGGTTTAACCAGCTCACATAGACCAATTTAAGTTCCTAACCTAAAGCAAAAATTAAAAGGTCCGAAAGGGGAAAACGTAGAAGCTAAATATCTCAAATCTTCTAAAATGGAGAAGCGACTTTCTTTCTTAGTAGAGCTGTATGAGTGTAATAAATGTTTTCAACAGCTTTTGATCAATATATATGTTTCTAGGATTACTTTTCCTGGATTATCCTTAAACTTTCCTAACATCTTTCGATTTTTTGCTCCAAAACTTGCCGTATTTGTAGTTGTTTCATAAAAATACAAATAGGCCACCTGAGCGTATGACTAATATAAATTGAAATATTTTTCCATAAATGTCAATATTTCGAACCTATTTAAAAATTTGTTTGGTTTAAAAGACTCATGACATGCCTGGGTTTTAACTACAATACAAATAAAAATTTGGAAGCACTTTTAGTATCATTTATTAAAAATAAATTCTATTTTTCAAAAATATTTTAAAGAAAATTGGACCGGAAACCTCTTTATTAAATTTGAGGAGAACAAGTCTAAACAATAAAAATTGAAACTATAAAAAATTGAAACTATTCAAGCCAAACCATCAACAACTTAATTTATGGGTTTTATGCGTTAAGAAGTCAGACATAGATGAACCTTTGTATGGGAGCTATGTATACCAAAACATTAACATCCGACGATCGTTATTCGTGTTAAGGGTTCTGGCTAGTGTATACTTAGGTTACCAAGTTTGGACCCAATCAGTTGAAATTTGTGGTTTCTGTGACGTTAAGAAGTCAAATCGGAAAGATGCTATATATGGACAAAACCTGCGTGACGGATGCTACGTTCGTACGCGTTTTCGGATAAAGATATAAAAATTCGCTTATTAAAGCGACTTCACTTAATGGTTCATACATTTATTGATTTCATATTAATATAAAGAAAAACATTTAAGCACTAATACTCTTAAATTAAACATATTATTGAATTCACAAGAAACTTATATTCCGATCGTCTTATTTCGTCTCACATGTGTATGTCTCAGCGTCTGCATAACAACTCTTGCAGAAGTCTCGTCAGCAACTGTCAAAATAATTGATTTTATTTTTTTATGACATTTATTAATAAACATTTATGAATGAATTTATGAATTAATATATGTTTATACATGAATTCGATTGGTTCATCTACGTCAACACTAAATTGATATTATAAACGCCTTAAAAATATTATTTTTTTATAACATTAAGAGGTCAGAGGTGGGGTAGGATTTGGAAATAATTTTTGCATGAATAGTCATCGAAATAATTATCTTTATATATGAAAGTTATTTTTATTTTTTATTTTGCAAGTTATTTCAAAAACTACACCAATTGTAGAGGTTAAAAAGATCTATACGAAATTTACCCAATCTCGTTCCCATCATTAATACGAGAGATATAAGGAAATATTCAAAATTTTACAAAATTTCCCCAAAAAGCGTCCGAACAAGGTTTGATTTGTTTATATAATACTAACTAAAGATTGAAACAAGCTTGCGTAAAAGCTATTATATTGGTCTCTTTATGATCTAAAAATTTGCGTATGACAAAATTTTAAAACTGTGTATTTTCAAATGAAAATCATGACAACATTTCATTACGTCCGTGATTTGGAATTACCCATGTGTTTATAGAATTGTACAAATAAAAATAGAGCTGGATCACTTTAAACAATTTCTGGTTGGTAGACTGATTCTGGGACTTGCCCATATGGCAACTATATCAAAAATGGACCGATACTGCCCATTTTCTATGCCAACGTACCCGCAGCTATAGCTGCGGTATATGTACCAAATATCAGCCAACTAGCTCAAGTATAATAGATTGTAGCGTGATTACAACAGACGAACGGACAGAAATACTCGTACAATGGCTAAATCGTCTTAGACTTATATATATATTAATCCTTTTATATATATTAATCCTTTTTAGGATCCCAGATTAACATTTGAAGAAACAGGTAATATGGGATTGAATATGGGAAATACTCGTATCATTTGCTACGAGCCAAAAGTGTAACACATCGAGGGAGTGACCTGAGACCCTAAGTATGTTCGGTGGAAATCCCTTTTAGGCAATTTTAAGTCATTTGAGCAATGTCCGTCCGTCTGTCTGTCTGTCTGTGTGTCTGTCTGCTGGCTGGTGCGCACGATAACTCTCGAAAGGAGTAACCGATTGACTTAATGTTTGGTATGCGGTAATATTTTGCTCTATCTGCAGCTAAGTTCGAAGATGGGCCATATTGGTCCACTCCTTCTAGTACCTCCCGTGGTTAGAACAGACGGACGGACGGATGGACAGACGGACATGGCTAAATCGTCTAAGAATTTTGAGACTTATGGGATTTCAGATCAATATTTAATATATAAAAGTTTTAAAAATTGTTTTTTAAAGTTCCTTTTTTATCCCCTCAACTTAGAGAGGAGGGTATATACTCGTATCATTTGCGACGAGCCAAAAGTGTAACACATCGAAGGAGTGACCTGAGACCCTAAGTATGTTCGGCGGAAATCCCTTTTAGACCATTTTAAGTCATTTGAGCAATTTCCGTCCGTCCGTCCGTCTGTCTGTCTGTGTGTCTGTGTGTCTGTCTGCTGGCTGGTGCGCACGATAACTCTCGAAAGGAGTAACCGATTGACTTCAAGTTTGGTATGCAGTAATATTTTGCTCTATCTGCGGCTAAATTCGAAGATGGGCCATATTGGTCCAATCCTTCTAGTACCCCTCCCCCCACTAAGGGTTAACTTTTAGTGAAATATTGATTATTTAATACCTTCTATACTACTTACTCGAATCTTCTGAAATTTCACACATAGTATTAGTTTGTTAGTCACTAACACGTCAAGAAAATTTGGCGAAGTGGCCACTCCATTTTTGGTACATCTCACACAAATGAACCATTTTTGTACCAAAAGTAAACAGATTTTAACTTTAATACCAGTACATATTTTAAAGTTATTAAATGCAATTTAAATTCATAATAATTTAATTAAAACAAAAAATTGACAAATTTACGAAAATTTTTTGGTTCTCAAGGTGAGGGGATTCATAAGACAGTTCACCCGTGTGAACTTTCTTACTTGTTTCTAATTGCTTTAATGACCTCAAAAAAAAATAAATAGAATTAATTTACCATAAATTGTTTTTCGTGTTTAGGATACTTTTACACCAGAAAATGTTATGCACATCCTTCGACAGAAATTTAGTGTAACTTATGGACTACCTAGTTGCCACTCTCCTTTTGGTATCTCCCACACAAATGGACGTTTTTTACAAGATGTCAAGTCCCTTCTGATATCCCCCATACAAATTGATAAATGCATTCAAACACTTCTTCCTCATAACTTCCCTAGCAATTATCAAAATGTTTGCAGATTCTGTATTTTAGACATCTTCTGCAATGACAATAGAATGATGAGGAATAAGCAAAATGATTCCACCTTTCTGGCTCACACAAAAATTATTTTATTTTATATTACATTACTCATAAAGTGAGGGTACGTACACCTTTGTTGGTTTACTAGACTAAAATGGCCCTACTTGTTTAAATACTTCGGTGCTACCATCCATAAATATTTTTTTGCTTTTACGTCTATTGGGTCCCTCGATTTCATTGTTGTATAAGAAACGATCAGAAACAACCTGGTCCACCAGATATTTCTTTTTAATAATGCTTTTTATAGGTGAGTGGGATGCCACTTCTTATTGTAAATTGTAAAGCTGTAAAATATGTAAAAAAACTATCTGTCGTTTTACTAGCCTGAAATATGATTACTTGTTTAAATACTTCTGGGATATTACATCTAAATATTTTTTTTAGATTTTACGCCTACCTGGTCCCACGATTTAATGATTAGATAAGAAATAATAATTCGGTTATCCTCTGCATAGGTGAGTGGAAAGCAACTTCTTATTGTAAATTTTAAAGCTGTAAAATATAAAAAAGACATGCAATCTTACCACTGAAGAAATGCCATCTTTGTCATGATATTGTTTTCTTGCGAAAAGGATTCCCTGAATAGAAAGTGTTCCCTTGTTCTTTCCCGAGACCCTACGGGAGTTATATTGCCATTGTTTATAGAATATCCTAGAAAAGAGATTAGGCTGCAAAGAAAGGAAAAAGAATGGAGTTATTTTGCAATAAATAATAAATTATATAAATGAAAAAATTCCTTAAGATAGAAAATTATATCGTAATTTGTTATTGCTGCTTTCCTCATTGTCCGGTCGAAGCAATTATAATTACGTTTACATAATATCTTAGCAAAAAAAAAACAAAAATCCCCCCTTAATTTCCTCCTAATGCCAATTAGAAAGTTAAGCAAAATGTTGCAGAAGTTGCAATGACAATCTAATCATATAATCTCTTAAGTAAATATAAAAACAATAAAAAGAATCAACATTTATTACGTGTCATTTCATATCAATTTACACATTGGAATCTTTATTTTTCTGAGAAAAAAAAACACAAGGAGTTGAAAGGTATAACTTTCGTTAGGAATTAAAGATTGCATTTTTTTGAAAGTCAAATCATGATTTTGTTATCAAATACCTAATGTACACACACGACGTAGTGATGCTATGGTGTAAACACATTTATGTCCTTAAGGAATTTTTCGCTGTGGCTCCATGGCATGGGAGGAACATGTGTTTGATTTCGATTGCGCTTAAAGTATCCTGCTCACGAACACTGAATCTTTCACACACACACATCCCATCATTCATTCATCATCAAATTCCAGTTTGGGCATTTGGCCAATCGTTCGCAATGATTTTTGGGGTGTGCTCAGAAAAAGTGCAACGTTGAGATTTACCGTGAAATGGAATTTCTGATGAGTTTTTTTTATGGTGGCGTATGAGGAATTTTAATTCGTACATGGATACTAGGAAAAATTAAATAATTTCTTATTCATTGAGTGAGTATATTACATAGCTTCATCAGTATTTATTGGCAAAGTTGAGAGAGTTTTTACTTTGTGAATGCTACAAATTACAATACATACAGGGTACAGTTTGAATTTGTAGTCTATATAAGGTGACCATGACTGATAAAGTTCCGGCACAAATGTAGTTTTAGGGGTAATACATTTCATTAATTAATTGTAATCATATCTCCTCCATACATTCTTCTACATATGCTCGTTTTAAAATATTAACATATTTTAACAAATAAAATATTCTTTAATATGTCTTATATATGCCATTGAATCCTTGAATAGTTGTATTATTTAAATAACATAGTACAACATTTTTCACCTCATTAATTTTGGGACTCAATTCTGGGTATTGGACCTGAAAATAGCACCAAAAATAAAAACTTCTACATCATTCGTTAAGTCAAGTTGGTTAAATTAATAATTTAATGGCCATACGAATTTTGGAATTGCTAAAGGTGGATTTGTAGCACTTTTTCTTTATTTTTTTCTCGGAAGAAAAAAATGCGGAACAATACCCGAAAAAAGTGGATGCAGTGCCTTAAAAACGGCAAAGGCATGTTGATAGTGTCCATTTTTTATAATTTCGTGCTTCGTCACTCACGCTCGATTCCAGAACCTTCCGTTTTGTGAGCAACATGTTTACCAACTGAGCTACGTAGACACATACATTTTTATTAAAAATTTGTTTTTAATTATATATCGCCAAATTTTCTAAACAATGTATTTTTATGTACACTTGAATTTGATAAAAGGGTTGACATCATTAAAAGATAAAACGAGTTGCCATATACCATATTTATAGGCGACGAAGAAATTTTATTATGAATGACATTTTCATACCAATTTCAAAAGAGTTTCTTAGCTCGATATATAGTGTGTCTGGCTCAAAATCATAAGGTTGTCGGTTCGACTCTTGTCCCGGGCGTTACATTTTTAATGTTTCGTCATAAATTTAAGTTTCTGCAAATAACGATTTGCGCAAAAAATGCGGTATGAAAAAATGGCATACAAAAATTTTGCGTTTTTGGGACTACAACATAGTCCGATATAGAAATAGTTTATTTTTCCTTGATTTTTGTATGTTTTCCTAATTTTGAGTTCAAATACATGGACTCGAAATGGGGATTCATGATTATTTTTAGTTAAAATTGGGTGTCCACCGCATATGTCTAAATTTGATAAATTTATGAATATTTGAACTATTTTCAAGAAATATTATTTTAGTAAAAATATGTCCTCATTTTTAGTTAATGAACTATTCTGCATATCCCGCAAAACAATAAACAACAATTAACAATAAAGTAAATTTCCTAGTTTAAGAAAAAATTAACTCAATATAAACAAAAAATTGAACTAAATTGGTGTATGGATTTTACTAAAACTTAGGAAATAAATTTTTTTGAGTGTGGGTCTATTTATACCCGGGTGAAGGGTCACACGAACAATGATCGTCATAGGTCCATGTTTTAATATAGCCTTCATACAAAGGTCCCTCCAGATTTGACTTCTCAACGTAAAAAAACACAAATTTAAATGAATTTGGTTGAAATTCGGTAATACTCGTATGAGTTTATTTGTACCCGAAGCCATTCACATGCAATCCATGGTGCAGTATGTATAAGAATAGGCATGGCCGTCTCAGCTTGTTTACTACTATTTACGATCGACTTTAATTTAATATATCAAATTTAAACATATCAAATATTGTATCTAACTTTTTTTAGAATTGTGTACATTAAATGCATTCACTACTTTTTGGGTCAAACCCTGTGGCTTCCCGCATAATACATACTTAATATTACCCACACCGACACACGAAATAAATATACACATCGCAACAGCATGTTAAACATATTTCTTAAATCTTAAATCCAATAATCTGTCTTCCGGATTAAAAAGGCCTAAGGTCTCCTTTTACATTTTTGTACATAATCAAAACATACCATACTTGATTATTCTTGGAAATACGAGTATGCCTTATTTGTGAGGGCTCTTACGTAGATCATTTGGGCATTTTCTGGTGGATTTCACATATTTCATTTTTTTTGATGCCGCCCACATTGTCGGCTGTTATCCTGTATTTTGCTCCATTTAATTAGGCAGAAAAACTTAAGCTTTCAGTAAAGAATTCTGGGAAAATATATTAGGCCGACCCAGAATATAAAAAAATAAAATAAAAATGAGATTCATGTGTAAGGACGAACACGTGTTTGTGTATATTGAGCAAAAAATAAAAAAATAGTAACAATTTCCTTTTTGGTAAAACTAACAAGAGGCATAGTGGTAGATTTTCATACGAGTATGTACTTAAGAATTTATTTGGGCTCCTTCCATTTTCTATTGGGCTTTCTATGAGTACATCATGAAAAGTTGAAATATGGTTTCAGATATCCAGAATTTGTTAATTAAAATAATTTTGTTCTTCAAGAGAAATTTAATATGTGAATTATTTACCTTCTACAATACATACAATGAAAAAGCTACAACATATTAACTACGTTGTAAAAGTTAAGTGGGAAATCGATTTTTTTCCTACATAGATTGTGGCGACTGTTGAAGGCTTTACAGAGGATATATGCTCCTCAGAAAAAGTTGATGTGATATTCTAATTTGATTAAGGGTGTTGTAATAAAATTATTACATTTTCAAGAATTTATATAACCCATACAATTTTTATTAGTATTCCTAAATAATGACTTGCCAATAATAACAGAAATAAGTGATTTGTTGTTATCAAAATCATTTTGGAAAATTTAAATATATATAATGCAATTTTGGCTATATGTGGGTTATTGTACGAGATTTATTTATTTTTCACCATGTTTTCAAATAATACGTGCAGATTTGAATGGAAATACCATAACTATTTATGTATATCGTATGATGTTAGACCATTGAATAATTTTTCATATGAGGGTTTGTGTTCAGAAATTTAAATCTGGCATGACGAAATTGTTTTTTGATTCGTGAAACATGCGCCACAAAATGTAAAAAATCACTTTAAATGGCCATTTCTACATATCTACTACTTATTTTGTAACTTATTGGTAATGCATTATTCAAGTACTTAAAATCGTGGAAATATAAGCACATATTTATGCGGTATGCTTATGCTACAAATAAGTACTTATTATGCTACTTTATTGTATGCTTTTGGGAAGTACTTTCCTCTAATGACATCCCCATGTTAAAATAATGAGAAAAGTGGCTAAATAATAAGTACTTACCATTATCGAACTTTGCTTACTCGTCAGATTATTTGGTAATGAGAAATTTTGCAGGGTAGGAGTACAAGGTTCAACTCACGGCAAGACCAAAAATTTCAATGTGGAAAATTTAAATAGTTCATAAAAATACTTATAGAATAAGAAAACAAGTAAGAAATTTCAGTCGGGTAAACCGACTGAGGTATATGTATATGTACATCCCGCTTTGGCATTTAAGCGTTATATACACATTATTTTTTGGCAGATCTTTAAGAAATTTAGCACAGAAACGTTCTATGAGGCAGTAATTTCCTATGCCAAATTTCATAAAATCGGTTCAGATTTAGATATTGCGAGGTATATACGAATTATTTTTAAGAACATCTTTATGAAATTTAGCAACCGACTGTTTTATCTGGCAGTAATGACCTCTGTCAAATTTCACGATAATCGGTTCAGATTACATACAGCCCCATATAAAGGGTGGTTAAATTTTAAGAGCCGATGTTGATTTTGAATAAAACACAAATTATTGTATATATCTTTAAACCCTACACCACACTGTGGTACAGGGTATTATAAGTTTGTTTCACGGCAGATGTTTGTAACACCTTAAAATAACACAGCTAGACCCACCTTAAAGTATACCGATCGACTCAGAATCACTAGCTGAGTCGATTTAACGATGTCCGTCCGTCCGTCCGTCCGTCCGTCCGCCTGTCCATGTAAAGTTGTTCGTCGACTACAGGTCGCAATTTCACTCCGATCGTTCTGAAATTTTGCAGTTTAGAGTATTTCGCGGCTGTTAAGATCGCTATTGAATTTGGTTGAAATCGGTTCAGATTTAGATATAGCTCCCATATATATCTTTCGTCCGATTTGGCCCTTTAGTCCTATAGAAGCTGTATTTTACATCCGATCGTTTTGAAATTTAGAATGGTAGAGTTTCTTGATCCATGAACCAACATTGCTGAATTTGAAGAAAATCGGTTAAGATTTAGCTATAGCTCCCATATATATGTTTCGTCCGATTTGGCCCTTTAGTCCTATAGAAGCTGTATTTTACATCCGATCGTTTTGAAATTTAGAATGGTAGAGTTTCTTGATCCATGAACCAACATTGCCGAATTTGAAGAAAATCGGTTAAGATTTAGCTATACTCCCATATATATGTTTCGTCCGATTTGGCCCTTTAGTCCTATAAAAGCATATTTTACATCCAATCGTGTTGAAAATTAGAATGGTAGAGTTTCTTGATCCATGAACCAACACTACTGAATTTGAAGAAAATCGGTTAAGATTTAGCTATAGCTCCCATATATATGTTTCATCCGATTTGGCTCTTTAGATCCAATCGTTTTATACCCCACACCACACTGTGGTACAGGGTATTATTTAAGTATAAAATGTCCCAAAAGTAAATTTATGTAAACAATTTATACATGAATTACAAAATTTATATATCAGAGTTATTCAATATTACGAGAGTGGTGTAGGGTATTATATAGTCGGCACCGCCCGACTTTAGCCTTTCCTTACTGGTTTTATTATGATAATATTGGTACGAGTATGGTTCAATTATGTATGGAACAAAATATCGGCCAAATGGCCGCCGCGATCTCGGCGGCACACCTGCATCCGATGGTCCAAATTTTCGATGAGGCATAATTGAGGTTCTATGCCGTTAATGTGCCAAATTATCTCATCCTATAGCTCTGAATTGTTGCTGGCTTATCGACGTAAACCTTTTCTTTCAAATAACCCCAAAGAAAGAAGTCCAACGGTATCAAATCACATGATCTTGGCGGCCACTTGACATCGCCACGACGTAGGATAACACGGCCAATGAATTTGTTGGGCAAAAGGGCCATTGGTTCGTTAGCTGTGTGGCAAGTGCCACCATCCTGTTGAAACCACATTTTGTCCACATCCATATCTTCCAACTCGGGCCATAGAAAGTTCGTTATCATCTCACGATAGCGAACACTATTCACAGTAACTGCCTGACAGGCCTCATTTCGAAGAAGTATGGCCCGATGACGTCGCCAGTCCATAAGCCCCACCAAACGAACTGGGCGAGCATGTACAGGTGTTTTCACATCTACTACAGACCCGGTTTGCTGAAATTTGCGCACAATTCTCCCGATTATGGACACATTTGGTCGATTATGCTGATCAAAAAAACATCACGAAGTGCACGAAATGCATTTTGATTTGAATGCCCATTTTCGTAAAAGGCTTAAAAAACTTTAACGCGTTGCTCGATTGTGTATCTTTCCATGGTTAAAATGGAGTTAGTCTGAAATTGAGAAATGTCAAATGACATGCAGAAAAAAACTTGACGTTTAGGTGTGGTTCACATTCAATATCGGCCCTTACAATTTAACCACCCTTTATATGTATATATCGGTATATGCCGACTTCTCATTTACGCAATTACACAATTTACATAAAATGTTTATGAAATTTCATGCAGAATAATTGTTTGTTTGATAAACGTTTCCAAATTTGAGAAAAATCGGTTCAGATTTATACCTATATACCCCATATACTTATACCTATATCCCGATTTTGCATATAATGACTATAGAATCCGCATTTCTGAACAGAAATTTATAAAGTTTGGCTGATAAAAGTTTCTTAGGCAAAGAACAATAGTTGTTAAATTTTAAGAAAATCAGTTCAGATTTATATACCTGTATTTCAATTTTTCATCTAAGACAATATAAATAATCCGAATTTTTTAATGTCTTTATAAAATTTAGAAGATAAAATTTTTTGAATCAAGAGAGAACTTTGGCAAATTTTAAGAAAATCAACTCAGATTTATATATAGCTTCCGTATATATTTATTTATACCCAGATTTTTAGTCTAAGCGCTATATAATATACAGGGTGGCTGATATGTAATGCAACAAAGTAAAGCGCTATATTTTTTTAATTTTTATTGTTCAAAAGCAAAAAATGTCGGAAATAACATAAAATTTTAGAAACAGTTTAGATTTGTTACAATTGGCCACCTTTGGCACGAATTATGGCCTTCAAACGGCCGACAAAGCCATCACACGCTGCACGAAAGTGGCTCTGCGGTAGTTTGGCCCATTCCCGGCGAAGTGCCGTCTTGAAATGATCGATACTTTGGTATTTTTTAGTGCGAACCTTACTCTCTAAAATGCCCCAGGCGCAAAAGTCCAACGGATTGAGATCCGGAGATCTTGGTGGCCATTGTGCGGTAGAAATAAAGCCATTCTTGGTTGACGCGTGCTGAGTGCGATGGTGCTGAGTCCTGTTGGAATGTCCATGGTCTGCGGCCGAAATGTTTGTCTGCCCAGGGCTTCAATACTGTCTTTAGGACATTTTCCCAATAATATTCGGCATTTATTTTGACCCCATGGTCGATGAATACGAGCGGGGAGCGACCATCGGCCGTTACGGCGGCCCACACCATTACCATCGGCGGCGCTTGAGCTCTTGTGGCCAATCGAAGGTGTAAATTGTCAGCTCACCTCTTTGGCAAGTAAACCCGATCATTTGTTTGTTCACAAACTGCTCAATTTGGAATGGCTTCTCATCGGAGAAAACCAAATTCGGTAACTGGCCACTTTCGTGCAAGCGAAGCAACTCCTTGGCTCTTTCCAGTCTAACTTTTTTTGTGCATCGGTGAGCTCTTGCACTTTTTGGAACTTCAATGGCTTTAGTCCAAGCACATTTTTTAATATGTGTTGTATCCGTTCTCGCGATATGTTCAGCCCACGAGCAATTTTTCTACCACTGCGGCGTGGATTTCGATCAAATCTCGCCTTCACTTTTCGGATCATTTCTGGTGTTGTTACCGTTTTTTTCGTCCACTTAACGAGCAATGGTACGAGAAACAAAAGATTTATTCACATTTAAATGCTGGAGGGCTCTAACGATAGCCACTTGTGTTTATCCACCCAAATATAAAGCAATCACACTATCACGCTTGAATTCCATCACGAATAACTTTTTTCTGAATGCAATATATCAAAATGCTTTTGTAAGCTTGTAAACAATAAAATGAACTGTTACTGAAATAAATCTGTCAGCTATCAGACTAGCGGTTTAGAAATGATAGCAACCTGAAGTTGGTTGCAATACATATCAACCACCATGTAAAAAAGTTGGACACAATGATTCATAATAATAGTGAGCAAATTCGACGAGTTTTGTAATATAAATCAAAATAATTTTCTCTTTGTGAGCTCTTATAACACTGCAAGGCATTATAAATTCGACTTCATTTGATTTCCGTAGAATCGAGTCCCATCAATATTCCTTTTCGAAAAAGTATTCACGAAAAATGCAGAAATTATTTTCATTAAATTTGTCTACATAAAGGACATCACCGCAAATGTTTTCGTTTTTACAGTCTACCAATTGCCGTCAATATCCGCTACTGAAACATCATCGTTGTTTAAAATTGTTGTTAAGGGAAAGGAGTTGAACAACGGGAAGTTAAAGGCATACTTCCGTTTCCTTTTACACATGGAATCTTTTATTTTCCCTTGATCGGCAACCACAAAAGTGGAATATTTTTTGTTTTCGTGTTCAATAATACTCGACATTTAACATCATCCGTTTTAATTAAGCAATCGTTTTTCATGTGGTTGAAATACATACAGAGAGACACAAATGTCATATTATCGACTGACTGTGGGCTTTCCTGGAGATCAAGGACACTTTTGTACTTTTGTACAGTTGTTAAAATGTCATGCTTATGTATTCGTTAGTGTTCTTCCTTTATAAGATGCTAATGAGAGAGTTTGTCATGTATAAGAAACGATACAAATTGACTTGTAGAGTTCAAAAGGTTGACAGATGAAAAAGGACAAATTTATGGTTACCTTAATTAAAAAAGAGCGTAACTGATTTTTTTTTTTCGAAATATCGTTTTTTATATATTCTGATACAAAACTCTGCAATCTTAACAGAATATGCAAAAAAAATATTTATTAACATTGTTACTTACGCCCTTTCTAAATGAAGGTAACGATATATAATAAAATGGATGGCTACGAGGTGGATATGAAATAGGTGCAAAACTGGAATAAATAATTGTCAATGCTAAAAATACCAAAAATGTAAACAATATTAATGGTACAATAACACAAACAAACAAAACAATTACAATAGAATATAGTGTCAGCTAAGCGCATTAGTTAACATACAAAACATTCTAGATTAAATTAGTTATTGCTAGGTACAGTGGTAGTATGTGATTTGAGCCCTAGTGATACCCCAAGAGCTGACTATTAATATATCTAGTACATGCGGTTGAACCACGGCGAATACCTCAAAAAAGGACTATGTTTGGCGGTCGCTGACTCTTAATTTGCAAACTTCAACTTCAGGAACAGGAGGTCGCAGTAGTCAGACTTCCAATTTGTTATATATTTGAGTCATATAATTCACACGGATTATCGTACACACGAATCGAATCCAAATTTTAGGCCGCAAATTCTTTAGCCAAACTCTTCATCTGAAAAATGTGATATTTATAGCTTAAACAGGCATATTTGGGGGCTACTTCTACACGGGGACTACAACAAAATATAAACTGACTAAATTTTTCATGCCAAAATAGAATACAAACTGCAAAGTTTCAGCTAAATTACTTAGAAAATGTGGTGTTTATGGCTTAAACAAGCCTTTTTGGGAGCGACATCTATAGGTGGACTATAATAATATATGAACTGATTTAAAAATTTTTTGCTGTGATGAATTCTTATCTAAATGAATGAATGATGAATGAATGAATGATAATGAATGATTCGCTTAAAATGCTTAGAAAATGTGGTATATATGGCTTAACTACGTATATTTTGGAGCGACCTCTATAGGGTGAATATAACAAAATATGAACCGATTGGCAACATTTTTACTGTGATGAATTCTAGTCAAAATAGAATACAAATTACAAAGTTTCAGCAAAATTGCTTTAAAAACCTGGTATCTATGGCTCAAAACCCATATTTTGGAGCGACCTCTATAGGGGAGCTATATCAAAGCATTAACGAATATGGTTCATTTGCAATCCCAAACGACCTGCAACTAAAAATTTTTTTTGAAGAAATCGCATGATATATATCTATGTAGTCCTATTTTTCCCCAAAATGTTCATTTACACCTCGTTAAATTGGGACTTTGTGTCTCCTAGTTACTAAACCTATGCAACAACACATTTTCCCCGGGAAGTCCTTGACTTCTCTCTTCCATGATAATTCCTCCCACAAGTATCTAACCCTTTCCTTTATTGATACATGTCTTCCCTGTTCTTGTCGTTATTGACATTTACAAATATCAATTTCCTGCTACAACATTCAACTTGACAGCCGTTCTCTCTCTGTAGCCGTTATATCGCCTCAATGAAGCGGAAAAGGAAGCAACCTTGAACTTACTTCCTTCTGCTTGATTCGCAATTAAAAATTCCTTTCGCATCCTTGACTACATTAAACTTTCTTATACATTTTAGCATAAAATTATTTTTTTTTCTCCCACATTCTGTTTTGCAGAAAATATGCATGGGATGGAGAGTAAGTTTAATGCTACACAACAAAATTTACCTTTTTATGCAGGTATTTTGTTTTATATATTTATAGTGTTGTCCGACCAACCAGTCAGTATGCTGATTGATGGCCATCGATCTTAATTTGCTGCCTGAGGAAGCAGAGATAAGTCCGTAGAAAGTTAAATGTAAATTTATTTTAAACAGAATTTGAAAATACCTCGAGAGAAAGAAATTCCTGGAATTAACCAAGGATTTAGTTAACAGATAAGATCTAGAGCTTTTTAAAAGGTAGAAATTTTTTGATTAAAAATCTTATTAAATGTGAATACATTTTAATACTCTCAGCATAATTGTGAGCTAAGAATAGTAAATAATCAAATTTTTGATTATTATTAATTAATTAATTATAATTAATTGAAAATGTGTTTAAAAGATGAAGATAATCTTTAAGGTAAAGTTTTAACTGAAGATTCATTGTAATAAAATTATAATAATAATAAAAACAAGTAAAAACGGATTAAGTTCGGCCATGCCGAATTCAACATGGATCGCATGTGAATGTTTACGGGTACTAATAAACTCATTATACCAAATTTCAGCCCAATTTGAGGTTTTTGTGGCATTAGGAAGTCAAATGTAGAGGGGCCTTTGTATGGGGGCTATTTCAAAACATGGACCTATGACTACCGTTAATCGTGTAAAGGATTCCGGGTATCAATAAACCCCAGTTACCAATTTTCAGCCCGATCAGTGGACATTTGTGGTCTCTATGACGCTATGAAGTCAACTCGGATGAAAAAAAATTCATCCAAATATTGACCTTTTCAATGCCAACATACCTGCAGATATAAGGTATATATACCAAATTTCAGCATCCTAGCTCAAGTATTATAGATTGTAGCGTATTTACAACAGACGGACGGACTGACGGACATGGCTAAATTGTCTTAAAAAAAAGATCAATATCTAGTGGTGTTACAAACGGAGTGATAAAATGAATATACCCCCTTCCTATGGTGGATGGTATCATATACTATGTATGGTATACGTAATATTAATATACCATAAAATTGTATCAATATTACCCATACAACGCATGGTACCTAATACTTTAACATTTTTATAGGTTATGGAAATATAAACAGGGATAAAAACTCGTAACACTAGTAACATAAAATGCATAGTATACGCGAAACCGATTATATAGCTCAGCAATTTTTTTGCTGTGGCGCAGGTTTTTCCTTTCTATACAGGGTGGCTGATATGTATTGCAACCAACTTCAGGTTGCTATCATTTCTAACCGCTAGTCTGATAGCTGACAGATTTATTTCAGTGACAGTTCATTTTAATGTTTACAAGCTTACAAAAGCATTTTGATCTATTGCATTTAGAAAAAAGTTATTCGTGATGGAATTCAAGCGTTATAGTGTGATTGCTTTATATTTGGGTGGAAAAACACAAGTGGATATCGTTAGAGCCCTCCAGCATTTAAATGTGAATAAATCTTTTGTTTCTCGTACCATTGCTCGTTACCGTGATACTGGCAGTGTTGCATCGCGTCCAAAAAGTGGACGAAAAAAAAACGGTAACAACACCAGAAATGATCCGAAAAGTAAAGGCCAGATTTGATCGAAATCCACGCCGCAGTGGTAGAAAAATTGCTCGTGGGCTGAACATATCGCGAGAACGGATACAACACATATTAAAAAAAATGAGCTTGGACTAAAGCCATTGAAGTTCCAAAAAGTGCAAGAGCTCACCGATGCACAAAAAAAAGATAGACTGGAAAGAGCCAAGGAGTTGCTTCGCTTGCACGAAAGTGGCCAGTTACCGAATTTGGTTTTCTCCGATGAGAAGCCATTCCAAATTGAGCAGTTTGTGAACAAACAAAATGATCGGGTTTACCTGCCAAAGAGGTCAGCTGAAAATTTACACCTTCGATTGGCCACCAGAACTCAAGCGCCGCCGATGGTAATGGTGTCGGCCGCCGTAACGGCCGATGGTCGCTCCCCGCTCGTATTCATCGACCATGGGGTCAAAATAAATGCCGAATATTATCGGGAAAATATACTAAAGACAGTATTGAAGCCCTGAGCAGACAAACATTTCGGCCGCAGACCATGGACATTCCAACAGGACTCAGCACCATCGCACTCAGCACGCGTCAACCAAGAATGGTTTAAAAAGGAGGTTCCTCGCTTAATTTCTACCGCACAATGGCCACCAAGATCTCCGGATCTCAATCCGTTGGACTTTTGCGCATGGGGCATTTTAGAGAGTAAGGTTCGCACTAAAAATACCAAAGTATCGATCATCTCAAGACGGCGCTTCGACGGGAATGGGCCAAAATACCGCAGAGCCACTTTCGTGCAGCGTGTGATGGCTTTGTCGGCCGTTTGAAGGCCATAATTCGTGCCAAAGGTGGCCAATTCGAACAAGTCTGAACTCTTTCTAAAATGTTATGTTATTTCCGACATTTTTTGCTTTTGAACAATAAAATTTAAAAAAAAAAATAAAAAAATATGGCGCTTTACTTTGTTGCATTACATATCAGCCACCCTGTACATATGCGATAATACAGTTCTCATCTTAAAATATGGTTTCTTTGAATTTAATCAAGTTACCGCAATAAACAGCGATATGTGAAATTTGAGAGGTTGAACCACATATTTTTGGGAACCATTTATCCAAACTGGGTCAGGAAAGTTTTAGGTTAGGTTAGGTTAGGTTGAAGAGAGGAGAAGTTTACACGTCTCATGTTCATGGACTTAGGTGTATGCCAGTGGTTCGGCCAGAAAAGGTTTTAAAGAATCCAAATTAAGCAGCATTCAAAGCTACAGCTAATCTAATAAATCTACCAAATTTACGGCATAGGAAACCTTGTGATCTTTACATTTTAGGTTTAGGATGTCTTTATCAACTTTAATAAGAACACTACGGGGAACATTTTTGTTGAACACTTTAACCCTCTAGCTCTTAAATGTAGGGATCTACTTGGTCCCTTTGTAGAAAAGGCTAAAAATCACCCGTATAACAGGTGTTTAGCGAATCAAGACGTTTTACTAAAATATTTGCCATAAAATTCTACTATGAGCCTCTAAATTTACCAAAACTCAAAGTTCAACTTAAAAAATATTTAGCGGAAATCCGTTTTGGGGCATTTTAAGCCATTTTAGCAATGTCCGTCAGCCTGTCCGTCTGTCTGTCTGGTTTCGACAGGACTAACCAATTAACTTAAAATTTGGTAGGTGTCAAATTGTTTTTTTATCTCAGGCTAATTTCAAATATGAACTATTTTGGGCAACATTTAGTGAAATATTGATTATAACTTATAATAACTTATATACTACTAACCATAATCTTTCACAATTCCACACAATTAGCTTATTTATTTATATGAATTACAATACAAAGTAAATTTATATTCTAATTTTAAGGTCCAGGGAAAGGCCGGGTTACAAAGACCATATGGCTAAATGTTTGCAGCGACAGACCAGGTGGGAATCGAACCCACGACCCCCAAACTCATAGGTGAGTACGCTACCAACTCGCCTACTGGGGCGCTCATCTATTAGCTTATTAATCGCTATCATCTTAAAAAAATGGCCTCCCATGCAAATGGACCATTTTGCAAAAAAAGTTAACGGCTTATAACTTTGATCCCAGTCCATAGAAATACTTGAAATTTTGTGTAATGCTTTTATAGTACCTACAGTCCCGTGGAAATGGACCGTTATTGCCACGCCCCTTTTGGTACCTCCTAACGGCTTAGAACTTGAATTCCAGTCCATACGAATACTTAAAATGTTGTACAGTGTAATGCTTTTATAGTATATTAAAAAATGGTCACACCCCTTTTGGTTCCTCCCAAATAAAATTGCCAAAATAAAAAACATCAAAAATTATTTTTTTAATTTCATTATTTATACAATATGGGTCATTATTTATTTATTTAACCATAGATTTTTCATATAGACACTGTTTTCTTCGTTAGGATGCTAGCTGTCTGTCTGTCTGTCTGTCTGTCTGTCTGTCTGTCTGTCTGTCTGTCTGTCTGTCTGTCTATCTGTCTGTCTGTCTGCTGGCTGGTGCGCACGAAAACTCTCGAAAGAAGTAACCAATTGACTTCAAATTTGGTATGTGGTAATATTTTCTTCTATCTCCGGCTAAGTTCGAAGATGGGCCATATTGGTCCACTCCTTCTAGTACCTCCCCCACAAAGGGTTAACATTTAGTGAAGTATTGATTATTTAATAATTTCTATACTACTTACTTGAATCCTCTGAAATTCTACACATAGTATTAGTTTATTAGTCACTATTACCTCGAGAAAATAGGCCATGTTGCCACGCCCCTTTTGGTACCTCCCACACAAATGGACAATTTTGAACCAAAAGTTACCAGCTTATAACTTTATTACTAGTGCATATAAAGACTTGAATTTTTGTACAGTGTAATGGTTTAATAGTACCTACAATACAGTGAAAAATGGGCATTATTGCCACGCTCCTTTTGGTACCTCCCACACAAATGAACCATTTTGTACCAAAAGTTACCTGCTTATAAATTTAATACCAGTGCATACTAATACGTGAAATTTTGTACAGTGTAATTCTTTTATAGTACCTAGAGTCCAGAGAAAAATGGGCGTTATTGGCCCACCCCTTTTGGTACCTCCCACACAAATGGACCTTTTTGTACCAAAAGTAAACAGATTTTAACTTTAATAACAGTACAAATGCAATTTAAAGTTATACTAATTTAAATAAAACAAAACCATAAATAAATTTACTAATATTTTTTTGAGACTCAAGGTGAGGGGATTCATTAGTCGGTTTACCCGACTGAACTTTCTTACTTGTTAAGCTCTTATATTATTGCAACAGATCCCATTGTGCAAGTACACTCTAAACTATCGTATTTGAAAGCTGTGATTTCATGCAAAGGCAAAATAATAATTAAATGAGGAATAAAATATAGTTTTAATGTTTTTCCATTACTCCAACTCTTTAATTAACATAAACATATTTCAAAATAATTGCCGAAGGATTATTTAAATTCAAAGGATGTTTCAACTACATTAAAACTTTTCTTGTTTAAGTCAAAAAATGCTTGGAGGTTCAATTTATATAATTTTCCTTATTATTTCCACCTAATGTTATCAATGTGCTAAGCCCTTTTTCGTGAAACACGTGTCCAGACTCTTTGATGTGAAGTTCGCAATGTAAATTCAAACGTTACGGTTCCGATAAATACATTCCAAGTAAATTCCAAGATATCCTTAGAAATTAAACGGAAGTATGTATACATTTTAAGCAACCATCCCAAACATTGACATCCTTTTGTCGCATTCTTTTCAATTAAATTCCAAGGTATCTCTGCAAATCAAACGAAAATATATAGCATATTTTTTGGGCTACCAAACGAAAAATCCCATTGCCATCCTGTTTTCCCAGCCTTTAACTTATTGCGGTTTTGTAAGGATGTGAGAGAAAGCTTATTTCCATATTATCTGAGTTTATAAACTCCGCTAAACTTTATTCGGAGAATACCAAGAAGAATATCGCATCCTTAGCGATGACAAAATAGTTCAAAGAATTTTTGCATAACATTTTCTCAAACATGCTCAGACTTGTTAGGGTACCATCTATAAAGAAAATAATCATTTGTTTGTGATTTCAAACAATTCGTTTAAGTTTTTTTAATATGTCTGCAGGTTATTTTCCCTGGAAATATTTGCATAAATTGAATTTATGACCGTATCCTTAGCATTGTCATATATGTACGAGTATATTGAGTTATTCGCTGATTTGGGCGGGGGTTGCAGAGAACTTGTTTTTAAAATGGAATAACTAAAAGCATTTTAAAGTCAGAATATGCATAAAGCCAATAACGATTTGCATATTGTTTATAAAACCTTTGCTCACACACCCCAAACCCACACATTCCGATATGTGTATGTATAACGCCTGAAGGATATTAACTTTCATATATGGTAAATGCGGAAATATCAACAAAGCAGTTTTCCTTTTTTTTTTGTGAGGATATTTTGTCTGTATTTTCGACCCAAAAACATAGCATTCCATAAAACAAAGATAATACAATAAATCAAAGTTATATTGTGTTTTCTCATTCTCATATGAACTTGTGTGTGGGAACAGTAAAAGAGAAAATTGTAAGGACGATTTTGGGAGTGGACCATAGGGGACGCAGAAGATTCAACAAATTGTTCAAGGATCTGTTCTCATAAAGATAATAATAGCCCAATGTATTCATGCATGATTTTAAAAATCATATAATACACACTCAATCACACTTATTCCTACTTGTTTACCCACTCACTTATCCAGAATCTCTAAACTTTTGCACACTTCCTTTAATGGTTAGCAAAATAAAGTATTTAAAAATTTGTTTAATGTTCCATAATTTTGGGTCATTGTTGTTGTTTTTGCTGATATTGATGTCCAGCTGTAATCCTTGACATATTTTCATTTATAATAGCATCACATAAACTACTGCCACAACAACAATGTCAACAGTAATATTCGCAGCAACAGCAACAATAACAAAACGAATTACATCTAAACCAAGTTTCGCAGAAAATAAAACAAACATTTAGAGGCCTTAGCGTTATAACGGCCAACTGGTTATTGGATAGCCTCAGAGAAGGTTGGCATTGCTATAAATGGCTTAGTAAGAGGAGAGGCAAAGGGACACAAGGAACCGAATTGATGGCGACTGGAAAACAGTTTGTTGGCCATTTGCATGGAAATGTTAGTTATGTTTGTAGTGGCTATAAATGTTTATATCGGGAACAGCATAAAACGCCAATACCAAATACATACACCAATATGGGTCGTATATAAGGATGTACCGAAATAGTTTTTTGAATAGAGGGCAAACCAAAATTGTTACATACTGATTAACTTATAAAGGGATATAGGTACGTAATTGTTTAAGGAAAACATTTATTGAGACCGCTCTAAATTTAGTTTTTTAGGTACTGTTTGTATTAAAGAATATAATTTTGTAGTATAGATGATCTCCTTTGCTCCTTATTACAGAATATATGATCAATTTGTTAGTTTATTATAGAAAAAATGATCTATTTGGTCTTCTATTACATATTAAACGACCAATTTGTTTATTTACTAAAGAGTAGATGACCCATTTGTCGTCTATTATAGAGTGGATGACCAATTTGATCGTTTTATATAGAGCAGATGATTCGTTTAGTCATATACAATGAAGTAGATGGTCCATATGGTCATCTATAGTAAAGTAGGTGGCCCATGTGGCCATCTACAATGAAGTAGATGGCCCATTTGTCTATCCACAAAAAAGTAGATCGCCCATTTGGTCATCTATAATAAAGTAGATCGCACATATGGTCATCCATGATAAAGTAGATGATCCATTTGTTCAAGTACAAATAATGTAGATGGCTCAGTTGGGCGTGTACAATACAGTAGATGGTCCATTTGGTCATATACAACAAAGTATATGGCCCATTTTGTCATATAGTATAGAGTACACGGCACATCTGATCATCTACAATAAAGTAGATGATCTAGTTAGTCACATACTATAGAGTAGATGACCCACTTGGCCATGTACAACAATATAGATGACACATTTGGTCATCTTCAATGAAGCAGATGGCCGATTTGGTCTTTTATAATAAAGTAGATGGCTCAATTGGTCATATAGTATAGGGTACACGGCACATCTGATCATCTGCAATAAAGTAGATGATCTATTTAGTCATATACTGTAGAGTCCCATTTATTCATGTACAATGAAGTAGATGGCCCATGTGGTCATCTACAATAAAGTATACGACTTATTTTGTCATTTATATAAAGTAGTAGAGGGCCCATTTGATCATCTACAATAAAGTAGAGGGCAAATTTGGCCATATACAGTAAAGTAGATTGCCCATTTGATCATCTACTATAAAGTAGATAAACACTTTGGGCATCAACTATACAGTAGATGGTCCACTTGATCATCTATTATAGAGTAGATGACCAATTGATCGTATTTTACAGGGTATATGACTCATGTGGGCATATACTATAGAGTAGGTGGTCCATTTTGCTATAGATTAGGAGGCTTATTTGATCATCAGCTATGAAATAGATGACCCTCGTGGTCGTAACTATAGAATATACACAAATTTAATTGTCTGTAATAATGTAGATGGCCCATTTGGTCATCTAGTTAGAGTACAAGGCACATCTGATCATCTAGAATAAAGTAGATGATCTACATATTCATATACTACAGAGTAGATGGCTCAGTTGGCCATGTACAATACAGTAGATGATCCATTTGGTCATATACAATAAAATGGATGGCCCATTTGGTCATCTACAATAAAGTAGATCGGCCATATGATTATAAACTATAGACTTGGTCATCTGTTATAGAGTAGATGACTAATTGATCGTCTTGTATAGCGTAGATGAACCTTTGGTAATTTGCTATAGATTATATGAACCTTAGGTAATTTGCTATAGATTACCCTACCAAGGGGTAAGATTAGTAGATTACCCCCTTGGTAGTATACCATAGAACACACAGCAAATTTCGTTATCAAAAATCTCATCATCTTCAATAAAGTAGATTATTTATGGCCAATTCCACTATCTCCGGTTATCTTACAGTTAGAGCTACCCTACAGTTATAGCTGTCAAATTGTATGAAATTTTTATTTTTTAACTGTGAGTTAGCTCTAACCGGAGGTTGTGAAATTGGGGGTTAGGCTTATTTGGTCATCTAGTTTACAAAATATATGACCTATTAGTGATCTATTATAGAGTATATGACCCACATAATCGTCTACTAAACAAATTACCTATTTGGTAATCTACTAGAAAGTAGATGACCTATTTGTTCGTCTACTCTAAAGTAGATGACCCATTTGTTCGTGTACTCTAAAGTAGATGACCCATTTGTTCGTGTACTCTAAAGTAGATGACCCATTTGTTCGTGTACTCTAAAGTAGATGACCCATTTGTTCGTCGACTCTAAAGTAGATGACCCATTTGGTCGTTTACTCTTAAATTTACTTAAGATGACTAATTTTGTCATCTACTATTTGGTTGTCTACTCTGAAGTATATTACCCATTTTGTTATCTACAATAGAGTAGATGACACATTTGGTGATCTACTATAGAGTATATTACCCATTTGTTAATCTAGTAATATATAAGTAGAGTAGATATACCATTTGGTTGTCTACCATAGAACAGGTGAACTATATGGTCGCTTACTATAAAATAGATGACCCATTTGATCGTCATTTGTACGTCTGAAATGGAGCATATGACCCTTTTGTATATTATATAGTAAGTGATCCATTTGATCGTCTACTATGAAGTAGATGATCCTTTTGAATGTCTACTATACAGTAAAAGACACATTTGGTCGAATAAGTGACCATCAGATCGGGTTTTGTAGAGTAGATGACCCATTTGATCGTCTATTGTAGAGTAGATGACCAATTTAGTACTCTACTATAGAGTAGATGACAAATTTGGTCATCTACTAACTATAGAGTAAATATTCCACTTGATCGTCTACTATAGAGTAGATGACCTATTTTGTCGTCTACTGCAAAAACGGCTCATTAGTTAGTTACACCCTTATGTCTACAACTATGTATATCCCAAATCGAACGATGTTATAATAAAATATTTATTTATAGCTTAAAAAGGGGTGTTTGTATTTTGCACAAGAGTAGGTGGTAATGGTCTGTATCATTATGGCAGAGAAAAAGTTAATAGTTATGTAAATAAACGGCCTAAGGCAAGGATTTAAAATGTAATTTATTAGAAATTTGTTTACAATTTAGAGAGAATGTTTGCCATTAAAATTTGAGAGAAGACACATTATGTAGGGGTTTATTGCCTAATGTTTGTTTTCATCTTTTGCAACTTCAGTACGAGTATTATAAAAAGTGAAAGTGTTTACAAAATGTTTCTATTGATAAAGAGTGTGAGTTGTTTGGCAATTAATAAAAGTATTAAAATGAAAAGTAAACAATTTGATTTGAAAGGAAATCCTTCGTTATCAGAACGACTTAGTACTCGTAAAAAGTGTTTCACTGAATCTTGATA
Source organism: Eudasyphora cyanicolor (assembly GCA_963930755.1). Lineage (NCBI taxonomy): Eukaryota > Metazoa > Arthropoda > Insecta > Diptera > Muscidae > Eudasyphora > Eudasyphora cyanicolor. Next base: position 7,377,940 of record OZ005735.1, on the reverse strand, counting down.
AGCACAAATTTGTGAAAATTCGGTAATTTGGACAATGGGACACATGCTCAATAACAACATATATTCTAATATAGTATAAATTGTTAGATATGAAATGAAATCTGGGCCCGATTTTGTTAATGGGTTCACTCCAGACGAATTAGTTTTTTTTTAAATAAATTATTATTTCCCATTCCTAAATTGCTCAAAATATATATTAAAATTTATTTTGTTAACTAATAAATAATAGTATACCCCATTAAAAAATTAACAGCATTTTTACAAATTAGGCTATGAACTGCTAATCTTGATTCAGCATATTATTAAACGCAGACTATTATTATATTTTGTTTTAATACCCTACACCACACTGTGGTGCAGGGTATTATGACTTTGTGCACTTGTTTGTAACACCCAAAAGGAGAAGAGATAGACCCATTGTTTATTATACCGATCGACTTGTAATCACTTTCTGAGTCAATTTAGCTATGTCCGTCTGTCTGTCTGTAGATGTATTCCTGTAATCAAAGTACAGGTCGCAATTATGGTCCGATCTCAACGAAACTTTGCACATATCTTTTAGGCCCCAGGACGATTCCTATTGAATTTTGTTAAAATCAGTTCAGATTTACATATAGCTCCCATATATATGTACCTCCGATTTGCACTGTATAAGCAACATTTTTGAACCGATTTGTACAAAAATTGACAGAGAGTAGTCTCGCGATACACTTAGATACAATACAACATTTGTGGAAAATCGGTTCAGATTTAGATATAGCCCCCATATATATGTTACCCCCGATTTGACATGTAAGCGCTTTATTTTATATCCGATCAGTACGAAATTCGACAGAAAGAGGTTTTTATTTTACATTAATGAGTATTTAGGGAAAATCGATTGAGATTTATATATAACCTCCATATATACATATGTTCCTCCTGATTTGGTTACAAAGCGCTATAGAATTGTACTTTACTTCCGATCATTACAAAATTCTCCAGAAAGATGTTTCTCAATTTAGGAACGAATATTGCTTAATTTAGCGATTATCGGTTAAGAATTAGATATATCCACATATATATGTTCTTACCCATTTTCCAATTATTCCAAATTATTATCGCATTGTTAGGGAGGTGTAGGGTATTATATAGTCGGCCCCGCCCGACTTTCTGCCTTTCCTTACTGGTTTATATTGTTTTTATATTATTTTAAGTATCATGTTGCTATTATTTTATAATAACTTAAAAAATATATTTTTTATTTGTTGAATTATTTTTAAAATTTAATTATTTTTGTTTAATGATCAAAATAAATACATTTTTATATATAAACGATATAAGAAAATGCTGAGAATTAATTAAAATCGCTTAAGACTCGGAAAATTGTATAAACAATTTAGTGATAACTTTGTTATTACCAGTGGAACGTATGAGCAACAACAATATATTGTAATTATGTATACGTCATGAGGAATTAAGAGGAAATCTACCTCTATCGAGCTTAATAAATGTTATAATTGAATATACAAATTATAACATCATTTACTTTAGAATGTCTTTACAATAAATTTTGTTTTGAAACGAATTCATATAAATCATTTATTTTCTACGATTTCTACGATTTCACTAGAATTTAATCAGTGGAATAATATTTCAACATTATTTTGTAAATGCAGTTAGTTCACTTGAATTAAAATTTTCAATCATTATGCTATATTGGTTGATATACATTTCTCCGTAATACCTATTTTGTCCCAAGAATTCAGTTTAGTCAAGAGAAATTTTGTCCTTGAGTCGCAATGATTAGCCATGAGGAAATTGTTGTGAAATATTTTCTTTCCTAGAAAAGCAACTTATTTGTTTTTTCTTCTTCTATAATATGCGTATGCATGTTCATCTATATCGTTTACATAATCTTTGTTTATCTACACAAAAACATATATTCAAACTTTATAACATACCGTACCATACCGTCAGACTTTGAGCTGGAAAACGTCCGAGTTCTGGGAGCTTCTGACCCATGTTTGTTATTCAAGCATTCACTATGAAAATGAAACAATGCTGGAGTAAATATATCCATAATGCTGGAAAATTCATTGTGGTTTGAATTTCCATAGATAATAGTCGACCAAGTAACTATGACCCATCAACCTCAGAGAGAAGAACAATAAAACTGGACACAACCATAATATTTGTCATTGAAATAAAAAGCCAATGGGTTTGCATAACCGCACTCGTAAGAGCATTTTCTCCCAGCGCCCTATTTCCTCCTCCATATACCCACAAATCACTATACTCGTTGACCACACACACTCACACATTAAGCACATTCTCTGGCGTTGACAACTTAAAACCTATTGTCCTGATATTGAAAAATTTATATGAAATTGAAAATATTTTCTAATAGAGTAGTATCATTCCTGTGGTTTTGTGGGGTGATTGAGTTAAAAATACTTAAATTAACTAAAATTTTAACTAAAATAGTGAATTAAATTTTCGAAATAAATTCAGAAAATATTTTGTATAATAATCATAGCTGTGGCATCAGACATTTATCATTATGTCCCTTACGAATATTTTATTTTGAGGTTTTTTGCTGTCACTTTCTTGAAGTGTTCACATCCATCATCAACCCTCTGGAATGATAAATTCCACAAGTGTCAGCCACACTCTCATTCGCTCCATATAAATGTTCCATGCTGGTCATGTTGACCAGACCACAAGAACCGCAGAGTGTATGCAGGGTCTTGGACCCATTATCAATATTATATTCATTGCATATTTCATTTGTAGTATTGCCTGGCAAGCACAGTAGTTGGAAACTGTAAAAAAGGCAGTACCATATCTATGTGTAAAAATAGTCTGAGGGCGTATTATTTACAATAATCTTTTAATATTATGTATACGTATCGTGGTGCAATAGAAACGTTTTTTATTGAATTTCTGCTATGATCCATAATCGTATTGCATTGCAAAGTTGTTTTTATCGCCTGAATACAAAGTTTCTATATCAGAGGGAAATTTGTATCATAAAAAGTTAAAATGTAAAATATGTATTTAAATTAGATCCCTATCATATTCAGTCTATGATAGGGATCTACTCCAGTTATATCTTAGGACTATAAGGCGTATGATCAATATTATCATTCATGGCTATTTGGCGAATACGTTATTAAAATACAATTATAAAAATACAATATAGTTTGTTAATAACCTTAACTAGTTGTTAAATTTGAATTTGTGGTTATTGTTATACGCAACACTTGAATTACGTAAACTTGGTAGTTCACAAGAAATTGTCTTCTGTCTTCTGTATACAGATTAAGGCATACAGAAGACAGCATCATTGACGTAATAACAGATGCACATCACGGTCGTATAAGTCCTTTATTACTCACTCCTCACCAACTTTTGAATGAACTCCAAACGATCAAGGCACATATCCCACCATCTCGGGTTCTTCCCATTTCAGAAGACAATTTGATTGAGTTCTTTAAATTGATGGAAGGCAAGGGGACCGTTATGAAGGACAGCGTCATATTTGAGTTTCGTCTTCCATTGGTGGATCTCCAGCAATTTCATCTCTTCAACATGATCCCCATACCTATACTACGATCTGGTCACTTCATCTCAATATCATTAAAGTCAACAATGTTAGCAGCTAACGATCATCGGGATGAATTCATATCGCTGTCGGCGGACGAGATGAATAAATGCATTCACACAACAAACGACATCTATATCTGCCAGAAACAATCAAAATTTAGCAAAAATGATCAGGCACACCTATGCGAAATCAACTTCTTAATGAACAAATCATCAGAAACATGCAATTTGATCTCAACTCAAGATCATGAAAGTTGGACTCAAATGGTTCAGAAGAATCGATGGATATTTGCATTAGCAAACAAAACGGACTGGTCGTTCGTTTGCGGAAAAGAGATGACACATATCGAGATACAAGGGTCGGGGATCCTTCAACTTGAATCGGATTGTATAATGAAAGATAGCTCCGTAACATTATATGGTCACTATGAAAATAAAACAGTCATTCACACTTCGTATGCCAGATTTATGCCGCTGGTAGAGATTACGTCAACAAGTAAAATCGCCATGCTTCAACCCACTTTAAACAGTACATACGAAATGAATACAGCTGAGCTCATCACTTTGCACAAGCAACTCAAATCTATAGATATTGGAGGCCTTCCACGGTTAATGAAGTCAACAGCCGTTCACCATCACACCATAAGCTATTTGGCGCTTTGCATTGGAATTGGAGTAGCCATATACCTCGCATGTACATTCCGTTCATCCACTACCTACAGCAGCAACAACATTCCTCTACCAACCCCCAGACAGTCCCTATCATCATCATACGTCATCGATACTACAGCGTCTTGAACGGGACCGTTCAGCGTGGGGGAGAATGTTCAATTAGAACATAAGTATATGTAGAACATAAAGTATATGTAGAACATAAGTATCTGTTTGTATGTAGCCTATATTTTAGTTACAATAAATTTATATTAATAAGTATGTGAATATGTCAGCAATTACTGACCTACATTTAATTAATAATTGTTTATGCAAGTCAGTAACCCCAATAAAGAAACAGCACGATTGGTTTCACAATGCATGGGTTACTGACTGAAGAAAAGATGTATACTCAGCATATTTAGTTTAAGTAATTAATTGTCAATGCTAATCAAACTAGTATAAATAGAATGAAATTAATAAAGAAACTTGGTAGTTCACAAGAAATTGTAAATCTATCAAGTTTACGTAATTCAAGTGTTGCGTAAAACAATAACCACAAATTCAAATTTAACACTAGTTTTACAATATTTAAATATTTTTATTCAATATTAAGTTATAAAATCCATTTTTAATAGGAACTATTTCAGTGAAATTTTAAATAATCTATATATTTTGATAAAAATATGTATGATCAATATTGTAAAAAAGTCTGAGTGACGAATACATAAAGTACAATAATGAGTTATAAACATCAGTGAATAACTCCAGCCATTTATTTTATAACATTTGTAATAAAATAAAATAGTCCTTAGAATGTAAAAATACGCTTTTGATCCTACGAAGTTCTGGAATTGAATTCGTATTTCATTCCATTTCAGAACTGTACTGCCAACTTTCCATTGCTTTAGCACTGTGTTTTTTGAAGTGACAATTATTCTTTTCTTGTTTCTTCGAGTAACAATAACCGAAAGCAATACATAACAAACACTGCCACACAATCAAATGGTCTGTAACCAGGTTTTGTTTCATTTTAAGTCCATTCTATCTCTCTCTCTCTCTATATATATATATATATATATATCGAGAGTAAAATACATTTGGAAGACAAATCCTTGACAAGAAGATAATGCCTGTCTCACAGCTCCTCTGGAGCAATCATTTGCTGACACTAAAGTGACATGACTGGATTTTCGCATTTCAGAGCAAAACGTAAAGACCAGAAACCAAACCTAGGCGTCACTGCTAATGATGATGATGGTGTGATTATTGCTATTGTATTTTTATTCGATGACTGGAAACAACGGAGATGAACAGACGAACTGCTGGCAATGGTGGTCGTTAAAAGGTGTGGTTTAGCGAAATGTAGTCCAGTATGGGATTAGTGGCGGCTTTGTTATTGCGAGGAAAAATGATGTCAAAAAGATTCTGGGAAATGTGAATTTAAAATTGGAAATGTAAATTTGATATTAAAAAACAAGTAAGAAAGTTCAGTCGGGTAAACCGACTTATGAATCCCCTCAACTTGAGTCCCAAAAACAATATTCGTATATCTATTTTTTTGTTTTAATTAAATTGTCAATCTAATAGAATTTAGTAACTTTAAAATATGTACTGGTATTAAAGTTAAAAGCTGTTTACATTTGATACAAAATGGTCCATTTGTGTGGGAGGTACCAAAAGGGGCGTGCCAGTTACGGCCACTTTTCTCTAGACTGTAGGTACTATAAAAGCATTACACTGTACGAAATTTCATGTATATGTGTGTACTGCTATTAAAGTTCTAAACTGGTAACTTTTGGTACATAATGGTCCATTTGTGTGGGAGGTACCAAAAAGTTAGTGGCCACTTCACCCATTATTCTTGACGTGTTAGCGACTAACATACTAATACTATGTGGGAAATTTCAGAAGATTCGAGTCACTAAAAGTTAACTCTTTGTGGGGGAGGTACTAGAAGGAGTGGACCAATATGACCCATCTTCGAACTTAGCCGGAGATAGAGAAAAATATTACCGCACACCAAATTTCAAGTCAATAGGTTACTCCTTTCGAGAGTTACGGTGCGCTCCAACTAGCAGACAAACACACAGACAGACGGACGCACGGACATTGCTGACACTGCGGACATTGTTGCTATGTTATTATAGAAACATGTGTAACATGGCGATGTATACATTTGTTTTAAAAATTGGCAACACACCTACTGTAATGTAAAAACATTACACTGTACAAAATGTCAAGTATTTGTATGTGCAGAAATCGAAGTTATAAGCAGATAACTTTTTGTGCAAAAAGGTCCATTTATATGGGAGGGGCATGACAACTTCGCCCATTTTTTTCACGATTGTAGCGACCAAAAAATTAATACTGTATATGCAATTGTGAACGATTCTGAAGAGAGAAGTTATGAGATAATCAGTATTTCACTAAATTTTGACCCTTCGTGCTGGACGTACTCGAAGGAGTGGACCATCGTAGTCTATTTTTGATCTTAGCCTGAGATAGAAAAAAATATTAATACATACCAAATTTGTAGGCAATTGGTTACTCCTGTCGAAAGTTATCGTGCGCACCAACCAGACAGACAGACGGACAGGCTGACGGACATTGCTAAAATGTGTGGTTATAAAAACCGCATTATGTTGAAATTCTATTATTTCTACCAAAGGTGCTATAATTTCTACACTTATCCATAGGTTTTCTTCAAATAGGCATTGATTTCTTCATTAAGATGCTAGCTTTCAAAAATGGGAACAAACAATTTGTTGCGATTTTATTTTTTATGTTTTTTTCGTGCCGAAGAAAAACTTTTTTTTGCAAAAAAAATAAATTTGTTCGAAGAGTTTTAACGATAGTTATTTAACTTTTGGTTACACGAGGATGTGTCGTTATTAGGATTTGTAATCGGCATTTTTTCCTTTAATTTAAAGTGTATCCTTGCTTTATCGAGCATATAAAGGGTTTTCCAACAAGAGGTGTTATTTTGGTATTCAAAGAAAAATGCCGTTCTTTCAAATAAATGATCGGATGTTTATTTCATAATAAAGAGGAAGGTATGCCGTTAATAATAAAAAACAACATCAGCCAAATGGTCACCATGACCACACGTACAGGACCATATTCTGTTCATGAAATTTTCCATAACAAATCGCAACTTGGCTTTCCTATGTCCTCGATAGCCCAGCTAATTCTATCTTTGAGGTCTTGAATCGACGTTGGGCTGTTGGCGTAGACCTTATCTTTCACGTGACCCCAAAGGAAGAAGTCGCAAGGTGTTAAATCACAAGATCTCGTTGGCCAATTGTGATCACCTCTTCGAGAGATAACACGGTCCGAAAACTTTTCCCGTAACAGAGCAATGGTTTTGTTGCTTGTGTGGCACGTAGCGCCGTCTTGTTGAAAGTAAACGTTGTCCAGATCAATACCATCTAACTCCGACCATAAAAAAATCATTAATCATCTCTCGATAGCGCAATCCATTCACCGTAACTGTTGATCCAACCTCATTTTCGAAAAAGTAAGGTCCGATGACCCCGCCGGACCATAAACCGCACCAAACAGTCACACGTTGAGGAGGGAGAGGCTTCTCAACAATAACTCTTGGGTTCAAAATGATTTTGTATCGTTCGTATCGTTTTTTTGGTTCGATCGTTTTTTGATAGTTTTGTATCGTTCGATGATCGTGTATCGTTGCGTTTTTAGTAATGGCGTAGTTTCTACTTGTCACATGTCAAAGAATAAAAGCTTCAAAAGTGACAGCTACCGAAATACCGGGTGATTCAAAATAACACCTTTTGTTGGAAATCCCTGTACTTAAAAAATATGGCCCAACTAATAAAGGAACCTTTCTAGAAAGCTTTTAAAATATATTGATTTCTACGGCTTTTGATATAACATTTTTTTGTATGGAGATTTTAGGGGTAAGGGGATGAGCAGGAGGAGTGTCTGTTGTTTTGGAAGAAATACTTCTTGAAATGTCTCCTGTATTTTGTTCTTCGACATGGAACATCTATTGGGAAGCCTTCTGTACTAAAATTGTGCCTGAATTTACTACGCGTATCACTGTATTTACCCACCAAACTTTGTGGATAAATAATATATACAATAAAATCCACTAGGTTGCCATTGAAGTTCATTGTGGAGACCTGTAGTAATTTTTTTTACAAAGAATCTTTGTGCCCAATACATCATCCAAAAAATCCATCGATTTCGACGACTCGTGATATATTTTTATTTTAGGATGGACATTTGCAGTGTTGAGGGGATGAGCGGGGGTGTCGGGTGTTTTGAGAGAAATACTCCTTTAATTTTTTTCCTTGACATGGAACATCAATTCCGAAGCCTTATATACAAAAATCATTTCTGAACTTACTAACCTTGTTTTGAGGATAGATACGATATATATTAAAAAACAACTGGGTTGCCATTAAAGTGCATTGAGGGGACCTCAGTGATTTTTACAAGGAATCTTTGTGTCCAATACATCATCCAAAAAATCCAATAATTTCGACGACTTCTTTATTTTGCAATCCCAAACAACCTGCAACTATAACAAATATATTTCTACCAAATTTGATCAACCTAGCTCTATTATTACGGACTGTAGCGTGATTACAACAGACGGATGGACGGACGGATGGATAGACGGACATGGCTAAATCGTCTTAGACCTATAGTAATTTTATACAAGGAATCTTTGTGTCCAATACATCATCCAAAAATCCAACGATTTCGACGATTTTTGGTATAAATTTATTTTTGGAGGGGGATTTTCAGGTTTAAGGGTTGAGGGGGTGTCGTGTGTTTTGGTTGAAATAATTTTTGGTATGTCGTATTTAATTTTTCCTTGACATGAACATCTATTCCTAAGCCTTATATTTTATGTCTGAATTTACTAACCTCTTTGTTTACCCAGCAAAGTTTGTGGCTTATTATCTCAAAAACGCGATGTCACAGGAAGAAACAGCTAATGCCATTCGATTTAGTGGGTCGAAATTATGCGGAGTAAGTAGTTTTCGCGTACACTGTGTTTATCGTTTGGCCATTCTGGTGTATGATAAAAAAAAGAATCTGGTATACATACGCTCCATACCACATAAGTAAGCAGACATTTTCGACGGAGAAATTTAAAGTGGAATAGTTAGATGTTAAATGTCTTCATAGTGAATTTGAAGCGAGCTAAGGGTAAATAGGGAACTTGAGATCGATTAAAATTTACCGATATTGAATTTTGGAATATCTAATTTTTAATAATATATTAAAGAAATAACCATTAGGATAGCAGGACTATACTGGCTATATTATATCCAGGACTATGTCCTAGGAAAACAATTGCAGACCATATTACATTTCAATGTATATTCACATTTGCCAATGTGACGTATGAATGATAGCAAACATTTTAAATTTCCTATACGCTGTGCCAATAGAACGTATAATGATTATATATATATTCTAATAACCTATACGCCACAAGACAGACTAAATTTCCAAAAATAAAACTGTTTGGACAACAGAGCGTATAATGAATATTTCGTCATCAGACAAGAGAAAGGGCGTATCTTCATAAAAATTTTACAAGAGAACTAAAAAATTAAATAAAATGAAAAATGTTGTCGTTAGAAAAACGTGGTTTTCGTGATAATACCTAAACATAACGATGCGTATATAATTTCACACAAACATGATTTATGACTGATTTTTTGTGAACATTGTGTGAAACAGGAATATTTCAATATGAAAAAAATATAATTTCTTGTTAGGTCCCTTTGAATTTTGTTAATAAATTCGCCATTTTTGATAGTAGGTCGCTAAAAATATGCCAGGATGTGTATTTTGATGCAGTGTACCGAAATCCATCAAAAACTGACTTTCCATTTTTCTTGTTTTTATGCCCTTTTTCGTTGCTGATGACGATTTATATTATATTTTAATAACGTATACTGCTACGGTGGAGATTAATGAGAAATTTAGTAAATACTACTTACATCAACTGTGTGTACTGCCTTTCCCTTGGGCCAATGCATCAGACGATCCATAAATATAGTTTTAAATTCTGTGTACACAATACAAAATGATTTCTGCTATAAATGGTTCAAATGTAAAATAAAGGTTTTGCAGATTAAAGCTACGCTGCCAATTCTGTTCAATACCGTATGCCCATTTGGAATAGATAACATTTGTATGGCAATAAATTGGCTTCTATTTTATTACCAGTTTTTACGATTATTTTCATAATTGTCATAATATTTCGCACAAATACAATTCATGACAAATAAAAACAGAAAAACTTCGTCAGGGATGAGTGAGTAACGACCATAGCATAACTGCCAGATCAGACAGGACAAAGAAAGGAATAAAGATGGCTATGGATAACATAGCATGAAAACAATAAAACACTCAATAAAATTCAGAAACTCTTTTGGTAGGATTTTAAGAGCAGAAAAACGAATACAGATGCAGGAAGGAAACGAAACCGAAAAAGGCATATTGAGTTCTTGAGTGGCCGAGAACAGAAGCTATAATTTCATCAAACATACATATTTCTGGTGTGTAAATCCTTTTAAGCCATAATTCTAAGTGGGCAAATAAACGAAAGAACAAGAAAGGGAGACAAGACAAGAAACAAATCATGAGTATTCCACTTTGTAAAGTTTGAGTATTATTTACGGCCTGAAATCCGTCCGTCTGACCACTCATCTCAAGTAAGGACCTGCTCTTTGTGCTGCCTAACTGGTGCTATTTTTCCTCACTTTACTTATATCATTTTCGTATCTTCATTTTTTTTGGGTCGTTAATCTTTTTCTTTTATCGTAAAAGCATTTTTGGGTTTCTTTTATGTGTCTTTATTATGCTTACAATGGGAAACAAATCATTTGGAATACTTACCACCCGCCTGGAACTTGACAAACTTTTTGTAATAAATTATCTGGAAATTAATCATAAAACTTTGGCAATGTTTTTACGAAAACAAAAAGACTGAAGAAAACAAACATATGTCTGACAGTTGAATTATTATTAAGTGTAACACACAGAGTATAAAGTCATGTCACGGCGAGTTGTAATATATTTACATCAATTAGAAGAAGGAAAAATCTTCGAAATCAAGGAGTCATGAGAGGGGAATGAAAAGTTGTTATTTTAAGAGGTTTTTTTATTAAAATTTATTTGAGAAGTTGTAGGGCACTTGAACAAGTTTTGAAAAAGTTTGTTTACCTGTTGAATTTAAATGTCAACGCTGTAGAAAGTTTGTAGGATTTTAAATTATTATATTCACAAGAATGATTCGGTAATAGAGTGTTAGCAATACTTCACTTTCAAGGGCTTCTCAAAAAATTTTATAAAAAATTTTTTGTTTTTAATTTCTACTGTATATTTTTCAATTAATTTTAAGTACTTATTGAGACTTAAAATCAATTGAAAAATATCCATCATGTACTAATATTTTTTTTTGTTTTCTTACAGAATAGAACCGGAGATCCCTGACAATCTCCTGTAAGTACCAAACCATATGTGAGTATTTTTACTGTTTTTTAATGTGTAATGGAATTGCTCAAAAGTCTATAGATATTTACCAAAAATTTAATTTAATCAAGAAACGTTGTTTGGGGCGCATGTACTAATATATTAGTACAAAATTTATTTGCAAACTGACTTTCACAAAAAAAATTTGTGTTTACACACAAACAAAGTTATTGTTTTAGAAGTTTTCCAAATAAATTTTACTTAAAAAATATTTTTAAACATTTGCTGACCAATTTTATTTAACATTTTTCCTAGATTTCGTGTTTTAAATTATATTTAAAAATGTCATAACCAGCATTAGATTGGGTTTTACAGCGTTATCAATTTATTGTATAAATATTCCATATAAAAATATAAAATTTCTAAAAAATTCTCTTTGAACTTCTGAAAAACAGAACACTTGCCTTTAAATTAAGGCGTTGATACATTGTATAAATACTTAAATACAAATTAATTTTTGTTTCGGAAATATTACTTCCTTGTTTTTGGTCCAGCAAAAAACTATTTTTTTTTAAAAAAATCCAATTTTTTCTAATTGTTTTAACGACAATTACTAATCTTCTATTTCCACGTGCATATACTTAAAAAAATATGGTCCAAATACTAAAGGCACCTTTCAAGAAAATATGCATTTTAAAGAAAAATTAAAAAAATGACCATACACCTTTTTTAATTTTTTTTCGTGTTTAGGACTCAATATTACACCAGAAAAAGTTTTGCACAGCCCTTAAACAAATACTTTGTTGCATAGTGTAATCTGGCAAAGAATGACCAAAATTTCTCCAACTGTCGTATATGGCGTATGATCAATACTAATATAATTGAATTAAGTATACGTTATCGTACGTTTTTATTCCAATTCACTTTTAGATTATCTCTTAAGATATACCAAAATATTTGAATTGCCCCTGCCAAAATATAGTTCCAGAATACAATTATTTATTTATGAGTTTCGTAGATTCAACAGTATATAAAAAATCCATATCCATTAGGAATTTGTTGTAAACTAGTGTTATTGTTACATGTTGTTAACTGAATCATCTCATAAACCATTTGCAGAAACTAAAGATATCTCCTAAAGAAAAGAATCTCCTTTATCTGCAGCCAGACTTCATAATTTTTATGGCTTTGTCAAATATTGAACTGTTGCCATAAAAATAGTATATCCTTTTGGAATCTACTGAAACTCAACGACCGGCTGACGTTTATTAGACGAAGCTTCCAATTCATTTCATTTATATGGCTGATTGATGGAAGTGTTTTATGGATCAAAAGACAATCTACCATGATGCAGAAGCTTAACTTATTCCCCGCCGTCAAATTTTAATGCCGTAAATTTTCCTCTCTATTTCATTTCTGACCTGACACACGCACTCGGTTTAAGGATCATAAAAAGTCGTTTTTTTTGCATTTATGGTGACTACTCAGGCAATTCCATTTTTTGTGTACCTCCAGCAAAAGTTGTTTTGGAATAGCATTTGCTATTCAATTTCGTTATGGCTAAATAAACTCAAGCAAATGGGAAGAGTAGGACAGCAGGAGAGGACAAGAATAAACAGACTCCATAGACTGATGGCACACACAAATCCAATTCCATAAAAATATTGTGTACAACTAAAGATTGCTGTTTATTGGAAAATAAAAAAAGCTATCTTTCAACTTTTCTTTCTTCTGCTTCACTCGACAACAAATTCAAATCAAAATGAAATAAAAACAAAAATTATAAATAATTTTCTTTAAGCGAGACTTTTTATATTGTTTGTTGACTTTTGCAGTGATATTTTAATGAAGTATTGCTATGTAATTTGTTTACAAATAACGTAATTGTATAATTGAAATAAATAATTGGAGAAAATATGCAAAAATAAGTAAATATGCACACATTAACAAACGTTTTTTTTATAAAATAATGGCCTTTGATAAACGAGATACAAATATGAATAATAAATTTGTTTCTGTGTATATTCATAAGTGAATTTAAGTCAAAGTAGACATAACATTCGTTTCTAAAACAAAAACATTTTAAAACATTTAAGCAAGGCAAGAATAATGACAATTCAATATTAAGTTAAAAAAAATTCTAGACAATTGCCGTCTTCGATTATTAAATCTTATAATCAATAACGTTGTGTGTGCAAAATGCTCTTTAAAAATGTATCCTCGATGAAAACAACTTACCCCGCATAATTTCGACCCGCTAAAATGAATGGCATTAGCCCGTTTTTCCTGTGATATCGCGTTTTCGAGATGTATATCCACATAATTTGCTGGGTAAGCATAAAGGTTAGTAAATTCAGACACAATTTTAGTATAGAAGGATTTGAAAAAGATGTTCCATGTCAAAGAACAGAAAAAATTAGACACTTGTAGAAGTATTTCTCCCAAAACACTAGACAGCCCCATTCATCCCCTTACTTCGGAAAATCCCCCTTGGATGAATTTTCGATGGTGTATTCGACAAAAAAGGTACCTTGTAAAAAATCACCCCACAATTCACTTTAATGACAACCCAGTGGTTTATATATATTGTATGTATCCACAAATTTTGCTTGGTTAACAATGGGTTAGTCAATATGGGCACAATTGTAGTACATAGTCTTCGGAATAGATGTTACATGCCAAAGTACGAAATAGTACTAAAGAAACTTCAGGAAGTATTTCTCCCATAACATCCGACACCTCCGCTCATCCCCTTACCACTGAAAATCCCGCGCAAAAATCTATCGATTTAATATATAGATTCAAATTGAATGGGGAATGTTTATTATCATTTGAAAGAACATTCTTTGGCATTTATTTTTTGAAGATTATGTCTATCAAATGTTGGCTGCGGCTACGTCTCAGATGGTCCATCCGTTGAGTCCAATTTTCGATGACTCGTTCGAGCATTTCGACTGGTAACTGGCGAATGACACGCGTGATGTTTTGCTCCAAGGCCTGAATCGAAGCGGGTTTGTCCGCATAAACTTTAGACTTTACATATCCCCACACGAAAAAGTCTAACGGTGTGATATCACAAGATCTTGGTGGCCAATTGACCGGCCCAAAACGTGAAATTATCAGCTCACCGAAGTGTTCTCTCAATAAATCCATTGATTGATGCGATGTGTGGGAAGTGATCGCCGAGATCACGAGCTTCAATTGCAGGCATCAAATAGTCGGTTATCATGGCACGACAACGGTCGCCATTGACGGTTACGTTTTCACCGGCATCATTTCTGAAGAAATATATCAAGGTCGTGGGTCGACTGGAAAGTGTTTTTTTTTTATTTATTATTATATTTTTATATTTTTAAATTTTTATATTTTTATGTTTTTATATTTTTATATTTTTATATTTTTATATTTTTATATTTTTATATTTTTATATTTTTATATTTTTATATTTTTATATTTTTATATTTTTATATTTTTATATTTTTATATTTTTATATTTTTATATTTTTATATTTTTATATTTTTATATTTTTATATTTTTATATTTTTATATTTTTATATTTTTATATTTTTATATTTTTATATTTTTATATTTTTATATTTTTATATTTTTATATTTTTATATTTTTATATTTTTATATTTTTATATTTTGATATTTTGATATTTTTATATTTTTATATTTTTATATTTTTATATTTTTATATTTTATATTTTTATATTTTTATATTTTTATATTTTTATATTTTTATATTTTTATATTTTTATATTTTTATATTTTTATATTTTTATATTTTTATATTTTTATATTTTTATATTTTTATATTTTTATATTTTTATATTTTTATATTTTTATATTTTTATATTTTTATATTTTTATATTTTTATATTTTTATATTTTTATATTTTTATATTTTTATATTTTTATATTTTTATATTTTTATATTTTGATATTTTTATACTTTTATATTTTTATACTTTTATAATTTTATAATTTTATATTTTTATATTTTTATATTTTTATATTTTTATATTTTTATATTTTTATATTTTTATATTTTTATATTTTTATATTTTTATATTTTTATATTTTTATATTTTTATATTTTTATATTTTTATATTTTTATATTTTTATATTTTTATATTTTTATATTTTTATATTTTTATATTTTTATATTTTTATATTTTTATATTTTTATATTTTTATATTTTTATATTTTTATATTTTTATATTTTTATATTTTTATATTTTTATATTTTTATATTTTTATATTTTTATATTTTTATATTTTTATATTTTTATATTTTTATATTTTTATATTTTTATATTTTTATATTTTTATATTTTTATATTTTTATATTTTTATATTTTTATATTTTTATATTTTTATATTTTTATATTTTTATATTTTTATATTTTTATATTTTTATATTTTTATATTTTTATATTTTTATATTTTTATATTTTTATATTTTTATATTTTTATATTTTTATATTTTTATATTTTAATATTTTTATATTTTTATATTTTTATATTTTTATATTTTTATATTTTTATATTTTTATATTTTTATATTTTTATATTTTTATATTTTTATATTTTTATATTTTTATATTTTTATATTTTTATATTTTTATATTTTTATATTTTTATATTTTTATATTTTTATATTTTTATATTTTTATATTTTTATATTTTTATATTTTTATATTTTTATATTTTTATATTTTTATATTTTTATATTTTTATATTTTTATATTTTTATATTTTTATATTTTTATATTTTTATATTTTTATATTTTTATATTTTTATATTTTTATATTTTTATATTTTTATATTTTTATATTTTTATATTTTTATATTTTTATATTTTTATATTTTTATATTTTTATATTTTTATATTTTTATATTTTTATATTTTTATATTTTTATATTTTTATATTTTTATATTTTTATATTTTTATATTTTTATATTTTTATATTTTTATATTTTTATATTTTTATATTTTTATATTTTTATATTTTTATATTTTTATATTTTTATATTTTTATATTTTTATATTTTTATATTTTTATATTTTTATATTTGTATATTTTTATATTTTTATATTTTTATTTTTTAGATTTTTATATTTTTATATTTTTTAATTTTTATATTTTTTAATTTTTTAATTTTTACATTTTTATATTTTCATATTTTTATATTTTTATATTTTTATATTTTTATATTTTTATATTTTTATATTTTTATATTTTTATATTTTTATATTTTTATATTTTTATATTTTTATATTTTTATATTTTTATATTTTTATATTTTTATATTTTTATATTTTTATATTTTTATATTTTTATATTTTTATATTTTTATATTTTTATATTTTTATATTTTTATATTTTTATATTTTTATATTTTTATATTTTTATATTTTTATATTTTTATATTTTTATATTTTTATATTTTTATATTTTTATATTTTTATATTTTTATATTTTTATATTTTTATATTTTTATATTTTTATATTTTTATATTTTTATATTTTTATATTTTTATATTTTTATATTTTTATATTTTTATATTTTTATATTTTTATATTTTTATATTTTTATATTTTTATATTTTTATATTTTTATATTTTTATATTTTTATATTTTTATATTTTTATATTTTTATATTTTTATATTTTTATATTTTTATATTTTTATATTTTTATATTTTTATATTTTTATATTTTTATATTTTTATATTTTTTTATTTTTATATTTTTATTTATATATTTTTATAGTTTTATAGTATTAAATTTTTATATTTTTATTTTTTTTATATTTTTATATTTTTATATTTTTATATTTTTATATTTTGATATTTTTATATTTTTATATTTTGATGTTTTTATATTTTTATGTTTATTTTAATATTTTTATGTTTTTTTTATTTTAATATTTTTGTATTTTTATACTGTATTTTTAAATTTTTAATATCTAAACAAAGTATCAACATTTATAAAAATATAAATATGTACAAATATTTAAAATTATAATAACATAGAAATGTAAAA
Organism: Eudasyphora cyanicolor; assembly: GCA_963930755.1. Lineage (NCBI taxonomy): Eukaryota > Metazoa > Arthropoda > Insecta > Diptera > Muscidae > Eudasyphora > Eudasyphora cyanicolor. The sequence goes on along the minus strand of OZ005735.1, from coordinate 7,360,175 downwards.
ATACACAGTATAAAAATATAAATATGTAAAAATATTTAAAATTATAAAAATATAAAACTGCAAAAATTTATATATATATAAAAATATATACAGTATAAAAATATAACAATATATAATTATGAAAATATAAAAATTTTGACCCGCTTAATCGAAGTATTAATTATTATTTCAGTATTTTTAGCTTTTAAATTGTTTGTTTTTAAATGTTTGTATTTTTATTTTTTTATAATTAATCCGTCAGAATTCATTCGGTTCAAGACCATATGTTTCAGTTACTTTCTGTCTATGCAAAAATGTTATACAAAAAGACAAATATAGACAAATAAATATATTTCGATAGACACTACTCTATCATCTTCAGAATTCAATAGACAGAAAGTAACTGAAACATATTGTCTTGAACCGAATGAATTATGAATGAATAACAAAAGCAAAGACCCACAATAAATAACAACACATACAAACACATTTTTTATAATTTTTAATATTTTTACACATTAAATTTTTAAATATATACGTTTAATATTTTTCTATTTTATAATTTTATATTTGCATATTTATATTTGTATTTAAGTTTTTAATTTAATTTTTTTAAATTTATATATTTTTATTTTAATATATGTTTGGAAGAGGTTACGATTTTAGGGTTTTCGATATTTCATATCGATTTGTGTTGCATTTCCCAACGATTTAAGTGTTATTCTAAAATGAAGTCCACATATAATCCTATTGTTTCTCATTGAGTTGTGACATGTGTACATAGTCTGAGTTCCCTTCATTCGAGTTCCTACCTGAGCTTCCTAATTCATCATAATGTCACCTGGAACATAAACTCTGTTGTTTATTTGAATTTGTTACTAGCAGTCATACGTTCATAAGGTTTTTCTTTGAAAACTTCAACAATTCGCAACACAAACGAATAAGTATAACTTTTGTTGTGAGAACTTTTAAGATGTTCTTTCTCCTCACATTTACTTACATATTCTATAACTAAAGTAGTTCCTTCCGGCAGAAGGACTACTGCAGCTGTCACCATCCACATCGTCACCTCCTTACAAATAAGTAACTTCTTTGGGGGGAAAACTACTATCATTAATTTAGTTTCTTTAGTCATCGTATCCGTATTTGGAAGTCTTTGACAAAATATCTCTCATATGAGGAAAAAAAAGAAAACAAAAAGAGCAAAAGTTTAATATGACAAAAATTATAAATAACTTTCAGTTCTGAAGTACATATACGTATACATGCAAAGATGATACTTCGTGTTAACTCATAAGTAAACTTGAAACTTTTTCTTCCACAGCGATGGTAAAGAGGCAAATAGTTTCTGCTTCTACTTTGGATGCTTCATAGTTCGTTCCACGTTCATCGTTTCATTTTTCCAGCTAAGTGCGTTTATTAATAAATTTTACATAACCATATATCCATGGAAACTCAAACTTGAACTCACGTGAAAGTTCTGCCCTTATAAGAGCTCTCGGATGTGAGTGTAAAATATATTAACGCATTTTCATAAAGCGCGTTACAAAACTTGTAAAGTGGAGCAAAATGTTTCATGACATTTTGCCAAAATCAGTAATGCTAACATCACACTCTCTCATCCGTTTACATTACATTTACTACTGAACTTTAAATTATTATTTACGAGTCTGTCGGAGAAACGAGTATTGAGGCATTTGTGTTTATATGACGACCAACCATTTCAATTGTAATATTTATTACGGTTTTTGGCTTTTATCATTGGTTAGTTATCGTCGTTAAAGTTAATAAATATAAATTGTTGCCTCATAAATTTGCTACGCGGAGAATCCTTTATGACAAACAACTGGTAGAAAGACGTTTCATGTTAATATGCATTACAAGGATGCCCTCCTCGTACTTGTTCAGCCAAATTGGGCATAAAATTGTACAATTCAGAAAAAGGACATTTGGATATGTAAGACAACGACACATGTTGAACAAAAAGCGAATACCCTACACAGAATAAAGTGGACCTATCAAAATCTTTCATTTTTAAGAAACAATTAAAAATTTCCATAAAATACAGAATAAAATAATAATAATTGTGAGAAAACTTAAGAATTTAATATTCGACATATAACAACAACAGACATTTTCATTTAGATCCAAAGATCAAGCTGTATGAAAATTTATTTTGTAATCGCCCCTGTGCTGGCTTTCACTTCCGCAAGAATTTTGGGGATTCGGATTTGCTAATTGCCCTTTTTCTCGTAAATCATGCAGATTTCGGATTTCAGTTTCTTTTGTAATAACACCTGCTGTTAATACAAAAGAAACTGAATTCCGAAATCTGTGTGATTTAGGAGAAAAAAGGCAATTGGCAAATCCGAATCCACAAAATTTTTGTAGAGGTAAAAGCCAGCACAAGGGTGTATATACAGCTGCGGTCAAAATAATAGCACCACGATATAGAAACATATTAAAACGGATATACTTCAAAAACTATTGCATTACTGATATTGGTTTCTTTGGTTAAAATAAACATTATACTATGCAGAAATTATAAGTATTGCAGATATTTCGGTATTTTGAATTATTAAATGAAAAACATAATTTTTTTCTAAAAAGTGCAAAAAATCTCCAGTCAAAATAATAGCACCTTTAGCATTTGTACTAAATATTATATAACTGGACAAGAGGAAAATTAAATTATAGCTATTAAATATTAGTTGCGGTTGTCTTAACTTTATATTAGTAACAAAATATTTATTCAGCAATATCACATTGAGAGCAACAATGCCCTACAACGTCTTCCAAAATAATTTTCCATATTCTGACCGCTATCTGCTAAGTCGAGTATTCAAATAACTTTCCCGTTTTCCCTAAAGCTTTTGCGTGTTTTCTTTTTTCTTATACGATCTCCCTTAATCATTAAAAACCCATATTTATTTGAAATATGGACAGTTCGGGGCTATGCGTGCCATTCTAACGAGCTTATTTGGTTATTGCGAAAGCATTATATCATTAATTTTCTCGAATTTTGGATCGTTATCTTGTTGGAAACTGCGGACGAGCAATATTTCTTCATATGCATTAACCTGCAATATCATAGTAAGAATTATTTCATATACGGATGAATCAGTAATATTTTTTATATAATGTTAAGTTCCTTTTCCATAATGGGAAAAACATTGATCAAACCATAGTGAAGTTTTCTTCCTTTGGCTGTAAATTTCTGACTGCATTTATCATTAGTTGGTTTACTTTTATAGGACCAACATTACCTACCTCAAAATAATATAATCCGACTCATCTTAACAAAAAAAGTTGCGCCATTTTTGTCATGTCAATATGCAATAGGTTATATTAAATTATACACAACTACCAACATGAAAATCTTTAACCAAGACCATTATTCTGGGATGGAAACAATTCATTTGTCTTCCCCCATACATTTGCGATCTATTTCAAGCCTAACTTCAGAAATAAAAATCTTTGCGGCTCCTTTATTCATCATACAAAGCTTCACATTGCTCGTCCTGACTAAACCTTTAACCAATAAATGCGGCAAGATAAACTGGATTCTACATTTTCCAGTTTTCGAAGAAATCTTTACAGTATTTTTGAGACTGGATTCTACATTTTCAACTTTCAGAAGAAAACTTTACAGTATTTTTGATCAGTTTTCGTGAACAACTGAAAGATTTTTCATGCTAATCATATTTTGCGAACAAATTTAATGAAATTAAAATTTCCAACGGTATAAAGCTCAAATATTATTAAAAAATATTTCAATAAATGCATTTAATTTTTATAAGAATGAAATATTTAGCCCTATATTATATTTATTAGGCATTTATGGATGTTCAGAATCACAATATTGGTAAAACGTTATCAACTTTTTGTCTATGGTGCTATTTTTTGACTGGCCTGATTCAGAGGTTACTTCAAAGAACCTCTCAAAAGACACACTATATTACTTTCTTTTACAAAATGTAGATATTTTTGAGGAGAAGGGATTTAAAATAATGATTCAATATAACAATATTGAGTAAAATTGCATTATATTTGAGAATTTCGTATCCACATGGCTGGAGGTGGATGTGGTGCTATTATTTTGACCGCAACTGTAGGGTTGGAAAATACATTGAAAATTTATCTGACAGAGAACCACATTTTGGAGTTTGTCACATTATATCTACGGATAACATATGTATGTGTGTTTGTTTTTTATTCAAAAAGTCATGACTTTTCAAACCCATAAGTAGAGGTTATTCCGAAAATCGATATCTAGTAAAGTGTAAAATATGTTAGGCCCGTTTTTTTCCCGTAAAAAATAGGCGTTATTGTCAAGCCCCTTTTGATACCTCCCTTTCAAATGGACCATTTTGCAGTCCATGCAAATACTTATAATTTTGTGGAGTGTCATGACTTTACAGTACCTGTAGACCCGAGCAAAATGGGCGTTATTTCCATGCCCCTTTTGGTACATCCCAAACGGCTTATAACTTCGAATCCTGCACTTACAAACACTTGCAATTTTGTACAGTGTAGTGTTTTTTTGGTACCCATAGTATATTAAGAAATGGTCGTTGTTGCCACGCCCCTTGTTCATGTTCATGTTTCAGCGCTTTAATTATCGCTGGATGCTTTGCGTAACATTTATCCTTACCGGCTCTCCACAAAAAATTATCCAAAGGGCTCAAATCACAAGTCAAAGTAATCGGTAGTTCAAATTTAAATCGTCCACCCTTTTCATGAGAGAGATGTTTTCAGAATTTCCAGGATTTTTAATTTTCTTTACTTTAAGTGGTATCGCGGGTCTATCGAGCTTATACTTAAACAAGTAAGAAAGTTTTAGTCGGGTAAACCGACTAAGGTATAGATACCCTCACTTTGTGAGCAATGTAATATTATATATTACACGAATTATTTTGCCAATTTGTGTGGGAGGTACCAGAAGGGGTTTAACAAATACACCTATTTTTCGCTAAACAGTAGATACTTCAAATACATTGCACTGTGCCGAATTATGAGCGTTTATGTGCACTTGTATATTAACATTATGAGATATTAAACTGTGGTATGATTTGGACATTTTGTGCGGGAGGTACAAAAAGGGCGTGGTTATAACGTCAATTTTCACAGGGCTATAGGCACTATAAAAGCATTACACTGTACAAAATTTCAAGTATTTTTATACACTGGTATTAATATTATAAACTGTTAACTTTTGGTGCAAAATGATGCATTTCTGTGGGAGGTACCAAAGGAGTGTGGCAATAAAGGCCATTTTTCACTGTACTGTAGGCACTATAAAAGCATTACTCTGTACACGATTTCAAGTATTTTTATACACTGGTTTTAATATTATAAGCTGTTAACTTTTGGTGCAAAAAGGTACCTTTGTGTGGGAGGTACCAAAAGGTGCGGCAATATAAAAGCATAATACTGTACAAAATTTCAAGTATTTTTATACACTGTTATTAATGTTATAAGCTGTTAACTTTTGGTGCAAAATGGTGCATTTGTGTGGGAGGTACCAAAAGGGACGTGGCGACTTCGCCCATTTTTCTCGAGTTGATAGCGACTAACAAGCTAATACTATGTGTGGAATTTCAAAAGATTCGAATAAGTAGTATAGCAGTTATTAAAGAATCACAACATTTGAACCCTTTGTGGGGGAGGTACTAGAAGGAGTGGACCAATATAGCCCATCTTCGAACTTAGCCGGAGATAGAAAAAAATATTACCACATACCAAATTTGAGGTCAATCGGTTACTCCTTTCGAGAGTTATCGTGCGCACCTGCCAGCAGACAGACAGACAGACAGACAGACAGACATACAGACAGACAGACAGACAGACAGACAGACGGACGGACGTTGCTCATTCGACTTAAAATGACCCAAAACGGATTTCCTCCGAACATACATGGGGTGTTAGGTCACTCCTTCGACGTGTTACACTTTTTTCCGTATCAAATGATATATAACCTCGTCACACTAAAGTGAGAGTATAAAAATATGGTTCAAATACTAGGTACCTTCCATTAATATTGGAATCTAAGAAAAAAAACTTTACCATAAAAAAAATTTAGTTTTGGTTTCATAAAATAGTATGCCTCAATGTAAACAAAAATAAGTTTTTAGGTCTCGGACCCAAAAAAAAATTGTTTTTGTTTGCATAGTGTTATTATAAAGAAATTTTGTTACTTTTATTATGAAATTATCTTTTTGAAAGTTTTATTGTCTTTACTATAGAACCAAAGAAACTCATACTACGTGTGGAATTGGGAAATATTCTGAGTAGTTGCATAGAATTTATTAAAGAATCAATTTTTCACTAAATGTTGACCCTTTGTGGGGGAGGTACTCGAAGGAGTGAACCAACATAGTCCATCATTGACCTTAGTCAGAGATAGGAAAAAATATAGACACATACCAAACTTTAAGTCAATCGGTTAATCCTGTCGAAAGTTATCGTGTACACCAACCAGACGGACATGGCTAAAAGGACTTAAAATGACCCAAAACGGATTTCCGCCAAATATTCTTGGGGTCTCTTATCGATGTGTTACATTTTTGGCTCGCAGCACCTTCGCAATAATTTGGATATAATAAAAAAATCCATAATATACCTCTTTCCTAAGAAGTGGCTCCTCTTGTCGACTCTGACTCTTGATGTCGTATAAGTGTCATCAGTGTTACCGTGTATTATATTACATATATTACATTAACTACTTTATGGCAAATTCGTTTGGTTGTTTGGGCGTTCTTTTTCTTTACATATTGAAATGATATTGATGTTCACATTCGTTTACACCATTTCTACATTCATATGTAAATTGAGTCCTTATTTGGCTCTGTTTCGTAGAGAAAGGAAATAAGCAAGGACATTTTGCAATAAGCCTTGTAGCATATTTTCTCTTTTTATATTGAGTCATTTTAAGGGAAATTTATTATAATTTATATGCAGGAATATATAATATGCTCGCTGTGATGATATAAAAATGACATTCATATTTCTTTGGAAATTTGTGGGTGTATTGGGGTAGGTCCTGGTGTATCCTTCTTTCTTTATACTTTATTTATGTGAGTTTATCTCAATTAGACCCACCTTAATATTTACCCTTCAAGAATATGGCAAATTATACAGACATACGATTACACGTACATGTGTATGTTGACATGTATGCATGTATAGGTCTCACGCTCATACATCACTTTGTTAAAAGGACTTTCCACCACGGATACGTTTTAAGTGGCGGAAAATTAAGTTTAAAAATGTGTACGATTATGCGTGTAAGGCATGTGACCAGTTGCATGCCAGTTGGCCATGGTCGATTAAATGTTAAATACTGTTGCTAAAATTAAATATTTCCGGTTGGCTAATGGTTGGAGTGGAGGGAAGACTAAAAGGCCTGAGTCTTTCAGTGTCAAATTGGACATGAAAATGTACTCAAATCTTTTATTCGCCTCATGAATGTCTCTAAAATATTATTCGCCCAAAACTAAAGTAATATATAAATGATATTTTTTCTAATGAATTAAATGGATCAAAATATAAAATAAATTTTTGAAATTTTTCTTAACAAGGATATTGCTAAAACTCTTATAAAGGGTTTTTCAATAGGGATGATATGATTTTGAGGTGACGTTTCGGACATTTGTCATTTGTTTTTCATTGTATTCAGTAGTGTTTACAATTTCACCATGGAGAGATATATTATTCAGTTTTATTATCAAAATAATTGTTTTTCAAAAAAAAAAAAAACACTCACTAGAGCAAAAATAAACTTTCCGTTCACATTTGAAAATGATGCGAAGTCCATTTTTTTTAAATCTAAAAAAAAACTTTTCAGTCGGCCTACGACCTTGACGCCCATATGTAATATTTTAGCTCTCGTTAAGAGCTGTCTTTTTGCCATTGACCGATTGTAGCTACGTGCCATACAGCAAACAATTGAATTGTTGCGAGAAAAGTTTGGAGATTCTATAATTTTCAAGAAATTGTGATATTGAATGGCCTCCGGGAAGTTGTGATTTAACACCATTAGACTATTTCTTGTGGGGTTATTCGAAGTCATTGGTCTTTCGAAATAAACCAGACTCTCTTCAAGCTTTACAAGTCAATATTGAACGTGCCATTCATGACATAAGACTTGATTTAGTGGAAAAAGTGCTCGAAAATTGGGTTCATCGAATTGCAGCAGAAGTCGTGGAGGCCATTTGAATGACGTTTTATTTAGAACTTAATGGTATCGATTGTACTTCACATTAAATAAAAAACTTTTGAATTTCCTTAACAATAAGTGTGTTTTTTCCAAAGAAATCATAGCACTCTTATTGGAAAACCCTTTATTTGGAAAATCGTCACTTATAAAAAATAATAAAATCATAATTTTTTTATTTTTGGCCTCGAAAAATGATGATACATTTGAACTAGCAACACTGACGATATTTACGGATCTAAACTAAATAATCGCCACATGCAAACCCTTATATACAGGGTGGCTGATATGTATTGCAACCAACTTCAGGTTGCTATCATTTCTAAACCGCTAGTCTGATAGCTGACAGATTTATTTCAGTGACAGTTCATTTTATTGTTTACAAGCTTACAAAAGCATTTTGATCTATTGCATTCAGAAAAAAGTTATTCGTGATGGAATTCAAGCGTGATAGTGTGATTGCTTTATATTTGGGTGGAAAAACACAAGTGGCTATCGTTAGAGCCCTCCAGCATTTAAATGTGAATAAATCTTTTGTTTCTCGTACCATTGCTCGTTATCGTGATACTGGCAGTGTTGCATCGCGTCCAAAAAGTGGACGAAAAAAAACGGTAACAACACCAGAAATGATCCGAAAAGTGAAGGCCAGATTTGATCGAAATCCACGCCGCAGTGGTAGAAAAATTGCTCAAAATAAATGCCGAATATTATCGGGAAAATGTCCTAAAGACAGTATTCAAGCCCTGGGCAGACAATCATTTCGGCCGCAGACCATGGACATTCCAACAGGACTCAGCACCATCGCACTCAGCACGCGTCAACCAAGAATGGCTTAAAAAGGAGGTTCCTCGCTTCATTTCTACCGCACAATGGCCACCACGATCTCCGGATCTCAATCCGTTGGACTTTTGCGCCTAGGGCATTTTAGAGAGTAAGGTTCGCACTAAAAAATACCAAAGTATCGATCATCTCAAGACGGCGCTTCGCCGGGAATGGGCCAAAATACCGCAGAGCCACTTTCGTGCAGCGTGTGATGGCTTTGTCGGTCGTTTGAAGGCCATAATTCGTGCCAAAGGTGGCCAATTCGAACAAATCTAAACTGTTTCTATAATTTTATGTTATTTCCGACATTAAAAAAAAAAATTAAAAAAATATAGCGCTTTACTTTGTTGCATTACATATCAGCCACCCTGTATATATATTTGATTTTTAGGGTACATTGATTAAGTATAGATAGAGGAATGCGTTTTTAAAAATAGTGACAAATCAGAGATTTTTTTTTATTATTTTTTTATATCAATCATTTACGAAATAACTGTTTTTAAAAATTCAACATTTTTTATTTTTATTTAACTTCGATATCTCTAAGGCAAAAAAAAAACTCTTTCTACAATTTAACTTCTGTCTGATATCAGAAAATTTCCCAAATTCATTGTGATGTGCGCCCAATTCACATTGGCAGTTGTTGCACAAGGATATGTCGTAATATGTCCAGCATGTAAAATGTCCTCTCAAACTTTGTTATAAAATGCGATCATTGCATAAAACGGAGAAGGACCAAAAAAAGCACAAGCTTTTAAATCACATTATCGAACAAGTTGTATATCGTATAACTGCGGATATTGTTGTTACCATTGCCTGGTCATGTCCGTTGTCCGTGATTCTGATAGGGCTGCATGACTGGACTGCCATAGCAGCAACAAAAAAAAACGTTGTTGTCTTTTATTTATGACCAGTGATTTTTCCTGTACGGAGTTATTGTCAATGGCAGTGGGAGGATACTCCAACTCACTGGCCTAGTTGTTGCAGTCATTGACTAACATTTTTCATTACGAGTTTTTTGACCCCATTTTTATGGTACAATAAAAAATTTTTGAAGGTTGTACACAATTTGTTGATGTATTCATCTTAAAAATTTAATACAACTAGCTCATTGTAGTTTGCTGCCATATTCAACTAATAGTGAATGCATAAAGTGGTTCAAAATATTCCCATGAAATCCCTTGTGTTTTTTTTTTAATTTATTTTAGGAGACATTGTTGTAATTGGCTAAGTGAGTTATTGTTTGCAATGTAATTTCATCTGGCATTTGTAGTATAGAATTGCCTTCAATAACGATTCTTTTCAATTCTCCGTAGACATCGGCCGCAGCCGGCCATGTCTATAAGAAGATTATCCTTGGAGGATATCGTGATAAAGAACATAAATTGATGGCATGTGACCAGCTGCATGCCAGTTTGTTTATTATCTGATATGTTTTTTTTGGCAAAGGTCGTGCTATTTTTTGTTAAATCTCTGAATAGCCTTTGGGTCTTTATCCTTTGCCAAATGAACTTATGCCTTTAAGTTCAAATGTCATTGCCAAGTTTGCAAAACAAACATAAAAACTTTTTAAAGAAAATACCAAAAATGTTGATGGTAAATTATTTACATTATCTCCGAAAGATAATAATAGATTTGTTTTGCTCTCAGCCTTATAGAATCTGACATTTGTTTTTAAGTAAAATAATTTTAATAAATAGAAAATATATTTTTTCACGGAGGTTTTAATTACACTTATTCAAACTCTATGATTTGCACATAATACGAGTACCTTAAATATTTTATTTGGAATACGATTGTTTCATGTCTGTGTATAAAGCAAATATAAACGATTGGAAAGTAGTTTTTTATAAACATTAAAGTGGGTCTAGTAAATTGTGGCGTGATTTTGAAAATATATGATAACGGGGATGGGTTCAAAGAATGTCCCTTATATCGATACCTCCATACTAAAACATTCCAAGTCGACTTAGCATGGTTTTAGGGAGATTGCATTTCCAATTTCTAAATATTCCAAATTATATTCAGTCAAAATTTCGTGTTTATCCGTCAAACCAATCAAAAGTTATTCACAAAACAGTACAGGTCATTCGATTTGCATTATAAAGGAATTACATACAAATAAAAAAAAATCACCAAACTTTGATTGCCTTCCCTGAAAAACTACCTTTTTGCATTTTTATGCTAGTTTAGAATGGAGGTATCGATATATGAAAACAGCCGAAAACTTTAACATGGTTTGTCATCGTAGGTGGTGAATTGTCACCTTGTGACATACCCAAGTACTTGGCTAAAATAATACTTCTTGTACCTGACATATCGCGACCTAAGAGTGTAAAGGCGCTAAGTCCAATATTTGAAATTGTACAGGAGAGGCAAATACTTACTGTATATGAATGTTTTTGTAAAGGGTATATGGACTTAGCGTTTTTACGATTCAGCTTTTAAAGATGACAAAGTATGATTTTTTTTGGCTTTTTGTTTTCAAATCGATGTATATTTAACTTATCTTACGTTCCGCTTCAAAAATACGTTTAGGAAAAAAGTGGACTTAGCGCGTTATCACTCTTAGGTTGCGATATGCTGTAATGTCAGACACAGCTAAAGTTACACTTGAAATCAATTAAATGTTTACTATTGAATGGTTCTCCTTTAAGGTGTAGATAACCAAACTTACCGCCTACTAAGAAGAAAAAACCTAACTGGTCTTTTACTAAGTAACTTTTCGTCTACTAAGGAGTAGATAAGCCTAACCCTCTATTAAGTAGTAGATAGCCCAAGTGCACGGGGCAAAATCGCCTTTTTTGATATGTTTGAATCGAAAGAAAATATACTTGCAATACAAATTTTTAAATATTATATATTTTCGAGCAAATAAATTTTATTTGAAAATCAATAATATGTATTTAGAACCCATATGTTAATATATTAAAATAAAATATATTTGCGAACTAATTTTCTCAAATAAAATATGTGTTTAAATACAAATAAAATTATTGTTTATGAATATTTCCAAATATATTTTATTAAAAAAAGATTTTCAAAACTTTGCTGAATTTTTCGAATTTTAGTTTTAATTTTTTTCTTGTTTTCAAATTATGCATTTCTATTAAAAATGGCATACTTCGCATTAACTTCTATTTGAAACCATTTATTTTTTTTTTCTAACTATTCCAAGTCATTATTTTGAATTATAAAGACATTTTACTACCATTAAAACTTTCTAAAAATTACCTTTCAATTGCTGACAACTTAGAACAATTAAAGAATAGATATATATTCACGCAAATAGATCTTTGTTTGGGAAATAACATATCCAAATAAAAAATATTAGGATGTAAACATAGTTTTGTTTAGAACAACATCCTCCCAAACATATAATATTTGTATGTGTCAAATATTGTATATTTGGAGTGCACTCTAAAAATATATATGTTTCAAGCAGAATATGTTTGGGACAATATACTACAGAGGCGATTTTTTTTCAGCGTGTGGTCGTCTACTAATGAGTAGATAGCCCAAGAGGTCCTGTAGTAGGGAGTATATAACCCAACATGTCGTAAATTAAGGAATAGATAATCCCACTGGTCGTCTACTAAGAAGTAGATGACCTAAGAGGTCCTGTAGTTTGGAGTATATAACCCAACTTGTCGTATATCAAGGAATAGATAACACAACTGGTCGTCTACTAAGGAGTAGATAAACAAACTGTTACTTTATTATGTAGAGGATTATCCAATTGGTCCTTTACTAAGTTGTCCTTTACTAAGGGAGTAGATAACCCAACTTGACGTATGTTAAGGAATATATAACCCAACTGTTCGTCTACTATGGAGTAGATAGACCAACTGTTATTAAACCCTCACCTTAGAGAGGAGGGTATATATCATTTGCTACGAACCAAAAGTGTAACACATCGAAGGTGTGATCTAAGACCCCAAGTATGTTTTGCGGATATTCGATTTGGGTAATTTTAAGTCGTTTGAGCAATGTCCGTCCGTCTGTCTGTCTGTCTGTGTGTCTGTCTGCTGGCTGGTGTGCACTATAACTCTCGAAAGAATCAACCGATTGACTTAAAATTTTGTATCAGGTAACATTTTTTTCTATCTCCGGCTAAGTTCGAAGATGGGCCATATTGGTCCACTCCTTCTAGTACCTCCCCCACAAGGGGTTAAATATTTAGTGAAATATTGATTCTTTATTAACTTCTATAGTTCTTATCCGAATCTTCTGAAATTTCACACATTGTGTTAGTTGATTAGTCGCTTACACGTCAAGAAAATGGGCGAAGTTGCCACTTCCCTTTTGGTACCCCCCACACGAATGGACAATTTTAGACCAAAAGTTAACTGCTTATAGCTTTAATACCTGTGCATACAAACACTTGAAATTTTGTACAGTGTAATGCTTTTATAGTACCTAGAGTCCACTGAAAAGTTGGCATTATTGTCGCGCCCGTTTCGGTACCTCCCACACAAATGGACCATTTAGCACCAAAAGTTAGCAGGTTATAACTTTAATACCAGTAGATAAAAACACTTGAAACTTTGTAGAGTGTAAATCTTTTATAGTAGATAGAATCTAGAGAAAACTGGGCGAAGTTGCCACGCCCCTTTTGGTACCTCCCACACGAATGGACCATTTTACACCAAAAGTTAACTGCTTATAGCCTTAATACCAGTGCCTACAAATACTTGGAATTTTGTACAGTGTAATGCTTTTATAGTACCTAGAGTCCGGAGAAAAGTGGGCATTATTGGCACCCCCGTTTTGGTACATCCCATACAAATGGACCATTTTGCACAACAAGTTAGCAGCTTATAACTTTAATACCAGTACATTCTTTAAAGTAATAAAATTCACGAGAATTTGTGTGGGACTCAAGGTGAGGGGATTCATAAGTCGGTTACCCGACTGAACTTTCTTACTTGTTTTTATACCCTACACCACACTGTGGTACAGGGTATTATAACTTTGTGCATTTGTTTGTAACACCCAAAAGGAGAAGAAATAGACCCATCGTTTATTATACCGATCGACTTAGAATCACTTTCTGAGTTAATTTAGCTATGTCCGTCTGTCTGTCTGTGCATGTATTCTTGTAATCAAAGTACAGGTCGCAATTATGGTCCGATCTCGACGAAACTTTACACATATCTTTTTTTTGGCCCAAGGACGATCCCTATTGAATTTGGTTAAAATCGGTTCAGATTTAGATATATCCCCCATATATATGTTACCCCGATTTGACATGTAAGCGCTGTAAAAACTTCATTTTATATCCGATCAGTATGAAATTCGGCAGAAAGAGGTTTCTTTCTACATGAAGAAATACTGCCAAATTCGGAGAAACTCGGTTTAGATTTAGATATAACTCCCATATATATGTTACCCCGATCTGTAAGCGCTGTAAAAACTGTATTTTATATCCGATCAGTGCGAAATTCGGCAGAAAGAGGTTTCTTATTACATGAAGGAATACTGCCAAATTTGGAGAAAATCAGTTCAGATTTAGATATAGCTCCCATATATATGTTACCCCCGATTTGACATGTAAGCGCTGTAGAGACTGTATTTTATATCCGATCAGTACGAAATTCGACAGAAGGAGGTCTTTTTACATGAATAATTATTCAGGGAAGATGGGTTCAGATTTATATTAAAGCTCCATATATATGTTCCTCCTGATTTGGTATCAAACCGCTATAGAAGTTGTATTTTACTTCCGATCATTAACATTTTCCAGAAAGATGTTTCTCACTTTAGGAACGAATATTGCTTAATTTAGCGATTATCGTTCCAAAATTAGATAATATGTTTCTACCCATTTACCAGTATTGCTACCTATGGTCTCTAGTTTCACTTGTAAATAGTTTCGTTCAATTGTGTCGCACGGTGTTATAACAAGTAAGAAAGTTTCAGTCGGGTAAACCGACTAAGGTATACCCTCACTTTGTGAGTAATGTAATATTGAATATTACTAGAATTATTCTGTCAATTTGTGTGGGAGTTACCTGAAGGGGTTTATATAATACACCTTTTTTTCGCTGAACATTAGATACTTTAAATTCATTGCACTGTGCCGACTTATAAGCATTTATGTGCACTGGTATAAACGTTATGAGACATTAAATTGTGGTATGATTTAGGAATTTTTGTGTGGGAGGTACAAAAAGGGGCGTGGCAATAACGCCCATTTTTCACAGGGCTATAGACACTATAAAAACATTACACTGTAAAAAATTTCAAGTATTTGTATACACTGGTTTTAATGTTATAAGCTGTTAACTTTTAGTGCAAAAAGGTACCTTTGTGTGGGAGGTACCAAAAGGGGCGTGGCAACAACACCCATTTTTCCCTGGACTGTAGGCAATATAAAAGCATAATACTGTACAAAATTTCAAGTATTTTTATACACTGTTATTAATGTTATAAGCTGTTAACTTTTGGTGCAAAATGGTGCATTTGTGTGGGAGGTACCAAAAGGGACGTGGCGACTTCGCCCATTTTTCTCGAGTTGATAGCGACTAATAAGCTAATACTATGTGTGCAATTTCAAAAGATTCGAATAAGTAGTATAGCAGTTATTAAAGAATCAATATTTCACAACATGTTAACCCTTTGTGGGGGAGGCACTAGAAGGAGTGGACCAATATGGCCCATCTTCGAACTTAGCCGGAGATAGAAAAAAATATTACCACATACCAAATTTGAGGTCAATCGGTTACTCCTTTCGAGAGTTATCGTGCGCACCAGCCAGCAGACACACAGACAGACAGACAGACAGACAGACGGACGGACATTGCTCATTCGACTTAAAATTACCCAAAACGGATTTCCTCCGAACATACTTGGGGTCTTAGGTCACTCCTTCGACGTGTTACATTTTTTCCGTAGCAAATGATATATACCCTCGTCACACTAAAGTGAGGGTATAAAAAGCGATTTTACGAAATGCATACTTATAATGGAAAAATTAAATATATATGGTATCACCGCCAAATCTAAAGGTTTAGGTAATACAATTCGTAGTTCGCCTTCATCTCTGTTTATAACGAGCTATACTGAAGGACCTTTTCTATTTAATGGTTGGACTTCGAAAACTAGTCCAATCCGTTGTCTATTACGATGTAGATAACCCAACTGGTCTTCTTCTAAGGCGTAAATAACCCAACTGGTATTTTCTTAGGTAGTTGATAGACGAACTGGTCCTTTACCGGAAAGTAGATAGCCCAACTTGTTTTGTATTAAGGAGTAGGTAGCCCAACTGGTCGTATACTAAATTATTATTTTCTCATTAACAAAATGTGATAAATCTGGTACCACTGCCAAATCTTGAAATTTGTAATAACTTTTTAGTTCGCCTTCATTTCATAGCGCCACTGAAACCCCTTATCCAAATTTTCACTTTTTTGAATAAATTGGTCAAACAATTGGTAAGATATGGTTCCCTTTCCCAAATACGATTTTATAGGGGTTTTGCAAAAGTCGTATTTTTTTTGGAGGGGATGAAAATGACAAAAAAAGTCCTTAATATGGTAATCTCTTCTATAAACACTATTCTACCCTCAACAAACCAAGACAAACTATATAGGACTTAGGAAATTGGCATTTGTATGCTGAAAAGTAGACCAAAAAGCCCCAAATATGGTACTACATCCTACAGATTAACTAATAATGGATTATTCAAATTCATTGTGTTTGCGGTTTAAAGATGTAAAAGAGAACCCGAATATGATACACCAACTTGAGACGAACTAATACCAGAATTCGAAAATTTGTACTTTTCTATTACCCTCTCTCATAAAGATTAATTAATAACGAATTTTCGATTTTTTTTGGGGTATAAGGGGGAGATGTTTCAAAAGTCGTAGATATAAAATTAAGATGGGTTTTTGAAATTATCACTTATTTGGAAAACAGGGACAATATGAAATGGAATACGGCATAAGCTATCCCAGATACAAACTGATAACGTCATTTTTGGGATAAACCGAAAAAAGGGATTCAATGTTGTATTTTCTTCAAGAGATTACAGATTTTGTGATTGAGAGATGTTTAAAGGATCCGTATAAGAGACGACCCTAAACTAGAGACCAACAAATACCGAACTTCGAAAATTCGTGCCCTTTGCTATGAACAGTTGACCCACAATCCCCAAATATGCCACCCTCACTTACAGATTAACTAATTGTGGATATTCGAAATTCGTAGCTTTTGGTATTAAAAGATGTATAAAGGGGCGGAATGAAGAAGGGCCCCATGAAAATACACCCCAATATTTGTATGAATATGGGCCCCAAAAAAATTCGTGGCATTTTTGGGAGTAATTTCATATTTAGACTGGTTTTTGGGGCTCATTTTCATATGGATTTAGTTACGGGAGGATCTAGGCGTAAAAGCTTTACTCTGCACAAAGCGTAATCATTCGGCCGAAGGTTGACCACGCAGTAAGATAGTTTATTAGAAAAATGAGTTCGCAATCGCACATGGTGTACAGGGTGGAGCGCGGTAATTTGCTTATTTGGGAGTGAAATAAAAAAATTATAAACCTTAGAAATTTTTTTTAGAGAATGGACCGAATTTCCCCACCCGGCTGATAGCTAGCACTTCAAAGGCTCCCGCAGTCCTTCATCTGAAATAATTCTACGATGTTTAAATAATATAGGAGATTGTATCAAATCCGATCAGGGACATTTCAGGGAGTGATCCAAGACCCTAAGTACATCCGGCGAAAATCCGTTTTAGGACGTCTTAAGTCAATGTCCGTTTATCTGTGTGGTTAGTGCTAATATTTCTTTCTATATCAGGCTAAGTTCGAAGATGGGCCATATTGGTCCACTCCTAGTACCTCCCACACGCAGGGTTACAATTTAATGAAATATTGTTTTCATAGTAAATCAAACCAGTTTTCCGTAAGGGTTTTGAACCTCAACCGCTGTTGTGTGAAGCCGCACTAATATACATGTATGCATTAAAATAAAACACCCATTGTATTGTCACTATTTGATTTCAACATTCAAATAAACTGTACAAATAATAATAAATCAATTGAATTGAATGCAAACACACTTTTGGCAAATTCAAGAGTTCAATTTATTCGAGGAAGTGTGAATGAAAACAAACGATTTTTTTTGACGCTGCTGACGATGAGTGGATGGATGTCTGATTGGAATAACAAATTGAATTAATTATGTTGTGATGATATCTTCTGACAAATAAATTTTAGTATTTTATTTCGGCTTGAGTAAACAATACGAGGAATAGGACTTTTGCAAACAGCTTTTTGATGCGGGTGAAAGTATTGGCCACAAGCAATAATTAGATGTGGCCTTTTTGATGGGAATATTTTCTTCTATAATGATTCTGGGAATTGCCAAGCTATTGGATGCGAAAAAGCTCACAGATATTTTATATTCAAATTTATTTCACTATTGAAAAATCTCAGACACGTGTCAAACTCAGGGGAAATTATTATTCGTATTCAGAATTTGCACATCTATGATGCTCAATAATAATGCCTTGTCATCATCATTTATTAAGGTCCTAAGGTTGACCTTTTATTTGCTTGTGCATGGAGAAAGCTCAGTGGAATTATTTGCCATCGAATGATGAATAATATCATTGCCCTTGGGGGTATCTTTCTTTTTTGAGATTCGATATAATGAAAATGCAAAATTGGGTACACTGAAATTTTTTTTTAATATTTCATATTTTACATTGCTTTTTTGTATTTAATGAGATTTATGTGAAAGATACATCAGCAATTAGATACAAGGTAAAATACATAAATTTATTGATAATCTATTAAAATTATTATTGGCAAAAAAGACGTAAACATATATTCGGCAAACATTTTAATGACTCAGATATATGTATATATGTATACTAGGTTAATTTGTATGGAGCCGAAAAACGTAAAAGGGCGCATCGCGATTCTTGTTCTCTGGGTCATTTCAAGAAACTTTGCCCAAACCATAGGTCGATAATGAATTTCGAGCTCCTGGATTTTTCAAAATACGTATTTTTTGTTTCGAGGAAGCCATTTTTAGTGCTGCCGGAGGGCGCTTTTGTAAATTTTTAGGATTTTATCACCTTTTTTGGGGAAATTTTTCGATTGAATTATACACACTGCGAAAGTCCAAAAAGCGCGATACTATTTTTCTTGTAGGTTTTGGCCAGTTAACAACGTTAGTTCTGTGAAATTTGCCGGACAGCCCCAAAATCCGGATTTCCGGAATTTCCTTAACAATAAGTGTGTTTTTTTTCAAAGAATTCATATCACTCTTATTGGAAAACCTTGTATATGTCCCTGACTGTATAATAAATTATACTTTCATTTAATTCTTAACTTTCATTTTTCTGAGTGTACTTTTAGGTTTATCATGTCTAGGTATTGAATGAGTTAAAGTGCTTTTCTGGATGTGACAAAAATATTTCTGTTTACTTTTCCGTTTTTTTCTTGGATCTCGCCCTTTTGCGGATCAAAAAGAAGAAGCTCTAACTTCCTTTTCATGTTTACCCGCCATAATAGTTATAAAATTTATGGGTACGTGTGTTTGTGATATACATACATATATTTTCAATACATTTCCTTGGTTGCTATTTTCGTTTGCTTTCGCTTATTTAGCAGTCAATGTTCCTTTTTGTACCATTGCTATTGTTGTTGTTGTTATTATTGGCAGTCAGATAATTGAATTTTACGCAGCCAGAGGTTGTTTATTGAGTAAACATCGGGCCATTGTTGACACTGAAAGGAGCAAAAACGATAGCAACGCCGCCAGAAGAAATCAGCAGCAGTAGTGGCAATAGAAAAAAAGCATTGCCATCAGAGTTTCATATTTTTATGTTAAAAACAAATTAATTGATAGAGAGGCAGAGGGAGGGAGCAGGATAATAACAACAATGACATTCAATCAAAAAGGAACAGCTGATGAACCCAGATACTCCTATGTATAGACATCGATAAAGGAAATCCTGTCATGTTTGCATAGGAAAATGATGATTTGGGTATGTGGTGGAAACGACGATAAAACAGAAAATGATTGATTTAAATTTTTCTATATTGTTATGACGATAAGGAACAGCGACAGCAGTAATAGCCTAATGGAAAACTTAGGTATTAAAGCTGGATATAAGAATAATTGGAGGGGGGTTCGAATTTCGAAATTTCTACCAATATCGATCATCTGCTTGACTTGTAGTAGCGGCAGACATGTTGATGCTTTGGCCTTCTCAATGCAATTAACCTATATTTTTGTTATTTAATAAATTAAGATTTAACGATTGATTATGTCGAGAGGAAAACTATATTTACATATCGTTCATTCCATGTCAAACCGAACGACTTTTCGAAAAAAATCTGGTCGACATTCACAATTGTTTTGAAAATTTGTATATGCGTTTTACTATTCAAATTAATCAACTTGTAGTTGGCGAAAAAAAAAAATTTTTTAGATGTTATAAGCATCTAAAATCTGAAAATTTTGGGAAAATATCTGAAAAGGTTATTTTGGAAGTTGTGTATTATGCAAACGCATGGACGGAATTTTACAAATGATGTCTCGTTCGTAAGGTCTTGATTTGTACTTTAAAGTACATAAATTAATTCAAAGTTTTTAAATACATCAGTTGCATATGCAACTTTATTTTGCACCCTGCACTTCAATGACACCAACTTAAAATTCTGAGATAAATATAGTCATGTATCCTCATTTGTCCATAACTGACCCTACAAATTTCAAGATGGTGTTCAGCTTCGTTCTTTTTTAAAACAATATTTACAAAAAAATGCCAATGATTTTCCTTTAAAGTAAATCTCTTATTTGCATAAATACACAAGCTCGTTTTTAAATTTAACAAATACAATATTCACATCTCAGGAAATTTTTAATAAATATTTTTTTTAAAAAATAACGGGGCTGAACACCATCTTAAAATTTTCAGCGTTTGTTTAGAATATATGGGGCTACATAACTATATTTTTCACAGAATTTTAAGTTGGTGTCATTGATGTGTAAAATGAAAATTAAATTTGCAGATGCATCGGATGCATTTAAAACCATTGAGGACGCGAAAATGAAACTCTGCTACATAAAGAACAACTGACGACCTTTAAAAGAAGTCTTCATTTGTAAAAATCCGCTCATGCATTCCGAAAATACGTAACTCGAAACGTACGCCTTTTAAGAATATTTTCCTGTTTTCTCAGATTTTCCCAAGTAACGCTGGAAGGGGTTTTCGAAATTTATATTTTTCAATTTTTGGGAACACCTTGAAGTGAAAAACGCGATTTTTGCAAAAAAATCGGCTAATTTGTTTTTGTAAAATAAAAAATATTTACAAATTAGGAAAAAAACTTTCCAGCGTTATCTCGTAAATTATGCACAGAAATATAAATAGTGTTCTAAAACGATCAGTGCACTAGTTTTGAAGTTATGATTGACACCGACTTTGAAAACGTGGGCTGTGGGAAAAACGCTTTAAAGTTTCTCTAATGTACTGAGTCACGTATGAGGAGCGGTTGCTTAGCCTGCTGTATCTCTCAAATTTCCACACAATATTTTTAAGAGGTTCTCCATTCAAAAATTAAAATAAACAAATTTCCAAAAGAAAAGTTTACATTTCACATTAGGGACGAAGTCTATTGAAATTTGACGAAATCGGTTTAAATTTAAAAATATATCACACATACATATAAAGGATGTCTGACTAAAAAGTTGTGTTTTAAAATTGTTATTAAATAAGACGGATAAATATATTTCAATGATTTTGCCTTTATGGAAATGACTCAACATTCCCGTTAATGATGGAACACCACTTCATTCACACGCCTGCCGCGGCTGGCCTTGCAGTAGCCCATTAGGTTTAGGTTAGGGTGGCAGCCGTATTCTTTTTATACAAGTTCACATAGACCAGTTTAGGTCCCTAGTGTTACCACGGGCTGAAATGCCCCTCATCGAAACCAATCTGTTTGATATACAAATTTGTCGATAGTACGAATATCGGTACTGGAAAGATCTATTAGCCTGCCTAGAAAAGCCGACCCCAGTATGTCCAGTCGTCGTTTACTCAGAGCGGGGCAGTCGCATAGCAAGTGCTCAATGCTCTCCACTTCTTCCTCAACTCCACAGCTTCTGCAGAAGTCATTAGAGTCAATACCCAATCTTTTGGCGTGTTCGCCGATCAAGCAGTGTCCCGTCAGAACTGATACTAACGTAGACAATCTTTGCCTCTTTAGTGCGAGGAGAAATTTTGATCTTCTCAGGTCATACCTTGGCCAGATTTGTCTAGCTAACCTGCAGGTGCCGATTTCTCTCCATCTTTCGTTGGACTGCCTGATTGCCCCTTGCCTAAGCCAAAGTTTGAACGTAGATAGTGGCGCACCAATATATGCAAATTCTTCGAGAATTTGTAATGTCGTCCCTTTCCTAGCAAGTTCATTGGCTTTGCAGTTCCCCGGGATATCCCTATGCCTAGGCACCCACATGAGGTGTATATTACACTGCTCAGCCATCTAGTTAAGAGATCTGCGGGAGTCGAGGGCTGTTTGTGAATTTAGGGATGTTGCCACCAGAGAATTGATGACAGCCTGTCTGTCCAAGTAAACGACAACGCCAGTGTTGGTTACTATGTTGCGACTCAGCCACTTGGCGACGTTTCATATTGCTAGTATTTCGGGTTGATAGACACTGTAGGTATCTGGTAGTGTGTGAGCTATATCCAAACTAAGCTCTGCACAGTGTACTCCGAAGCCAACCTTTTCATCAAGCTTCGAACCATCCGTGTAAAAGTGGATATGGTTTCTAGTATATGGTACTCATCCAACCCACTCATCTCTGGCGGGAATCATAGTGATGTAATTTCTATGGTGGACTATATACCAAGGTGTACACAGTTGGCATATAGTCCACTCGGTCGGTTACCATAGCACTTAATCGGCAGTATATGGAGTAGGGCTTGTAGAGTCTCTGTCGCTGTAGTCCTTAAGGCTCCGCTTACGCGCAGGCAGGCTGTTCTCTGAACCTTTGTTAGTAGGTTGGTGATGGTTAGTTTGTCAGTTGCCGTCCACCATACCACAATGCCGTATACCAGTATAGGACGAACTACTGCTATATATATCCAGTGGACGATTTTAGGAGAGAGGCCCCACCGCGACCCTACAGCCTTTTTGCAGGAATATAAGGCGACGTTGACCTTCCCTACACGTTCCAATACGTTAAGTCTAAATAACTGTTTACTATCTAGAATTATTCCTAAAAATTTTGCACTTTCAGAAAAGACTAGATCTGTTCCATATATCCGAGGTGGAGGGTCCACATGTGGGACATTATTCATCCTAGACAATTTGTTGCTTCTGGCCCATCTAGACAATTTTTTCAGAGCCACCTGTAGAATGTCTCGGAGGACGTTTTCGAATTTGCCACTCACTGCGATTGCCACCTCGTCCGCATATGCCATGACCTTGCAGCCATAGCGTTCTAGATCTAGCAGGATTTCATTCACCGCTAGGTTCCAAATTAGTGGAGACAGTACTCCTCCTTGTGGGGTCCCTCTGTTTACAAACCTTGTTAGAGTTGTGGACCCACGACATGCTGTTATGCGCCTTCTGTTAAGCAGACTTTGAATTAGTCTAATAAAACTAGAGTTAACTTTTAGATGTGACAGTGCCACAATTACTGCATCTGAGTGAATGTTGTTAAAAGCACCTTCTATGTCAAGAAATGCCACCATGGTGAATTCCTTGAAATGCAGGGACGATTCGACAGTGCTCACAAGTTCGTGCAGGGCTGATTCTGTAGTCTTCCCTTTATTGTAAGCATGTTTGTTCACCGACAGGAGTTTTGTATCCAGGTTTTCCCTAATACAATAATCTAAAAGTCTTTCCAGACCTTTCAATAGGAAGGAGGATAGGCTAATTGGCCTAGTGTGTGATATCTTCCCCGCTTTAGGTATGAATACCACTTTGGTATCCCTCCATCGATTCGGGATGTATGAAAGCCTGATGCAGCCTACATAAATTTTCTCCCGCCAGGGGATAATGCACTTCAACATTTTCTGCATTTCTGCTCGAGTGATGCCGTCTGGTCCAGGTGACTTGAAGGGCTCAAAGCTATTAATAGCCCAGCTTATTCTGGTTCTCTCAGTCAGCAAGCTAGCAGCGCTCGCAGTCCACTCGCATTCTTGTTGGTCTTGTTGATCTTCGGGTTCCGTTGGTGAGTTCCCCGGGAAATGTGTGTCGAGCAGTATGCTCAGCGACTGCTCGCTGTTCTTTGTCCAGTTATTTGCCTCATCCTGCAAGTAACCCACTGCACAGAGTGAAGCTGATAGTATTTTCCTCAGCCTTGCGGCGTCGGACACCTTTTCCACTTCGCCACAAAAGGTATACCAAGAGCGCCTTGGCGCCTTCCTAAGCTCCTTCTTATAGTTCTAGAGTTGCTCTTTATAGGCATCCCAAACATTAGCGACCCCAGCATATTTAGCCTTGTTGAATAGCTTGTTGCCGGTCTTGTTCATAGCCGTTAGCTCAGAAGTCCACCATTGGGGTTTAGTTTTACCCTTGTACCTTGTTTTTGGACAGGCTTCTTCAAGGTAACTATTGAATGATGTGGTGATATGCTCGACCAGATTATCCAGACCGGCTTTGTCATTCGGTTCATACATAAGTTTGGAGTTGAGGACTTTCTTGAAATTCTTCTCATACTGGTGCCACTTTGTCTTTCTCACATTTCTGCGGACGGCAGGTTCAGGCGCTTTATCAGCGAGTTTGAATTCAATATAATGTGATCTGAGAATGAGTGGTCGTCCAGTACATTCCACCCAATAATTTTGTCTGACAGCCGGTCAGTAGAAAACGTTACGTCTATTACTTCTTGTCTGTCTTTAATTGTAAAGGTCGGATTATTAACTATGTTACAAATACTTAGGTTGGTAGTTAGAATAAAGTCAAGAAGCGAATCACCCCTATTGTTTATATCCGTTCTACTCCAGATAGTATGATGAGCGTTCGTGTCTGCGCCAACAATCAATTCGACCTCGTCGGACGTTGCTTCTTCTACTACTTCCCTGAATAGAGCAGTCGGTGCTACAGCTTCATAAGGCAAGTAACTGGAGACCACCCAATGTATGCGATTACCGATCTCGCAGATGTTTGGTCTTTACCACTTAAATTAGCCAGGAGAAAGATACTTAGATCTTTCCTGGCCAAAATGCAGGTTCTTGGAGTGCCTTCACAGTTGGCCGCAAGCAGTTTAAAGTTGGGTGTCCTGATACCGCACACCCTTCCTCCCACTGCGTAGGGCTCCTGTATCAGGACGATGTCTACTGCACCTGTGGACAGGAGCAGCAATAGAACCGCTGAGGCTGCTTTAACGTGATGGAGGTTAATCTGTAGAATTCTTACCATCATTGGTAATTGACAGATTAACATCCACCCCGACAAGGGTGTTATCGAACTCTTCGTCCGTATCATCGTGAAGCATGTCCCCGCCAGATGCGTCAAAGAGTCCGGAGACTCCCCTCAGGCCCTCTGTGTCAGAAGTAGAGCTTTCGTCCTCAGAGAAGGACGTTACAGATCTTCTGTTAGAGTTGGAGTCACCTGAACTCATGGGCGTGGGTACCTCCGCACTTCTAGAAAGCCGTGTATTAACCACGGTGGATGACTCACCTTCCGCAGTGTGAGCTATATCCTGCTTGTACGAGTAGAACTTCAAGACTATAGTCTCGAATCCATATTGAAGGTTTGCACATTGTGCGAGTATATGGGAGGTGGATTCAGCGTTAATGATCAAATTGACCTGCCGCTTTTTACCATCCGCCTCACCCACCTTGCTGATTCTCCAATTATGAACGGGCAGACCAGGATTGGAATCTTTTATTATTTCTAATATGTCAGCCGGGTTGGAGGGCTCTTCTGTAACCCAGGTGATGGCTCTTGGGTGACTAGGGATGTTGTTTTTTTTCGACAACATCCAACTGGCCACCCGGCCACACCTCACCCGCTCGACTCAGAGCAGCCTTATACAGGACTACTGATCTGGCATCTCCGAAATATAAGAGGTTTAGTCCATTCTGTGTCGACATACATTCTGTGTCGATCAACACATTCTCTATGGCTGCAATTTCGTGTTTCACGTCATGAATCGTCTCTGGATGGTTGGAGTAGCGCCTTTCCTTAACGGCACGCCATAAAAAAGTCCAAAAGTGCTATAATTTCTACATTTATCCATAGACTATCTTTAAATAAGCATTGTTTTCTTCGTTCGGGAACTAGCTTTCAAAATATGGAACAAACGAATTTTTTATATTTTTTATGGTTTTTTTCGCGCCACCAAAAAATGTTTAAAAAAAAAAAAAAAAAATTTTTCTGATTGTTTTACTGACAGTCTTTGCCAACATTTGTAGTCCTAATAATTCCGTTTAATTTAACTTCTATCTATATTAATTTTTTTGTCTTTATTTGAAAACCAACCAATCGATACACACAAGTGAGACATGATTACAAAACTAAAGTGTAATCATTGCTCAGGATATAAATATAACACCTTTAGTGTACGATTAATGCAAATAAAATACACATGGTCTATTCTCACGTTAATGCTATGTCATCTAAAGTATTTCCGGATAATTGAAATAAAAATAAGAAATTATGTGTTTTTTTCTTTTATCAAAACCACTTCAATACACTAATGACGTGATAAAAACAACAACTTGATTACAAATCCCGACCACGTACAATACCTAAGGCGTATGATTAATGTAAATACAGAACATATGACGTGTGATTAATCACTAGCAACGTTTGTGTACAGCATGCTATGAAGATTATATGTTTTGAAAACAATTTCCCGCCCAGTGGTGTTGTTTTTATGTTGTTATTCTTTTAAATGCCCTACAGATATTTTTCTGTGTGATTATAGGAGTAAACATGAAACAACTGAATGGGAGAATTTTTTTTACAAAAGTACTGTAACTTGGTGTTGCAGGAGATTTGTGAAATATTTATACAATAATAGAAATAAAATAACTGTAAAGTGGAGTTGCAGGAGATTTATGAAATATTTATACAATAATAGAAATAACAGAATGTTGAAAATAATAATACTTGTAGAAATAGAAAAACACGTAATAAGATTTCTGTCGAGTAAATCGACTAAGGTATATGCACCAATATTATCAGCAGTTTAATTTTTGTATATCTTGTCTCTTTTAGTATTGGAGGTACTAAAACGGGCGTGGCCATAACTCCTTTTTTAACAGGAATGTAGGAATTTTGAAACTATACACTGTGCAAAAATTTAGAATTTTTTTGTGCGTTGGTATTCAGGATATAATCTGTTAAATTGTTGTACTGGACTGTAGAAACTGTAAAAACAGTACACTGTACAAAATTGTAAGTATTTGTATGTCCTTTTATGACAGATGTAAGCTGTTAACTTTTCGTACAAAATGGTACCTTTGTGTGAGAGGTACCAAAATTGGCATGGCAATAACGTCCATTTTTCAGTGAACTGTAGGTACTATAAAACCATTACACTGTACAAAATTTGAAGTATTTGTATACACTGGTATTAATGTAATAAGCTATTAACTTTGGTGCAAAATAGTATATTTGTGTGGCAGGTACCAAAAAGGGCGTGCCAATAACGCCCACTTTTCACTGAATTCTAGGTACTATAAAAGCATTACACTGTTCAAAATTTCATGTATTTGTGATATTTGTGATATATGATATATAATGATATATAAGCAGTTAAATTTTGATGCAAAATGGTCCATTGTGTGGGAGGTACGAAAAGGGGAGTGGCAACTTCGCCCATTTTTCGCGGGGTAAAAAGTGCAGAAGTGATGTGTGCAGAATCGCACAATTTTACACTACAAATGCGCGTGAGTGAATTTCCATCTCTTGCTATTTCAATCGCCTTACATAGCCTGTCGGCGATTTTCCAAAATTGTTGGAATTTCCTCTTCGATGTGTAAAGGAACATTTTAATTTTCCTCACTCATACAACAGCAAAGCAAACACCAACGTCGACATCTGTATGTACATCACCAACAACAACATTGTTGCTTGCTATGGCCATTATAAGACCGTAAACATGTAATTTCACCTAAATACTCGTATATGTAAATAGTACTCGTACATGTTACCGTTTTGTTTAACATGCATATCAACATATGATCCCTAATACGTTTTACAATCATACTCATACAAACACACATACACATATATACTCCAACAATATCCTAGGCATGACTATACTTCACAAATGTCTACTTGTATTTATATTCCCATCTATGTATAAGTATATATGTATGTATAGGAGTCTACCAGTTTTGTTGAACCTTAGGATGGGCTTCGTTTGAGGTTGCATTTGTTGTTAAATATCACAACTGCCAGCAGTTGTTGGTGTTGTAAAGCCACGAAACCATTCGAGGGATATGTTCGTGTCAATGACAACATCCTCAGAGTTGTCCTGTTTTGCCAATGTTAGCACGTCAGATATTGGAAAATAAATATTGCCTTGTTTAACATAGATGATACCCACACCCATTCAACTACATATTCACATACATACAAACTTATTTAGCATTTGGTATGACAGCAAATGACACGAATCACCAACAGATGCATATCTGAATGTCTGTAGCTACTTATGCACTATAACCCACTTCCACTTTACACCCACATAGAACACCAAACAGAGAAAATAGTCGATCTCTCGTATTATTGGTTTCAGTCATTATGGACGAGATGACAATAATAGTGGCTACAAAAACAAACATGGCATGTGTGTCAATGTGTGACAGACCGCGTGTTTAGATGTGTATGGGTGTGGATGCAATTGTTGGTGTAATATGCAAAACCACAAAGCGGTTTTGTTTGACGACATCTGTTGACATGAATAGGATATGTGTATAGACGAAAAAACATCTACATTGACGAAATTAAAAAGGCCGGACTCAAAAATTCAGAGTTGGGCCCATCCTTGGGTTTACAAAATAACTAATAATTCACAAGAAAGTCATCCAGGAAACAAGGTTGTCATTTTATACAGAACTTAATTTGGAACCGTCTGTCTTTTCATTTGTTCCGAATGGAGTATTTAGCGTCACTAATCGTTCCAAAGTAATTTGAACAGGTTAGGTTAAGTTATTGGTGGAAAACACCAGAACTAGTCCGATGTCTGACAAAATCCTCAATTTGTTCTCTATCTCTTCTTCCTCTAAGTTATTTTCAGTAAATCGCCGCAAATCATAACTGAAATGATGATCCTTTTCAACATCTTTTTCAGTTTTGACTGAAAAAAAGTAAGAAAGTTTCAGTCGGGTAAACCAAATCCCCTCACCTTCAGCCTCAAAATATATTAGTAAATGTATTTATTTTTTTGTTTTATTTAATTTAATTGTTTTATAAAATATTAGCAATTTAAATTGCATTTAATATATTTAGAGCATGTAGTGGTATTAAAGTTCAAAGCTGTTTCCTTTTGGTACAAAATGGTTCATTTGTGTGAGAGGTACCAAAAGTGGCATTCCAATAACGGTCACTTTTCTCTGGACTCTAGGTACTATAAATGCATTACACTGTAAAAAATTTCAAGTATTTATTTGCACTGGTATTAAAGTTATAAGCTGTTAACTTTTGGTGTAAAATGGTCCATTTGTGTGGGAGGCCACTTTTCTCTAGAATCTAGGTACTATAAAAGCATTGCACTGTATGAAATTTCAAGTATTTGTTTGCACTGGTATAAAAGTTAAAAGCTGTTAAATTTTGGTACAAAAAGGTCCATTTGAGTGGGAGGTACCAAAAGGGGAACTTCGACGATTTTTCTCGAGGTAATAGTGTTTAATAAACTAATACTAATATCACAGACGTCTATTTATTACGGGATTAAGGTAGTAGTGCTCAAAATGATCAAAGTTGTTAGTTGTTTTCATATAATGTTTAATTTTCTATTATTTTCTTTGAAACCTAAAAGTGAAGGCCTTTTCAAAGGCTTCTTTTTTCGATGACTTTTCGTATTGAGCACAATATCCATTCGATGGGTGAATATGCTCATTAAAGTTTTCATAATACATATGTATATATTTAACGTTTGGACAAAACAATTGGAGTTTTTGTTTTTGCCATAAAAAGCTATTAAACGAAGTGACTGTGGCAAGAGGGCTAATATCGAAAGCCATTTGAAATAATAATAATAAGCCAATAACTGATTAAAGGATTAAAGTTGCATTCGATATGGGGGACATAGACAAAAGACATCAGTGAATTTAGGATTTTTAAATTCTATATTTGAATTCGATATAAACGAATATGTACCATAAAATACCTATATCAATTAAATGTGTTTCAATAAAACATGACCATTTTGATCTTCCACTGAGTAGATGACTATTCTGGTCTTCTACCTTAGAGTAGATGACCATTCTGGTATTCAACAGTAGAGGTGATTACCATTCTGGTATTCTTCTATAGTGTGGATGACCCTTCTGATATTCTGCTGTATAGTAGATGACCATTCCGGCCTCTACTGTAGAGTAGATGACTGTTGTGTTCTTCGCTGCAGAGTAGATGACCATTCTGGTATTCTGCTGTAGCGTAAATGACCATTCTGGTTTTCTACTGTAGACCATTCTGGTATTCTACTGTAGAGTAGATGAACGTTCTTGTCTTCTATTATAGAGTAGACGGCCATTCTTGAATTCTACTGTAGAGTAGATGGTCTTCTAGTGCAGAGTAGATGACCATTCTGGTCTTCGCTGTTGAGCATATGACCATTCTGGTCTTCTTCTGTTGTGAAAGTTACCATCCCGGTACTCTACTGTTGAGGAGATGGCCATTCTGGTATTGTACTGTAGAGTAGATGGCTGTTCCGGTCTTCGCTGTAGAGTATATTACCATTCTGGTGTTCGGCTGTAGTGTATTTTTGAATTCGATATAGACGAATACCATAAAATACCTGTAACATTAACATATTCTTTAATAAAACATGGCCATTTTGATCTTTTACTGAGTATATGACCATTCTCGTCTTCCGCCTTATGAGTAGATGACGATTCCGGTCTTCTATTGTAGAGCAGATGACCATTCTGGAATTCTGTTGTTGTGTAAATGAGCATTCTGGTTTTCTACTGTAGATTAGGTGACCATTCTGGTATTCTGCCGTTGTGTAAATGACCATTCTGGTCTTCTACAGTAGAGTATATGACAATTATGTTATTCTACTTTATATTAGATGACCATTCTGGTATTGTACTGAAGAGTAGGTGACCATTCTGCTATTCTATTGTAGAGTAGATGGCCATTATGGTACTCCACTATAGTGTATATGACCATTCTGAAATTCTGCTGTACTCTACAGCTACTCTATGACTACTCAGGTCTTCTACTGTAGAGTATATGACTTTTCCGGTCTTCCTGGTAAGTAGTAAGTATATGACCATTCTGGTCTTATGCTGTATTTTGACCTTGACCTAGTTTTCTGGATTTGCCATAAGTTAAATGCCAAATTATTTTATCAGTGGAGCATTTCATATATTTCATTGATGGATGAAGTCACTTCCTTATATTTCCAAACGCAGGGAGATATCCATTCACCCTCTCCACACATCCAATGGCATTTCATCTTCTTCTATTTTTCCTAAGAAATTTCAACAACATATTCCAACTTTCGTCTTCCTGTCATCAACATTTATCAGAGTGTATGCTATTGACTTCTATTCGTTTATATTCAAATGAAAACAGCCAAACAAGTTGGAAAAACCTCGAAAACTTTTTAAGTATTATGTATAAGTCAGTCATAGTTGATAATGTTTACTGTCTGAAAATGAAGCACTTATCATATCTCTACAGGCACTTTGAACAAAGTTATACCATTTGTTTTTTGCATAAAAAGCTATCTGTGATAGTAATAACAAATATTTTTTGTTCCTTGAAATTTTCCAATACGAGATGCCTAAAAATGTAAATTGACTATAAAAGACCCCAAGGAAATTTGCAAAAGCGAAGGAGAAACAAACTTGTTTTATTTGGTTGGCTACAAACAGTTTTTTTTGCTGACATGATGTAGCTTTTTCGTATTTTTTCTAAATGTTTTCTGGGAAGTTGTATAATTGTTTTTGGCGTTAAAACCTTATTTTCCTTTGTTAATTTTTACTGTAATCAATTTCTAGCCCATTTTATTATGTTTCTTCTAAAAATATATTATTGAGTTGCCCAAAGTAGTCTTTAGTTTCAGTTATTTTAACTAATTTATTGGTTTATTAATTGAGTCATGTAAATTTCATCTTGCATTTGCCAAATTCTCTATTTTTTACGCTAACATCAATTCCTAGCTCATGTAGACTTTAAATCTAATAATGTTTAGTCGTCTACTGCGTATATTTCTTGGTACTAAAGTGCGTTTTCGGTTGGCATTTTTTTTTTAAATTTAAATATTTGAAAATTCTGAGTGACAGCTACATGCCATCCAAAGACATTTTTGCGTGAAGTAGCCAGCGATCCCGGTGGCTGGTTTAGTTTCCTTGGCTGGCGTGTCTGCCACTGTCATTGACTCGTGAAGTGCGAAATGTTAGATAGTCGTTTGTCGTTGTGGCGCACAAGAAATATTCTTCAGACAGCTTTATAGCCCAAAAATGCAAAATAAACATTCTCAGCATATCGAGAACTCGCAAAAAGCATACTCGTATGAACACTCTGCGCAAATGAAATGTGAAAAGACCCAAAATAAAAAAATTTTAAATAAAACAAAATAGCCCGCAAAAAATCAAATCGCTCTGAGAGGTAAACATTTTTAAAATATTTTTATATGATCCGTCTTAATTTCAACAATTACTAGTAGAAGAAAAACAAGGTGGATAAGTCGTTTTGCTTCATATTCCATCAGAAATAGGTATGTCTATGCACACGAGGGCTATTTATGATAGAAAAACAAATAAATATTCTTTTCAAGCGAAACAAAATCTATAGACACACTTTAGACTAAGTTTCTTCATTCCACATTTAGATTGATTTTTTCTTTTGGCCAAAAAAATTCTTAAAACCAAAATTTATACAAAAAATTTAAAAATCTATTTTTTGTACTCTCTGCAATATTTTTGTAACAAATACTTTTTAATAGTGCTTTTGGAGGTGACAAATTG
Organism: Eudasyphora cyanicolor; assembly: GCA_963930755.1. Classification (NCBI taxonomy): domain Eukaryota; kingdom Metazoa; phylum Arthropoda; class Insecta; order Diptera; family Muscidae; genus Eudasyphora; species Eudasyphora cyanicolor. The sequence goes on along the minus strand of OZ005735.1, from coordinate 7,327,015 downwards.
CTCGTGTCCGCACTTATGCAATGTCGTGCGCGTGCACTTTTTTAATTAACACATAATAATATTAATGTATTCTTTATAATTACACAACTAATTATGGTTAATTGAGTCAATTATTTTAAAGCTTGCATGAAATATTCGCAATGTTGTAAAAATACCACTGCCATCACTTCACGCCCACAACACTGATGATGGACAAATTGAGTGGTCGTCATGTAAACATTGGAATTTATTTACAGTGACAGGATATTCATGTTGGTTGGTGATTATCATGGCTGACAGAAGCGGAGTCTCAGCTTCAAAATAGGTGGGGGTTTGAATTAAAGTTAGAAGGACAGTACTTTATTAATGGACTCCGAATGACGATCAAAATGGGTTTCAAGAAAACCAGAATGGTTATCTAAACGACCGAAATGATTATCTAAAGGGTTATCTAAACTATCAGAAAGGGTATCTAGGTAACCAGTTATCAAGATGATCATAATAACTATTTAGAGGAATAAAAAAAAAAGATTATCTAGACGACTTGGATGGATAACTATATCACCAGAATTGTTATTCAGGGAATGATTAGAAAAGACAACCAGAACTATCGTATATTATAGATTAGATGACCACAGTGATCATCTACTCTGGGGAAAACATCTATAACTCTCCTATATTTTAGAGCAGATATCCACAATTTTAATCTACTTTAGAGAATACGACCAAAATGATCAACTGCTTAAATAAGACACATTCTGGATCATTTAACTTAGGGACATACGAGTATCACATAGAAGAGACGACCAGAGTTGTCATCTATATTAGAGAAGACAATCTGAATGAGAGAAACAAATCATAATTATCATATACTCCAAAATAGATACCAAAAATTATAAATCTACTATCGAGCAAAAGGCATGAAGACCAGAATGTCGCTCTACTCTATAGTAGAAGAATATAATGGTCATCTACACTACATTAGGAATGGTCATCTACTCTACATCCATAGTAGAACTTCTACTTAACTACAAAAGACCATAATTTATTTTCTTTTTCGCAACCTTAGGCCGTATTTTACCCTTTATGTCCCCTATGTGTGACACGTTTAACTTTTTACCATACCGTGCCTTATTTAAGTTTTTTCCCACGGTTTACATAGAAACATCGCACTCTGGTTATAAATCACTGCAATACTTAACTTAATTCAGTATTTTATTATTCCACTGTTCTTCTAAAGTATGAAATTATATACATATCTGAGACTATATATAACACTTTTTCTCCACTTACCACATTCACCATTTTGCCACACTTTATGGTATTTAAAAAAATTGTACCCCACTGTACCATATTTAACCCTTCTTGCTTCACTGTGCCACATTTAACCCTTTTTGCTATACTCAACCCTATTTAACACATTTAGTCACTCTGCACCATAATATTAAACTTTAACTAAAATCATAACATTTGAAAAACGAACTTCTTATATCATATTTATGTTCCAGACGTTGCCCTCTCTCCCTAGATCAATGATTTTGCCCATATTTAGCACCTTTTTGTATTACAGTACCATAGTTAACCGTTTTTGTCCTACTGTAGCATTTTTAACCTTTTTTTCTGTACCATATTTAACTTTTTGACCCACTGTACAGTAGTCAACCATTTTTGTCACATTGTACCATATTTAATTATTTTTGTCCCTCTGTACCATAGTTACCACATTTTGCCCCCCTATTTCCGAGGTAACGCTTTTTGGCCCACTGTACCATATTTAACCTATTTTGTCTCACTTTTCCATTTTTAACTATATTTCCCCGCTGTACTATGGTTAACCATTTTTTCCCATTGTGCAACCCTTTGTCTGTAACATATTTAACACTTTTAACATATTTAACACTTTTTGCCCCACTATACCGTAGTTAACCATTTTTGTCACACTGTACCATATTTAATCCACTGTATCATAGCTAATACATTTTTGCCCCACTGTACCATATTTAATCCATGCTGTGCCACTTTACCATATTTAACTATTTGTGCCCCACTGTACCATAGTTAACCCTTTTTGTCCCACTGTGTCATATTTAACCCTTTTTGTCTCACTGTACCATATATAACACTTTTTGTCTCACTGTACCATATTTAACACTTTTTGTCTCACTGCACCATATTTAAAATTTTTCACCACTCTACCATCCTTAACCCCTATTTCACGCGTGTACCATAGTTAACCATTTTTGTCACACAGTACCATATTTATTCCTTTTTGCCCCACTGTATCATAGTTAATACATTTTTGTCCCGCTGCTCCATAGTTAACCCTTTTTGCCCCACTGTACCATAGTTAACCCCTTTTGCCCCACTGTGCCATATTTAACCTTTTTTGTCTCACTGTATCATATTTATCACTTTTTGTCGCACTGTACCGTATTTTAAATTTTGCCACTCTACCATACTTAACCCTTAACGCCCACTGTACCATATTTAATCACATTTTATCCACTGTACCATTTTTGCCCACTATACAGTATTTAATGTTTTTGACCCACTGTGCTCTTCACATCTAAAGTTTAAGTTCCACTTTTGCCAGATTGATTCATTTTTGCCCCAATGCATCATAATTAACCCGTTTTGCCCCACTGTGCCTCCTCAAGTTAGAATTTCCAAAAATCACTTCCGATCTCTAGTTTATGTTACAAAAGCTACCCTAGAACCATTGGACCATATCTAACATTTTTAAACCACTGTACCCTATTTTACACTTTTTGCCCCACTGTGCCCCGAAAAGTACGATTACAAAAAAAAGCTGACTACCCCGATCCGTTGTCCTAAGGACATCCCACGCTTCAATTTTCACCATTCTAATTCTAGACGTTAAAGTTCCCTTTCTGTCCCACTGTGCCCCTAAAATTTTCAAAAAATCGCTCCTTGTTCTAGTTTACGTCCCAAGAGCTACTCTAACAGAAAATTTCACGATTCTAGCTCTTGCCATTTGAAGTTGACTGTTGTACCACATATATCCCTTTTTGCCCCATTGTGCGGGTAAATGTTCGGATTTTAAAAAATTCAGTCAATTTCTGGGTCGACGTAATAAGGGCTACACTCACACCAAATTTCACGATTCTAGCTCATTTCGTTTAGTTTTGGCGGTGGTACGATATTTATCCCTTTTTGCCCCACTGTGCGGGTAATAGTACGAATTTCGAAAAATCCCCCCTTATTTCTCGTCTACATCCCAAGGGCTACCCTCCCAACAAATTTCATGACTCTAGCAACAGCCGTTTTTTCTGGGCGATGATCAGTCAGTCAGCCAGGCACGTAACAATTTTATTTATATAGATAAATAGATAAGGGAGTGGTCATCTAATCTACAGCAGAAAAGCAGAATGTCGTCTACCCTATAGTAGAAGACCAGAATGGCCATCTATTCTACTGTTGATTACCAGAATATACTATATCAGCCTGTTTCTCTATGTCGAACGACAGCGATGCGAACGAAAAACAGCTGACTTTAGACCTACAAACTGGCATCAGCCAGTATGTTTGCATTTGCTTTGTCGTTCTGATACCTTTTAGTAGGTCTAAAATCAGCTGTTTTTCGTTCGCATCGCTTTCGTTCGACATAGAGAAACAGGCTGTATAAGTAGAAGAAGACCAGAAAGATCTGATTTATAGTAAATTGCCAGAAAGGTCATCTACTTTATTTTAGATAAAAAAGTCATATACTCAACAGTAGAAAACCTGAATGTGAAAACCTGATCTTTTCTACACCAGAATGGTCATATACTCTACAGCAGAAGAGCAGAATGGTCGTCTACTCTATAGCAAAATACCACAATGATCATCTACTCTATAGTAGAAGACCAGAATGATCATCATGAACTAGTAAAAGGTCGGAATGGTCTTCACTATATAGTAGAATATCAAAATGGCAATCTACTCTATAGCAGAAGACCAGAATGGTCATCTACTTTATAGCAGAATACCAGAATAGTCATATACTCTACGGTAGAAGACTAGAAGTAGTAGAAGTTCATAAAGGTCATCTACTCCATAGTAGAAGTCCATAAATAATGGTCATCTATTTTATACTAGAAGACTTGAATCAACTTTATAATAGAAGGCCAGAATGTCCATATACTCTACAGTAGAGAACCAGAATTTCCATCTACTTCATAGTAGATGACTGGATTTGTCATCAGCTGTATAGAATAAGACCAGAGTGGCCACCTAGTCTTTAGAATATGATCATAGTTGTCATCTACTCTATAGTAAAAGGCTAGAGTGGTCATACTCGACTTCTCACTAGTAGACGACCAGCATGGTTATCTAATTTATAAATAGTAGACGACCAGAATGGTCATAAATAGTATATGACTAGAATGATAATTTATTTCAAAGTTGGCATTATATGTAGACCTTATTCTTCATATTCTTAATAAAATTTCTTCATTTCTGCTTATTTTTTTCAAATGAAAAATGATATTTAACACACGTTCATCCCTTGATTATTTGTATTCAAATGTGCAAAATTTTCACCAAAAATAAAATCCTTTATTGTAATTAAGTACCCATGTGTTAAATTGCTGCTGAAGTAATTGATGTGGCTGTGATGGTGAGACGAGATGGATAGACAATTTATTATCTGTTTGCCACAACAATATGGCGTATTTGCACTTTTGCGACCCCATTTCTAACAATGAAAAACAATGCCCGCCACACGTACAGAAGGACGTGTTTAAATATTAAATGTGCAAGTGTGGGTAGGTAACGTTCTATGAATGTGTAGCGTAGATATGTGTACATGAGTGAGTTTGGGTGAGTGTGTGGGGATGTGTGCTCCAAACAAATAATATTAATAAATCATACTAAAACATTTCATCAAGTCATGTTGGCTCAGAACGTCATCAGCATCATGACTTGCCATCCTTCACATCTAACCATGGCATGAAATGACATGTATGACCCCCTCATCAACAAGACTGGCGGTGCTGGGGTCGATACTAGAGGATCAAGTGTTTAGCTCAGATAAGTTCACAAAAACTCACCCTCACTCACAGTCAGTGAACGTGCTCAGACCTCCTATGAGCAGCAGCAAATGTGCATATAGGTCATGTTTTCGTAGCAAATTCTATCAGGAATTTTTCAAAAATGTCTAAATTAATGCTTCAACAAAATTTAATTAATTTTCTAAAAAGGCTTCATTTGTACCTAATTACAAAGTTATGAACATATTCAGTAATTTTGTGGGCGTATAATTTAATATGGCATACATAGCCGCAATTGTTTGAAAATTTATTTAATTGAATTTTCAATCAATATATATTCTTTAGTTATAATATTGGGGGAGAATGGAGGGTGTTACTTTAGTTTATGGCAAAGAGGCTCCTGAATATGGCAGATGTGGAAAACATTTTAGAAAAGGGTTATTCAATAGTGAATACCAGTTTTATCACCGGGTGATCTATAATAAACTTGTTGGCTGTTCTTTGGTCGTTTAAGTGCTTTTGGAAGATGATTCTACGAGTATATGATAAATTTAATATATAAATTATCCACGAAAACTATTTTTCAAATAAAATTTAAACCAAATTTCAATATCCAATAGGTTTATTGGTTTTTTGTTAATTGTATTTTATTCAGCTGTATTTCATGTTTGTGTCGGAAGTCCCATTCATAGAAATACATATTCATTTTTGTATATTAGCTTCAAATTAGTAGTTTTCGTTGCTGTAGTTCTACTTCTATAACCATTCGTGTTTAGCAATTTTGTACTTGTTCGCAATAAGGAAAGCCTTAAGTCAAAATGTTGTTGCTAATAACTGAACGAGAATGAATAGAAGAATGCAAGCAGAACAAGCTCCGTGGAATGTGCGATTTGCGGAAAAGAAATGTAAATCTTCAGGAAAAGCAAAGCAAGAAATTAACCCGCGGCTTTTCCCAAGAATGTATCTTCCTGTAACAACATTTGATTGAAAGATTTCATAATACGAGAAGCGGAAGTAATGGAGAAACCAGCACGAATATTTCAGTCGAGTAAACCGACTAAGGTATACCCTCAGCCATTCAACTACAGAATACGAAAATATTTAGATGATTGCTAAAGAAGTTATGGGGAAATTATTTTCAAATAAATCTGTCAAATTGTGTGGGGGACATCAGAAGGCGCTTGACAAAAATGCTTAGATACTGTTTACTTTAAGTATTTGTTTGAATTTTGTGTGGGAAATAGCAAAAGGCGCGTGCCAATAGCGGACAGTATTCACTGGACTATAAGTTGTGTGATATCCTTATACTTTACAAATTTCCAAGTATTTGCATATTACTAGTTTTTAACTTCTTGTACAGAATGGTCCCTTTGTTTGAGAGGTACTAAAGTGGGCGTGACAACATCGTCAATTTTTCTCATGTTAATAGTAAAATTAAAGCTACTGGGTTTTCCAATAAGAGTGATATGATTTCTTTGAAAAAAAAACACACTTATTGTTAAGGAAATTCAAAAGTTTTTTAAATAAAACGTCATTCAAATAGACTCCACGACTTCTTCTGCAGGAACGAATTCGATGAACCCAATCTTCGAGTACTTTTTCCACTGAATCAAGTCGTATGTCATGAATGGCACGTTCAATATTGACTTGTAAAGCTTGAAGAGGGTCTGGTTTATTTCGAAAGACCAAGGAATTCAAATAACCCCACAGGTAATAGTCTAATGGTGTTAAATCACAACTTCTTGGAGGCCATTCAATATCACAATTTCTTGAAATAATAGAATCTCCAAACTTTTCTCGCAACAATTCAATTGCTTCATTTGCTGTGTGGCACGTAGCCACAATCGGTCCATGGCAAAAAGATAGCTCTTAACGAGAGCTAAAATATTGCTCATGGGTGTCAAGGTCGTAGGTCGACTGGAAAGTGTTGTTATACCCTACACCACACTGTGGTACATTGTGACTTTGTGCATTTGTTTGTAACGCCCAAAAAGAGAAGAAATAGAACCATAGTTTATTATACCGATCGTCATGGAATCAATTTTTGAGTCGATTGAGTCCGTCTGTCTGTCTGTCCATGTATTCTTGTAATCAAAGTGCAGGTCGTATTTATGGTCCGATTGTGATGAAATTTAGCACAGTGCTCTTTTTGGCCCTTATTGAAATTAGTCAAAATCGGTTCAGATTTAGATATAGCCCCCATATATATGTTACCTCCGATTTGACATGTAAGCGCTGTAGAAACTGTATTTTATATCAGATCAGTACGAAATTTGGCAGAGAGAGTTCCCTTATTACATGAATGAACACTGCTAAATTCGGGGAAAATCGGTTCAGATTGAGATATAGTCCCCATATATATGTTTCACCCGATTTGACATGTAAGCGCTATAGAAACCGTATTTAATATCCGATCTGTATGAAATTGGGCAGAGAGAGTTTTCTTGTTACGTGAATGAACACTACCAAATTCGGAGAAAATCCGTTCAGATTTAGATATAGCCCCCATATATATGTTTCACCCGATTTGACATGTTAGCGCTATAGAAACCGTATTTTATATCCGATCTCTACGAAAATCGGCAGAAAGAGGTTTCCTATTATATGAATGTACAATTTTAAATTTGGATGAAATCGGTTCAGATTTATATATAGCCCCCATATATACTATACGCCCGATTTGACATGTATGAGCTGTAGAGACTGTATTTTATGTCCGATCAGTACGAAATTCGACACAAAGAGGTCTTTTTACATGGATGAGTATTCAGGGAAAATCGGTTCAGATTTATATATAACCTCCATATATATGTTCCTCCTGATTTGGTATCAAATCGCTATAGAAATTGTACTTTACTTCCGATAATTAAAATTTTCCAGAAAGATGTTTCTCATATTGCTTAATTTTGCGATTATCGGTTCAGAATTAGATAATATGTTCCTACCCATTTACCAATTATTCCAAATTCTTATCGCAGTGACCCTTATCGCATTGTTAGGGAGGTGTAGGGTATTATATAGTCGGCCCCGCCCGACCTTCTGCCTTTCCTTACTGGTAATTGTAAACGTTAATTAATAATTTGTAAACGTTGTTCTTGCGTATATCTCTCGATGATGAAATTGTAAACACTAATGAATACAATGAAAAACAAATGACAGATCATGGCATATTACAAATGGCCGAAACGTCACTTCAAAATCATATCATCGCTATTGGAAAACCCGTTATTACTCTATATGGAATAACAGAAGAGTCGGATGCATAGTACAGAGGTTATTAGAAAACAAGTAAGAAAGTTCAGTCGGGTAAACCGACTTATGAATCCCCTCACCTTGAGTACCAAAAAATATTCGAAAATTTATTTATTTTTTGTTTTAATTATATAATTATCAAAATCAAAATTGTAGTTAATAACTTTAATGTACTGGTACGAGGGTTGGTATTTAACCCATGCTATATAACCCATCAATTCGACGTTTTGACCGGTCAAAAAGGCGCTGGTTTGAGCCGATGTGTGAGAGCTCGCATTGTCATGGTGCACAATGATTCGACTTCTCTTGTTCGTTTTTCGAATTTCTCCGAAGACTTCAGGCAAACAAATTGTGGTGTACCATTCAGAATTGACCGTCCTATGTTGCTCAACCGAAACAGTAGCCACATGACCAGTTTTGCCGAAGAAACAGGCGACCATTTGCTTCGAAATGCTTCTTCCACGAACAACTTTCGTTGGATTTGGCTCGTCTTCGAAGACCCACACGGTCGATTGCTGTTTTGCTTCGGGTTCATACGCATAGATCCAAGATTCGTCACCTGTGACGATCTTATAAACGTCTTTTGAAGCACCGCGATCGTATTTTTTCAAAATTTCGTTGCACCAATCGACACGAGCCTTTTTGAGCGAATGTCAAATTGTGCGGGATCCAACGAGAGGAAACCTTTTTACGGCCAGGTGTTCATGCAATATCGAATGTATGCTGGTGGATGAAATGCCCAAGGATGCCTCGCGCACGGCATCAATGTTCTCTGGCACAACGGCCGTTTTTGCAAAATTCGGGCGGAAGAAGAAGAAATATTGTCGAGTTTCATCAATATTGTTTGATAATTACCAGTCTAAAAATTTGTACTTGATAGCACGTAGATTCAGCATCGGATAAACTTATATACTGTGGCTACATTTAATTCTAGACCCTTATTCGTGAAATTAGACAACGATCGTTTTTGATTCAAAAAACTTGTATCTGTTAAATTTTATAGAGGTCTGTTGAAAAATGGGTATTTTACGTACATACGAGTATGTTTTAGAAGGTTGCCACTTTTCGACCACTTTTGGACCAAAGTAGCATTGAGCGTTAATAATGTACTCGAAAAAATTTCTCTCTCTCAAAATCAAAAGTTTTCAAGTTATTATACACATAGTGTGCCATTGCTTTTGTTCGGTTTTAGACTTTGACTTCTTGGAATTGTGTTTTGAGTTCATATTTATGGAAATCGATAAATTATTGTGACATAAGAAGAGATTTTTTCCAGAATATACAATTTGAAATTTGTTATGACTTCTGTAACTTTTGTCAAATGTCCTGTTTTCATAAGGATTTCTAGCGTTAAACAACTTTAAGGTTCATTTAAATTTGGGAAACCCTGTTAATATATTGGGCTCAGTCATATTTTTGTTTCCGAACTGCTTTATTTTGGTTGGGGAGAATAGAATAGAAATAGACATATTAAAGTTTATAGAATTTTGCAGTCTATTTCAATGATGTATTCCAAATTGTGTAGAATACGTATAAATACCACTTCCTGCAAAGTAGAGTATACCAAGCCGTTATTGGATCTCAGAGCGTATGATGCATATAAATTACAATCTCTTTTGTTAACCTTCCTGCTTCGCAGCCACTTGGCAACATTGTGAGTATAAAGGCTGTGATGTTGTGCAGCTTTTGCCACGATACATGACGTTTGTTATCGATTCTATTTTATCGCACTGTTGCCTTCTCCCCAAAACCCTTTTGGCAATATTTCAAGGTCAAATATCGTCACTCATTGATGGTTGTCTTGGTCCTGGTGTTGAAACTGTTGGTACATACTCGTAGAGACTAACCTGCAAAGTTGTTACATTACAAAAGGTCAACTTATACTTGACATGTCTACTGTGCAATGATAGCGAAACGTATTTAAATGCGATTTTATGCTGTTGTTGCCGCAATGCACGGTTCGTGTCATGGTTGTTGTTGCTACTGCTGCTGGTGGCGGTGTTTAACTTAAAGGACCCTAATGTCTTTAAGATGCAAGGGATATCTTGTTTTTTTAACTTGTGTCGAGAATCCTCCGAGTGCTGTCAGTCAGTGCTACTGCACAAAAGGAAAGTTTAAAGGGGGCAAAATGGACAGGGTATTATACGAATGAAGGGAATTAGGAAATAAAGTGATAGTAATCGGCAATGATAAATATAGTTGTACGCTACAACAAAAAAAATGCTGAGTTTTTGCCACTTTATAGGCAGATTCCATTTTTAAGCTAATATAGAGTGATTTTTTAGAGCCTTCGGATTTTATATATTAAAAAAAACACATACAATTTAGAGAAATTTATGAAATCTTTATTTGAGTCGATAGAACGATCTATACACGCTGAACAATATATAACACAGTACAACACATGATTTTGGGATTCAATTCTGAGAATTGGACGTGAAAGAAGCCCCAAAAATAAGAACTTCTGCATCATTCATTTAGTCAAGTTGGCTCAATTAATAATTTAATGGCCATACGATTCTTTTTAGCTCAATCTGGATTTATTTCACTTTTTCTATATTTTTTTCTCGATATACCGTACGGAATAACTCTTTGTACATATTGAATAAGAGAAAAAAAAGCGGAACAAACCTATCCGAAAAAGTGCATTCAGTGCCTTAAAAAATGCCCACAAAGTCATAAAATATCTGTCAGTAAAATATTGAAAAATACGTATACGTAATACGTATAAAACAGAACTTTTAAGGCACTGGATGCATTGTTTAGGGTAGGTTTGTTCCGCACTTTTTTTCTCCTATTGAATATCTACAACTTGCTTCAGATACAAAAGAGATATTCCGTACGGTATACCGATAAAAAATGTAGAAAAAGGGCTAAAAATCCACCTGGAGAAAAAAAAATCGTATGGCCATTAAATTACACTGTGCAACAGTGAAAAAAATACACGGACTTGACAGTATACTACCAAATGGTAGTATATAACCCTATACTCGGCTTGGCGAAATTGGTGACCAATTTTTTTTATGGGCCTCCAAAGTTTCTGATAATCAGAGGGACCCTGGAAAAAGGTGTCATCAGCTTTTGTCCAACAACTAATTCTGACTTGGTGATACCGCTTAACTATATTTGCCAATAATATAGCTAAGGTATCACCAAATCTGAATTAGTTGTTGCACAAAAGCAGATGACACCTTTTTCGAGCGGCCCACTGATTATCAGAAACTTTGGAGGCCCATAAAAAAAATTGGTCACCAATTTCGCCAAACCGAGTATAGGGTTATACTACCCTTTGGTGGTAGAATCGAACCTATACTGTCAAGTCCGTGTATTTTCCAAAAGGTGTTCATTTGTTGCGTAGTGTTATTAATTGAGCCAACTTGACTAAACGAATGATGCAGAAGATCTTTTAAGGGTTTTCCAACAAGAGGTATTACTTTGGTATTCAAAGAAAAATTCCCTTTTTTGAGATAAATGATCGGATGTTTATTTCATAATAAAGAGGAAGATATGCCGTTAATAATGAAAAACAACATCAGCCAAATGGCCACCACGAATTCTATCTTAGAGGTCTTGAATCAACGCTGGGCTGTTGGCGTAGACCTTATCTTTCACGTGGCCCCAAAGGAAGAAGTCGCAAGGTGTTAAATCACAAGATCTCGGTGGCCAATTGTGATCACCTCTTCGAGAGACAACACGGTCCGGAAACTTTTCCCGTAACAGAGCAATGGTTTCGCTGCTTGTGTGGCACGTAGCGCCGTCTTGTTGAAAGTAAACGCTGTCCAGATAAATAACATCCAACTCCGACCATAAAAAATCATTAATCATCTCTCGATCGCGCAATCCATTCACCGTAACTGTTGATCCAACCTCTCGTTAAATCTCATAGATTTATTATTGAAATAGTTTTAAAATTTAACTACACATATTAAATTCTACTCAAGAAATACGAACACATTTATTCGGATTTTTCGAATTTGCAACCATAGAAGGTCACATATTGCAGAACCAATTTCCAGTCGGTGAAGTACAAGAGACCCAAACTGGCAGCACCACCAAATCCAACGCCGGAGGAAACGAAAGAAATGGCTATTTCAACGTGTTTCTTGCCAAATGGTACTTTCATTTTGTTAGTTATTATTTATAATAATTTCTCGCAAGTAATTTTACGAAACCACAAGATAGCCCCCAAATTCAGAAAAAGTAAGGTCCAATGACCCCGCCAGACCATACACCGCACCAAACAGTCGCACGTTGAGGATGGAGAGGCTTCTCAACAATAACTCTTGGGTTTTCCGAGCCCCAGATGCGACAATTTTGCTTGTTGACGTAGCCACCGAGGCTACGTCAATGTTCATTCCGATTTTGCATATAAGCCTTACAAAAGACTATTTTCAAATTTCCAACAACGAACACTATGAGTAATAGAGGTAATACTCTGAGATTTCGAATTACACTGTATATGAGAGCTTATTCTCACTTAATAAGGTTATGAGGGTATCATATATTCGGTTCCGCCCGACTTTATCCTTTCTTTACCAGTTTTTTTCCTACAATGTCGTGGAAAACGTAAGTTTGTATCTTCAATAAATCACAAATGTTCTAATGGAATACAGTGAAGCAAAAATAAAAAAATAAATGCAACGATCTAAAACAATTTTCGATATATCATACGATATATGATGAAATATATCACGCGATTTAGTTTTCATTTATAAATGTTTGTGTGGCAGAAGCAATTTCTTGATATTGGTAGACGAACACATGAGATTTGTTTTACCAAAATCGTAATTGCGCCATTAAGATGATCTACAATGATTGTAAGCAGTAGTAAAGTCCAAAGTCAATGAATATAAAAGATGTGCCATCGCATGTTTGTTTACATTTTCTCGAGTTACGAACGAATAGAAATGATTTTTCAAACGCAACAAAAATAGTTTTCCGCTGTCTTTTCTTGAACTTTTTTTGCGCGTATCGATTGATATTAATTTTTTAATCGTTATAATTACAAAAAAATCGGTAAAATCGATCTGAAAATACAAGAAAACCCATACTCGTTGAAATAAAATTCCTATTCGTTCGTCACTCTCAGCTACTCGTTATGCGACGGCACATCTTCGTAATTGACTGACCTTGGTAAAGTCCTCTTAAGATCAAACCTCTCACGACCAACTGACTGTTATATAGCCACTGGCGCTTTCAAAAGAAATACCTGCCTGTTTAGATAAACGCTACTCGCATCACTGAAAGCGAAAATACCGTACATTTTACCACCATGTGGGGGTTTTTCTGGATGTGTTCATCGGAGTCTGTGTTTTGTTGCTCTCCAGAGCATATCGACTCCACTTTACACCATTCAAACGTCAACACTTCTTTGCACGTGTAGCGGTACTAAATCCTGAGCAAATGTGTGGGTAAGTGTGAAAGTGAGAGTACGAGTATGAGTACTTTTTTTTGCAGTTTATCTTGTTTGAGATGCAAAAGAAAAAGAAAACACACAACCAGTAAAGGATAATATTGGAAATAGTTCAAAACATTAATAACAATAAATGTATGCGTGTGTAGTGTGTGTGTATGCATGTGAGTGCACATATGTATTAAATTGAACACATTGTCGGGTAATTGAGATGTTGCACCACATGGGGAGTATAACAGAGAGCTAAGAACATTTCCATGGACCATAGAGCATTTTTGGTCCCTTTGGTTGTTTGGTTCATTGTCCGCTTGCCAAAGTGTAAATTTGTCAAGCACAAACACACCCACCTACATACATACATAGATCAAAATCAATATCTCAACTTTAAGTAGATTTTATGGTTTTTATGTTATTTTTTCCTAGAGAAGTAAACATCTTTCACTTTCAGTTTAGGTTTCCTTTCTTGTCAGTTTCTTCTTCTTTTTCCTATTATTGTCGTTTTACACTTACTTAAGCATGACGTTGCACATTCCTCGTAGTTGTCGTCGCCGTCGTTATTTGTTATGAAAATGACCATTTGCCTTCTCTTCTCTGTTTGAGCAATAAACAAGATTGTCTCGGTCTGTCTCTCTCTCTCTTCCTCTGCCCTGCATGTGTAGCACTCAATTTTGGCTGTTATCGACACTCATATTATCCAAAAGAGGATATGGTTATTTAATACAGTTCCTTTTGGCAGCAAACCAAATAAACTATACGATGTGTTCACACATCTACATATGTAGTTGTGTTTGTGTGTCTCTGCTGGACTAATGCTAAACATGTGTTTTGCTCTAATAATTTTCAATATCGACAAATTGAATGACATTTAGTAAATTAGTATGTACATTAGGACCAATCGTTAAATGTACATAAGTAATGCTAATGGTGGGATAGAAAAATCGAAGACAGTTTACAACACTATGAAGTGCTGATGGAGGCAAGTACGAGTATTGTAAATGTATTTTAATTTATATTATGGGTGGTTTCGCTTAATTTGTATGGAGAGCTAAGCTGTTTTAAGCAATATTATAGAAAATTTTGCTCATTTTGAGGAAAGGAGAAAAAGAACGAAGCTGAAAAAAACCAAAAAAAATCTAAACTAAAATATCTATTCCAATATCTATACACTCGTATTTGCATTGGATTAGAAAACATTAATTAATTCCTATTTTGGAAAATGCAATTAACTGATAAAAAAAAATGCTTCCGCTAGGGATGTCGTGATACGGATATTCTAATAGGTTAATAGGTGTTTGTAAGCTGGCTGTCATATGTTTATATCCTTATCTCTCCTTTTCTGTGGTTTACACTAGTCCATAAATTTTCCTAAACTATCTGTAAGTGCCACTTTTCCCCTAATACACGTTTTGTTTCTTCTTTCAGACAATTTTTGTTTTGCTGCAACATTATAAAATAATTCCTTGTTGAAATAGAGCAATTACCTTGTGGCAAGAGAGATATTGTTGCAACATGACACTTTAACCACTTGCAAGCAACCAACCCACAGACCAACAAAGAAATATGTACTCCAACCACGAGCACGACATGATATAGCCTCTGAGCTGCTTTCCTGAAGTCTAGGGATGTCTATAAATCTTCTAAAGTTAATTTAATGCTTCAGTTGTTACAGCAAAATGGAGAATTGTGTAAACGTGTAGGAGTTTCCGCCACCACAGATGTGGCAAATGCCTGATATGGAGTAGCACAAAGGAGTGAAGGCGAAACATGGTGACGAAAAGCAAGTGTAAAATGCAACAGATTTTTTCGTTTGTTCCATGTTCCATGTCAGGTGAGTTTTAGTTGATATTATTTACTTTATAAGTGTATTTAACCTGAGAGAATGTTAGATATTTTCCCTTTTGTTTTTTGTTATGGCTTTTGCATGCTCCAGCGTCCTTAGGGGACGTGTCTCACTGTAGTTATTTTTATATTTGTAAATGTATGAAATGAAAATGTATAAGAAACAAAAGCACGGAAGCAAATGAAAAAAGTATGTGTATAAATTTGCCCAGGGACATCGTGGCGAGTGATTAACTGTTTTGTAGCTTTTCACATGGTAATTAAAAGGTATATGTTGATGTTAAAAGCCAAAAGATTAAAAGTTGTAAACATTTTGATACTTTCAATGCAAAATATGGGACGTTGCATTTTTTAATTCTAAATTTTCCAAATTACATTTATTGACAATTTATTGTTGGGTCAGAATATTTAATAATGACCTATGTAGTTTATTTTTTGGCTAAAATGTTTATGAGCAGTTACAGATAGGTAAAATTAGATCTCGCTATCACTATTTTTTTGAAAAAAAATTTTATGGGCATTTTGATTTTTGAAAAAATTAAAAGAAATGAGATTTTGTGTTTTTCGAAATTTGTAATTGCTCTCGAACGGCTGAACCGATTTTTTGCAAAGTTTACTTTGTTTTAAAGACGACACAATGCGTCATTTATTGAAAAAAAAAATTTTGTAAAAAAAAAAATTTTGTGAAATTTAATTGAAAAATTCAATTTTCAATTGCATATATCTCGAATCTATAAGTCTTAGGTGTAAAAAGCTTTTATGTAGACCACAGTTAGTAGAACACACACAAAACTATTATAAATCGTAGGTGGAACACGAGTTACACGCGCTTGAACATTTGCTTCACTCGATGTGGCCAACTCTGAGGCCCTCTAATTCGTACCACTGTGCAGTGTTTTGCAAAAACAGGAGAAAATTGTCAGACTAGTCTTGGTATTGCGTCCATAACATTTACAAATGTTGAGTCTCCCAAAAATATTTTACTGTTCTGGAGAGTGTGACGAATATTCCGTGAAAATTTGAAGAAAATCGAGGGTGGAGCAATTTTTTACAAACTTTCGTAATATTTTTTTTAAAAAATTTCCAAAAATGGCGCATTGTGTCATCTTTAAAACAAAGTAAACTTTGCAAAAATCGGTTCAGCCGTTCGAGTGCAATAATAAATTTCGTAAAAAACACAAACAAACAAAAATTTCACAAAATTTCGCTCGCCTCTGCTGAAAAACTACTTGTTTCGACTTAGCATACTTTTGAATAGAGGTATCGATATATAAAATGTAATTGTTCCCAGATGGAATTTACTCAAGGGGAACCACAATTTAAAATGCGTTTCATCAATACAGAGACTGGTTAAGTAGATAATTTGTAAAGAGCAATATTGGGGATATATAGGGTGATCCAAGTAGAGATACTTTTTTCAATAGCCTTTTTTTGACAGATCACGTGTGAGTCGCGTCATGTTATTTTTGTTCAGTATTGTTTGGCATTTCATCATGGAAAGACTTACGCCTGAACAATGTTTACGCGTGTCATTCGCCAGTTACCAGTCGAAATGCTCGAACGAGTCATCGAAAATTTGACTCAACGGATGGAACATCTGAGAAGTAGCCGCGGCCAACATTTGATAGACATAATCGTCACAAAATAAATGCCAAAGAATGTTCTTTCAAATGATAATAAACATTCCCCATTCAGTTTGAATTTTCTGTGTTTTTTTTTTCTTTAAAAAGTAGGGACCCTCGAAATGGATCACGGTATATTATTCCTCATTTAGTCTGGAGTCAATAACCTTTAGCAGGGGTCTTTGGCGTTTAATCAGGTATCAGTGACGTTTAATCTATGATATAAAATACGAGCCAATGACATTTAATCCCCGGTCAGTGACATATGGGCAAATCCGAAAAACTATATACCAAAAATGTAAAAAATAATGTCAGGTCAATGATGACACTTTCAGCGGGTTCTATAAAATATAAAATATAGCATTACTATATAAAATTTCAGCAGAATATTGTCGTTTTAACTTGCTGAAATTGTCGTGTAACGTCCGCAACGGACTAATTTCTAGTTTTTGGATGAACTACGAAGTTTTTTTTCTAATAAGAGCCATTTAAATATTCCTCTTTCTTTAATGTATTTCGATTTTTCTGATTATATACAGATAAAAAACATGGAAATTCACGTTAACCTGAAAACCTACTTCCATATTTTGTAACGTCCGTAAAGTAACTTTCGCCGCGAATATCGCATTCATCAAAAGTATTTAGGTAAATATTTAAATGTCATTTCAAAGAACTCTCCAATAATTGTTGTTGCGGAAGGTTATAAAGGGTTTTCCAACAAGAGGTGTTATTTTGGTGTTCAAGGAAAAATTCAATTTTTTTGCGAAAAATGATCGGATGTTTATTTCATAATAAATTCAAATAATGAAAAACAACATCAGCCAAATGGCCACCACGACCACGCTTACAGGACCATATCCTTTTCATGAAATTGTCCATAACCAAATCGCAAAGTGGCTGCCCTATGTCCTCGATAGCCTCACGAATTCTATTTTTGAGGTCTTGAATGTACGCTGGGCTGTTGGCGTATACCTTATCTTTCACGTGGCCCCAAAGGAAGAAGTCGCAAGGTGTTTAATCACAAGATCTCGATAACAATTGTGATCATCATTCGAGAGATAACACGGTCCGGAAACTTTTCCCGTAACAGAGCAATGATTTCGTTGCGTGTGTGGCACGTAGCGCCGTCTTGTTGAAAGTAAACGTTGTACAGATCAATACCATCCAACTCCGACCATAAAAAATCTTTAATCATCTCTCGATAGCACAATCCATTCACCGTAACTGTTTTTCCAACCTCATTTTCAAAAAAGAAAGGTCCATTGACCCCGCCGGACCATAAACTGCACCAAACAGTCACACGTTGAGGATGGAGAGGCTTCACAACAATAACTCTTGGGTTTTCCGAGACCCAGATGCGACAATTTTGCTTGTTGACGTAGCCACCGAGGTGGAAATGGGCCTCATCAGTCAATATGATTCAAATGTCAAAGAATAAATGCTTCAAAAGTGACAGCTACCGAAATACCGGGTGATTCAAAATAACACCTCTTGTTGGAAAACCCTTTATGAAAGTATTGCATTCAGAACGCAAACGGGATGGGATGAAATACACCCCAATATTTTTATGAATATTGGCCCCAAAAAATTACATGTTAAACAACAAAAAAATTGTTTGGGGCCTTATTTCAATTTTTGTCTGCTTTTTGGGGTTTAATTTTATTTCTTGATTGTTTTTGGGGCTTATTTTCATCTATAAATTTAGAAACAGGAGAGGCTGCGCATAATAGATTTGCTCGGCGTAGCCAACTTTTGATCCTGTCCATAGGAGAAAGTCTTAAACAAAGGCCGCAGGCCATAGGCCGACCGCGCATGAAAAGATTTTTTTAATTAAAAAATGGGTATATTATTACGTACTCCCCAGATTTAAGAAGAGAAAATTTCTCAGTTTTTTGGGGTTTATTTTCAATTCATGCTCTTTTCTTGATTGGGGCGTAATTTCCTAAATCATTTTTTGTAACGAAAATAGGCCCCAAATTTTGGCGCACTTTCTATTTCCTTTTGGGGTGCATTTTCTTGGGGTCCAACTTCCGGCCGCCGGGATGAACTTTAGAAAAACCAAATACTTACGAATGTAAAGCCGCAACCCAGAATTTGCCCATATGTCAGGTATCAATGCACGTAGTCAATAACCTCTGTAGAGGACGATGTCAACTAATACGAGATCATTCACCGTTGGCAGGGTCAATGACGTTTAGCAGGAGTCAATGAGCATTGGTAGAGTCAGTCATATTTCACCCTTTGTCAATGACCGATATGAGGGACCACACAATTTTAAATAGAGATCCATGTTATTTGGCCAGTTTAAATGACTTTTTAATTCGAGGTAGGATATGGCCGCTGCTATGCCATCAGCGGTCATATCCTACCTCGGTCATATCCAACCCCGACTGAGTCATATCCTACCTCGACTGAAGCGGTCATATCCTACCCCGACTGAAGGTAACAGCCATTAGTGTTTTTTTAACAAGGGTAGATAACCTTTAATTCAAAGTCGGTGATCATTAGCCCGGTGTCAATAACCTTTAATCCAAAATCCATTGTCTACAATCAAAAATCATTTTTAATCCGATGTTAATGACCTTGGAATTGGTCAGTGAGGCCTACCAAAGGCCATTATCAAAATTTCGAAGTGATCATACTTTAAACTGCTGTCTCTCCTAGGAGTCAATAGGGCTTCAACTTAAGTCCAATGGGCTTATTCGGGATTTCATTAAACTTTATCAGAAAGTTCTTTGACTGAAAATCTATGAATATTAAAGGGGGGAGGGGGTAACACTTGTAAACTTTTTTTGTAATTTTATTTTTTATTTTTCTAAGCTACCGCGCTTCATATGTGACTCAGTACATCAGAAAAACTCTAAAGCGTTTTTCCCACAACCCACGTTTTCAAAGTAGGTGTCCATCATAACATCAAAACTGCTACACCGATCCTTCTTTCCGGTCTTTTGATTTTAGATAATCCATCACCGAGTTATGACGGACACCGCAATTAACTTTTTTCCATATTGCCATATTTTTAATATTACTTCGAAAGTTATACTACCGTTGGTTTTAATCAAATGATTTTAACTGTGTCGTCACAAAAAAATTACAAAAGTGTGCCTTTTTTGCACGAATTAACGTTACCCCCTTAACAAAATTTCAATACGCTTTTAAAGATGGTTTTTAATGGTGTAGGTAGCGACACAATTAATGTTAAAATGAGATCATGAGGCAACTTCTCTTCGACAAATTCAAAATGTTAAGATGATAAGATATATCTCTTTTCTAGGTCTACTCAACCAAAGCTTTAACCCTCCGTCATGTATGTACATGTATCTGGCCAGACATTTTGCAAATTTAACTCTGGTTTAAAAATAGTTCTAATTTAGCTAGGGCTTTGAGTCTTCAGGTACCCTCTACAAATATTGTTACTTATCGTTTTATGAAAAAACACATTAAAATAAAAAATAACAAAAACAATTTATGCATGGTTGTAGCTGGGAAAACCGAATGAAAAACATTCACATCAGCAAACAGTTCAGCCACCACTAAATGTAAGTTTGATTGATATAGCATTTTCCCTTCATTTCATCTCATTTTCCTCGTTTTTCTTTTTATATTTCATATAAATGAATTGAAATACATACATAGTGTGTCTGGCCAGATACATCTGCTACGTATGTGACTATCGGAACATGTGCATGACGGAGGGTTAAATGTAAAGTTTGTTGAAGACGTTTCGAAGCAAATAAAGTGGAAATTATTAAGTTATTGCCGTGATAATTTTCGCTTAGAATACTTTTGAAAATACATGTCATTTCTGTGAATAAGTTTTAAAGGGAGATATTCGATCAATGGCCTTTGGCAAGAGGTCCAATGACCTTTAGTAAGGATCAATGACCTTTACCCGCGTTAATAACCTATAATCCGTGGTAAATAAACTTTTTGAGCGACCCTTTGTTCCTTGTAGGAACAACAGGACATAATAATAATAAATTAATGATATTCAATACTAGATCATTAACCTTTAGTCTGAGGTTAATGATCTTTGGAATGGTCTTTGACCCCTACTAAAAATCAATAAGCTCGTCTTAGAGGTCATTGACTTTAAACATTTCTTTGCTTGTATAGCAGTTATTATACTTTAAAGTTCTATTTAATAAAGGAATCTAACGAATTAACTAATGTTACGAGTACTATATTTTCTATTGATTTAGTTGTGCATTTTTTCTTTTAAGTTTTCTACGCATAATAACTGTTACATATACTCGTACTTTATGTTCCAGTGCCATTTCCGCTTCCGTTGGTTTCCTTTTCCTCCCCTCAATTGTTAACTGACATTCTTGGAAACTGTATTTGCATTGTCATTTTAATGTCTCTGCTTGGGTTGTGGGATGTCTTTTTTGCACTTTTGAAAAATCGTTGTTTTTCTTTTAATTTAAATAGAAGTCATAAAACGTCATATGCTTTCAACAACTTGTTGACGAAGTTTTGTTTTCTTGTTGTTATTGTTGTTATTGTTGTTATTGTTGTTGTTACATGATGTAGATGACACAACACAGGGTTTTTTTTATTGTTGTGCTGTATTTAGTTGCTGTTGGTGTTTCTATTGTTGCAACATGTCAGGTTCCATGAGTGCTCCATATTCCAGTATAGTTTTTGTTTTGTGGAGGAGGACTCGCTCTTTCACTCACTTGTACGCGCAGCGTTACTAACAAATAAAATTCATGTGGCGTTAAGGAATTTTAAGTAAGTTTTAATACAGTTTCTCTTTCGCTAAGCTTTCTCCCTTTCGTGTTTTTATACACTGAAAAATTACGTTAAGCCAGAAATTAAAAAAATTATAAAGAAAATATTTAAATATTATGAATTTGTTAAAGTTAATTAATTCATTTCTCAATAGAACCGAAAACGTAAATTTTTAAATATCTATTTTTTCACTTTTCAAGTTTTTTTGTTATTTACTGTGAGTACAAAATGTTTTTGCTTCCAACGAAATGTATTTTATACATTTACATAATTATGGTATTTTTTTCTGTGTATTTTTGTTCCGTTTCTTGCATCCTAATTTTTGCCAAATGTTTTTGAGGTTTTTTTTTGCCTCTGCTGTCATTGTTGCAAATGTTAGAGATTTGTTTTGAGAATTTTGCTTTAGTTAGTTGGTGATGATTTTTTCCAGATAGTCTATATCAAAAGAAAGTGGACTCTGCAGAGAATGAAAATCATTTGATTCGAATTAAGTAATTAAATTAAGTACCTATCAAAAAAATCGATTCTGTAGTATATTTGCCGGAAACATATTATTTTTGCAACGTTTTCCTCGTTTTCTAAAAGCCACCTTAAAGTATAACGATGGACTCATTTCGATCTAGCATGACAGTGCGTCCTTCCATATGTCTGTCTGACCATTTAAAGTTGTCCGCAACGTACAGATCGAAATTTTACTCTGATCTTAAAGATATTTGACACAACGCATTCTTTCATAGACGAAGCTTTTTGACATTGGCAAAAATCGGTTCGATATACATAGATATCGACCCTTTTTTCGAATTGGTTCAGGAAGGCTTTAAAAACTCAAAACTTCAGCCTTCAATTTCTTCTGATTTAATATTTTCATCCGTTCAGCGGTTTCGACGATATCTTGCAAGATATTGTGAAAAATCCCAATTTTTTGAAATGTTAATCATCTGTTAATAAAAACATCGAAAAATTTACAATTATTAAATTATTATTTTATCGTAAAGTCTCATCGGTCATGAATAAAATGAGACCACTTCGAACAAAATCGATGCATAATTTGAAAAAGTTGCAGCTAAAAAGGGCAGTTTGACAAAAAGGTCAATAACAACACCCTCCAAAACAGAGAGTCTTTAACCGATCTCGTTGAAATTTTCTGTCGTTACTACTACCCAATAGGACTAAACTTGGTGAAAGTTTCATCGCAATCAGAAGACATCGGTTTCAAGACAACCCTCACTTGACATGAAATAGCCTATATATGTATCTCTGATTTTACATATAGAAGCCACATTTTTCAAATGATGTGTATAAAATTCGACACAAAGATATGTTTTAAGTATCAGCACTTTAGAGTACCAAATTACAAAAAAATCGGTTCAGATGTATATATGTATAGTCTATATGTTCACTCAAATTTTCCATTTAAGCTTTTTTATATTATATCATTACGAAATAAGGTAGAGACCAGTAAGGAAAGGCTAAAGTCGGGCGGTGCCGACTATATAATACCCTACACCACTCTCGTAATATTGAATAACTCTGATATATAAATTTTGTAATTCATGTATAAATTGTTTACATAAATTTACTTTTGGGACATTTTATACTTAAATAATACCCTGTACCACAGTGTGGTGTAGGGTATAAAAACGATTGGATCTAAAGAGCCAAATCGGATGAAACATATATATGGGGGCTATAGCTAAATCTTTACCGATTTTCTTCAAATTCGGCAATGTTGGTTCATGGATCAAGAAACTCTACCATTCTAAATTTCAAAACGATTGGATGTAAAATATAGCTTCTATAGAACTAAAGGGCCAAATCGGACGAAACATATATATGGGAGCTATAGCTAAATCTTAACCGATTTTCTTCAAATTCGGTAGTGTTGGTTCATGGATCAAGAAACTCTACCATTCTAAATTTCAAAATGATTGGATGTAAAATACAGTTTCTACAGGACTAAAGAGCAAAATCGGACGAAACATATATATGGGAGCTATAGCTAAATCTTAACCGATTTTCTTCAAATTCGGCAATGTTGGTTCATGGATCAAGAAACTCTACCATTCTAAATTTCAAAACGATTGGTTGTAAAATACAGCTTCTATAGCACTAAAGGGCCAAATCGGACGAAAGATATATATGGGAGCTATATCTAAATATTAACCGATTTCAACCAATTTCAATAGCGATCTTAACAGCCGCGAAATACTCTAAACTGCAAAATTTCAGAACGATCGGAAAATTTCAGAAGGTGGGTCTAGCTGTGTTATTTTCAGGTGTTACAAACATCTGCCGTGAAACAAACTTATAATACCCTGTACCACAGTGTGGTGTAGGATATAATAATTTTCTCAAACCCACAACCAATACTTCCGAATTTGAAGAAAATCCCTTCAGATTTAGACATAGCCCTTATACATATCTATATCCCGATTTTGCATCTATCCGCTATAAAGTCATCAATTCTTAACAGAACCTTATAAAATCTGACAGTTAAAGTTTTTTTTGAACAAAAAACTAACGCTGTATAATTTCAAGAAAATCGGTCAAGAGTTAGTTATACCCCAGTATATATTTATATCCGATTTTGTATATAAGCGCTATAAAATACAGACAGATCACTGTCAGTAAAAAACAAACATAATAAAACATGACTAAATTTAAAATTCTACAATTTCTGCCGAACGAGTATGAGCTACCGAAAAATGGTCTACCGAAAACCTAAAATATCAAAATAAAGATTTTACAGCTCCGATACTCTCTCTTCTCCAGGACTGTATAAATTACTTTTTTTCTACTGGAAAACAGGGCAGTTTCATTATTTGTCTGTGCATGCGGACACGCGTACAGGCAGATATTTGTTTGTTTTTGCTTTTCTTATTCTACTCTTCTTCCTGTAGTCTTTGTATCTCTGTGCATGACATAAATACATATGCAAACGTTTTTTTTTCCAGTGTTATGCCTTTCACTTGCACTAGGATAGATAGATTCCTGCATGCTAAATATGCCATAGAAACAGGTGAAAATTTCAAGGACCCACTCACTCACACACACAAGTATAATCCTTCCTTTTCGGAAATTGTACCTATACATTACACTCGCATACTGTGAGGATTTCAAAACAAACTGAGTGGGAGTCATAGAAAAACCACGACTCACTGGAAATGCAATCATGATGAAAATACAGATGGTATTTTACCCAGATTAAAACTACGAATATCTTGTTTTTAATCAACTTTAAACTGTTTATAATTTTGCCATGCGGATCAACTTGAAGAGACTTTAGTTCGCAGAATTTTGATGCAGTTTAATTACATTCCACCAAAAATAACGTTCTAACCTTCTATCTATCTATCTGCATCAAATAAAATTCTTAACTGAATTCATCTCCTGGAACTAATATCAGAGTTCTTTTTACCTTCTTTCTTGGAGGCTCTCTCAGTAGAGTAAATCAAATTTTTAGAAATATAAAACGACTACTTTTGTTGAGCTTTGAAAAATGTAGTAATTCGGTTCCGAATGCTTCCTTATTTAACTTTTCTAGTTAAATTCGTTGAAATGAAAAATTACAATTTATAGAGCCCTCAAATATGTTCAAGTGTCTTTCGTTTTATCTGCACATTCGTCAACAATTTTCTTTGCAAATGTCTGTTATAATTAACCCGGGGATAGGGATGGAAGCATATGTGGCAACGTTTTCATCATTCCGAGCATTGGAAGTGGAAGATGTATGTATGTAGATGGTGATTATGAACATAGTTTGCGAGTTTTACCTTTTGGGGATATAAAACAGACTGAATAGAAAAATATTTATAATGTTGTATTATTGTCAGTCTATTCGAATATTATGAACACTACAGCATGTTTTTTTATTAATTGAATTAAAACCAAGTAGTTCTTAGGCTTTAATATTGTTTGTCGACTTTGTTCGAAAATTTATATAAAATGTGTGTTATACAAATAATCCTTCAAGAACCAACATTGTAAATCACTCTTTTCTTATTTATATTGATCTATTACACCGTGCGACGCTACTTTCCTCCTAATAACGAGACTATAAAGAAGTGAAACTAAAGGCTAACAGTAGATAAACTGCATACTCAGTTTTTTTATTTCGTGATCGTTTGTCCTTTTAACAGGACTTTTGAAATGTTCAAAGTATACAGTCTCTTTCGTGGGAGGGAATAAAATATATTTTCTTGGCTCAGTGTCCATTATCTAAAGGGTTTTGGTAAGGGTTTTCTTGGTATTCAAAGAAAAATTCTATTTTTTGAGATAAATGATCGGATGTTTATTTCATAATAAAGAGGAAGGTATGCCGTTAATAATGAAAAACAACATCAGCCGAATGGCCACCACGACCACGCTTACAGGACCATATCCTTTTCATGAAATTTTCCATAACCAAATCGCAAAGTGGCTGCCCTATGTCCTCGATAGCCTCACGAATTCTATCTTTGAGGTCTTGAATCGACGCTGGGCTGTTGGCGTAGACCTTATCTTTCACGTGGCCCCAAAGGAAGAAGTCACAAGGTGTTAAATCACAAGATCTCGGTGGCCAATTGTGATCACCTCTTCGAGAGATAACACGGTCCGGAAACTTTTCCCGTAACAGAGCAATGGTTTCATTGCTTGTGTGGCACGTAGCGCCGTCTTGTTGAAAGTAAACGTTGTCCAGATCAATACCATCCAACTCCAACCATAAAAAATCATTAATCATCTCTCGATAGCGCAATCCATTCAACGTAACTGTTGATCCAACCACGTTATCAAAAAAGTAAGGTCCAATGACGCCGCCTGACCATAAACCGCACCAAACAGTCACACGTTGAGGATGGAGAGGCTTCTTAACAATAACTCTTGGGTTTTCCGAGCCCCAGATGCGACAATTTTGCTTGTTGACGTTGCCACCGAGGTGGAAATGGGCCTCATCAGTCAAGTTGATTTTCGAATTTTAATAATTTCAATGCGTTGTTGAATCGTGTATCGTTCCATTTTTAGTAATGGCGTAGTTTCTACTTGTCAAATGTCAAAGAATAAAAGCTTCAAAAGTGACAGCTACCGAAATACTGGGTGATTCAAAATAACACCTCTTATTGGAAACCCTGTATTATGATGACTGTGGAATTTAAAAAATTCTTATTCCTAAACCGTTAGTGATAGAAGGCTGAAATTAGAATATGTGCTGTGTCAGTTGTCAATTTTGAGACCCACTCTTTTGAAGGATAATTAAGGATAAAAGTTTGAAAGGACATTTTTTAATACCGTTCATCCTTGGGAAAATATTTAAAAAATGTGAATGAATAGAAATAATTCTTCCCTATAATATGATATGCTTATTTATCAATTCACATTGTAATAAGTACAAAGAAAAATATTTCAATATGTTATCCTTGAAATTTTAAAAGTCCTATAAAAAGGGGCAGTATTTTATGAAACAAAAGCAAAAAATTATGGTAAAGTTTTCAAAAGCAAAAAAACATTCAAAATTAAAATTTTTCAAATTCAAAATATGGTCCTTTACAATTTGGACCATATTTTTTGAATTAGAAAACAATAAAGTTTTAGTAAATGTCCTTAAAACAATAAGAAAAAAATTTATATTTTTTAAATATCGGTTTTTATTGCGAGCACCATAAAAACTAGAAAAAAACGCAAAAAAAATCATTTTTTGAAAGTTAGTATCCTAACGGAGTAAACAGTGTCTATTTGAAGGAGTGGCCTAAGAGCTAGTATCTATAAATTCATTTAGAAATTGTGACCTATATTGTAAAAGTAAGGGAAACTCCAAAAATAATTTTTCAGTTTTTATTTTGGCCATTTTGTTTGGGAGGCACCAAAAGGGACCTGGCAATAACGCCCATTTTTTTAATATACTATGGGTTCTATAAAAACATTACACTGTACAAAATTTCAGAGGTCGACTCTAGTATAGAGGAAGACCTCAGAGGTCGACTCTAGTATAGAGGAGTAGTATCATACAAGTTACGACACGCTGAAAAAAAATTGCTTCTGTAGTATATTGTCCCAAACATATTCGGCTTGAAACATATATATGTTTAGGGTAGATTCTAAGCATGTAATATTTGGTACATACAAAAATTGTGTATTTGGGAAGATGTTCTTCTAAACAAATATTTGTTTACATCCCAATGTGACTGCTATTTGTGAAACAAATATTTATTTGCATTTAAATATTCATAAAATACATAAATTGTGTCAAATTTTTTAGTAATTCAAAGTTAAATTTTTACAAATTTTCAATGTTCCTAAAAAAATAATAATAATTGAAATCATATAATCTTGGGTCAATATAAAGTACTTAGAGAATTGACAACTAATGATGGCTTGGAATACTCAGAAATTTTAAATGATTGATTTAAAACAGAAGGTAATGCTGCATATGGTATCATAACTGGGAGGTACAATTCGAAATCAAGGAAAAATTGAAACTGAAATTTGAAAAAATCAGCAAAAGTTTTGGAAATCCTTTTTAAATAAAATATATTTTGGAAAAATTCCTAAATAATAATTTTATTTGTATTTAAACACATATTTTATTTGAGAAATTTAGTTTGCAAATATAATTTGTTGTAATATCTTAATATATGCGTTCCAAATATATTTTATTGATTTTCAAATAAAATTTATTTGCTAAGAAATATAAAATATTTAAAAATTTGTGTTCCCAATATATTTTCTTTCGATTCAAACATATCAAAAAAGGCGATTTTGCCCCGTGGAGATAATCAATATTTCACAAAATGTTGACCGTTCGTGGGGGAGTTAGCCGAAGGAGAGGAGCAACATAGTCCATCTTTGTCCAACATGTCCATAGTCCATCGAATCTACCAGCAATGATCAGCCGTAATATTTGTACATTTTTCTAACATTTCTAATTTTATTTTTAAATAGATAAATGCGAGTTTAAATTATTTCTCGAAGGAATTATAAAGAAATCCTTAATATAAAGAAATATTTTTAAGTTTTCTTTACTTTTTTCATATTATAAAAAATCGTCATTTCGGGGAAAAAAATCGTCATGTCCAATTTATTGGCCCCAAAAATCGTAAAAATGACGATAAATCGTCATTTCTGGCAACACTGTGATAGAGTGGTGTCTATCGAAACTGCAGTCAATTCTACCAAGCAATTAAAACTCTCTACCAATTTTTGTATTTGTTTCTATTACTTTTTTGCAATAGACAGAAAGTAAATGAAACATATGGTCTCAAACCAAAATAAATTCTGACAGAATAAAAAAAATTTGAAAAAAAGTTATAACGAATTGAAACCCCTTTGGTCAATTTGATATTTTCAACATTTGTAGCTCTCATAATTACCTTAAATTATTTGTCTTATAGCAAATGATATATGTATACCCTCCTCTCTAAGGTGAGGGGATAATAAATAAATTTAAACTGTTTTTGGGACTGAAGGTGAGGTGATTTGTTAGTCAGTTTACCCGACTGAACTTTCTTACTTGTTTATAAAAAATATCGCAATTTATATTTTTATTTCCGCCAAAAATTGCCGAAATAAATTGTTTAAGATAAAATTAATATTTTTTATGAAAAGTGCACGGAAAATCCTTTAGGAAACAATATTTTATATTTAAAAGTCCGTATGCTTTGTACAGGGTGGCGCAGAATGAGCTATATGGTTTAAATGGTTTATAACTTTTTTTATTTATGCAATTATTATAATTTATTTTTTTAAATACAGTATATGTATTATTGGGGATTTTTTTGCAATTAGCTTTGAAAAATGATATCCTGTAAGTGATGTCAATTTTCTGCTTCGCACATACGTGCTCTTTTTAGCAAATTTTCCATAACTTTTCGCAAAATTTCGGAAAAATTCAATTATTTTTGTACGTTGTTCGATTCATAATTAATTCCCCAAGACTCCTTCACAAAATGCTGAAAAAAACAAAGAAAGAATAATAACTAAAAAAGTTATAAAGAATTTAAACCATATAGCTCATTCTGCGCCACCCTGTAGCATTAAAATTTACTTCAAAAAACGATTACAGACGAAAAAAATAAATTTTTCTGAACTTTAACCTCGCCCCCTGCCTCCAATTTTCTTTTATTTTTTTTTATTATTGTGGGTCATTACTCCCACATACTACACTGAAAAAAAATTTGACATGAAATTAAAAACAAGTTTGCCCTTAAATCATATATTTAATCTGTCTTTGTTTGAATAACAAATTTCTTTAAATTTAAGAAAATGTACTCGATTTCAAAGAAATTTTTATTCGTTTAAAGTAAAATTCCTGCCCTCTATGATAAGATGTCCATAACACTATGTCATGTTGACTTCAACGTTACGTCATAAAATAAAAGAAATAATAATTGATTGTAGTACAACTGCCATTAACTCAAGTATATATTTTAATAGTTTGTACGATTTTTTAATACTTTGTAAGATTTTTCCTTAAAATTGTAGAAATTCTCATGCCATTTTTTTAAAGGCAATATACCCTTAATTTTCTGTACAGTTTTTTGGTATTTATAAATTAACGATTAGTTATCTTTTATATTAAGAGATAGTTTTTATCTGTAAGAAGACAATTTAGACTCTTTTTGGTCGCAAATTGAAACTAATAGTGAGAGTTGCAATGAAGTTTGTTTGACATTTTTTGGTTGAGCAGTGGTAGATAGAGGCTGTGTGCGCTTGCACGAGTTGACATTTTTACTTCTACATTATTAGCAACAGTTTCGGCGGCTGTTTGTCGGCAGTGTGTGTCACAGGTAGTAGAAAATAAATTGTCTGGGAAACATCACATATTGTGATTTCGTTTGTTTTATTTTGGTCTCGTTATTGATTTGTGACTAGGATATTCTCCTGCATAAGAACTTCTTTGTCTCTATAATATTATAGAATCCCAATTTTTTTTCCAAAAAGGTATGGCAAATGTAATTACTTGACATCTAAGCTCCTTGTATTGCGATTTCGTAGTTGGTAAACCAATAATTCAGCTAGGTTCAGCTTTGAAACACCAGCTCTAAGAGGCCTAGCTTCTTCAAAATGAATAAGAAGTATTCCTTTCAAATAATAAATTTGCTATCGCAGCTCATACAAAAGAACTATTCGCTTAAGGAAAAATTTTGCAAAATATCATTTAATTATCCATTAGAATAAATCCTCATATTCCCCCTAATATGAAGAAAACTAGACTAAACACAATGGCTACTGAATCAACTGTTTATCGAAATCAAATATTTTAAAAAATAACAATTTAATATAGAAAATAATAAAAATTACCATGAATGTTTAAACAAATAATTAAATAAAAAATATTTTGCGAATCTTATGTTACACTTGTAGAGAGTACAGTATGTGTTTGTTTTCAGTAAAGAATGTACTTAATCTAAAGTCATTTTATGTATTTAGTGTAAGCACAAGACGTAATTGATTTAAAAATGTGAAGTCTTTCATCGAAGTATAAGGCGTAATTCTTTCAAATATATATTTGATGTCCGGATTTAAAGATAATTAGTGACTTTAATTGTCGTACAAGATGTACTTATTTGAAAAGTCTTTGTCTTTGGAGTCAAATCAAAGAAAAAATCTTAAAAGTTCAGAAAATTTCAATGATTTTTAGTACACTTTTCTTTCAGTGTAGGGCAACATTTTCTGAGAATTTGAGAAAGATCTAAATTTTGACCTGTGACACTGGAGAAAGAACTACCCATATGTAGACCCAACCTCATTCGATAACTCTCTTTTCGGTAGTAGATTTTTGAAGTCGTTAGTTCCTTCTCTCTTTTTCCAAAAATTTATTCCATCATATTTTTTTAGTTTTATATTTTTAAGCTCTCATATAACAATATGTAGTTGAAGCATAGCAATAGAAAAACCTATATATGTTTCGAACACACATAGGGCAGAGCAACGAAAAAGCGATAAGTTGCTGAAAATTTGTTATCCGTGCTTGTTTGAATGCCTTATTCACAGAGATACTTAAGTTCAAGGTTGTTGGTGGCTAAGCTCAAGGATACACATGTATGTCTGTGAGTATGTGTTTCTAACCACTTTTCCCATTTGAGTTTGTGACTGTAAATATGTGAACACATGTTTGAAAGCCAACTAGTTCAAAATTCACACTAAATTTTAAGAAGCGAAAACAAAATTTCAAGTTCGGTCTACAACACAATCCCATACATAGAAATCATCTTGGGAAGCACAGAGATGGATGTAAGCAGCCAACGTCCTTCCTTACCTTTGGGAATTCACATCGATGTGACCATGTATTACATGTTCTCCCTGGAGGCCACCGGAATAAACATCTAGCCAATAACTCACTTTCACTTGTCCCAAATTCCAAGTTTTCATGTCGACATTATTGATTTTTTTTGGCTTTAGACAACATGTATATCTACCAATAAGAAGATGAAAGAAACCGGGTATACAATGAAAATGTGAAATAAAAATAAGTCGAGTGGAAATTTGTGGAAAATATTCAGAATCCTGGAATTAACATAAGTAGTAAATGTTCCGGATATTTATAAATGCATGTGAAATGATGGCACAAAATAGTCTCCAACTTTCGAAGAATTTTATTTACATGAAAGTGCTTGTTCTCATAGTTGTTCATATATATTTTATATTGGAATTGTTGGCATTTAACATATGACTGGACAAGTCAACAAATTGGAGTTCTGGGTATTTTGTGGGTATTTCTGTTATTGATCCCTGTTGAATGGAAACTACTATGCCTTGTTGGCAAAGGAAAGATACATATAACATTTTATGTATTCCTTTACGAACAGATATTTTTTATTCAAGGGACTTTTGGGGTATATTTAAACATGTTTTGTATGTGTTTTTAAAAGCCATTATTGAACCAGAAGTGTGTCTGCTTTTGACATCTTTTGGGCAAAAAATTTAAGTGGTTTGCCGTTTATGAATTAATTGTGAAATTTCGAATTCATTTTATTGGAAGCAAATCGATAAAAAGTGGAAATTATTTTTGCAATATCTAGAAACAATAATGGAAAGTAAGGCAGGGTGAATCAGGAACGGACATGAGAAATAATCAAAATATACCTAGTTGTTTACCGTTTCGACCTTCCAAGTAAATATTCCTTTTCAGAATATTAATTTTAATTGTGAATTCATTGTTCACCTAAATATACAATCACACAATTAACATCTTTATTTGCAATAATACGGTAATTGAGTTTTATTTACACCGTTCCGTTTGTCGTTTAGCCTCATAATCAATCCTCACTCCTCCGGAGAGTGGCTACAATTAATTAATCCATAGGAATTCTCATTTCCCATTTTATATGGCTTATACCCGCCACTATTTTCCCCGTTTTCGCGTAACTTATTTATTGGTAGCCATTAGTCACGGTTGAGTAACTTGGCTGAAACGCATTGAAAATAATTGCAGAAGAGTCTGTCTGGTGTTTGTATATGCCAGAGGCCAACTAACGATTTGTCAGCACGGTTAAGGGTTAATGGCAAAGTTTAAAAGCCATCATCAGGCATTTCATTGGAATGTATTGATGGGAAACCCGAGAGAGAGAGAGAGCAAGAAAGTACTCCTTTTACGCAACTAATTGCTAATTAGCAACATAAACAGAAAACGGATATCGTTAAAAGGAATCCGAGATGGAATTTCTTTGTTCTTCAACATGCCGCAGGACATGGCTACATAACTAAACTTGTTGTTTACATAAACAAGAAAGTATGAGGAAAATTGATAACTAAAAGTAATTAACTTTTGTGAAGATATTTGAAAAATTATAATTTAACTAAGGTATTTATTTGAGAAGCAATAATAAACTGGAGTTAATCTGCAAGGAATAAAGTATCTGCTGTCAGTTCAATTTCCCATAATTCATTAGTATTCAGAACAACAACAACAACACAGTCTCGTAGAGAAACAAATATATTTTTTTGTTGAAAAATGACCCTAGGTTAGGTTAGCTTGATTGGAATGCCCGCCAGTTGAGATTACAGCTGACGAGTTCACTCGGGGACGACAGAGTTCGGTCCATTGTGGTTCCCAAAAAGTTAAAGGGATGGAGAAAGGATTACTTTGAGAGAAGTGGACGATTATAAGAGAAATGATGAGTGAAAGGAAAGATAGTTATGTAGCATAGCGACCAGGAAAGTCTCTAATTTCAATGAAAATAATGATATTCCAATTTAAAAATTAAACACATTATTGCTCAAGCAACCCTCATTGCTCCCTTAGCAACTCTTAAAATGTAAAAAATTAGATTTCACTTATTTTTGGCCAAAATTTTGAATTTACGAAAGATTGGCAACATTTCCATAAAGAAGCATCGTAGATAGAAAACATCAATGGACAAAATTTGGAATTTACTTGGTAAATTTTTAAATGGCAATATTTCATAAAATAAGCGTTGTAGAGCGAATATGACAAAATGTGGTTACCGCTTATTTTTGGACAAAACTTTAAGGGCTGCGCGAAAAAAAAATGTTACATGCGTTTTTTTCAATAAAATTTTTTTTGGAGTTGACTGATTAATCCAGAATTTACACTATTTTAAATAGAGCAGTATTAATGTTTATTATAAGTTGTGAGTTTTGAAGAAATCTCAGCCATCAGAACTTTAATAGTTGTGTTTGGAACTTTATTGGAGCATGTGGCACACGTTCTTTTCAACTAGGTGACATAATTTGATTTTCTTTTTGTGGTCTTTAACGTCCTTTTAACTAAGGCCGAATGTATTTCGTTTGGATGTATAAGTACTTTCGGGAAGTTAGCTGTATTATCCTCCTTTTGTACAAATAAAATGTCATTCGACTTGTACCACTCAATAGCCGTTTTGCTGTAACTACGGGACGACAGATCGGGCCAGAAAATTTAGAGACGTTGTATTTTCTTATAAATGGAAGTAACCCCTTTTAAAGGCATTCATGGAGATTCCCTTCAGTATTTATGGTTCCCTCGGCGAGGAATATGCTGTTTCTTTCTCCACATGTGGGAAACTTTGACTTCTTTTGTACAGGGAACTCTTCTGCAATATTCCCTCTACTATCAGCAATACAAAACTCCTGTCATTGTAACTGCAAAAAGTCAGATAACTCGTAAATCTCATCATCCATGATTCTGCAATCATTCGTTGATAGAAAATTCCTTTTGTAATTTTCGAAATATAATGACGTTTTTGTTTCTTATACCGTTCGCGTACTTTTTATGGTCTATCCATATTTAAATACATAACTGGTCCAATGAGCTAATTTTACCCCCTTGGTTTTTTGATGATATTGACGTACCATAAACGCCTTTAAAAATGGAATAGGGAAAAAGTTATAAGGCTAAAATCATGCATCATTTTTTTTCGTGCGCAGTCCTTAAATTACTTAGCAAAACTTTAAATGGTAATATCTCCTTAAATAAGTGTCATAGAACGAAAATGATGAAATTTTATTATCACTTATTTTTGACCAAAAATTTTAATGTTCTTAGAAATAATTAAAATGAAAATATCTCCTCAAGTAAGCGTCGTAGTAAGAAAATGAAGTTTTGGACATTTTGAATTTTCTTAGGAAAACTTAAAATAACAACATCTTCTTCAACAAGAGTCGTAAAACGAAAATGGACAACATTTTGTTATCACTTATTTTTGGAAAAATATTGGAATTTCGTTAGTAAAACTTTAAGTGGCAATATCTCCTTGAATACGGTTCGTTGAATGAAGGACGAAATCACAAATTTGTTAACGAAAATACAATACTGGACAGCTCAGCTTCTTGTATGGCGATTTCATGCATGCTACTGCAAGGTTCAGCTGTGATTATTTGGTTTAAAAAGCAGTTCTTATCAGGAAAGGCTTGAAGCAAACTAACTAGAAGTACTCCTTACTTCTGCTATATCATATCAAAAACAATACTGGACAGCTCAGCTCCTTGTATGGCGATTTCATGCATGCTACTGCAAGGTTCAGCTGTGATTAGGTTCAGCAGTTCTTATCAAGAAAGGCTTGAAGCAAACTAACTAGAAGTATTCCTTACTTCTGCTATATCATATCAAAAATGTTCAGTACGTTTGGCGGAAATCCGTTTTAGTATATTTTAAGTCATTTGAGCAATGTTCGTCCGTCCGTCCGTCTGTCTGGCTGGTAACTATCGAAAGGAGCAACGGATTGACTTAAAATTTGGTATGACATAATACTATTTTCCATCACAGACATAGTTCGAAGATGGGTCATATTGGTCCACTCCTTCTACTACATCCCTCACAAGGTTTTAAAATTTAGTGAGATAATGATTCTTTAATAAGTTATATACTACCTAGCCGAATACTTTGTAATTCCACACATAGAAATAGTTTATCTGTCGCTATCACCTTGAGAAAAATTAGCGAATTGGACCCGTCCTTTTGGTACCTCCGACACAAATGTACCATTTTGTACAAAAAGTTAACTACATATGACTTTAATGTCAATGCCTATAACTACTTGAAATTGTACATATTTATTATTATCTCCTTAAAAAGGCACCATAGAGCGAAAAGTAAGAAATTTGTTTACCATTTATTTTTGGTCAAATCTTTAAATTTTCTTAGCAAATTTTTGCCCGCAAATTAATATTTCACTCTCAAAAATTATATTGTTAAACATTTTAGGTCTTTGGACAATTTTGTCATTTCTTAAATACATCTACAAATCCCCCTCGAAATCTTCTTTCCATTTTGGGTCATTTTGTGAATTTTACATAAAAATGTCATCCTTTTGCCGCAGACCCCTGTCATCTGTCACCGAATCTGTCATAGCTGCAACTTCAATTACTTCCGAGGCACTGTGACTAATGTGGCCGAGTTGACATGTTACAAAAGTGTAACCTTAATGAGTTGAGACTCCAGAGAGTTCCGCCTATAAGTGCATGCAATTATCAAAGAAATGACTCTCGCCGAGTTTTCTTTGCGCTCGTCAACACGAATTAGGTTAATTGTTGTAAAATGTTAAAGTAACGAAAGCAACGACTGCCCGGAGAAGAAAGACAAAAAAGTCTACTTCGAGTCACTGCCATAAACATTTTAAAGCACATCCGCAAGGGGAAAATTAAATTGTAAGGAGGCGGCAGAACGCACGAATCACAGTGGTTTTGATTTATTTAGAAATAAATTAATATTGAATTCTTTTCTGCAAAAAAGTGCAACACTTGCATTGCCCTTTTTCCAAAAAAAAGCACTATTATATCCCTTTTTTGAAATTTTAGTTGTGCTAAATTCGAGTAACTTAATTACCAAATTTCAAAAAAGTATCACAAAAGTGCAGTTTTCGGAAAAAGGGCAATGAACATGTTGCACTTTTTTGCAGAAAAGAATTCGCCATAAGTTAATTTCATTCAAATGTTGTTTGCGACTACTTAGTAGTTGGTCCATTCGAAAGGTCTAACTTTTAAGCATGCACTAAAGAAATGTAATAAAATTAAAGACTACAGATACTTAAATTAAGTATGCGATCTCGACATAAATTTAAGAACAATTTTAATAACGGCAATTTACATGTTTTTTAAACATTTCTTGATATACAGTTATTTATATTTGATTTAAAAAAACCTAAAATTTAGTGTTGTATACGTCCATTTTTAAATTTTCATCTTTAAATTAAAGAAAAAGTCATTATTTTTGTGACATGTTTCATTATTTTAAGTAATATTTCAATACTTTTAAGGAGTTTGTACATTAAACAATGATGTAGTAGTTTTTAAGCCGGATCGGACTTAATTATCAGTATGCGAAATTTGAGGAATATAATTAAGGCTGAGCTAACTTTAAAAATGTCGAGTCAGTAAATTAATTTTATGACAGTTGCCATTATTTTAAAGAATAGTTCTTAAATTTACTCTATATGAGAGATAACTATACTCTAACTTTGCTTCTCTGAGCCGTAGGGTGTTTTTTATTAACGTTTGTGTCTATAAATATATGTAGAAGCCGATGGTTGTGTTTCAGACAATAGAGAATCCGTGTTGGTTTATTTTTAAATGATTACTTTTTGTGAAATGCTATAAGAAGGTTGTGGTTTTCACGACGAGCATTGTGATTGTGTTAAAATGAAACTGTGGTAATGATGTATGTAAGTAATACTTCAATATAAGAATGCAATTTTATTTTAAAATATTTCACATTTATTCATAGTAACAACAACAAAGAAAACTTAAGGAAGGCGTTTGCTCAAAATTTCATGTAAACGTGTGTGTGTATGTGCTATTCTGTCGTCGACGTCGCCGTCTACATTTATTCGAGAAACTTCTACTTATTGTACGTCGTAGTTATTTAGCCTGTTAGTGTGCCGTACGTACATGTATAACGGGAAGATGATCCTGTTAGTTAGTTCGGTGAAGAGTTATGTACGCGAGCTCTTAAAAAGGAACTAAACGAAAAACAAAAACAGAATACAGAAATGAAAAATTATTTCTGGCAAGATGGAAGTTTGTTACTAATAATATGGATATTATAATAAAACCTTGTTTTTAATTTCTATATTTGTTTCTATTACATTTTTTGCAATAGCCAGAATGTAGGTTTAGGTTTAGGTTAGGGTGGCAGCCGTATTTTTTACAAGCTCACATAGACCAGTTTAGGTCCCTAGTGTTACCACAGCTGAAATGCCCTCATCGAAACCAAACTGTTTGATATAACGAGTTTTCCAACAATAGGTGTTATTTTGGTATTTCGGTAGCTGCCACTTTTGAAGCATTTATTCTTTGACATTTGACAAGTAGAAACTACGCAATTACTACAAATGGAACGATACACGATTCAACAACGCATTGAAATTATTAAAATTCACTACAAAAATGGTGAAAATCTTGTAGTCACAGTTCGCAAAACTTAAGCGATTTTTTTTAAAGCGATGAGGCCCATTTCCACCTCGGTGTCTACGTCAACAACCACAATTGTCGCATCTGGGGCTCGGGAAAATCCAAGAGTTATTGTTGAGAAGCCTCTCCATTCTCAACGTGTGACTGTTTGGTGCGGTGTTATCGCCCGTCGGGGTCATAGGACCTTACTTTTTCGTAAATGAGGTTGGATCAACAGTTACGGTGAATGGATTGCGCTATCGAGAGATGATTAATTATTTTTTATGGTCGGAGTTGGATGGTATTGATCTGGACAACCTTTACTTTCAACAAGACGGCGCTACGTGCCACACAAGCAACGAAACCATTGCTCTGTTACGGGAAAAGTTTCCGGACCGTGTTATCTCTCGAAGTGATGATCACAATTGTCATCGAGATCTTGTGATTAAACACCTTGCGACTTCTTCCTTTGGGGCCTCGTGAAAGATAAGGTATACGCCAACAGCCCAGCGTCGATTTAAGACCTCAAAGATAGAATTAGTGAGGCTATCGATGACATAGGGCAGCCACTTTGCGATTTGGTTATGGAAAATTTCATGAAAAGGATATGGTCCTGTAAGCGTGGTCGTGGTGGCCATTTGGCTGATGTTGTTTTTCATTATTAACGGCATACCTTCCTTTTTATTATGAAATAAACATCCGATCATTTATCTCAAAAATGGAATTTTTCTTTGAATACCAAAATAACACCTGTTGTTAGAAACCCCTTTACAAATTTATCGATAGTACGAATAACGGTACTGGAAGGATCTTTTAGGCTGCCTAGAAAGGCCGACCCCAGTATGTCCAGTCGTCCTTTACTCAGAGCGGGGCAGTCGCATAGCAAATGCTCAATGCTCTCCACTTCTTCCTCTTCTCCGCAGCTTCTGAAGAAGTCATTAGAGTCAATACCCAATCTTCTTGCGTGTTCGCCGATTAGGCAGTGTCCCGTTAGAACTAAAACTAACGTATACAATCTTTTCCTCTCTAGAGCGAGGAGATATTTTGACCTTCTCAGGTCATACTTTGGCCAGATTTGTCTAGCTACCCTGCAGGTGCCGATTTCTGTCCACCTTTCGTTGGATTGCCTTATTGCCTCTTGCCTAAGCCAAAGCTTGCACGTGGATAGTGGCGCACCAATATATGCATTTCTTCAAGAATTTATAATGTCGTCCCTTTCCTAGCAAGTTGATCGGCTTTGCAGTTCCCCGGAATATCCCTATGCCCATCTCGTTAAGAGATCTGCGGCAGTCGAGGGCTGTTTATGAATTTAGGGATGCTGCCTCCAGAGAATTGATGGCAGCCTGGCTGTCCGAGTAAATTACAACGCCATTATTGGTTACTATGTTGCGACTCAGCCACTTGGCTACTTCCCATATTGCCATTATTTCGGCTTGATAGACACTGCAGGTATCTGGTAGTTTGTGAGCTATATCCTAACTATGTTCTTCACAGTGTACTCCGAAGCCAACCTTTTCATCAAGAAGAGATGGTTTCTATTAGGGATGTAACGACTTTAGCGAAAGCGGATGCGAAAGCGAATATTGAAATATATTTCTTGCGAATGCGAATAGTGAAATATGGATTTTTGCGAAAGCGAATACGAATAATAGTTTGACCCAACAAAATTAAGGAACTAAATTGATACTTTTCCAGGATATTCAAGTATTAAGACTGTTTTCCATATTTTTACCTCCTGTTACCGCAAGGACAACATATTTTTCAACTGTTTTGAAGAGAAGTGAAAGAGGTTTTCATTAGTATTAATATCTTCAAAATATGTGAAGCAAATAAGAAGATATAACACTTTTAACAAATGGAAGCGAATACTAAAATATATTTTTGCGAAAGGGAATGCGAATAATCCAAAGATGGTTTTTGCGAAAGCGAATGTTAAATTTTCTCTCGAAGGTGCACACAGTTGGTATATAGTCCACTCGGTCGGTTACGAAAGCACTACACTTTGATATCCTCATGTGACCGTTGTTTTTGTACCTCCACATTAATAGGCAGTTTAATCTTATTGCCGCTTTGGTTGCAATTTATCTCGCCACAATATTAATCGGCTGTATATGAAGTAGGGCTTGTAGAGACTCGGTCGCTGTAATCCTTAAGGCTCCGCTTATGCTCAGGCAGGCAGTTCTCTGAACCTTTGTTAGTAGGTTGGTGATGGTTAGTTTGTCAGTTGCCGTCCACCATACCACAATGCCGTATAACAGTATAGGACGAACTACTGCTATATATATCCAGTGGACGATTTTAGGAGAGAGGCTCCACCGCGACCCTACAGCCTTTTTGCAGGAATATAAGGCGACGTTGGCCTTCTTTACACGTTCCAATACGTTATGTCTAAATAACAGTTTCCTATCTAGAATTATTCCTAAAAATTTTGCACTTTCAGAAAATACTAGATCTGTTCCATTTATCCGCGGTGGAGGGTCCACATGTGGGACATTATTCATCCTAGTAAAGAGAACCAATTATGTCTTGTTTGGGTTAACGCCCAAACCGCTGCTTCTGGCCCATCTAGCCAACATGTTCAGAGCCACCTGTATGTAGGATGTCTCTGAGAAGGTTTACGAATTTGCCACTCACTGCGATTGCCACGTCGTCCGCATATGCCACGACTTTGCAGCCACAACGTTCTAGATCTAGCAGGATTTCATTCACAGCTAGGTCCCATAATATTGGCGACAGTACTCCACCTTGTGGGGGCCCCTCAGTTTACAAACCTTGTTGGAGTTGTGGACCCTAGACATGCTGTTATGCGTCTTCTGTTGAGCAAACTTTGAATTAGTCTAATCAAACTAGAGTTAACTTTTAGATGTGACAGTGCTGCAGAATGTTTCTGAAACATATGGTCTCGAACCAAAATAAATTCTGACTGAATAAAATCTTAAAATTTAAAACAAAATTTTTGATATGCAGTACGCACATATATTTTCCATGTAACTTTGTAAAATTTGCATTCTATATAAATATGCCAGCAAAGAGGTCCTGAGCTGGACAATACTCTAGTTATATACCAACAACTTTTAGACTGGAGTAACACACGACAATCTATATTTTTTTGGATCTTGCATGTTATGTATGTGATACTTAAGCTTGTACCACTGTGCAACAGCTCTCAAGTGATATACGTACATACATGATGATGGCGATAACATTTTTACGACACAAACAAACATTAA
Organism: Eudasyphora cyanicolor; assembly: GCA_963930755.1. Lineage (NCBI taxonomy): Eukaryota > Metazoa > Arthropoda > Insecta > Diptera > Muscidae > Eudasyphora > Eudasyphora cyanicolor. The sequence goes on along the minus strand of OZ005735.1, from coordinate 7,285,155 downwards.
GGAAATCCCAATCTATGTATAGCCAAACAATTCGCAATGTTGGAAAATTGTTGCAACCGGGACGGATTCATATTCTGACGGCAACACATCACTCGTGATTAATGTGAATTGTTTTTCATCTACTCACACCAAATTTCCATTGCAATTATTGCAAAAAGATACTAAAACAGTTTTCTCTTTTCAGAGGGGGGAGGGGGACGAGTGCCCCACTGTCAATCATAAAGAGCCAAACAAGAACTGGAGATCTGTGAAAAGTGCCAAAGAATGTGAATGGACTATAAAAATGTTTAAAGCATTCACCAATTCACCAAAATGTACTCGTGTGTAGCAGACGGACAGACAGTCAGTCAATTCGTCAGTCGTACATAGTCACATTTCAGATTCGATTAACAACATGTCACGATTCTGTACAACACAAACATACATACATATGTACGTACTTATTTTGCGGGGATGTCAATAAAACTTTGAGGTAATCAAATTGAAAATTCCTAGCCAAACGACGAATTGCAACGAAATGAAAACTCAAGCGCCGGTAAAAAAATCAATCAACACCTTAAACATTTAGAGGGTTATAAAATCGATTTTGTGGCATTTCAATGTCCTACATCAGATTATTCTCCATTGATTTAGACAGTTGTGTGACACAGTCAAATTGTCTGCGTATAGTGCCTTGTAGTTTATTGATCCCATTGCACATGAATGTCATTAACCCTTCGTTTTGGTTGTCTGTTGGGGATTTTTTGCTGTTGTTGTCGAGACACTCAAAACAAACATATTTTCTTTCTGAGTATTTTGATTGATGTCCACTCGATAGGTTGTGCGAATCAGTAGTGTATTTTGGGATGAGATTTTTTTTTTTGGTTTCACAAACCAAATTTCCCTTGGCAATTCAAATTTCATCAAATGTTCGAATTTTTATAAGCATAAGCTTAATAGGAAATTATTTCTACGAGAATTTTTCTTTCAAAAAATATATAATTATGTGACATTTTATTGTCGAAGATTTTTATAGGAAATTTTCTTGTACAGATTTCGTATAGTAAATTTTTTTATAGAAAATTTCTATTAGCAAATTTTCTTGTAGAAAATTACTATTGAAAATGTTCATGTCGAAAATTCGATTTTAGTGAAAATTTACTTGTATAATATTTCCATGTGAAATTTACATGTGAACATTTCTATAGAATGTTTTTCAATAGAAAATTGTCACTTTAGTGGATCAAAATGTAACTCAACGAAGGAGTAACCTAAGACCCTATGTATGTTCGCCGGGAATCAGTTTTGGACATGTTAGGTCATTTGAGCAATGTCCGTCCTCCCGTCGGTCTGGATTGTGCGCACCATAACTCTCGAAACGAGTTATCGATTGACCTCAAATTTGTTATATGATCATATTTTATTTTCTATCTCGGACCGCGTCCGAAAATGGGCCATATTGGTCCACTCCTTCTATTACCTTCCTCACAAAGGGTCAAAACGTGGTAAAATATTGATTATTTAATAACTTCCATACTACCTGTCCGAATCCTCTGTAATTGAACACAAATAAATAACTTATATATCGCTATTAAACCTCTGCATCAAGACATTAATTTCTTCGTCTACAGTAGTGTACACTACTTCACTGCACACTGAAACATTGTATATTTTACTCGATTGACACCACCATAGAATGATCGGAAAAAAACAACAAACACTTCACACTGTTTGATGTTTACAATCTAGTAGTGTACTCTGCTCGTTCGGTTGTTGTATTCTTTATACTCGTTTCAATTCGTCAAACGATGAGTATAATGAAGCGAGTACAGTGCTGTTTTCTATTTCTTCAGTATGTACACTAGTGTATTTACCCCTCAAAATCAATAAATTTCTAAGGTGGTCCGTCGCTCTTTGCAATGACAATGAGTACAGTAGTGCAGTATACACTGAAATCGAGTATATCAGTTTTTGTGTACAGTACTTGAATGAGTGTACTTCTTCATTGTCTTGTTATTTATTTGTTTTGAAACCTGTTTGGCGGTTACTGTTCTCTTCACTCATTCATTTGTTTTGTCAAAATAGAGTGTGTGGCAGTAAGTATTTGATAAACAACTGAATGTCTTGAAAGGCCATTCAAGACATTCATTGCAGAGGTTTAATAGCTATCACATTGAGAAAAATGGACGAAGTGCCCCGTGGTACCCCTTTGGTACCTCCCACACAAAGGGATCATTTTGTACAAAAAGTTAACGGCTTATAACTTTAATACCAGTGCAGATAAATACTTAAAACTTTTTGCTTTTATAGTTCCTACACACTGTGGAACAGCCCATTATAACATTGTTTCTTGTCTGATGTTTGTAACACATAAAAATATATCTAGAAGCTCAAGTTTCCGATGTAACCATGTCCGTCCGTCGGTATGTCTGTCCATCTGAAATAGTTCGCAATTAAAGGATGTCCCACGAATTTTTCAATGATTATCCTTTATTGAAATGTCACAACATTCCGGTGAATGATCGAACACCACTTCATTCATATGGCTGTCGCGGCTAGCCTTGCAATAGCCTTTTCTGTGTCGACGCAATTTTTTAACACATTTTCGATTGTGTGGCCCTCTTTTTTGCAATTTCAAGTCATGAATCGTCTCTGGATGGTTGGCCCACAAATTGCATCTGCGGCCGTAGTTCAGAACGCATCCGTTAGATGGGCCACTGGATACAAGGCAGAATTTCACTCCGATCTTGATGAAATATGGCACGAATCACTTTTTCACATCAGGAACGAAGTCTATTGAAAAATAGGAGAAACAAACAGGAAACAAAATAAGTTTGGGAGCAAAATTTAAATAAAATATTCTTTAGTGGAAAAATTTTATATTTATATACCGGAAAAAATGATTGAATATGTCTTTATTATTAATATTTTTTCGGAGGTTTAGTGCAGGTAAACGGGGAAATATTTAAAGAGGTTACAAAATTTGTTTTCCGACTTATAGCTAAAAAAACTTTTTCCAAAGATAAAGTGTTTCTGGAAAATACACTACAGAAGCAATTTTTTTCTTATACGCAAAGAAAAAATTCGTTTCTGCGAAACGAAATATTAGACAACTACAATTCTCGCTTACGACGACTGAAATTTCTTTTGGTCAGAATTTATTTCAGTCACAACAAACGAAATTTCAGTTCTGGCAAATGAGAATTGTAGTTGTCTAATATTTCGTTCGCAGAAACGATTTTTTTTCTTTGCGTGTAGGGTTTACTAACTTGCGATGTGTATAAAATTCGTCACAAGTTAAACTCTTAGACAAAGCATAAATGCCTCTGAATTTCAAGATTATGCCCTGTATTTCAGGAATTAAATGTCTGAAATTTCTTAATCCAGAGTAGGTTTTAAGAACATTGGTTCTTATTTAGATATAGCCTCCATATACTTATATCTCGATTTAGGTCAGCGCTATAGAAATGCTGCCTTAAATTTGGCAGATTTTGCATCTAATAGCGAAAAATATCCGCATTTCTCAATAGATTTATATAAAATCCAGCAGGTAACAATATCTTGAGTTAAGAATAAATCACACCAAATTTCAAGAAAATTCGTTTCCGATTTGGATACCTACCTTCACGATTTTGCACGTAATCGCTATAAAATCTGGGGCCAAATCACGGCATTCGATATCGAGTACTTTACGTTCGAAATGTGTTTTATTTATTATCGTCAAAAGAGTACAAGTTTCTGTCGAATTCATGTCGATTTTTTAGCTACATTGTTATACTGCTTATTTGGATAGTTATACCCTCACTTTAGTGTGACGAGGGTATATATCATTTGCTACGGAAAAAAGTGTAACACATCGAAGGAGTGATCTAAGACCCTAAGTATGTTCGGAGGAAATCCGTTTTGGGTCATTTTAAGTCGAATGAGCAATGTCCGTCCGTCTGTCTGTCTGTCTGTCTGTCTGTCTGTCTGTCTGTCTGTGTGTCTGCTGGCTGGTGCGCACGATAACTCTCGAAAGGAGTAACCGATTGACTTCAAATTTGGGATGTGGTAATATCTTTTTCTATCTCCGGCTAAGTTCGAAGATGGGCCATATTTGTCCATTCCTTCTAGTACCTCCCCCACAAAGTGTTAACATTTTATGAAATATTTAATCTTTAATAACTGCTATACTACCTATTCGATTCTTCTGAAATTCCACACATAACATTAGTTTATTAGTCGCTATCAACTCGAGAAAAATGGACCAAGTTGCTACGCCCCTTTTGGTACCTCCCACACAAATGCACCATTTTGCACCAAAAGTTAACAGCTTATAACTGTAATACCTGTGTATAAAAATACTTGAAATTTTGTACAGTGTAATGCTTCTATAGTGCCTACAGTCCAGTGAAAAATGGGTGTTATATTCACGCCCCTTTTGGTACCTCCCACACAAAGGTACCATTTTGCACCAAAAGTTAACAGCTTATAACATTAATACCAGTGTATAAAAATACTTGAAATTTTGTACAGTGTAATGCTTTTATAGTGTCTATAGCCCTGTGAAAAATGGACGCTATTGCCATTCCCCTTTTTGTACCTCCCACACAAAGGTACCATTTTAAGAGCTCACAGCATGAGTACCAATGCACGAAAATGCAACAACATTTTGCACAGTGTAACGCTTTTGAAGTGCCTATAGCCCTGTAAAAAATGGCCGTTATCACCACGCCCCCTTTTGTACCTCCCACACAAAATGGCCAAATTATACCAAAATTTAATATCTCATAACGTTAATATACCAGTGCAAATAAACGCTTATAATTCGGCGCAGTGCAATGTATTTAAAGTATCTACTATTCAGCGAAAAATAGGTGTATTTGTTAAAAACCTTCTGGTACCTCCCAAACAAATTGACAGAATAATTCGTTTAATATTCCATATTACATTATTACTCACAAAGTGAGGGTATACCTTAGTCGGTTTACCCGACTGAAACTTTCTTACTTGTTTTTAATTAATTCCAATAATCACTTGTTCTTATTAACAAAAATTAAAATGGCTTTACAATCGTAAAGTTCTCGATATCGAATGCCGTGATTTGGCCTCTGCTTCTTAAGATACCTTAAATTGATTTAACAGATAAAAGTTTATTGAACAAAAAAACTAATGTTGTCTGTTCTTAAGAAAATCGGTCCTGATTTAGGTGTATCTTTGTATATACCTATATTCCGATTTTGATTCTAAGCTTTAGAAAAACAACAGTGATATAACGAGAGTAATTCTTATTTTGATCTTTAAAGGAACAGTAGGGTGTCATAGAATGGGCTCTGCCAGACTTTAGCCCTTCCTTATTGGTTTCTAATTAAAATTTGGTTTCTCAGTTCCAGAGACAAGTTCAGCAGAGGCAGTGTCACATTTGCGTTACAAAAATATTACAGCTATGGAGTGGACCTGTCTTGGAGGAAGTGCTAAACAAACGAAACTTTACCTGTGTGGCATCTCTATAAGACCAAGATTTTATATTTTATTGAGTTTTTTCTACCTCCCCATCTCTAATTAAAAACTTTATGAATTGATTCTCGCGATGAAGGTGAGGCATCACATCAAACAATGTGGATCATTAACATAATATCTTGTATTTTGCTTGTACTTTCAGAGGTATTCGATTTATTGTGAAATCTGCAAACTCTACTCCCACCACGCCTAAATATTTGAGTTTGAGTCGCTTTGCGTGGTTTCCAATTGGTTTCTGGCTAGTCAGAAGAGCGATCAGTTGTGATAAGTTTCATAAATTTTGGCTGATCAGAAAATTTGTTCGTTGAATTTTGTATTGTAGCCATGTGCGTCTGGATATTCGACATGTTTCAGTTTTATCCCATCTAGACTTTGCAGGTTTGAGATAGTAACTGAAGATAACCCTTTTAACGTTTTCCATCGGCGATGCGACTGACGACGAGTGTTAAGTTAGAAGAGGCAGGATCCTCTGATTAGTTAATCTACCTTTTCGTTTCCATCTAGACCCCTATTATCAAGGATCCAGATGAGAGCTATATCGGCTAAGCGGCGTAATTTACATTCCTTTCCGAGCTTTGATGTGGAGAATATTCCAGTACGATCTTTGGTGTGTCGTTGTGATATCTTATTACAGGCTTCCAGGAAGAAATTTTTCTATAGATTTTTTTACACAACGTTTTCCAATAAGAGTGATATGATTTCTTTGAAAAAAACACACGTCATTCAAACGGCATCCACGCCTTCTTCTGCAGGAACGAATTCGATGAACCCAATTTTCGAGCACTTTGTCCACTAAATCAAGTCGTATGTGATGAATGGCACGTTCAATATTGACTTGTAAAGCTTGAAGAGAGTCTGATTTATTTCGAAAGACCAATGACTTCAAATAACCCCACAAGAAATAGTCTAATGGTGTTAAATCACAACTTCTTGGAGGCCATTCAATATCACAATTTCTTGAAATAATCGAATCTCCAAACTATTCTCGCAACAAATCAAGTGTTTCATTTGCTGTGTGGCACGTAGCCATAATCGGTCAATGGCAAAAGATAGCTCTTAACGAGAACTAAAATATTGCTCACGGGTGTCAAGGTCGTAGGTCGACTGGAAAGTTTTTTATTGGATTTAAACAAAAATGGACTTAGCATCATTTTCAAATGTGACCGGAAAGTTTATTTTTAACGGTACGTGGGATCGGGAATCGGTCAAAGGCAAAAAGATAGCTCTTAACGGGAGCTCAAATATTGCTCATGGGTATCAAGGTCGTAGGTGGACTGGAAAGTGAAATAGGAATGGACTTAGCGCGCGAAAAGTTGTAATTGGAGAACGATTCTTTTGATAATAAATCTGAATAATTTGAAATTGTAAACACTAATGAAAACAATGAAAAACAAATGAAAGATCGGGACATATTACAATTGGCCGAAACGTCACTTCCAAATCATATCATCCCTATTGAAAACCCCGTTACATAGGTCATTTGTTATATTTTTATTTTTTACTACGATTCTCATCCTGCTTGCCTTTTGTTGATATAACATGTATGCAATGGTATTCCGTATCACTTTTTTTTTGTTAAGTTTAAAACATTATCCTGTTAACGTTCATGAATACATACATATGTATATGTGTAAGAGTTGTTATATTCGTCCACATTTTGCCTCGACTTGCCTTGATTTGCAACCATGACTACCCATTGTTAACTCTGTCACTCTTGCATCCATTAAAAAGTCGCTCTAGGTAGTAACGATACCCTCAATATGGCTAGAACAATAGAGCTCTGTGGCTATGCCTCAAACTGCTTGTTAAACTTGTACAAGAGAGAGTCTTTTGTGTACGTTTGATTCAATTAACTTGTGTGTGCGCGCAATCTTCTCTATTAACCTTATTGCGTCGTTTGGGTTTTCAGCTACATGCACTCAACGTTCATAAATATAAAATATTTCAAAATTTTGATTAGCATTCAATTTAAACATATGAAAAATGACGATTTCCTCCGTGTAATGCAATCGATCAAAAAGTAAATTATTTAATTATGGCATTATGTTGCCATGTTCCTTTCATGTCATGTTATGATCCTGACATTAAAGATGGCATTCTGGAATTTTTTTTTCGCTTCATCTACTCCTAATATCACATGAATTTTGTGCCGATTTTATTTAGGATACTTTTGATATAATCGTTGTCAGATTGCATATTTCTATGTGTACAGGTCCTTTATTACTTTTGTGTTTGTTTTCTGCTTATTCAAACGAACATATAAAGCACATCGCTGCCCATTGAATTGGATTCAATATCGTTTTCAGTTTGCAGGTCTGTGAAACATGTCTGCGAGCTGTTACATCGAAACTTGGTTAATCAAAATGTGAGTTTTTCGTGAAATATGCAGTGAATAGCGACCATATATGAGTAGCCACCCTTTGATTGGCTGACGTTATTAAAAATTCTTCTACATTTGACTGTAATACATATACATACATCGTCATCAGAAACGAAAAAGGGCGTTACAATAAGAAAAATGGAAATTTAGTTTTCGATTGATTTCTGTACACTTCATCAAAATACACATCCTGACAAATTTTTAGCAACCTAATATCAAAAATGGCGAATTTACTAACGAAATTGAAAGGCCTAACAACAAATGACTTCTTTTTTCATAGTTAAAAATTCATGTTTCACACAATTTTCACAAAGAAGTTATAAATCATGTTTGTGTGAATTTATATATGCATTATTGTGTTTAGGTATTATCCTGAAAACCCCGATTTTCAAACAACATTTTTCATTTTATTTAGTTTTTGCTTCTGCTGTAAAATTTTCAAATATGATGATGAGTCCTTTTTCGCTTCTGATGACGATATGCACAAATGTATCTATGATGGATGGATGGAATGAATGTATCATACAAAATTAAAATGTAGTACTGTTAAAAATAATCGGAGACTTCATTGGCATTTTTGTTTAATGTACACACATAGGCACTAAACTATGCACACAGATACAAAAAGCTATGATAGAAACACTGTCACATTCATATACAGGGTGGAGCGCGGTAATTTGCTTATTTGGGAATGAAATAAAATTTATTTTATATTTTAATTATATTGAACAGTAAGGGAATTTTTTAATTACATGGTTTTAAATAGTGTATCTGGCAAATGTTGACCTTCGCTGTCCACACACGCTGCGTTCGTTTCCTGAAGTTTTCATGAACTCTAACAAGTATGTCGACTGATATTCTGCCAATTTTAGCCTCAATATTGTTAATTAGGTCTTCCAAGGTGTTGGGACGGTTGATATACACCTTAAGTCTGGTGAGCGTGCCGGCCAGTTCACATCACCTCGAGTGATTCACATTACCCCGAGCGAGTGCGCATTTGAAAAATACGCTTCAACACAAAATGACCTCTCTTCACGTGTCCAATGGATGAAGGCAACTGAAAGACAGACGAATACAAATCTCCCGTCAGCCACTATAAGCCACGTACACTCTTCACTCTCTTCGAACAACAGTGCCGCCACAGCCTGCAGTGCAAAAAAGCAAATTCCCGCGCTCCACCCTGTACACAAATTTTAGCTACAAAGAATTCAGTAGGTCCGAATTTACACTTGGCAAGTTTTTTCAGCAGCTTATCATCAAATTCTCTTTTGAACTTGCACGAAGAACTCAAAACGTTCAGGGAGAGTTTTTTCCTCCCTCTTGCCGACTGCCCCTCTCTCCTACAAAACGCCGATAATCTGCTGAACATTCAGCCAGTGTAAATCCGGACTAGGTCGCCTTCTCTTCATTCCTTGGCATCTGGTATTTTGCATGATTTTCAAAGATTTAAATTTCAAATCTGTGAATTTTTCTTTTTTTCAAACGGATTTGCAAAATCCTGAATCATATGAAATACCAGAAGCCCAGAAATTAGCATTTTGTAACTGAAATGATGCTAAATCAGGATATAAATGTAGGTGTTATATCTAAATCTGTAACGATTTTCTTCGTATTCGCCAGTAATCGTCTTTGGATCAAGGAATTTCACTCTCCCAAATGGTTGGATGTAAAATCCAGCTTATTTAGCGCTAAGTTGCGTTACATTTCTTCGAGATCAGAGTAAAATTGCGACCCGTACTTTGCGGACAACTTAAGATAGACAGATACATAAATACATATACGGGTTTTCCAACAAGAGGTGTTATTTTGAATCACGCGGTATTTCGGTAGCTGTCACTTTTGAAGCTTTTATTCTTTGACATTTGACAGGTATGTAGAGACTACGCCATTACTAACAATGCAACACTCAAAAAAAAGTGAACCCTAGAGCAAGTTAAAATGAACTTAACTGTAGGAATATTGAACTTCGTATTTCGCTAAAGCTATTTTTCCTTATATCAAGTTCATACATTTCCTCACAATCATGAAATATTTTTAACTTATTTCTAGTTAACTCGTACGTCCTTTAAGTAACTATTGAAATTAAAATAGGGAAAATTAACTCAATACTAGCAAATTCGGACTTGAAATTATGCAAATTCAACATACTTTTGTCCTTATTGCAAGTAAATTTTTACTCAAATTTAGGAAAATTTAATTAAATTTATGCAAAAAGAAAAGAAAAATTAAAATTTTCTTGGACTTTTTAGTCCATGATTTTTTTTGCGATTTTTGATCCTACTTCACCACTTTTTCCTCCTCCATTTAATATGTTGGAATCTCTCTCTTACCACTTCTTCTTTGGATTTCTCTCTTCTGCTTTATTTTAGGAATTGAAATTTATTTTATTAAACATTATGTATATAAAATTTTACCTCCGAATGCGATTCGATCCCAGAACCTTCCGTTTTATGAACCACATGTTTACCAACTGAGCTACGCAGACACTTAAATTTGTATGAAAAATTTGTTTTTAAATACAATTATATATCCCAAAATTTTCGAAACAATGTATTTTTATGTACACTTGAATTTGATAAAAGGATTGCCATCATTGAATGATAAATAGAGTTGCCATATACTATATTTATAGGCGACGAAGAAATTTTATTATGAATGACATTTTCATATCAATCCCAAAAGAGTTTCGTAGCTCGATATATAGTGTGTCTGCCTCACTATCATAAGGTTGTCGGTTCGACTCTCGTCCCGGGCGTAACATTTTTAATGTTTCTCCATAAATTTAAGTTTCTGCAAGTAACGATTTGCAAAAAAATAAAAATTGCGGAACGAAAAAGAACAGAATTTTTTGTTTTTTTTTAGCACTACAACATAGTCCGAAAATAGTTTATTTTTCCTTGATTTTCGTATGTTTTCCTAATTTTGAGTTCAAATTCATGGACTCGAAATAAGGATTCATGATTATTTTTAGTTAAAATTTCCTACAAATCATGCTTTCCATTATTAGTTCATAATTTCCTTATGTCTATGTTGGGTGTCCACCGCATATGTTTAAATTTGATAAATATATGAATATTCGAACTTTTTTCAAGAAATATTATTTTAGTAAAAGTATATCCTCATTTTTAGTTAACGAACTATTCTGCATATCCCAAAAAAAATAAAATTTGGTAGTACTAAATAAAATTTCCCAGTTTTAAGAAAAAATTAACTCAATATGAATAAAAACATTGAACTAAATTGGAGTATGGATTTTACTAAAATTTAGGAAATACATTTTTTTGAGTGAACGATACACGATCATCGAACGATACAAAACGATCAAAAAACGATCGAACAAAAAAACGATACCTACGATACAAAATCATCTTGACTGATGAGGCCCATTTCCACCTCGGTGGCTACGTCAACAAGCAAAATGGTCGCATGTGGGTCTCGGAAAACCCAAGAGTTATTGTTGAGAAGCCTTTCCATCCTCAACGTGTGACTGTTTGTAGCGGTTTTTGGTCCGGCGGGGTCATTGGACCTTACTATTTCGAAAATGAGGTTGGATCAACAGTTACGGTGAATGGATTGCGCTATCGAGAGATGATTAATGATTTTTTATGGTCGGAGTTGGATGGTATTGATCTGGACAACGTTTACTTTCAACAAGACGGCGCTACGTGTCACACAAGCAGCGAAACCATTGCTATGTTACGGGAAAATTTTCCGGACCGTGTTATCTCTCTAAGAGGTGATCACAATTGGCTACCGAGATCTTGTGATTTAACACCTTGCGACTTCTTCCTTTGGGGACACGTGAAAGATAAGGTCTACGCCAACAGCCCAGCGTCGATTCAAGACCTCAAAGATTGAATTCGTGAGGCTATCGAGGACATAGGGCAGCAACTTTGGGATTTGGTTATGGAAAATTTCATGAAAAGGATATGGTCCTGTAAGCGTGGTCGTGTTGGCCATTTGGCTGATGTTGTTTTTCATTATTAACGGCATACCTTCCTCTTTATAATGAAATAAACATCCGATAATTTATCTCAAAAAATTGTATTTTTCTTTGTATACCTAATAGCACCTCTTGTTGGAAAACCCTATACAAAAATAATTGAATTTTTCCGAAATTTTGCGAAAAGTTATGGAAAATGTGCTAAAAAGAGCACGTATGTGCGAAGCAGAGAATGGACACCACTTACAGGATATAATTTTTCAAAGCTAATTGCCAGAAAATCCCCAATAATATACCGTATTTTTTAAAAAAAAAAATATAATAATCGCATAAATAAAAATGTTATAAACCATTTAAATCATATAGCTCATTCTGTTTATTTTTAATTAATTTTCAATTATTTTTGAAATTCTCTATATTACATATTATTTCTGACAAGAACACCAAACATATCAACAGATTTCAATTGGTGGTCGTATATAACATTTTTGAATTTTCGAAACTATAAGTTTTCGTAAATTTTTGGCATATTTATGTTTTGACCTTTCAAAATTGGTGTAAATCGAAGAGTCTAGAATTTAATATCAGATAAAATCCCATGTTTCAGTTCTAATACATCATTTTAGTTTTTGAACATAGCTCTTTAATTCTTACATTTAAATTAAAATTCCAACAGTAATTCTTTGTACGTATAAACAATACTAAAAATAATTTTCTTTCTTCTTTATTTTCAGATATTTTAAATCACAATAATAACACTTATCCATAGTCAAAAATTCTTAACAATTAATGAAAATAATCAGATGGTAATTTTCGTGGATTTCTTAACAAATAATAAAGTGGCTTCAAAAAAATTTGCGGATGTTCAAAGCTTATATGAATATTTTTTTCCAAAATCGACCATTAGACGATAAAAATCGAGACTTTTTATATCAGACGTAATTAAAAGATTAAAATTTATTTTGAAATAAATTACTTCCGATTTATTAAAAATTACATAAAAAACATGAAAAAATGACCTTCATATTGGATAATTTTTAATCTCGTCTGATAAAAAAATAATTATGTATTTATTGTCTAATGGTCGATTTGGGGAAAAAAATTAGCACCGACAATTTTATTGAAGAAAAACATGATTTTTTAGAGGGTATTTCGATTGCAAATAGCTCTTAATTGGACAATCACAGAACGAAATATTTTGAGAAAAATGCGTAAGACAAAAAAAATTTGCATATAAGCTTGGCACATTAGCAACTTTTGTTCTGCACACAAATGAATAAAGAATGTAAACAAATGTCAGTTACAGCTTTTCTGAATCTGTATTTTATGAGTATTTAAAAATATGTACAACATATATATTACTAGCGAATACCCGGTACACCTTTAGAGTATCGAATACCTGGACCAATTATTCGGTTTTGGAACAAAAATGTTGGCATAAAAAATTTAATTTTCGGTTAACCGAGAAAGCTGTTTTTTTCATGTCGGTTAACCGGTATTTTATTTATTGTTTATAAAAAAATTGTAGTATTGATCAAATTTTTTATTTGAAAATGTCTTTAATATATTACACATGTCTTTAATATATTACATATAAAACATAATATAAATCTTTCCTTCAATTTAAAAAAAAATTGGTACTCAAAAACGATTTTGAAATTTAATAAATTGCATTTGTACATTAGGTACTAGACAATTTATTATTGAAGTTGTAAAATACATTTAAAAGTTAAAAAATAGTTCAATAAACTTTCTATAGATTTATTTGAATAGGTGGTGTATAAAAAATAAAAATACCGACGATAAGCTAATGTTAAAGTTCTTTTGGAGCACACATTACGAAATTGTTTGTTTCATCCAGATTATGTTATATCCACAATAAACCAAAAATTTGTTTAAAAAATAATTGTTTAAACCATATTCTGTTTTTACGATACTATTATAAAAACATTCCAATTGATTTATCTTAAATTTATTTCAAAAATAGAATAGTTTCTACTATTTGATGTAAACCAAAAATATAAATCTATGAATCACGAATTAGTTATCGCTTTTAATATATTAATTTTAATTGCCAATAAATTGTTATTTGTTTAGTAACAAAATTTCAATGGAATTTGAAATACTTTCATAGTTTATTTAAAACCCGATCCAACCGGTTTTTTATTTCAATACAAAATATTGTATACAAAAAATAATTTTTTTTTAAATGTTCTAATTATTACCCCTTCCGATTTTAAAAATTTGTTTCTGTAAATACTACTAAAAGCATAAACCAAATTCATGGAAATGAACAGCATTACGACGATATATCGACCATCTGTAAATCTGCATGTTTTGAAGAAAGGAAAACTTTAAAAAAGAGAATTTTCACTAACGCATTTATGGTATACTAGTATTAGTACCAAAATTAAAATCCAAGTTTTGCCTCATTTTCCGATTGAAATATAAGGCTCCCAGCACTTTCAGCAAATAAATTTACAAAATTTAGAAATTTACAAATTTACAAACTTAAACTGCAAATTTTGCTTCATTTTTCGACTGAAATACCAGGCGCCCAGAATTTTCAGCAAGCAAATTTCAAAAATTTAGAAAATTGCAAATTTAAAAAATAAACAATTTACAAAGTAAGACATTTATAAAATTGCAAATTTACAGTCTAAAAATGTAAATTTTGCTTCATTTTTCTACTAAAATACCAGGAGCCCACAATTTTCAGCAAGCAAATTTACAAAATTTGCAAATTTAAAAAATAAACAATTTACAAAGTAAGAATAAAATTTCAAATTTTCAAACTAAAAATGTAAATTTTGCTTAATTTTTCGACTGAAATACCAGGCGCCCAGAATTTTTAGCAAGCAAATTTACAAAATTTAGAAATTACTTAATTTTTCGCCCAGAATTTGCAACAAGCAAATTTACAAAATTTATAAATTTACAACGGTAGACATTTATACAATTGCAAATTTATAAATTAAAAATGCAAATTTTACTTAATTTTAAACTTTTTTTTTACCAGGCAAATGGAAATTTGCAAATTTACAAAATATGCAAAATTAAAAAGTTAACAATTTACAAAGTAAAACATTTATAATATTGCAAATTTACAAACTAGAAATGTAAATGTTGCTTAATTTTTCGACTGAAATACCAGGCGCCCAGAATTTTCAGCAAGCAAATTTAAAAAATTTTGAAATTTGCAAATTTAAAAAATAAACAATTTACAATAAGACATTTATAAAATTGCAAATTTATAAACTAAAAATGTAAATTTTGCTTAATTTTTCGACTGAAATACCAGGCGCCCAGAATTTTCAGCATGCAAATTTGCAAATTTGCAAAATTTTGATATTTGCAAATTTACAAAGAACGACATTTATAAAATTGCAAAATTTACAAACTAAAAATGTAAATTTTGCTTAATTTTTCGACTGAAATACCAGGCGCCCAGAATTTTCAGCATGCAAATTTGCAAAATTTTGATATTTGCAAATTTACAAAGAACGACATTTATAAAATTGCAAATTTATAAACTAAAAATGTAAATTTTGCTTAATTTTTCGACTGAAATACCAGGCGCCCAGAATTTTCAGCATGCACATTTGCAAAATTTAGAAATTTGCAAAATACGACTTTAATAAAATTACAAATTTACAAAATAATAATTCAAATTCAATTTACAAAATTTAGAAATTTTCAAATTTAGTAAGACAAAGTAAGACATTTATAAAATTGCAAATTTACAATCTAAAAATTAAAATTTTGCTTAATTTTTCGACTGAAATACCAGGCGCCCAGAATTTTCGACAAGCAAATTTACAAAATTTAGAAATCTGCAAAATTACAAAATAAACAATTTAAGAATTAAGACATTTATAAAATTGCAAATTTACAAACTACAAAATGCAAACTATGCTGAATTTTTGAAATGAAATGCCAGATGCCCAGAATTTTCAGCCTGGAATTTTCAAAATTAAAAAGAGCATAGTACAAAAGTAGCAAATTTGCAAAATGAGAATTTTCCAAAATTGAAAATTTACAAAATGCAAATTTTGCTTAATTTTTCGACTAAAATGCCAGGAACCCAGCATTTTCAACAAGAAAATTTAAAAATTTGCAAATTTACAAAATAAAAAATTTGCAAAGTAAACTAAACTACAAAATGCAAATTTTGGTTCATTTTCCGACTGAAATACCAGGTGCCCATAATTTTCAGCAAGCTTATTTACAAAATTTAGAAATTTGAAAGTTTACAAAATAATAAATTTATAAAATTACAAATATACAAAATGCAAATTTTGCTTATGTTTCCGACAGAAATACCAGGCACCCAGGATTTTCAGCAAGCAAATTTACAACAAATTAGAAATTTGCAAATTTACAAAATAAGAAATTTCTAAAATTGCAAATTTAAAAACTACAAAATGCTAACTTTGTATTATGTTCCGTCTGTAATACCAGGCGTCCAGAATTTTCTTCAAGGTAGTTTACAAAATTTAGAAATTTGAGAATTTACAAAATAACAAATTTACAAAATAATAAATTTATAAAATTGCTAATTTACAAAATGAAAATTTTGCTTAATTTCCCGACTGAAATACTAGGCACCCAGGATTTTCAGCAAGCAAATTTGCAAATTTAGAATTTACAAAATGCAAATTTTGCTACATTTTCTGATTGAACCAGAATTTTTAGCATGGAAATTTACAAAATACCTATTTTAGAATAGTGCAGATTTCCAAAATTGCAAATTTACAAACTACAAAATTCAAATTTTTGATTTGATTTTAGACTGAAATACCAGACGCCCAAATTTCAGCAAGCAAATTTACAAATTAACAAAATTACAAAAAGCTAAATACAAGTTTTGCTTCCTTTTTTTTAATTGAAATCATTTTCACCATTAAAAATATATATTTTTAGATTTACAAAAGGCAAAATCAAAATGCATGTTTCGCTTAATTTTCCGACTGACATACCAGGCTCACAGCATTTTCAGTAAGCAAATTTATAATTTTACCAAATTGCAAATGTACAAAAGGCAAAATTCAAGTTTTGCTTAATTTTGCAACGGAAATACCAGTGGTCCAGCCTTTTCAACACGCAAATTTATGATATTGCAAATTAAAAAAAGGAAAGATGCAAATTTTGTTTAATTTTCCGACTGAATTACTAGTCCCCCAGCATTTTCAACAGTCAAATTTACAAATTGACAAATTTGACAAAATTACAAATTTACAAAAGGCTAAATCAAAATCTAAGTTTGGCTTCATTTTCTAACGGAAATATGAGGCTGCCAACATTATCAGCAAGAAAATTTATGTAAAGGGTTTTCCAACAAGAGGTGTTATTTTGGTATTCAAAGAAAAATAAAATTTTTTGAGATAAATGATCGGATGTTTATTTTATAATAAAGGGGAAGGTATGCCGTTAATAATGAAAAACAACATCAGCCGAATGGCCACCATATCCTTTTCATGAAATTTTCCATAAAAAAATGGCAAAGTGGCTGCCTTATGTCCTCGATAGCCTCACGAATTCTATGTTTGAGGTCTTGAATCGACGCTGGGCTGTTGGCGTAGACCTTAAGGAAGAAGTCGCAAGGTGTTAAATCCCAAGATCTCGGTGGCCAATTGTGATCAAATGGGCCTCATCAGTCAAGATGATTTTCGATTTTTCGAATTTTAATAATTTCAATACGTTGTTGAATCGTGTATCGTTCCATTTTTAGTAGTGGCGTAGTTTCTACTTGTCAAATGCCAAAGAATAAAAGCTTCAAATGTGACAGCTACCGAAATACCGAGTGATTCAAAATAACACCTCTTGTTGGAAACCCCGTTAGAGTAATAGATTTTGGGGAAAAACTAATAAATCTCTGAGTGTTTAATTTTGTATATTCGACCTGTGTTTTTAATTTCGTTTGATATTTATCAAAAATGAGCTCGAGGTCTATGTTGGTTTTTTTATGTCTTTTTTATTATTTTCATTCAATATTTCGTCTTTCTTCGAAAGACATCATCAGGATGAGAAAATATAACTACGAAAACTTTAAAATTATCCGTTGAAAATGAGTATGTACTCCCTTCGTCGTTGTCAGTATGACAAAAATGAGCTCGAGGTCTATGTTGGTATGTATCAAACAAAACTAATAAATCTCTTTTTGGAAATTATCGAATTTATTTTGAGAATTGTGGGATTTTCCTTAACAAATATTATAATATTTTAATTAGCCGTTCGATAATAGACTTCTGTAATCCGGTAAATTTTGGAAAGGAAGAAAACTTTTCTTTGTCTTAAAAAATAATGACAAATTTCCTTCGCAAATAGTTTGCTTTCTTTAATGAAACAATTTATTCTGACGAGTGGAGAGGATAACCTCTCTCCAGCAATTATAAGTAGTTTTTTAAATTACTTCTGATGTTTAAAGTTTTGTATAAATTAATCAATCCTTGAAACTCTATTTTATCCATTGCTGATGTGGCCGATTTTATCAATAGGTCGACCATCCGTTACTGTGTGTACATAGATAAATCTTATGTATGTACATATCGATACCTCCATTCTAAACTATGCTAAGTGCAAAAAGTTAGTTTTTCAGGAGAGGCGATCAAAATTTGATGAACTATTTAAATTTGTTTGGAATTTGAAAATTATAATGAACCTGTACTCTTTTGTAAATAACTTTTGATTGGGTTGACTGATAAACACCAAATTTTGATTGAATATAATTTGAAATATTTAGAAATTAAAAATGCAATCTCCCTAAAAACGTGCTAAGTCGACTTATCATGTTTTAGAATGGAGGTATCGATATGTAGAGAATTCTTATGTATATGCACGTCGCTGAAGGATTACATGTACCACCATATCATCAAATCAAATTGATGGATACAGGCGAAGACATGCCACACCATGACAGAGATAATTTATTAATGTTTTATACTGACTGTGGGACACAACTTCCCTATGGACACAGCCCCCTTCCATTAATTATGCACTGCAACACAGTCTGTTAACCATCCAAAGCTTTTCAATGAACGATTTCTCGTGCGGTATCTCTACAGAGCTCTGTTGACGTGGCTAACATCATTGGAATGTGGCAACGTGCATAACATGCTTTGTTCGCACAGAAAGAGCAACATGTTTTCCGAAGGCGCTACTGCGACGCGCTGTTGTCGTCGTGCATTTGGTGAATGGAAATGGAAGGAAAAATCAAAAGTTCATGCAACTTGCAAATGCAAAAGGCAAAAGGAAACCAGACACACGCCGAGTTGAACACAACAAAACGCATTTTCGCCGGCAAAACATGAAATAGTTGGCAAAAAAACGTCGAAACGTGCACAGCATAGCCAAGAAGAATGTAGGATAGAAAATACATCAACATCAGCACATAGCCACATAGCCACACAGCCTCACAGCAACAATAGAAATATAAACAACAAAAAACAAATACGAAACGAAGGCGGCATAACAAAAAATAACAAAAATAAAAAATCCATCGAAATAATCAAAACAGTAACAACAAAAATTGTAACAAAAGTGAAGTGTTTACAAAAACCGAATCTATGTTTTTCTTAAAAATTATATTTCAAATCAAGAAAAATCAAAAGAATTGTAACGAAACAATTTGAACGGTGTTTTCACAAATATTGTGAATTAAATGTGAATTTAAAAATAAAAAATTATATATTTAGCCAAAAACCACAAAACTTAGCACAGTGTTCTTATTCTTCCCTTAACATGAGCAGTTCAAATAAACTGTCGCAAACTTAAGAAAAGTTCTTGGCCGCAAAAGGCGAACACTACAAAGAAAAACTTTAAATAAAAACGGAGCTACAGCTGGAAAAAACTACAGAAGAAAACGGAAGCGGAAAACAAAGTTTGTTCGTGGTTGGATGTATTACCAAATTCCATTAGCCGTCAAGTGTTAAAGAGTGTAAGTTTAGTTCAATTCCCTTTACATGTCTCGTCCTCCGGCCGTCATACTCCCTCTTCCATCGAAGAATACAAGGTTCTTTGTCATCTTGTGGTTGGTTGCCAAGTTTTTGCTTCCTCTGCTCTGTCACCGTTTCTTTGGCTCGGAACTTTCTATTCTTTTAAAGAAATTCCCCCACAAATCAACCCAATTTCAACTTCCCATTTGCCACATACCACGTACTACTGCTGCGGAAGCATGTCATGTGTTGCATGCATTTTAAATCGAAAAATAAAATGAAGTTGAATGGAACAGTAGTTAGTTGCGAATCGTGAAAAAACGCTACTAAAATGGAGTGCGAAGTGTGAAGAATCACAACGAATCTGAGATACGCTTTAAAAGAGAGAATAATTTCGTAGAACAGCCAATGGAACATTGAATAGGGTTTAGAAATACGAAATTAAGTAAATTAAATAAAACTTACTATATTAAATTAATTGTAATTGGCTGACCATAGACACTGAAATAAATGTTGTCATTAAATTAAAGAATGGCTCCACAGATGTCCTTAGTCTTTAAAATAAGTACATGTTGTACTTAAAATACAGATAATTTAATTAATATTAATTAAATTTTCTTAATTTTAAGTAAAAAGCGTACTTATTTCAAAGATTAATAACATCTTTGGAGCCATTCTTTAATTTGATAACAACATTCTTTCAGTGCACCGAGCAAAATCTAAGTTTTTGACATATCGCACCTGTTTCTCATTGCAACAGACATATTCTTTTTTTGTAATGTATCATTAATATTAAAGGAAACAGTTTTTGGCCTCTACTGAAATTTTTTAAATTTTGAGTTGTTACCCTTTTGTGGAACAGCTGCGATATGTGAATTGAAATAAAATATATTTATTTTTTATAGACGAATTTTTAATTAAAGTGAATGTGTGTGCCAAAACAATCAAATACCAAGAAATAAAAAAATATATTAGAACAAACCGACTAAGGTATACCCTCACTTTTTGAGTAATACTCGTATAATATGGAATATGGTATTATGTGTGGCAGCATGAAAGGTAGACACATTTTGCTCAGCTTATAGTCATTGCAAAATTTGTCTAAAATACAGAATATGAAAACATTTAGATAATTGCTTCAGAAATTATGGGGAAGTTGTGTTCGATTGAGTTTGTAAATTTGTGTGGAAGGTCTTGACAAATATGCTTATTTTGCACTGAATAGTAGATACTTCAAATATGTACATTGCAATGCAATGCAAATTTTAAGTGCTTTAGTGCAGTTGTACAGGGTTTTCCAATAAGAGTGATATGATTTCTTTAAAAAAAACACACTTATTGTTAAGGAAATTCGAAAGTTTTTTATTTAATGTCATTCAAATGACATCCACGACTTCTTCTGCAGGAACGAATTCGATGAACCCAATTTTCGAGCACTTTTTCCTCTAAATCAAATCGTATGTCATGAATGGCACGTTCAATACTGACTTGTAAAGCTTGAAGAGAGTCTGGTTTAAATTCTTCAAATAACCCCACAAGAAATAGTCTAAGGGTGTTAAATCACAACTTCTTGGAGGCCATTCAATATCACAATTTCTTGAAATAATCGAATCTCTAAACTTTTCTCGCAACAATTCAATTGTTTCATTTGCTGTGTGGCACGTAGCCACAATCGGTCAATGGCAAAAAGATAGCTCTTAACGAGAGCTAAAATATTGCTAATTGGTTTCAAGGTCGTAGGTCGACAGGAAAGTGTTTTTTTGTTTTATTTAAAAAAAAATGACTTAGCGCTCGAAAAGTTGCAATTGAAGAACGATTATTTTGCGTATATATCTCCATGATGAAATTGTAAACACTGCTGAATACAATGAAAAACAAATGACAGATCATGACATATTACAAATGGCCGAAACGTCACTTCAAAATCATATCATCCCTATTGGAAAACCCATTATTAAAGTTATGAGCTATTAAATTTTGCTATGATTTGGGCAAAAGGGGCGTGGCAACAACGCTCATTCTTCATTAGACTGTAGGTATTGTAAAAGCATTACACTGCACAAAACTTCAAGTATTTCTATGCGAGATATATTTAGGGCACTGGATGCATTTTTTTCGGGTAGGTTTGTTCCGCATTTTTTTTCTCCTATTCAATATCTAAAACTTTTCTTCAGACACGAGAGATATTCCGTATGGTATACCGTATGTAAAATATAGATAAAGAGCAAAAAATCAACCTTGAGCAAAAAAAAACTATGACCATTAAATTATTAATTGAGCCAATTTGATTAAACGATTGATGCAGAAGTTCTTTTTTTTTTCAATTTTTCCAATTCTCAGAATTAAGTTCCCGAAATCATATGTTGTACTGTGTAATTAAACAGAGGAAAAATGTTATAAATTACCAGACCTGCCTTAGTATTTCGCACATAACTTTCACAGATATTGCGTCCCAAAAATCCAATTACTGTTTTGAATTTGGGAGAGTCTGGTGCATATTCTGGGTGAAACAATCGAAGGGTAGCAACTTTTTTAGATTAGGGTTTAAAAAAAATCTAAAAAAAAAGAATTTTATAAATTTAAAAAAAAAATCGACCAAAAAATTGTCCATTATGTTCACTTTTAACCGACGTAAACTTTACAAAAATCGGTTCAGCCATTCAAGAGCAATTCAAAATCTCGTAAAACCAAAAAGTTTTTTTTAATTTTTTTTTTACAATTTAAAATACCCATAACAATTTTTTCAAAAACTAAATGAAAGCGATATCTCCTATTTTACCATTTACCAACCTTTTATAAAATTAATAGGTTAATATTAAAAATTCTGACCCAAATGCCATACGAACTATTAAAGCGCAACTCGAAATAATCGCAAAACCAACTCTTTTTATACCCTCACTTTAGTGTGACGAGGGTATATATCATTTGCTACGGAAAAAAGTGTAACACGTCGAAGGAGTGACCTAAGACCCCAAGTATGTTCGGAGGAAATCCGTTTTGGGTCATTTTAAGTCGAATGAGCAATGTCCGTCCGTCTGTCTGCTGGCTGGTGCGCACGATAACTCTCGAAAGGAGTAACCGATTGACCTCAAATTTGGTATGTGGTAATATTTTTTTCTATCTCCGGCTAGATGGGCCGGAGATACCATCATTGGTCCACTCCTTCTAGTACCTCCCCCACAAAGGGTTAAAATGTTGTGAAATATTGATTTTTTAATAACTGCTATACCACTTATTCGAATCTTTTGAAATTCCACACATAGTATTAGCTTATTAGTCGTTATCAACTCGAGAAAAATGGGCGAAGTCGCCACGTCCCTTTTGGTACCTCCCACACAAATGCACCATTTTGCACCAAAAGTTAACAGCTTATAACATTAAAACCAGTGTATAAAAATACTTGAAATTTTGTACAGTGTAATGTTTTTATAGTGTCTATAGCCCTGTGAAAAATGGGCGTTATTGCCACGCCCCTCTTTGTACCTCCCACACAAAATGCCCAAATCATACAACTATTTAATGTCTCATAACGTTTATACCAGTGCACATAAATGCTTATAAGTGGGCACAGTGCAATGAATTTAAAGTATCTAATGTTCAGCAAAAAAAAGGTGTATTTGATAAACCCCTTCTGGTACCTCCCACACAAATTGACAGAATAATTCGAGTAATATTCAATATTACATTACTCACAAAGTGAGGGTATACCTTAGTCGGTTTACCCGACTGAAACTTTCTTACTTGTTATTTTTTTCCGAGCCCATGATATTGGCCCAAAATATTTTTTGATTTGATTATTTTTGATTTTGAATAGCAGATGTAAGGAATACTTCTAGTTCGTTTGCTTTAAGTCTTTCCTGATAATAGCTGTGTTTAGAACCGAATAATCACCGCTGAACCTAGCTGGGGATTGGGGTATCACCCATGAAATCGCGAATCCGGGAGCTAGCTGCCAAGTAACAGTATTTGCCATATCTTTTTAAAAAACCTAATGACCTCTACCCCTTTTCGCGTATCTTTTGATTATGTTGGCGGCAAAGCGCCAAATTTTAAAATAAGCTATAAGTGCAATGTCCCTAAAAACATGCTAAGTCTATATGCGAGTACTTTGGAACGAAGGTATCAAAATATGTCGCTGGTGTACAATGCCATTTTCTAATGAAGACCTCACTTATTGCAGTTTCTACCACTACACTATGGGTAATTTTCCTGATTTTCTGGCCAAAACCTCTCAACGAAATTATTAAATTATCGATCTCAAATTTGTACTCAACCTCAGCCGGTTATAAAGGACACAATTAGTAAGAATTGAAACTAAAATTACGCTTCGATGTTGTTTTGTATTATTAGTGGAAAATATTGCATACTTTTGGGCCCTATAGTCAATATTTTCAAAGGTTTCGGTGAGACTAGGCAAGAGGCAATCAGGCAGTCCAACGAAAGATGGACAGAAATCAGCACCTGCAGGATAGCTAGACAAATCTGGCAAAGGTATGACCTGAGAAGATCAAAATATCTCCTCGCACTAGAGAGGCAAAGATTGTCTACGTTAGTATCAGTTCTGACGGGACACTGCTTGATCGGCGAACACGCCAAAAGATTGGGTATTGACTCTAATGACTTCTGCAGAAGCTGTGGAGATAAGGAAGAAGTGGAGAGCATTGAGCACTTGCTATGCGACTACCCCGCTCTGAGTAAACGACGACTGGACATACTGGGGTCGGCATTTCTAGGCAGCCTAACAGATCTTTCCAGTACTGATATTCGTACTATCGATAAATTTGCATATCAAACAGGTTGGTTTCGATGAGGGACATTTCAGCCCGTGGTAACACTAGGGACCTAAAATGGTCTATGTGAGCTTGTAAAAAATACGGCAGCCATCTTAACCTAAACCTAAACCTTCGCTGAGACTATTCAATTATAATTTAGTTACCATTGTAAATAATGTGACGATATACCAAGAACAATTCTAGAGATTAGTATCACAAAAGTATACACCCGATGAGCGACGTTTTCTCCTGTTTGTATTTCTGTAAGTAATTTTTTGTTTGTTCTTGAATAAACCTGTTTACACTCAAAGCAGAATGTTCACGGGTTTTAGAGGACTTTAATTCTAAATATTTTTTTTTTAATTTTAGGGGTAGATTAGGTTAAGGGAGGGCGGCATTTGGGAATTTTTTTGTTAACCCGGTCTAATATATAATATATGATGCGCTAAAAATTGCACGACTAAAGACCGTATTTCGTCCATAACATTTTGAACTAATAAGACCCAGAATTTAATAGAGTTATAGTAATAATTTTTAATTAAAAAAAATTTTAGAAAAACAGCTAATTTAGATTTTTAAAAAATTGCAGTTGCTTAAATTGTTTTCATTTCTGCTAAAAATTACATAAAATTACATAAAATTTCTATATTTAATGTTTATTACTATTGTTCGGCTTGAGGTCCTATATATTTTATATTTTGGGACCATCCAAAAAAATCTAAATGAAATGATTTACCTAAAAGACCGCCATTCATAGCCAAAGGGTGTTCTAATGTTTATGACATTGTGGTCTATATCGAAAATGTAAACAGTTTGTTGTAGTTGTTGCGGCGGTTGCTGCTGTTGAAGGGAAATTGAATATTTTTCCGATAACAATCATTTTGTGGTAAAACTGTGTGCGGTGGTTTTGGTTTGGGGTGAACAGACAAAAGTGTTATCGCTAATACGAAGTAGTCAATGGGAAATTGAAGTTTTCTATTTTTTACACATATAAAATACTGCTAATTATCTTAGCACATAAATAAATGTAAGTAAGTGTAAAACTTTCTCTACACAAAGAAGAATACTTAGTTATAAACTTTTTACGCCGCTCCCCTAAAGATGTGCGAAGAAATAACTTTGCCACTTTAAGCCTAAATGTATGCTAAATACTTGCAATTAAATTGTTATAAGTTTAAAACATTTTCTAGATGTTATTTTTCAGTAAATGCGAATACAGGAGCACAAAGAAGGCGGTAAATTCTTATGAAAAATATACTTACTTCTTGTTGCTTATCTGCCCTGCGGCTATGGGAAAATTTGTGAGATTCAGTGAAAATGACCGCTTATGAAAAGTGATTCACTCAGGTATTCTGGAGTTCACGTGAACTGGGGTTTCCAAAGCAACATATGCTGTGAGGTTAACCCTTTGAAATTATTTAGAAAGTTGTAAGTTTGTGTGATTAGTAAAAAAAATAAATGATTGCTATGGCATGCAGCAAGACTTCGTGTTTTCGGTAATTTTACGAAATTATAAAGAAATGGGCAAACTTATTCAGTTTCCTGTTAAATCATTTTGGGTTGTCGAAAAGTATGCTTCAGAAGAGCTTTTTTTGGCATACCTAAATGTATACTTTAATTGCATTAAAAATTAATTTTCATTTAGTGTTGGGCGAAAATGAAAATTTAAAAGGATAATAACGGGTTTTCCAGTAGGGATGATATGATTTTGAAGTGACGTTTCGGCCATTTGTAATATGTCATGATCTGTCATTTGTTTTTCATTGTATTCAGTAGTGTTTACAATTTCATCATGGAGAGATATACGCAAGAATAACAACAATTCAACTTTTCGTGCGCTAAGTCAATTTTTTTTAAATCCAAAAAAAAAAACATTCCAGTCGACCTACGACCTTGACACCCATGAGCAATATTTAAGCTCTCGTTAAGAGCTGTCTTTTTGCCATTGACCGATTGTGGCTACGTGCCACACAGAAAATGAAACAATTGAATTGTTGCGAGAAAAGTTTTGAGATTCGATATTGAATGTCCTCCAAGAAGTTGTGATTTAACACCATTAGACTATTTCTTGTGGGGTTATTTGAAGTCATTGGTCTTTCGGAATAAACCAGACTCTCTTCAAGCTTTACAAGTCAATATTGAACATGCCATTCATGACATACGACTTGATTTAGTGGAAAAAATGCTCGAAAATTGGGTTCATCGAATTCGTTCCTGCAGAAGAAGTCGTGGAGGCCATTTGAATGACGTTTTATTTAGAACTTAATTGTATCGATTGTACTTCACATTAAATAAAAAACTTTTGAATTTCCTTAACAATAAGTGTGTTTTATTTTTCAAAGAAATCATATGACTCTTATTGGAAAACCCGTTACGAGGGTTGCTATATATATTTCCGGCGTAGGCAACACTAAGTGTTGCCTGGCGCCATCTGACATTTCCATTGGAAAGTTTGAAATTTTTTGCATAAACGTACTCAGAACGTTTTGACGTTCGTACTTTGACGTACGACCATCATTTGTGTTGTTTACAATGACTTGAAAAAATTAATTTTGCAAAAAAATGCAATTAACTCGTGAACATTTTCGTGCGATCATTTTTCACAACTTTCAACGTGGATTATCACGACAAGAGTTCATCGATGAACTTAAATCTTTGTATGGCGATGAAGCACTGTGAAAAACTGGTTTAATGAATTCAGTCGGGACCGACGCTCGCTCAGAGACGAAGGTCGTCCAAAAACGGCCGTTGTGCGTGAACTGATAATGCAAGATCGTCATGTGACATACCGTGAGATAGAGGCATCCTTGGGCATTTCTTCCACCAGCATACATTCGATATTGCACGAACACCTGGCCCTAAAAAAAGGTTTTTTTCTCGTTGGATTCCGCACAATTTGACAATAGCTCAAAAAAGGCTCGTGCAAAGATATTTTGAAAAAATACGATCGCGGTGCTTCAAAAGACGTTTATAAGATCGTCACAGGTGACGAATCTTGGATCTATGCGTATGGGCCCGAAACAAAACAGCAATCGACCGTGTGGGTCTTCGAAGACGAGCCAAATCCGACGAAAGTTTTTCGTGGAAGAAGGTCGCCTGTTTCTTCGCCCAAACTGGTCATGTGGCGACTGTTCCGCTTGAGCAACGTAGAACGGCCAATTCGGAGTGGTACACCACAATTTGTTTGCCTGAAGTCTTCGGAGAAATTCGAAATACGAGAAGACGAATCATTGTGCACCATTACAATGCGAGCTCTCACACATCGGCTCAAACCAGCGCCTTTTTGACTGGCAAAAACGTCGAATTGATGGGTCATCCGCTGTACAGCTCTGACTTGACACCCAATGACTTATTCTTATTCACTCACATCAAGAAAAAACTGCTTGGTCAATGTGTTTCGACGCCTAAAGCAGCTGTCGAAGCGTTCAAAAAACATGTTTTGGAGGTGAATTTCCAACACACTGTAACCAAAACAATACGCGCTCAAATGACAAAACGGTCTGAGTGAAGTTATGCTAAAAAATGTCATACTTTCCAATGGAAGTTCCAGTTTTCATCTGGCAACACCAGCATTGCCAGGACCGAAATATAAATAGCACTCCTCGTATTACTTTCGGAAGAGAAAAGTAAAGTATTTTAAAGGCTTACGTATACATTTATACATAAGCCTTACTTTTAAATTTGTAATTTTAATACAATTTGAAATTATTTGTTTGATATTCTGAAAGTTGCAATAAATTGAATGGCGCCTGAACAATACTTTCCACAACATTTAAGTGAGCCGCCTAAAAGCGTGCTATAAAATTTCAAAATTTTAATTACCACCAAGGGTCATAGTTATATGAACTTTTGCAAACTTGGAATGACAACAAAGTATTGCGACCAATTCTAAGCTCATTTGCTCTGAGGAGGTTTAGTAAAATCACAAAATGTAGACTAAACATTTTATTGTGATGCCATTTAATGTGGCCACTTTTAATGTCTGCACAAGCCAAAATTGCCTAATGCTAATTTATGGCACAAACACAATTTCCAATTTTACTCGTAGTATGACTAAAGAGCTGACAGAACACAAACCAAATTACATATATATTTAAATAAGAAGATTTATGATACTTTAAGCAAGATTCCACATTTTTAATTCCTTTGTAAACAAAACGAAATAGTTAATGAAAGGCAGACAATTCTGTGTGAACCATACGGACAAAGTTTTTGGCTTGGTCCAGACTTTGTAAGTAGAGTCATTTATTAATTTTATTTGCCTACATTAAATATATTTGATTTAATCTCTTCCATAGCAATTTAACAAATTATTTGCCATTATTTATTACTAAGAGATTTAAACTCTATCAAGGTTCGTTTGTACGGCAAAATGAGCTGTGATAAAAATTCATAAATTCAAATGTAATTGTTTTTCCCATATATATTTCAATAAACTTCGGTTGCATGTGTTTATCTTTAAGTTATTAACGGCAATGTCGGCAAAACGCAGTATAGAAATTTATTAAATTTTAAACGATTCGGGAAATAATGTTTTTGGCTGTTTCTATTATTATGTAAACAAAAATTAGGAATATTTGTTTACATTTCCCTAAATTACAGTTTTATAAAATTATACAAATATTTATTTGTTCTAAAATTTAGTTTCATAAAAGTATACAATTGCATTAGGAATATTTAAGTTTCCGGGAGACTTCATTTTGGCTATGTTTAATTATATTTAAGAAAATATTTTTATTTAATACTTTTCATAGAGTTTTCTAAAGGGGTTTCCAATAGGATTAGAAGTTGAAATGGAACAAAAAATGCTGTGGGTAAAGTATTTAAGAGGGGTGTTTGGCGGGATTTGAGGGAAGTTCTTAGCAATGTTGACGCTGAGAGCATCATCTGCCCTAATTGTATGAACCCTTATTTATGAAATCTTCTTAGAGTTTTATTAAAAGAAACAGAAAGAATTATGAACAATCTTTAATGCAAAAACTTGTCTTTTTTTATGAACATAGAAATGAGAGTTCACGAGTAAGGACGGGCGAATAGTTGTTATTGCTTCTGCTGTAACTACGTTTGTTGTTGCTCTTATTAGTTTGTTTTGCTCGATCCATACGCGGTGTTTGCAAGGATCACACATTCGAACAAACGCTAAGCTTAAAACCAGTAAGGAAAGGCAGAAAGTCAGGCGGGGCCGACTTTATAATACGTTACACCTCCCTAACAATGCGAAAAGGGGTTTTGTGATAAAAATTTGGCGTAATTGGTTTCGTTTCAGTTAACAATGTACTTAGCTCCACCAGTACGACTTCTATAGCGCTTTGATACCAAATCGGGAGGAACATATACATATATGGGGGATACATAAAAAATTTGAACCGATTATCCCCTAATTTGGCAGTATTAATTCATGTATCAAGAACCCTCTTTCTGTCGAACTTCGTACCGATTGGATATAAAATACAGTTTCTACAGCGCTTACATGTCAAATCAAGAGTAACGTATACATGGGGCTATATCTAAATCAGAACCAATTTTCACCAATTTCAATAGGAATCGTCCTTGGGTCAAAAAAGAGCACTGTGCTAAATTTCATCATAATCGGACAGAAAATACGACCTGTACTTTGATTATCACCCATACATCTACAGAAGGATGGTTAAATGGTTAAATCGACTCAGAAAGTGATTCCAAGTCGATCGGTATTATAATCGATGGGTCTATCTCTTCTCTTTTTGGGCGTTACAAACAAATGCACAAACTCATAATACCCTGGACCACAGTGTGGTGTAGGGTAAAATGACGAAAAGTGATGTTTGTTGTTTGAACTTCTTCGAAATGAGGCCGGCCAGGCAGTTACTGTGAATGGTGTTCGCTATCGTGAGATGATAACGAAATTTTTACGGCCCAAATTGGAAGATATGGATGTGGACAATATGTGATTTCAACAGGACGGTGCCACTTGCCACACAGCTAACGAAACAATGGCTCTTTTGCGCAACAAATTCAATGGCCGTGTTATCTCACGTCGTGGCTAAGTCAATTGACCGTCAAGATCATGTGATTTGACACCGTTGGACTTCATTCTTTGGGGTTATTTGAAAGAAAAGGTGTACTTCGAGCTAAATGATGAGATAATTCGGCACATTAACGGCACCTCAATTATGCCTCAGCGTCATCGCAAATTTGGAACATCGGATGGAGGTGTGCCGCCGAGGTCGCGGCGGCCATTTGTCCGATATTTTGTTCCATACATAATTGAACCATACCAATATTATCATAATAAAAGAAATGACAACAATTCCCTTAAAATTTAACCATAAACATTATTAAAATTTGAGAAGTTGTTTTCCTATTTCAATTACAATTTAGCAAAAGGGCACTAATTTTACTCAAGGTGACAGATAAACAAGTACTCGGTGTGAAATTACAGAAGATTCGCATAAGTTATTAGATAACACCGGTCGACACAATTTTTGTATGTGTCGATTTTGGTCTTTATTTTGTTACAAACAAAGGAAAATATATTTTATGTCAAAGTTTGATTTTGTAGAAAAAAGCGCATATTTTCGAATTTCCAGAAAATGCTTTCTTTGCTACAACGTTTTAACTTATGCATCCATTTTCTTTGAAATGGGCTCGTTCAATTAATGACGAATCAATGATAAAGTTATAAAAAGGTAGCAATTATGCATTTTTCGATATTTTTATGAGGATTTGATTTAAAAATTATTAAAACTTTGTAAATAATTTTTTTTGGCGTTATCTTGTAAGATAGTTTCGAACCCACTGAGAAGTTGGAGAAATGGTATGAAAAGAAGTTAGAGCTTTTGTGATCTAATTCGAATAAATGGTTCTTATGTTATGCCTAAAAATTACGTTCAACCGTCTTATTTTTGAATATCGCGGTTTATCGGGAGAGCTAGAGTCAATTCAAAGAAACCGCCTTTTAGGCTGGGAACTGTATTATCGGAAGAACCCCTCGAAAGCTTCTGAATTTTTGATCCAGAGTTTTCAGAAAACACCCACTACTATGATTCTCGTGAGAAATATGCACTTGTATATACTGCTTATAGTAAAATCGATTAAAAGCTTCAAAACTTCATTATATATATAAAACAAGCATTTTTCGATGTCTAGCATCAGAATCTATCATTAAAACAGACACCCAAGAAAAACATTTGTTTTTGTCGACTGGTGTTATCAGTATTTCACTTAATGTTTACTCTTGCGGGAGAAGTACTAGAGAGAGTAGTCCAATGTGATCCATCTGCGAACGAAGAGATACTTTTTTCAATAGCCTTTTTTTGACAGATCACGTGTGAATCGTGTCATGCTGTCATGTTATTTTTGTTAAGTATTGTTTGGCATTTCATCGTGGAAAGACTTACGCCTGAACAACGTTTACAAATTATTCAGTTTTATTGTCAAAATAATCGTTCGCCAATTGCGCTAAGTCCATTTTTTTAAATCCAAAAAAAAAATCCAGTCGAACCACAACCTTGACACCCATGAGCAATATTTTAGCTATCGTTAAGAGCTATTGGTCCATATTTCTTCAAAAATGATGCCGTTGAGAACGTAACCGTCAATCGTGCCAAGATAACCGACTATGTGATGCCTGAAATTGAAGCTCGTGATCTCGGCGATATTTGGTTTCAATAAGACGGCGCCACTTCCCACACATCGCATCAATCAATGGATTTATTGAGAGAACACTTCGGTGAGCAGATACTTTTCCGTTTTTGGGCCGGTCGATTGCCCACCAAGATCGTGTGATATCACACCGTTAGACTTTTTCCTGTGGGGATATGTAAAGTCTAAAGTTTATGCGGGCAAACCCGCTTCGATTCAGGCACTGCAGCAAAACATCACGCGTGTCATTCGCCAGTTACCAGTCGAAATGCTCGAACGAGTCATCGAAAATTGGACTCAACGGATGGACCATCCGAGACGTAGCCGCTGCCAACATTCGATAGACATAATCTTCAAAAAATAAATGCCAAAGAATGTTCTTTCAAATGATAATAAACATTCCCTATTCAATTTGAATTTTCTGTGTTTTTTTCTTTAAAAAAAAAAGTAGGGAACCTCGAAATGGCTCACTCTATAGAAAAAGGTAGGTATTACCAAATACAAAATTAGAAGTCAATTGGATATTGCTCAAATGACTTTAAATGTGCTAAAACGGATTTCCGTCCAATATAACTGGTGTTTTTTAAGAGCTTGCTAACTTAAAATGACAAGACAATAATATTTTTGGAAATACATTTTTTTTATTGCAATCTGGAAGATAATTTCAAGGCCTTTGTTTTTATCCCCTCACCTTAGAGAGGAGGGTATATATCATTTGCTACGAGCCAAAAGTGTAACACATCGAAGGGGTGACCTAAGACCCTAAGTATGTTCGGCGGAAATCCGTTTTGGGTCATTCCATGTCATTTGAGCAATGTCCGTCTATCTGTCTGCTTGTGTGTCTGTCTGCTGGCTGGTGCGCACGATAACTCTCGAAAGGAGGAACCGTTTGACTTCAAATTCGGTATGCGGTAATATTTTTCTCTATCTCCGGCTAAGTTCGAAGATGGGCCATATTGGTCCACTCCTTCTAGTACCACCCCCACAAAGGGTTAACCTTTAGTGAAAGATTGATTCTTTAATACCTTCTATACTACTTACTCGAATCTTCTGAAATTTCACACATAGTATTAGTTTAGTAGTCGCTAACACGTCAAGGAAAATGGGTGATGTGGCCACTCCCTTTTTGGTACCTCCCACACAAATGGACCGCTTTGCACCAAAAGTTAACTGCTTATATATTTAATACCAATGCATATAAATACTTGAAATTTTGTACAGTATAATGCTTTTATAGTACCTATAGTCTAGAGAGAAGTGGTCATTATTGGCACGCCCCCTTTGGTACCTCCCACACAAATGGACCATTTTGTACCAAAAGTTAACAGATTTTAACTTTAATACCAGTTAATCATAATACTTGAAATTATGTATGGTGTAATGCTTTTATAGTATCTAGAACCCAGAGAAAAGTGGCCGTTATTAGCACGCCCCTTTTGGTATCTCCCACACCAATGGTCCAAATGTAAACAGCTTTTAACTTTAATAGCAGTACATACTTTAAAGTTATTAATTGCAATTAAAATTGATAATAATTTAATTAAAACGAAAAAAATACTACTACTATTTCCAATAAATCTGGCTGTATTAAATAACAAGTAAGAAAGGTTCAGTCGCGTAAAACGACTAAGGTATTCCCTCACTTTGTGAGTAATGTAATATTGAATATTCCACAAATTATTCTGTTAGTTTGTATGGGAGGTAGCAGAACGGGTTTAACAAATACACCTATTTTTCGCTGAACAGTAGATACTTTAAATACATTGCACTGTGCTGAATTATAACAGTTTATGTGCACTGGTATAATAACGTTATGAGATATTAAATTGTGATATTATTTGGCCATTTTGTGTGGGAGGTACATAAAGAGGCGTGGTGATAACGCCCATTTTTCACAGGGCTATAGGCACTGCAAAAGCATTACACTGTACAAAATGTCAAGTATTTTTATACACGGGTGCAAATGCTATAAGCTGTTAACTTTTGGTGCAAAATGGTACCTTTGTGTGGGAGGTACCAAAAGGGACGTGGCAATAACGCTCATTTTTCACTGGACTGTAGGCACTATAAAAGGATTACACTGTACAAAATGTCAAGTATTTTTATACACTGGTATTAATGTTATAGGCGAACTTAACTTTTAAATTTTTGTGCAAAATGGTGCACTTGTGTGGGAGGTACCAAAAGGGGCGTAGCAACTTCGCCCATTTTCCTCGAGTTGATTGCGACTAATAAACTAATACTATGTGTGGAAATTCAGAAGATTCGAATAAGTAGTATAGCAGTTATTAAAGAATCAAATGTCACAACATTTTAACCCTTTGTGGGGAGGTACTAGAAGGAGTAGACCAATATGGCCCATCTTCGAACTTAGTCGGAGATAGAAAAAAATATTACCACATACCAAATTTGAAGTAAATCGGTTACTCCTTTCGAGAGTTATCGTGCGCACCAGCCAGCAGACAGACAGGCAGACAGACGGGCGGACATTTCTCATTCGACTTAAAATGACCCAAAACGAATATCCGACGAACATACTTAGGGTCTTGGATCACTCCTTCGATACACTTTTGGCCGTAGCAAATGATATATGTATACCCTCGTATCACTAAAGTGAGGGTATAATAAATAGTTCACTAAATGTTAATCTTTTATGGGAGAGGTAATAGGAATAGTGGACCAATATATCCCATATTCAGACTTAGCCGGAGAGAAAAAATATTACGAAATGCAAAATTAGAAGTCAGTCAGTTACTACTTTTGAGAGTTATCAGGCGTAGAAGACAGACAGACAGACGGAAGGAAATTGCTGTAGTTATTTGGTATGTGCTAAAACTGATTTTCGCCGAATATACCTGGGGTCTTAGGTCACTACTTCGAAGTGTAACACTTTTGACCCGTAGCAAATTATATACTCTCCCCCACTAAAGCCACGCCCCTTTTGGTATCTCCCACACATGGCTCATGACGTCAATAACAGCGCATCTAAACACTTACAATTCGGTACAGGTGAAATATTTTCGTCATGTTCCTTCTGGTTTCCCCCCATTATTTTACCCTTTTAATTTTTTTATGTTGTTGGAATAGAAAGGTCAAAGTTCAGATAGACAATGGATCTTTGGATGTGTGACGAGTCAGTGATATCAGTTTCAAGTAAAAATAATGTTTCAGAAATGCACTTTTTATTTAAGAAATGGATACCCAAATATTTCACTTACCGCAGATCTCAGGAAAGGTATCTTCAAATCGTCCATGCAGAATTTCCATTGTGGACTTCGCTGTATGGTATGTATCTCAGTCCTGCTGGAATCACATGTCATCCACATCCATATCGTTTACTTGGCGCCAATAGACATTTCTTATCATTGACCTTAAATGACGTTTTTGAAAAAGTACGGAAAAATGCCGCCGGACGCAGCAAATATTTAATATCTGTGAATGCACTGTCATCTTGTGGAACTCTTCGACTTCGTGCAATATTTGCACGAATTGAATATGAAAATCGCATTCTTTGACGTTGGTTGTGTTCAATCTAATATTCCATCTGAAAGTTAAAATAAAACATTTGTTTTAATATGACTATTTAGTAACAATTTTGACTTTTATCTGTCAACTCAATTAAAAGTTATGCAAAAAATAGGAAAGGTCATTCGATTTAAATTACAGGTAAATTACACAAACATTAAAATGGCATTGTCTCTCCCGAAAAACTAACTGTAATGACTTAACATACTTTGGAATGGAGGTATTAATTTGGAGGTATTAATTTTCTACTTTTTTATGATTTTTCTATTTGCAAATTAAAATTTTCATTTCAAAACATATTTTCGCAATACATCAATAGATACCTCAAATGGGGTCAGAATTTTTATTAGTATTAACCTATGAAATTTACTTTTGTCTAAAAACTGTATAAATATTTGCATAATGGAAATTAAAAGGAAAAAAATAATGGAAAAACTATATTTCGCAATCATTTTTTTTTTGAAAAAAATTTAGTAATTTTTATGGGGATTGAAACTTAAAAAAATTGGGGAAAATGCATTTATTTGTTTTATTTTTCAATTGCTCGTGATCGGCAGAACCGATTTTTAGAATGTTTCCCTTTTTTGAAAGAGAACATAATGGACCATTGTTTTATGGAATTATTTTTTAACAATTGATTGATTACTGCTTTTTGATTACAATTCAATTAATTACTGCAGACCTGCCTTGGTATTTTTTCCATAATATTTAAAAATATTCCGTCCCCAAAAAACCAATTACTGTTTGTGATTTGTGAGTCTGTTGCTGTGTTCTAAGCAAATTTGGTTGTCAATCGAAAGATTAGCAAATATTTTTAAATTAAACATTTAAAATTTTTTTTAAAAAAAAAATTCTACAAAAGCTGGCCCGTTATATTCTCCTTCAAACGACGTTAAGTTT
Organism: Eudasyphora cyanicolor; assembly: GCA_963930755.1. Taxonomy (NCBI): domain Eukaryota; kingdom Metazoa; phylum Arthropoda; class Insecta; order Diptera; family Muscidae; genus Eudasyphora; species Eudasyphora cyanicolor. The sequence continues at coordinate 7,248,600 of OZ005735.1, read as the reverse complement.
GTAAAAATCGGTTCAGCAGTTCAAAAGCAAATGAAAATATCGTAAACCACGAAAATGAATTTATCTCAATTTTTATACCCTCACTTTAGTGTGACGAGGGTATATATCATTTGCTACGGAAAAAAGTGTAACACGTCGAAGGAGTGACCTAAGACCCCAAGTATGTTCGGAGGAAATCCGTTTTGGGTCATTTTAAGTCGAATGAGCAATGTCCGTCCGTCTGTCTGTCTGTCTGTCTGTCTGTCTGTCTGTCTGCTGGCTGGTGCGCACGATAACTCTCGAAAGGAGTAACCGATTGACCTCAAATTTGGTATGTGGTAATATTTTTTTCTATCTCCGGCTAAGTTCGAAGATGGGCCATATTGGACCACTCCTTCTAGTACCTCCCCCACAAAGGGTTAAAATGTTGTGAAATATTGATTCTTTAATAACTGCTATGCTACTTATTCGAATCTTTTGAAATTCCACACATAGTATTAGCTTATTAGTCGTTATCAACTCGAGAAAAAAGAGCAAAGTCGCCACGTCCCTTTTGGTACCTCCCACACAAATGCACCATTTTGCACCAAAAGTTAACAGCTTATAACATTAATAACAGTGTATAAAAATACTTGAAATTTTGTACAGTATTATGCTTTTATATTGCCTACAGTCCAGGGAAAAATGGGTGTTGTTGTCACCCCCCTTTTGGTACCTCCCACACAAAGGTACCTTTTTGCACCAAAAATTAACAGCTTATAACATTAAAACCAGTGTATAAAAATACTTGAAATTTTTTACAGTGTAATGTTTTTATAGAGTCTATAGCCCTGTGAAAAATGGGCGTTATTGCCACGCCCCTCTTTGTACCTCCCACACAAAATGGCCAAATCATACCACAATTTAATGTCTCATAACGTTTATACCAGTGCACATAAATGCTTATAAGTCGGCACAGTGCAATGAATTTAAAGTATCTAATGTTCAGCAAAAAAAAAAGGTGTATTTGATAAACCCCTTCTGGTACCTCCCACACAAATTGACAGAATAATTCGAGTAATATTCAATATTACATTACTCACAAAGTGAGGGTATACCTTAGTCGGTTTACCCGACTGAAACTTTCATACTTGTTAAAATTTAATCTCCCCTAAAATTTTGTAATTTTTTTTTAATAAATGATAACTTATTTCCATTTAGTAACTTTTTATAAAGTTTTTAAGCAAACGTAATTTTCATAGGTTAATTTAAAAAATTCTGACCAAAGGATTTAAACATGCATCAGAATTTAAAAAAAATTATCTTCGGACAAAATTTGTCCGTTAATATTTTTCCGTTAACCCAATCAAAAACTAATCACAAAACAGTAGAGGTCATTATAAAGAAATCATATTAACATTATAAAGTAATTCCATAAAAATGTAAATGTTTCCTGGGATTCCGGGATTTTTCGGGATCCCGAAATTTTTCGATATCCCGGGATTTTAGGGATAAATCGGGATTTTTCATTTATAATAATGCAATACCTCTAACAGGAACATAAACATTTTAGTTCAGTTTCAATTTAATTTAAATAAGTATTAAAACAGCTAAAGCATAAATTAACTTTTGTTAAAAAACACTAACTTTTATTAAAATATTTCACAACATTTAAGCTATAGAATAATTTTGGTCAAATTTCAGTTCGTCGTCTGAATTATTATTAACGTTATAATTTTCTATCATTAAACCTCGAACATTTTTTTTCAAATTGAAAAATCAGTTTGACTATTTCCGTTTTTATGAGAACCACATCGATGTGTCGATCCAAATAAGATTTTATATTAGGATTTTTTTCATAAATTTGAAAGAATAGAATACAATGTCCTTCGTTTTGTGGGACACAAACTCCATTTGTGTTCTTGTTTAAAGTTTACTGGTTTATAATTAAATGTATGATATATTTTGTAATTCTTTTCCAAAATAGTTTTCACCGTATAATGTCAGTGTTTTTTGATGTTAACAATTTGCTTCATTAGTTCACATTTTCGACAGAGTGTATCTATATATCACTTAATATTTTATACGAGACAGATTCATATATTATTATTAAAATATCCCGGAATTCATTTTAAAAAATCCCGGGATTCTGGATTTTTCGTGATCGGCATTTCCCGTTTGACATCACTAGGTCAGAATATTTAATATTGACCTATGTAGTTTATTTTTGGCTAAAATGTTTATAAGCAGTTACAAATAGGTAAAAAGATATCTCGCTGTAATTTTTTTTTGTAAAACTTTTGTGGGCTTTTAAATTTTTGAAAAAATGAAAAAAAATGAGTTTTTGTGTTTTACGAAATGTGTAATTGCTCTCGATCGGCTGAACCGATTTTTGCAAAGTTTACCTTGTTTTAAAGAGGACGCGCCATTCTTTGTAAATTTTTCTTGAACATTTTTTAAAAAAATTTTTACGAAAGTTTTTTTTGGAAAACCCTTTGTAAAAAAAATTGCTCCCCCCTCAATTTTCTTCCAATTTCACTGAATATTCGTCGCCCTATCACAAATCTAGAACAGTATAGAATTTTTGTGAGACTGAATATTTGTAAAAGTTATGGACGAAATACCAAGACTAGTCTGACAATTTTCGTCTGTTTTTGCAAAACACTGCACAGTGGTACGAATTCAAAAAGGGGAAATTCGACCGTTTCTAAACTAAAGAACCGATTGCGATCAAACATGGTATGGTAGAAGAAGAGGTGTTGGAGAAGTTAAGTTTTTTATTTGGGCCCCCTATGTCAGACAGGGGCGGAGCTAGATGGCTTCAAAATTGGCCACATCGGGTGAAGAAAATGTTCAAGCGCGTGTAACTCGCGTTTCTCTTCCGATTTATAAAATGTGTGTTCTACTAACTGAGGTCTACAAAAAAACTTTTTACACCTAAGAATTATCTCGTATAGTTACCGAGATATCTGCAATTGATAATTGCATTTTTAATTTTTTCTCTTACCGTGTGCTAGTATTTTGTAAATATCGGAGCACAATATGCACTGATTTCATCCGTATCAACATGTCTGGTTGGGCAATAAAATTTCCCATATGACGAAAAAAATTGGATCGATATACCCAATAGTACAAATATTTTTGACCACTTGGCGCACGGCGCATTGTCTCCTCTTTATAACAAAAATCGGTTCAGCAGTTCGAGAGCAATTACAAATTTCGTAAAACACAAAAACTCATTTTTTGAACTTTTTCAAAAATTAAAATGCCCACAAAATATATTCCAAAAATGTTAAAAAAAACGATAGCGAGTTCTGATTTTACCTATTTGTAACTGCTAATAAACATTTTAGCCAAAAATAAACTACTTAGGTCGATATTAAATATTCTGACCCCTAACTGTTTCGACTTAGCATAATTTAGAATGGGGGAATATACGAGTATTTGTTAGCTTGGATTTTTATCCCGTGTAGACGTCTAAACAGCTGAATTGATACTTACATTTTCACAGGATGTAGATTTGAAGTTAAATTACTTTAAATTTACTCCTAAAAGCATACTGTAAAAATATATCTAGTCATAAACTTGCTGTGTTTTTTGCAAGCTATAAACCCCAAAAATTCGGCAACAGCTTCGTAAATTTCAATGTAAAAATAACTGACAACTATTATACACTATTAAATAATCAATGCGATTATAAGAATATTAGATGTCATTTTGAGTAGCGTTTATAGTTCACTTAATTTATACGTAGTTTACGATTTCGAAACATGAATAGATAAAAATATAAAAAGTAGAATATGCATCGCAATATTACTACCTTTAAAGAACCTTCCCCAACGCTTTAATGATTCGACTTTAACCTACAATTTAAGAATTTTAAAGTCATCTAAATGACATTATCTCTTAAAGTTTGAAAATCTGGTTAAATCGCACGAAGTGTGCTTTGCATTTCCCAATTTTGATTTATTACAAAAGAAGAAAGAGTCTACCGAAGTTAACATTTTCAGAGTAACAATACGAATACAATGATACCATATGAGAAATGTGAATGTGATTACTCTGCCCTGCCATCCTCTGTTTCCGCTTTCGTTGTTGCTTCTTCACATCTCAGCAAATGTAACGAAAGCCCAACAGAACATGAAAACTTCAACATTGAGTTTCAGTTTAAATCTGCTGTGTTGCTCGAGACGATGACGATGATTTGCTTACATATATTCCCATTCCTTCCTCGAACATTTAGCGCCAAAACATTCGGCTGGCATTTATGCTTTACGATGTGTTCCATCAGTATGATACCTAATAGTTATTTTATTACTCAGACCTATCCCGAACCCCATCCGGATGGAGCGGTAGGTATATATATGGGGATATCAGCTATTCAGCTGATAGAAAAAAAGATCCTATAATTTCATTTCATATGAATACGTTTTCAGAGCAGGCTTTTATGTATGCAACATATATTCTTTATGTATGAGATGGCCACACAGCCAGAATACCAGATTGCCAGGAATGCTGACAAAGTATTCCAAGCGGAAATTGACTAACATTACGTGGCAGCTGCTGCTGCTGTACGCGTTAGAGCGAATTATGAAAACACAATAGGAAATGTAGACACGCAACCACTGTGAGTATAGACGACAAGATATTGGCATGTCTGGAAATGGGAACGTCGAGGAAACTACATGGAACTGTTGTTGAAGATACTGCTGGAGCAGATGGAATAGAGGAAGGAAATGGGATTTGACTTTGCGTCTTTAGAAGAAATGTATATCGATAGCACTAATCGACGGGAAATTGCAGTTTGTGTCGGATGAAAATTAAAGTGATTTTGATGGTTTTATATAGTTTTTTTTTTAATTTAATTGTAAAATATACAAATTAAATTTTGAAAACGGCAAAAGAAATGGAAAAAGTCTCAAGTTTATGCAATGATTAGTAAAATAGTCGGAATTAAAAAATTCTGACAGGTTTAAGAGACTATTTTTCAGGAACCTCGGGAAGTAGGAGTTTCGAAAAACATTATTTTTGTTCAAAGTAAATACGAAAAGGTAAGATATAGTTAAAAACCTGTAAGGCAGGGCTAGAGTCGGGCGGAGCTGACTATATGATATCCTATACGGCCTGGCAGAGCAGACTAATAATAAGCATTGTCAAGTTGTAGCAATGCCATGTTACCACGTAAACATTTTTTTTGTTGGACAGTGTAATCGTCGTTTGAAGTGGGATAGTGTGTTTCACTCACTCCTCTATCGTCGGCTATAAATTGTGCCAAGTGCTTAAAGTATCACAAATAAATCGAATTAAGTGTATGAATTTAAGTTGTGGATGGTTGGTTGGCTGGCCAACGGACTCTCATCTCCTTCTCATCTTCACTATTTATTTGTACAAGAAATTGTGTTGTGTTGTGCTGCTGCTGCGATTGGTCTCGAAGCGTACATCGTCGGTAAATGTTCATACTATAAATATTTTTTACTCAAATATAAATTTAAGTTTATGACATTTTTGCATATACAAATTGCTTATGAGTTTCTTTGCAGCCACGCAGAGAAAATTGAAGATATGGGTACATGCATAAGGAGTATGTTCAATAAAGTTCTACCAAAAGTCATTAAATTGAGATAATCGTAATGGAATGTTCTGCATTTCGTGTTTAAACATTAAAATCACTTTTTAACATGCTCCCATTTTTAGTAAACAACAGCTTAATGGTCTAGCAGTTCACCTCGCAGATATGATATACGATAAAAAAAATTACAACCGAAAATGTAACCAATAGTTGATGTTTAAAACTGTCAAACCAGTCCTCCAAGCATTTACAATCGTACAGATAAATAGATGAATCTCAATAAGATCCGTTCTTTGACAATGTCCATAAATAAATAAATAAATATTTCGCGATATATGGGTCGAGTACTGGTGTTTGAAATAATTTAAAGATATTGTTTTCAACAAACAAATATATTAAATTTTATTATGCAAAATAATTTCACTAAAAAATAATATTATATATAGCGTGATCCATTTCGAGGTTCCCTACAGTTTTAAAGAAAAAAACACAGAAAATTCAAATTGAAGTGGGAATGTTTATTATCATTTGAAAGAACATTCTTTGGTATTTATTTTTTGAAGATTATGTCTATCAAATGTTGGCCGCGGCTACGTCTCAGATGGTCCATCCGTTGAGTCCAATTTTCGATGACTCGTTCGAGCATTTCGCCTGGTAACTGGCGAATGACACGAGTGATGTTTTGCTCCAAGGCCTGAATCGAAGCGGGTTTGTCCGCATAAACTTTAGACTTTACATATCCCCACAGGAAAAAGTCTAACGGTGTGATATCACACGATATTGGTGTCCAATCGACCGGCCCAAAACGCGAAATTATCTGCTCACCGAATTGTTCTCTCAATAAATTCATTGATTGATGCGATGTGTGGGAAGTGGCGCCGTCTTGCTGAAACCCAATGTCGCCGAGATCACGAGCTTCAATTTCAGGCATCAAATAGTCGGTTATCATGGCACGATAACGGTCGCCATTGACGGTTACGTTCTCACCGGCATCATTTTTGAAGAAATATGGACCGATGATTCCACCGGCGCACAAACCACACCAAACCGTTGTTATTGCTGGATGAAGTGGCAGCTCTTGAATCTCTTCAGCTTGCTCTTCGTCCCAAATGCGGCAATTTTGCTCGTTTACATACCCATTGAGCCAGAAATGGGCCTCATCGCTGGACAAAATTTGGCTCGAAAACGTCGGATCTTCTTGGAACTTTTCAAGAGCCCATAGAGCGAGGCGATGTCGCTTGAGAAGTTCGGGCGGCTTCAGTTTTTGCACAAGCTGTATTTTGTATGCTTTCAATTTAAGATCTCGACGTAAAATGCGCCAAGGCGTTCCATACGTCAGTCCGCGTTGCTGTGAACGGCGCCGAATCGACTCTCCACGGTCTTCGTGTACACTCTCAGCTACGGCCGCTACATTTTCTTCGCTGCGTGCTGGACGTGGTCTATTCGAACGAATGATATCCAATAATGAATGCTGGGTCTCAAGATGGGTGATGGTGTTGCGAATAGTACGCTCAGTAGGCCGATTATGTTGACCATAAGTTGAGCGAAGTGCACGAAACACATTCCTCACAGAACGTGAATTTTCGTAATAAAGTTGAACGATTTGTAAACGTTGTTCAGGCGTAAGTCTTTCCATGATGAAATACCAAATAATACTTAACAAAAATAACATGACACGTCTCAAATGTGATCTGTCAAAAAAGGCTATTGAAAAAAGTATCTCTACTTGGATCACCCGTCACTTCGTCGAAATTGTATTTTCATGAAATGTTAGACAAAATTGCAGATTTCTAGCAAATATCTTCAAAACTTCCAGACAATTTTGTGGACATTGTATTTTCCTAAAAATTTTTGTCGAAATCATTTTTTTCTAGAAAATTTTGTAAAATTTAAAATTTTCTAGAATATTTCATTCAAGTTAAGTAATTGTAGAAATTTTCATCGAAATTAATTTTTTCTAAAATATTTTGTCGAAATATCTCATTAATAGAAAATTTCGTCAATGTTGAATTTTTTCAGAAATTTCCCCCAAATTGTAGTTCTTCAAAACATGCAGAAAATTTCGTCGAAATATTATATTCTTATTGAGTTTGTACGAAATCTTTTTTCTAGAAAATTTATTTGAATATTAAATTTTCTAGAATTGACACTAAATAATGCTAGAAAATTTCATCGAAATTAATTTTGTCTAAAATATTTCTTCTGCATAACTTATTTTAAAAAATTCATCAAAGTTGTATTTTCCGGAATATTTCGTCGAAATTGCATTTTTCCATAAATTTTAGCCAAAACTGCAGTTTAATAGGAAATGTCTTCAAATCTTCCACAAACTTTCGTCGAATTTTATTTTTCGACCTAAATTTGGTCTAAATCATTTTTTCGCTATAAAATTTTGTCAAAATTTTAATTTTCTACAATATTTCATTGAAGTTTAATAATTCTCGAAAATTTCATCGAAATTATTTTTTTGTAAAAAAATTTGTCAAAGTTGCATTTTCCGGAATATTTCGTCGAAATTGCATTTTTCCAGAAATTTTCGACCAAATTTGTTCGAAATCATTTTTTTCTATAAAATTGCGTCAGAATTTAAATTTTCTAGAATATTTCATTGAAATTAAATAATTCTAGAAAATGTATTCAAAATAATTTTTTTGTAAATATTTCGTCGAAATAACATATTTATGAAAAAAAAATTGGTCAAAGTTGCAAGTTCGTCGAAATTGCATAGTTCCAGAATGTTTAGCCAAAACTGAATTTTTATGCAAATATATTTAAAACTTCCAAAAAATTTCATGGAAATTGTTTTTTGTTTTTTTAAATTTGGTCGAAATCATTTTATTCGAGAAAACTTTACAAAATTAAAATTTTCTAGAATATTTCATTGAAATTAAATAATTTCAGAAAATTTTATCGCAATTATTAATTTTTCTAAAAGATTTCGTCGAAATAATTTATTTATAAAATGTCGTCAACGTTGAATTTTTCCAGAATATTGTGCCAACATTGCGTTTTTCCTGAAATGTTCGCCAAAAATTCCACAAGATTTCGTCGAAATTGTATTTTTCAACCAAATTTTGTTGAAATCACTTTTTTTATAGAGCCAAAAGTGTAACACATCGAAGGAGTGACCTAAGACCCTAAGTATGTTCGGCGGATATTCGTTTTGGGTCATTTTAAGTCCAATGAGCAATGTCAGTCCGTCCATCTGTCTGTCTGCTGGCTGGTGCGCACGATAACTCTCGAAAGGAGTAACCGATTGACTTCAAATTTGGTATGCGGTAATATTTTCTTCTATCTCCGGCTAAGTTCGAAGATGGCCCATATTGGTCCACTCCTTCTAGTACCACCCCCACAAAGGGTTAACATTTAGTGAAATATTGATTATTTAATAACTTCTATACTACTTATTTGAATCCTCTGAAATTGTGCACATAGTATTAGTTTATTAGTCACTATTACCTCGAGAAAAATGGGCCAAGTTGCCACGCCCCTTTTGGTACCTCCCACACAAATGGACAATTTTGAAGCAAAAGTTTATAGCTTATAACTTTATTACCAGTGCATACAAAGACTTGAAATTTTGTACAGTGTAATGATTTAATGGTTGCTACAATACAGTGAATAATGGGCATTAATGCCACACCCCTTTTGTTACCTCCCACACAAATGGACCATTTTACACCAAAAGTTTACAGATTATAAATTTAATACCAGTACATATAATTACTTGAAATTTTGTACAGTGTAATGCTTTTATAGTACCTAGAGTCCAGAGAAAAGTGACCGTTACTGGGACGCCCCTCTTGGTGCCCCCCCACACAAATGGACCATTTTGTACCAAAAGTAAACAGCTTTTATATTTAATACCAGTACATAATTGCACTTAAATGCAATTTAAATTGATAATAATTTAATTAAAACAAAAATAATAATTTTTACTTGGTTTTTTACCATTTGGCAACTTTTTAGCCAAAAATAAAATTCATAGGTAAATATTAAAAATTCCAACCCATATGTTTTTCAATGTACATCTAGACGTATTAGTATTATGGTCATGATACTGTATACGCCACCACGAACTACTGTAGATGAAGTACACTATACAGGATTGTTCGATATTAAGGCTAGTTTTAATAGACATTAAAGATTATTATTATTTCACTTTCTTGAAATAAATATAAAAAATATTTTAATTTTTCTTGGAAATATGCATAACATATTTATGTGAACACCCATATAGAATATTTTTCCTTAATAATCTCGCCGAAAACATACATACGTACATACATACATGTTTGTTATTCAGATTTTTTGTTTATAAATTAAAGCTGCCACTTTGGCATCGGTACAAAAGTACAAGTGGCAGTTGCAATATCTGCTGTTGTTTTTCCACATGTTTTTTGTTTGCCTCAGGTAATGTCTTTATTAGTTATGTTTAATGCTCTATGTGTTTTGCTTTTCATGTGCACTGAGGAGGGAACTTTTATGTTTTTGTTCGACAAAAGGAAGCCAATTTATATAAGCAAAAATGTAAGTAAAAAACTCTTTCAAGAAATTAAGAAGCAACATTTGTTGTCTTCATGTGAAAAAAAGTTTTGCAGATATAGCCAATTAGGGAAAAATAAAAACCTGATATATTTAAAGCTATAATTTGTCTTTATTTGGCAATGAAACGGGTTTTGTGTGGATATATCCTGAGTTTTCTTAAGATTTGTACTGTAGGGATAATAAAGGGTGTTTTTTTTTTGCTTACAAAAACTTACGAAAATGTTAGCTGTCAAACGAAATGTCATACTGCGCTCACGCGTTGACACTACTCGTATATATAATCTGGAAAATCATCATGAATAGAGTCACGCTTGAACAACGCCACCAAATTATCAAAATACTTTGAAAATCAGTCATCGATCCACCAACTTATAGACGATATTTTATCGTCATCCTAATCGTTCAGCGATGAAGCTCATTTTTGGCTTAACGGTTTTGATAATAAACAATATTGCCGCATATGGGGTGAGACAAATCCACAACAGACCTACAGACTCCATATCATCCAGAAAAATGAAGCATTTGGTGGGGTCGCACGCTGGTCGCATCTTTAAAGATGAAGCCGGAGGGGAGATCACTACCACGCCATGATCAGTAATTTTTTGTTTGAAAATATGGATGGCATTGAAAGATGTAGTTTCAACAGGGTGGCGCTACGTGCTACACGGTGTCCGCAACCATCGATTTATTGAAATCAAAATTTGTAAATTTTTGATTAAAATTTAATTTTTGGTGCTAGAATTCATGCTCCTGGTTTGCAGTGATACAATTTTTGCTAACTGCCTTAAAATTGTCATAAACTTCATACAAATTGAACGGCAAACATCTGCAATTTAAAACATATATGGGTGATTTCGACATTATCGGATAATTGGCTGTCCTTGTGTATTTAAATAAGACAAATAAAATGAAATTTACTTTATTACAAAGCTTTACAGGTCCTAAGCGGTCACAGAAAAAAAAAATTTTATGAAAAAAATTGTCTACAAATTGCTCAAAAGTCATTCCCCCGGCTATCCCTAACTCTACTTTCACTTAATTTGTTCAAAATTGTTGACAAAAATAATTAATATTTATTTAATAAAATTGGTTCAATGAAAAATTTAGTATTTTATGATTTAGGGTTTCTATTATTGTTTATAATTTTGTATCAATTACTATTTTTATGGAAGATTATTTTTTGTCCCTGTAGATATGCGTCATTCCCCTGTCAAATCTTATATTCCGTAAAATTCAAATTTCCAAACCATTCTGGATTTCCAATAATTCAAATTATAAAGAATATTAAATTTACTACATATACTTGTGGTTGGATTTTCGCCAACAATATTAATAAAACAAGTAAGAAAGTTCAGTCGGGTAACCCGACTTATGAATCCCCTCTCCTTGAGTCCCAAAAAAATATTAGTACATTTATTCATTTTTTTTGTTTTAATTAATTTTTTATCAATTAAAATTGCATTTAATAACTTTTAAAGTATGGTATTGAAGTTTTAAGCTGTTAACTTTTGGTGTCAAATGGTCTATTTGTGTGGGAGGTACCAAAAGGTTTGTGCCAATTACGGCTACTTTTCTCTAGACTCTAGGTAATATAAAAGCATTGCACTGTACGAAATTTCAAGTATTTGTATGCACTGGTATTAAAGTTATAAGCTGGTAACCTTTGGTACAAAATGATTCATTCGTGTGGGAGACACTAAAAGGGGCGTGCCGATAACGCCAATTTTTCTCTAGACTCTAGGTACTGTACAAAATTTCAAGTCTTTGTATGCACTGGTAATAAAGTTATAAGCTATTAACTTTTGGTTAAAAATTGTCCATTTGTGTGGGAGGTACCAAAAGGGGTGTGGCAACTTCGCCCGTTTTCTCGAGGTAATAGTGACTATTAAACTACTACTATGTGTAGAATTTCAGGTGAGGGGATAATGATGTAAGTTGCGCTTTGTCTTGCGAAATGAGCTTTCACACTCACGTGCGCCATTCCCCTGTGCTGCTTTTATTTTTAAAGTTCAATACTTATTAAAACTTTTTTTGTGCTTTTTAACTTCATTCTGAAAACCAAGTTCCGATCCAAGTAAATTTTTGAAATGCAAGTATTAAAACAGAAATTATGGAAACATTTGTAGTCAATCGTCATTCCCCTGTCAAAAAAAATGACAGGAATGACAATTAACAAGGAAACTATAAAGGGCCACCATCAGGATCCTCGATCTTATGACATATTTGGATAGAATACCTCAAAATAAGAAGAACAATTAACGGGCAATTTATCGATAACTTGCTTAGTTATCGAGTTAAAAAACAATAATATTTTTTGTACACTGTCCTTTTTACCGATAAATGAAAAAAAAAATAAAAAATCAATCAATTTGTTCGAAAAATACCTTGCAGGTACTTGCATTCCCCTGTCAAAATACGCCAGGGGAATGACGATTAACAAGGGAATTATAAAGGGCGACCGCCAGGATCCTCGATCTGATGACATATTTGGATAGAACACCTCAAAATAAGAAGAAAAATTGACGGGCAATTTATCGATAACTTGCTTAGTTTTCGAGTTATCGGACATAATAGAATTTCGAGTTATCGAACAGAAACATAATTTGAAATAATAGTAAAAACAAAAGAATTTTTCAATCAAAAATTTTTTCGGCGAACAATATTTTTTATGACAACCATAGTTAAAGTGATATAAAAAAAACAGAAAAATCAATCCAATTTTTCGATAACAACATTAGTTATCGAAATTGAAAAACATTTTTTTTTTACTTTTTGTTATTCTGAATTCATTTGAATGGAAAAAGCCAAAATGTCGGGTAAAAGTTTTCGATAACTTTCGAGTTATTGAAAGTTATGTCCACAGACGGCTTCGAGAGTTATGTCCAAAGACGGCTACGCGGACGAAAGCACTGCAGCGTGGCCAGCCTTCGCAATCGTAAATGATTTTCTCCTCTGGGGTGTGCCTAAAGACTGCTACTCGGAGTCATAGCTTGGAATCGAAGTTATCGATTACGGAGGCAGATATCGATAACTAAAAAGTTATCGATTTTTTTCCTAATTTTCGATGTTGTGCCCATTGGAACGAAAAAAAATGAATTTGTGGACTTTATCGCCCGAAATCTCGATAACTAAGCAAGATATCGATAACACCCACTTAGTTTTTCTTTATATTCCTTTTTTGGATGTTACAGTAACTAGTGTAATATAGAATTTTTTCCCTATTATTGACCTTATTTTATCAAAAAATTCAATTTTTTGTCGATTTTTCCAAATGTTATCGTCCGATAACTCGATGACTAAGCAAGATAAATTGCCCGTTAATTTTTCTTCTTATTTTGAGGTGTTCTATCCAAATATGTCATAAGATCAAGGATTCTCCGTCATTACCCTGGAGGATATGACGGAGACAAAGTAAAAAAAATGATGTGTACCTTCGATAATAGTGTTGCTATTCTTAAATGGATTAAGTCTACCTATCTGAAATACTGAATTCAACAAAAAACTTCAATGCCACAAATGATGTCAAAATTGGCCCGTAATGTCGAAACCACCCATTTATAAAATTATGTTTATACCCTACACCACACTGTGGTACAGGGTATTATGACTTTGTGCATTTGTTTGTAACACCTAAAAGGAGAAGAGATAGACCCATTGTTTATTATACCGATCGACTCAGAATCACTTTCTGAGTCGATTTAGCCATGTCCGTCTGTCTGTCCGTCTGTCCGTCTGTCTGTCTGTCTGTCTGTCCGTCTGTCTGTCTGTCTGTCTGTCCGTCTGTCTGTCTGTCTGTCTGTCTGTCTATCTGTCTGTCTGTCTGTCCGTCTGTCTGTCCGTCTGTCTGTCCGTCTGTCTGACCGTCTGTCTGTCCGTCTGTCTGTCCGTCTGTTTGTCCGTCTGTCTGTCCGTCTGTCTGTCCGTATGTCCATGTATTCTTGTAATCAAAGTGCAGGTCGTATTTATGGTCCGATTGTGATGAAATTTAGCATAGTCCTCTTTTTTGGCCCAAGGACGATCCCTATTGAAATTGGTTAAAATCGGTTCAGATTTGGATATAGTCAAGCGCCGTAGAAACCACATTTTACATCCGATCTTTATGAAATTCGGCAGAGAGAGTTTTATTATTACGTGAATGAACACTACCGAATTCGGAGAAAATCCGATCAGATTTAGATATAGCCCCCATATATATGTTTCACCCGATTTGGCATGTAAGCGCTGTAGGAACTGTATTTTAAATCAGATCAGTACGAAATTTGGCAGAGAGAGTTCTCTTATTACATGAATAAACACTGCCAAATTCGGGGAAAATCGGTTCAGATTTAGATATAGCCACCATATATATGTTTCACCCGATTTAACATTTAAGCGCTGTAGAAATCGTGTTTTATATCCGATCAGTATGAAATTTAACAGAGAGAGTTCTCTTATTACATGAATAAACACTGCCAAATTCGGGGAAAATCGGTTCAGATTTAGATATAGCCACCATATATATGTTTCACCCGATTTAACATTTAAGCGCTGTAGAAATCGTGTTTTATATCCGATCAGTACGAAATTTAACAGAGAGAGTTCTTATATTACATGAATAAACACTGCCAAATTCGGGGAAAGTCGGTTCAGATTTAGATATAGCCACCATATATATGTTTCACCCGATTTAACATTTAAGCGCTGTAGAAATCGTGTTTTATATCCGATCAGTATGAAATTTAACAGAGAGAGTTCTCTTATTACATGAATAAACACTGCCAAATTCGAGGAAAATCGGTTCAGATTAAGATATAGCCACCATATATATGTTTCACCCGATTTAACATTTAAGCGCTGTAGAAATCGTGTTTTATATCCGATCCGTACGAAATTTAACAGAGAGAGTTTTCTTATTACATGTATGAACACTGCCAAATTCTTATCGCAATGCCCATTTTCGCATTGGTAGGTAGGTGTAGGGTATTATATAGTCGGCCCCGCCCGACTTTCTGTCTTTCCTTACTGGTTTTTTTTCATTAAGTGATGAAAATTCATACTTAAAACATTAAACGTAGTTTCACAAAGAAATGCTTTAACCTAATTATACTTGTAATGTTCAGGCATCTGGTTACGATCCTCTTTACAAAATTAATTACTTGTGATTTTATTATGGCTTGATATTTATACGACTTTTATTAAACCAAAAAATGCTACAAATTGATTACCAAAAATTGTGAGAATGTCTGTACAGATGCAAAATTCCGACCTTATCTATCACTAAATACTTTTTCAAATGTTTTCGAGTATGAAAAGGAAAACTGTAATGAGAAGATCTGTCGACAGACAATTAAGACTTCTTGCTATTGTCATTGTTGTAAGATAAATTCTAATTTTCATTCAAATATAAAAATGGATGAAATCCTTGAACTGTACTTGTCCTTAAATAAAGGCATATTAATTGGTTCTGTTGCTGCTCTCCAATTCACCCACTATTCGATATCCACTTGACATCCAATTGCAGCAGTAGCAGTAAGAGAGAAAGGAAAAAATCTAATAACTTTTAAATAAAAAGAGTTGAAATCCAAGTAATATTGCCAAACGCAATAATGCCAGTGCTTTTGCTTCTGACGATGACGATGATGCGGGTGGTGGTGATGCTTATGGCCCTCATCATTTTCCCCCTAGCCCATTTTAGCTTTTCGCCGTTAATGATGGAGGTTTTTTCCACTACACTTTTACTTTTAATTTGATCATTAATCACAGTTGCATAGTGTAATTCAAGTAACAATTGATGATGATGATGCTCTTGGAAGAGGAGATTGGCGATGATGACGACAATGACACAGGAGAATATGGACACTAAGCCATAGCTCCTGAAATAACTGAAGAAATCTATTTTATATCTCCTTTTTCCCGCCCTTTCCTGCATACATAAGGATGTCGTCCTTACGAATACGTTGCCAGTTGTAATACAATGCCGTATTGTTAAACATAACTAATTGATGTTATAATGTTTGTACAATAAGGACAACGGAAGTGTATGTACAGCACAGTGAAAATGGAAGACGGGGGGAGAACGATGGAGGGAAGACACAGATGGAGCCAGACAAACGGAAAAAGGATGTGGAATTAGAAATTGTTAAAGGAAGTAAAGAATGAATGAAAGAATGAATGCATATCTTAACTAATCAGCAGTATACACAAAAAGATTGCTAATATCGCAAGGGAACTGACCGGCAATTAGGATTTTTTGTTATTCGTATATTTACTGAATAACATCAATAGCATGGATTTTGGTGTCGATTCATCAACACAGATGGTAATAAGAGCATAGAAATTTTTTATGTAATTTCAAAAACGGTGTTTAGAAGCGGAATGATGAAGGTTGAAGTTCATGCTAATTTATTGCACCTTTCCAAAGGTGCTTCCACCCTTAGTACCATATTACATTACTCACAAAGTGAGGGTATACTTTAGACTGTTTAGCCGACTTAAATGTTCTTACTTGTTTTTTTTTATAAATTTAATGCTCAATGAGAAACTCTTTATATTTATATCTAAATTTCAACATATATAGCTTGATCGATTCTAGATAAACCCTAAAAATTTCGACACAAAACAGTATTTTTGAATGAATGTGTGTACAAACATTTCACGAGTGTTCTCCAATTAGCACAAACATGCAGAAACGACGTGTGTGTTTATGTTATTTTTTGAATAATCGTTTAAAAAATGTTTTTTGCGGGTGACTTTATTTCGTAATATTTTTTTTAAATATATTATCCATGCTAAAATTTTCAGGGTTTGTTTAGAATCGATCAAGAAATGTACCTATATTTTTTTAGAATTTTTAGCTTGGTGTTTTCATAGTGGAAAACACAAAAGAAAAATTAAAAAAATATTAGTATTTGGTACCGGTCACGAGTTTTCTCACTACAACATTTTCATTGTTCCTACCTCGGCACTTTTTTTTCTTGATTTTCGTAATTTTCACTTGGTCATAACTTTTGAAAAATAATTTCTATTTTTATACCCTCCACCATAGGATGGGGGGTATATTCATTTTGTCACTCCGTTTGTAACACCACTAAATATAAAGTATATATATTATTAATCGTCGTAAAATTCTACCACGGTTTAGCCACGTCCGTCTGTCCGTCCGTCCGTCTGCTGTAGTCACGCTACAATCTATAATACTTAAGCTAGGTGGCTGAAATTTGGTACATTTATTGGTAATTCTTGAAAAATTATATGTTACAGAACTAAAATAAGTTCAAAACTTATTTTTATTTAGTAGCAGAAATTTAGAAAAAAGGGAAATAAACCTGCCAATTTTTAACCAGACTACCGACTTGGCTTGTTTGAGAAGTAGACAGCTTTTTTGGGAAATGTGTGTTGGATATTTCTTACGTGTAAACAGTTTTTTTGTAAACCTAGGCTAGTGAAATCCACACAAAAAAATATCTTTCGGAACAGACAAGAAACAATTATTTCTTGTGATTAATGCGAAATAAATTCAGAGCCAGGGAAAAATATTTGTTTGTAAATATGTCAGTGCCGCCTAATATGCTTTCACATAAATCACACCTGCCTTGGTGACCCTATGCTTAATATTAGAATAAAGGAGAATAATTAATTGTCATACACTTTATATATGTATATTATTTCATATGTATTATTGAAAGTATGTACACACTTACATTTGCATATTGAGTTTGTCCTTTCTACCAATGCAACTGTGTTTAGTCTCTTTCCCCTTCCCCCTCCTCATAATGTTCGGTAACTCTCTTTGTATTTGCATATTATATTGGTTTGTTTGTCTAAAAGTCCGTAAATCTATTTCAGTTGCTCTTTTCCCATATATGTACATACATATGTATGTATGTAAGCATATATGTGTCGAGTAGTATTTACAACCCAACATACCAAATGACTTGAGAATAATATTAAAATAAGCTGGTAAGCCTCAAGCTTGAAAAAGAGTTGAGGATCTATTCTAAAATGCTTGTGTAACAATTGTAGATAAATCGAAACGGAACCCTCTTATCCTTGTAATTGTATAATGCTTATATAGGGTGATCCAAGTAGAGAAACTTTTTTCAATAGCCTTTTTTGACAGATCGCGTGTGAGTCGTGTCATGCTGTCATGTAGGTTTTGTTAAGTTTTGTTTGGCATTTCATCGTGGAAAGACTTACGCCTGAACAATGTTTACAACGTTTTGACAACAAATTGACAGATTAATTAGTGTAATGTTATAAGGGTGATCCAAGCGGAGATACTTTTTTTCAATAGCCTTTATTTGACATATCACGTGTGAGTCGTGTCATGCTGTCATGTTATTTTTGTTAAGTATTGTTTGGCATTTCATCATGGGAAGACTTACGCCTGAACAACGTTTACGCGTATCATTCGCCAGTTACAAGTCGAAATGCTCGAACGAGTCATTGAAAATTGTACTCAACGGATGGACCATATGAGACGTAGCCGCGGCCAACATTTGATAGACATAATCTTCAAAAAATAAATGCCAAAGAATGTTCTATATAAAAAACCCTATATTAAAATTTTTGTTTTTAAAAGAAAGTAAACTACTTCTTTTGTTTCTCTTCTAACATGTTTTTTATATATATTTATTTATTTATTACACGTGACATACTCACCTTTTCTGATATGTTTGAATCGAAAGAAAATATATTTGGAAAACAAATTTTTAAATAATATATATTTCTGAGCAAATAATTTTTTTTTGAAAATCAATAAAATATATTTGGAACGCATATGTATATTAATATATTACAACAAAATATATTTGCAAACTAAATTTCTCAAATAAATCATATGTTTAAGTACAAATAAAATTATGCTTTAGGAATTTCTCCAAATATATTTTATTTAAAAAAGATTTTCAGATCTTCTGCTGACTTCTTCGAATTTTATTCTTAATTTGTTCTTGGTTCCCAATTGTACCTCTCAGTTATGATACCATATGAGCATTGACTTCTGTTTCAAATCAATCATTTCAAATTTCTAAGTATTCCAAGCCATCATTAGTTGTCAATCCACCGAAAAATTTATTTTGATCCAAGATTATAGGATTTCAATTATTATTTATTATTTTTACAAACATTATAAATTTCTAAAAAAAAATATTTTGAATTACTGAACAATATAACACAATTTATGTATTTTCTGAATGCTTAAATTTCAATTTTTTTTGTTTCGGAAATAATAGTCCCAAATAAAAACAAATTGGGAGTAAACAAAGTTTTGTTTAGAACAACATCTTCCCAAATATTAACCTTTGTGTGTACTAAATATTATATGTTTAGAGTGTACCTTAAACATATATATGTTTCAAGCCGAATTTATTTGGGACAATATACTACAGAAGCGATTTTTTTTCAGCGTGTAGGAATTTTTAATTATTTTATTAGAAAATTACCAATTATTTTAGAACACAACATAACACACTCACTGCAATTGAACACAAAACTAATTTGTCAACAAATGAAACGGCACTTGTTGGCAGACTTCTCTTACCTACTTAAGAAACGGTTCTGTATAACAAGAGTTGTCTCAAGCATATCGGTACTTGTTGATAGTTTTCGTGTGCATCTTAAGAAACAATTGTGTATCATAAGAGTTCCTCAAGCATTGTTAAAAACTGATTGTGAATCCACTATTTTTATACCCTCACTTTAATGTGACGGGGGTATACGAGTATATCATTTGCTACGAAAAAAAGTGTAACACATCGAAGGAGTGAACTAATACCCCAAGTATGTTCGGAGGAAAACAGTTTTGGGTCATTTTAAGTCAAATGAGCAATGTCCGTCAATCTGTCTGTCTGTCGGTCTGCTGGCTGGTGCGCACGATAACTCTCGAAAGCAGTAACCGATTGACTTCAAATTTGGTATGTGGTAATATTTTTTTCTATCTCCGGCTAAGTTCGAAGATGAGCCATATTGGTCCACTCCTTCTAGTACCTCCCCCACAAAGGGTTAAAATGTTGTGAAATATTGATTCTCTAATAACTGCTATACTACTTATTCGAATCTTCTGAAATTCCAAACATAGTATCAGCTTATTAGTCGCTATCGACTCGAGAAAAATGGGCGAAGTTGCCACGTCCCTTTTGGTACCTCCCACACAAATGCACCGTTTTGCACCAAAAGTTAACAGCTTATAACATTAATAACAGTTTACACGACTGAAACTTTCTTACTAGTTATAATATTGTTTTACAGTTGTATTGCAGTTTTATTTCTATTTGGTATGTTGGGTAGTTTCTTTAACCTATGTTGGGTGTATTGGTTTCTGGATAATGTTTGCGTTTGTTTATTTTGAGGTCAGAAGCCTTTGGTGCCTAAGTCTGTTGTGTGCTGCAGTATGTGTGCTGGTGAGAGAATCTGTTAATATGACGTTTCATCGGCCACCGTATGTGGTTCGACGACTCATTCTCAGTGGCTGATAATAGCAATTGTTTACACGCTGAAAAAAAATCGCTTCTGTAGTATATTGTCCCAAACATAGTATATTGTCCAAATATATTGAAACATATATATGTTTGGGTAGATTCTAAGCATGTAATATTTGGTACACACAAAAATTGTGTATTTGGGAAGATGTTGTTCTAAACAAATATTTGTTTACATTCCTATATGTTTTTATTCGGGACCATTATTTCCGAAACAAATATTTATTTGCATTTAAGTATTCATAAAATACATAAATTGTGTTAAATTTTTCAGTAATTCAAAGTTAAATTTTTAATGTTCGTAAAAAATAATAATTGAAATCATATAATCTTGGATCAATATAAAGTACTTAGAGGATTGACAACTAATGATGGCTTGGAACACTCAGAAATTTGAAATGATTGATTTAAAACAGAAGGTAATGCTGCATATGGTATCATAACTGGGAGGTACAATTCGAAACCCAAGAAAAGTTGAAACTGAAATATGAAAAACTCAGCAAAAGTTTTGGAAATATTTTTTAAATAAAATATATTTGGAAAAATTGCTAAATAATAATTTTATTTGTATTTAAACACATATTTTATTTGAGAAATTTAGTTTGCAAATATAATTTGTTGTAATATATTAATATATGCGTTCCAAATATATTTTATTGATTTTCAAATAAAATTTATTTGCTAAGAAATATATAATATTTAAAAATTTGTGTTCCAAATATATTTTCTTTCGATTCAAACATATCAAAAAAGGCGATTTTGCCCCGTGTAGTGTCAGCCATAAACTACACTCACCGCAATTATGTGGCAAATGGCAGACAATGGCGCGGGAGCAGCGACAATATTGGTAAAATAAGTCACACGACTACTCTGACCTCTATTTACAAGTTTTTCGCCTCTTTGTTGTTTGTTGTTATTATCAGAAATGCAGCAACAGTAAATGCTTTTCAACTTTCCAGAGGATATTCGATTTAGATAAAAACATTGTATTACTTGCAGTTATAAATGTGGCATAGAGAGATAGACAGAGAGCGGTAGCGAAACGAAAGAGATTATGATGACAGGGCATGGTTCAGTACGCATACGGTTTAGTGTGAATAAAGTAGCGGCTGACTGATAATAATGTTTACATCGTAAATATTTAATAACCTTTAGTATACTTTTACATGGGTATATTATTAAAAAAAATCATTTGATAGCCCTTTGCTTATGAATGACTAACCAAAGGGAAAATGGGTCAAGGCTTTTAGGTCCACTATGAAGTAAAAATTCCATTGCGAATAAAATCGAACAGCACAAGTAGAAAACATGTGAGAAATTTCAGTCGGGTAAACCGACTAAGGCATACCCTCACTTTGAATTTTAAAGCTATTCACTGTGCAAAAATGTTGAGCATATCTTGATATTCACGATAGAAGCTGTTAACTTTTTGTACAAAATAGTACGTTTGTGTGGAAGGTACCAAAAGGGGCGTGATAATAATGCCCATTTTTCGACAGACTGTAGGTACTATAAAAAATTAAGCTGTACAAATTTTGAAGTATTTGTAGGGACTATTATTAAAGTTATAAATTGTAAACATTTCGTTCAAATTGCAGCTTTGTGTGGGAGGTCCGGAAATGGGCATGACTATAACGTCCATTTTTCACTGGATTGTAGGTACTATAAACCATTATACTGTACGACATATCAAGTCTTTGTATGCACTGATATTCAAGTTATAAGCTGTTAACTTTTGGTGCAAAATAGTACTTTTGTGTGGGAGGTACCAAAAGGGGCGTGCCAATTACGGCCACTTTCCACTGGACTCTACCGTGTAATACACAAGTATTACACGGTACAAAATTTGAAATAGCTGCATGAACAGATATTAAAGTTATAAGCAAGTAACTTTTGGTGCGAAATGGTCCATTTGTGTGGTAGGTACCAAAAGGGACGTGGCAACTTCGCCCATTTTTCTCGAGTGATACTGACTAATGAGCTAATACTATGTGTAGAATTTTAGAAGATTCAAATACGTAGCATAGAAGTTATTGAACAATCAATAATTCACAAAATATTAACCTTTTGTGGGGGATGTACTAGAAGGAGTGGACCTATATGGCCCACTTTCAAACTTATCCAGAGATAGAAAAAAATATTACCACATACCAAATTTGAAGTCCTTTCGAGAGTTATCGTGCGCACCAGCCAGCAGACAGACGGACGGACGGACATTGCTCATTCGACTTAAAATGACCAACAACGGATATTCGCCGAACATACTTAGGGTCTTAAGTCACTCCTTCGATGTGTTACACTTTTGGCCCGTAGCAAATGATATATACCTTCGTATAACTAAAGTGAGGGTGTTATCAGTCTAGTAAACCGACTAAGTAATGCCCTCACATTGTGAGTAATGGAATATGGTACTTTGTGTGGAAGCAGAAAGCATTTTGCCCAGTTACACTGTGCATGAATTAAGAACTTGTTTTAACCGACAAACGGGGCACTCGGTGGTTTACGCTGAATCCAGTGTTGGTACTTAGCTGTTTTTCTAGGTTAGCTCTTAAATGGTAACTGGGAGATGCTCTATATGTTAGGATTTGTTCAAAATCATCCCCTCTACTCAACTATGAAGATATCACAATTAGATCTGCTTCCTTTCGCGAGTTATAGCGATAAAACACTTTTTAACCAAAGAAACCTAACTTAATTACATTGAATTGCTGATATTTTAAACTATAAAATAATTTCCATAAATATGAACATTTGTAAGTCAATTTGTAAAGTACAATATATTTGCAATTGTATTATATCGCGAATTTTTCGTAATCCATAAATTCGACTTACACCGCCAATTGTGTACTAAAATGTTATGGCAAATTTAATAAGATTAATATATTTGCATTCAATGATCTCTGAGGAAAAGATTGATATAAGCATGAATAATGTTTGAAAAAAAAACATTAAGTTCGGAATTATTTTAGTACACAATGCTATTCGGTCAGTCTTAGGAAAATGTGGTCAAAAGAAGTTTGGGAGGTTAAAGAAGGGTTAAATCGCTATAATATTTTCGTAAAAATATGCAAATATCGCGTATTTTTAAAACGACTTATAAACGTTCACATTTATGGGAATTTATGACACAGTTCTTTTTTTTCAATTTTAGCGATTCAATGTAATTAAGTTAGGTTTTTTGGTTAAAAATGATTCTTATCGCGATAACTCGCGAAAGGAAGCAGATCAGATTATGATATGTAGAAAAATATTGCAAATATCGCAGACATTACAAAGCGACTTACAAGTGATCATATTTAAAGGAACTTGTGTTACTGTGCAAAATTTCTGCGATTTGTTTGTTTTTGATTAAAATACTGTTTGTTTTGAGTAAAAATACTGTTTTCGCGATATCTCGTGAAAGGGAGCAGATCCAGAGGGGATGAAAATGTACAAAATCTCATTAGCCGTTTTTGGCGTGAATCTAAGCCAACTTTCTATCCCTTGGTTCACGCTGTGCCTAAATACATAGGAGTTTTTGTCGGAGAATTTCTATAGAGGGATACACTTGGAAGTTTGAGGTAACTTCGGAACCGGTGAAGATAGCGCAAAATGCTTTGGTGGGTAGTCGTATGACCACTAGGATTTTCTAATTCGACAATAAAACAATTCGAAAAATTACACACAAGAGTTTACGTCGTCGCACCGACGATATAAACTACATGGGGTCTCTGATCAATATTTTGAGTTGTTACAATCGGAGTGACCAAATGAATACATATACCCCCATCCTATGGTGGAGGGTATAGAAAATATAAAGACATACCAAATTTTGAAGTGAATCCGTTACTTGTGTCGGGACTTATCGTGCGCACCAATCTGACATACAGATGGACAAAGGGACATTGTTCAAATGGCTTAAAATGGTCTGAAACAGATTTCAACCGAACATACTTAGGGTCTTAGGTTACTCCATTAGATGTATTACACTTTTGGTCCGCAACAAATGATATGTAAAATTTTTCAAACATTTTTATACCCTACACCACACTGTGGTACAGGGTATTATGACTTTGTGCATTTGTTTGTAACACCCAAAAGGAGAAGAGATATACCCATTGTTTATTATACTGATCGACTTGTAATCACTTTCTGAGTCGATCTAGCTCTGTCCGTCTGTCTGTCGGTCTGTCTGTCTGTAGACGTATTCTTGTAATCAAAGTACAGGTCGCAATTATGGTCCGATCTCAACGAAACTTTGCACATATCTTTTTTTAGGCCCAAGGACGATCCCTATTTGGTTAAAATCGGTTCAGATTTACATATAGCTCCCATATATATGTACCTCCGATTTGGCATATGTGCACTGTATAAGCAACATTTTGTAACCGATTTGTACAAAATTTGACAGAGAGTAGTCTCGTGATACACTTAGATACAATACAAAATTTGGGGGAAATCGGTTCAGATTTATATATAGCCCCCATATATGTGTTGCACCCGATTTGACATGTAAGCGCTGTAGAAACTGTATTTTATATCCAATCAGTACGAAATTCGGCAGAAAGAGGTTTCTTATTACATGAAGGAATATTGCCAAATTCGGAAAAAATCGGTGTAGATTTAGATATAGCCCCCATATATATGTTACCCTGATTTGAAATTCAATAGCTGTAGAAACTGTATTTTATATCCGATCACAGCGAAATTCGGCAGAAAGAGGTTTCTTATTACACGAAGGAATACTGCCAAATTTGGAGAAAATCGGTTCAGATATAGATATAGCCCCCATATATATGTTAGCACCGATTTGACATTCAAGCGCTGTAGAGACTGTATTTTATATCCGATCAGTAGAGGTTGTACTTTACTTCCGATCATTACAAAATTCTCCAGAAAGATGTTTCTCAATTTAGGAACGAATATTGCTTAATTTAGCGATTATCGGTTCAGAATTAGATATATCCGCATATATATGTTCTTACCCATTTACCAATTATTCCAAATTATTATCGCAATAACCCTTAACGCATTGTTAGGGAGGTGTAGGGTATTATATAGTCGGCCCCGCCCGACTTTCTGCCTTTCCTTACTGGTTTAAACTTAATTCTTTGAACTTCTACTCGTATGATATTTAAAATATTGGAATTTTTATTGTGGTTTTTATGTATTAGGCATTCGAATCAATATATTAAAATCCCTTTAACATACATTTTTGTATACAAAACGTGTTATTAATTATTTGCAGAATTTGTTATCAAAGTCAATAAAACAATAAACGAAATCACCCCAGACTATGCAATGTGGCATTCAACGCAAATTTTAATTGATTTCTCTTTCAAGTAGATGTAAACAATTCATTAATAATGAAACGAATCAGTCAATAATAAACAATTGTATGTAATTGCTTTAGAAATTATATTTAGGGTCATTATAAAGACAAAATTCGCGGGATAGCGATCTTAATGAAAATATATGATAATATTCTTGTTTCTGAATATGATTTATTATTAAAGTGTTTTCCAATAAGAGTGATATGATTTCTTTGAAAAAAAAACACACTTATTGCTAAGTATAATCGATACAATTAAGTTCTAAATAAAACGTAATTCAAATGGCCTCCACGACTTCTTCTGAAGGAACGAATTCGATGAACCCAATTTTCGAGCACTTTTTCCACTAAATCAAGTCGTATGTCATGAATGGCACGTTCAATATTGACTTGTAAAGCTTGAAGAGAGTCTGGTTTATTTCGACAGAACAATGACTTCAAATAACCCCACAAGAAATAATCTAATGGTGTTAAATCACAACTTCTTGGAGGCCATTCAATATCACAATTTCTTGAAATAATCGAATCTCCAAACTTTTCTCGCAACAATTCAATTGTTTCATTTGCTGTGTGGCATGTAGCCACAATCGGGTGTCAAGGTCGTGGGTCGACTGGAAAGTGATTTTTTTTTATTTAAAAAAAATGGACTTAGCGCACGAAAAGTTGCAATTGGAGAACGATTATTTTGATAATAAACCTGAATAATTTGTAAAAGTTGTTCTTGCGTATGTCTCTCCATGATGAAATTGTAAACACTAGTGAATACAATGAAAAACAAATGTCAGATCATGACATATTACAAATGGCCACTTCAAAATCATATCATCCCTATTGGAAAACCCGATATTTATCATTAATTTCTTAACGTTTAAAAAATGGAGGTCTTAATGGAAATATATGATAATATTTTTTTTTTCAGAATATGATTTATTAGTATTTATCATTAATTTCTTGACCTTTAAAAAATTGACTACCTTTGGGTGAACAAAAAAAACTATTCACAATTAAAATTAAACGTAACCCACAACATACTTAGTGCAACGAAAAATTGCATCTCCGAAATAGTATACCCAAACTATTACTTTTTTCAAATCAACAAATCCTCGAGCCTCGAAATAAAAGTAAATAACACAAAAACAACAACAACTTGTTTATAGTCGAAAATCAAATTTATAAAGCGTATACATTAAAGTGCAAATTCACGACTCTTTTATCAAACGATACGTAACAAAGCAATATGCAAATATATTCAAATTCAAACATCAGAGGCGAGCACAATAAAATGAATATACGAATATGAACGTGAAGCGCATACACATGCAATACAATATAATAAAATACATTTGTATACATATGTATATGTATATATACCATCCCTATTCATATATAGACATATTGTATGTTGCAAATCTGTACAAATAAAATGTCTGTGAAATACCATAAAATTTCCACCAAAATCAGTATTGCAATTGCAATGAATGCAGCAATCACACCAACACTGGCAAATATATGAACACAAATACATCAATGCTTCTCTTCGTATACAGAGGCTGGCATTCAATATAAATATGCAAATACCGTAAACGTTAAAAGTGAGTACAAAACAATAAATTCGCCCCTAGCTTAAAGAGTAGGGAAAATATTTCTATTTTTATCCCCTCACCTTAGAGAGGAGGGTATATGTATATCATTTGCTACGAGCCAAAGTGTAACACATCTAAGGAGTGACCTAAGACCCTAACTATGTTCGGCGGATATCCGTTTTGTGTCATTTTAAGTCGAATGATCAATGTCCGTCCGTCTATCTGTCTGTCTGCTGGTTGGTGCGCACGATAACTCTCAAAAGGAGTAACCGATTGACTTCAAATTTGGTATGTGGTAATATTTTCTTCTATCTCCGGCTAATTTCGAAGATGTGCCATATTGGTCCACGCCTTCTAGTACCTCCCCCACAAACGGTTAACATTTAGTACAAATATTGATTATTTAATAACTTCTAAACTACTTATTTAAATCCTCTGAAATTCTGCACATAGTATTAGTTTACTAGTCACTATTACCTCGAGAAAAATGGGCGAAGTTGCCACGCCCCTTTTGATACCTCCCGCACAAATGGACTATGTTGTATCAAATGTTACCAGCTTATAACTTTAATACCAGTGCATACAAATACTTGAAATTTTGTACAGAGTGATGCTTTTATAGTACCTAGAATCCAGAGAAAAATGGGCTTTGTTGGCACGCCCCTTTTGGTACCTCCCACACAAACGGACCTTTTTGTACCAAAAGTTAACAGCTTTTAACTTTGATATCAGTGCATACAAATACTTGAAATTTCGTACCGCGTAATGCTTTTATAGTACCTACAGTCTAGAGAAAAGTGGCCGTTATTGGCACGCCCCTTTTGGTACCCCCCACACAAATGGACCAATTTACACCAAAAGTACATACTTTAAAGTTTTTAAATGCAATTTAAATTGATAATATTTTAATTAAAACAAAAACTAAATAAATTTACTAATATTTTTTTGGGACTCAAGGTGAGGGGATTCATAAATCGGTTTACTTGACTGAACTTTCTTACTTGTTGAATGAATACTTGAGAAGCGGTCCTTTACACAACATGAAACGTTTTGGAGCAGAAGAATATCGCTAGTGTTTACACCATTTTGACGCACTCTGTACTGAGGTAATGTGTGAGATTTCATCAGTTTTCATCTAAGCGCCACTTCAAAAGAGAAAACCCTGAAAAAAACATTTGACTAAGCTGCAGTTGTTGCAGAATCCTCCGTAGCGCTGCTTCAGTTGCAGCACAAATCCATTTAAAATTATTGTTGCATCATTGTAAATCCAAAGTTTGGCCAAAAGTTTATCTGCCCTTGGGAAATATTTAACGTGGCGTAGGAGGGCACTTTAATTCTCCGTAAATAACTTTAATTGATCTAAGTAATTTATGGGATTACAATCTAATCGGTTAATTATGTGTTTAAAATCCCCTCAGCACTTAGATTGCAAATAATTGCAGGGCAATTGGGCGACAAGGGAATTTGATCAAATTTATGAATAAACAATCCTTGATAGGATTGCAAGGAGATTAGAGAGAAAGAG
This sequence comes from Eudasyphora cyanicolor, assembly GCA_963930755.1. Classification (NCBI taxonomy): domain Eukaryota; kingdom Metazoa; phylum Arthropoda; class Insecta; order Diptera; family Muscidae; genus Eudasyphora; species Eudasyphora cyanicolor. The sequence continues at coordinate 7,219,649 of OZ005735.1, read as the reverse complement.
CAGGGAAAAAGAGCAGGGTAAAGTAATTAAATTGAGACAATGGACAAGAAAAGGCGAAATTATGCCCCAGAGCATCATAGCTCTTACACATCAGCGTTCTTAAGGAGAAATGAAATAAATGAGTTAAGGAAAAAATTCAACTAATGTTAATATTATATTAAGTTAGAATAATTAAACGAAATTAAAAAAAATTTAAAACTTAAAAGAAGTGAATGAAAGTAGATATAACATATTTTCACGTGATATCGCAGTTTTACTGAGAGCTGATACTTTTATGCATAGCAATTGAGATTGAAATGCAATCTCTGATATAACATCGTTTTGGTTTAATTAAAACTTTGCTTCAATCGAAAAACTAATGATAAAGTAGCTGGAGAACATTGTATTTTGTGGTTGACTGTTGTATGTCTGTAAAGCCAAAGGAGGGACTGGTAGCAAAAGGAAAAGTACTGAAGAGATCTCTGCTCTACCCCTTATCACCTAACCAACTTGGCTTAAACGAAACTTTTTATGAAAAGTTAAAAGTTTTTTGTCTGCAAATAAGAGTATATAGCCAGATTATTTTTATTCTAGCAAATGGCAAGGCAGACATAAAAAACGAGAAGTACAAATGTGTCAATCGCCACTTTTACATCACAATACATTGATTGTACATAAAAATGACGGTTTCAGGATTGTACTCAAATACAAAGATGATACGTGACTTTAAGTTGACTTTGTGAGTGTGTAAATTACGCCTTTTTAACCGTAGGGGGGTTAACTTTTGCAATTTTTTTTTCTTTTTTTTAATGTTTGATTGGAGAGCCCCTTTAAAATATTGTGTGGAAATTTGAGATGAATCGGAGCAAAACTAACGAAGATACAGCAGTCTAACCAACCGCGCCTCAGAACTCAAACTTTATACAGTTTTTCCCACAACCCACGTTTTGAAAATCGGTGTACATCATACCTTAACCACTACTGTACCGATCGTTTTGAAATTTTAACGCTATTTGTGTACATAATTTACGAGGTAACGCTGGAGTTTTTTTTTGGCAAATTTGTTAATATTTTTTTATTTCACAATAACAAATTTGTCGATTTTTTTTGTTATAATCGCGTTATTTTTGCCATTGACCGATTGTGGCTACGTGCCACACAACAAATGAAACAATTGAATTGTTGCGAGAAAAGTTTGGAGATTCGATTATTTCAAGTAGTTGTGATATTGAATGGCCTCCATGAAGTTGTGATTTAACACCATTAGACTATTTTTTGTGGGGTTATTTGAAGTCATTGGTCTTTCGAAATAAATCAGACTCTCTTCAAGCTTTACAAGTCAATATTGAACGTACCAATCATGATATACGACTTGATTTAGAGGAAAAGGGCTCGAAAATTTAGTTCATCGAATTCGTTCCTGCAGAAGAAGTAGTGGAGGCCATTTAAATGACGTTTTATTTAGAACTTAATTGTATCGATTGTACTTCACATTAAATAAAAAACTTTTGAATTTCCTTAAAAATGTGTTTTTTTTTCAAAGAAATCATATCACTCTTATTGGAAAATCCCTTACTTAGAAAGTTATATAATATACCATTGGTTTTAATTAAAAGACTTTATCTGTGTCGTCACAAAAAAATCACAAAAATGTGCCTTTTTTGCACGAATTAACGTTATCCACCCGCCCTTAACCGGATAAAAAGTATATACTTGAAGCTAATTATATCAAATTAAATCTGATAATCACCGCAGTCTTTTTATTAAATATCGTCGGCTTGCTGATTGGAGAAAAGCGCATTTACAGTTTGGCTAAAATTTAATAAACTCGGGACTAAAAAGTTGAATACTTTTTATCCCCTCACCCTAGACCGGAGGAAATATATCATTTGCTACGAGCCAAAAGTTTAACACATCGAAGGAGTGGCCTAAGACCCCAAGTATGTTTGGTGGAAATTCGATTTGGGTCATGTTAAGTCATTTGAGCAATCTCCGTTCGTCCGTCTGTCTGTCCCGACAACTCTCGAAAGGAATAACCGATTGACTTCAAATTTGGTATGCGGTAATATTTTGCTCTATCTCCTGCTAAGTTCAAAGATGGGTCATATTGGTCGACTCCTTCTAGTACCTCCCCCAAAAAGGGTTAACATGTAGTGAAATAAAAAAAAATTTTAGAAAGTCTAACAGATCTTTCCGGTATTGATATTCATGCTATTGATAACATTGTTTATCAAACAGGTTGGTTTCGATGAGGGGCATCTGCGCACGTGGTATCACTAGGGACCTACATTGATCTACATATGAACACGGGGCAAAATCGCCTTTTTTTATATGTTTGAATCGAAAGAAAATATATTTGGAACACTAATTTTTAAATATTATATATTTCTTAGCAAATAAATTTTATTTGAAAATCAATAAAATATATTTGGAAAGCATATATAAATATATTACAACAAATTATATTTCCAACTAATTTTGTCAAATAAAATATGTGTTTAAATACAAATAAAATTATTATTTAGGAATGTTTCCAAATTAATTTTATTTAAAAAAGATTTCCAAAATTTGACTTTCGAATTTCAGTTTTAATTTTTCCTTGGATTCGAATTGTACCTCCCAGTTATGGTACCATATGCAGCATTAACTTCTGTTTTAAATCAATCATTTCAAATTTCTGAGTATTCCAAGTCATCATTAGTTGTTAATCCTCTAAGTACTTTATATTGATCCAAGATTATACGATTTCAATTATTATTATTTTATATTTTTACGAACATTAAAAATTTCTAAAAATTTAACAACTACTGAAAAATTAAAAACAATTTATGTATATTATGAATACTTAAATGCAAATAAATATTTGTTTCGGAAATAACAGTCGCATTGGGATGTAAACAAATATTTGTTTAGAACAACATCTTCCCAAATACACAATTTTTGTGTGCACCAAATATTATATGTTTAGAGTGTACCCTAAATATATATATGTTTCAAGCCGAATATGTTTGGGGCAATATACTACAGAATCGATTTTTTTTCAGCGTGTAAGCTAGCAAAGCTAGCTGCCACCCTAACCTAAATTTAATACAGTCATGTGATAGGACAAACTTCAAAAAAAAAAAAATTACAGCAGAGCTAGATTCTGCTCTGGTGGAGTCTGCTCCTTCGTTTACGACTATAAAGAATTGGACGGCAGATTTTAAACGAGGCTACACGAGCTGCAAGGCTTCTGTCCAAAGAACGAAATAAAGGGAACCTTTAGAGAATTATTTCTCTCAAAACTTTGATTGTACTCACCTCCTTACCCCTGACAAATTGCAATCATATCTTATCATATGTCAAACGGCATGCAAATCGTCGACATTTTGAGTTGGTGTCAGAAAAATATTCCTCACGACAAATAACTATATTAATATCATTTTCATATTTATGAAAAATCAACTGGTTTCATAATTTAGCAGGTTTAGCTGGTTAGCTTTGTAATTTACATATACACAAGTACACTAAAATATATTACTAAAAATAATTTACAAATATTTAAGTCAAAAACTAATATCAATAAATATGTCTGTTATGAGTAGAAAAATACACAAATTATGTAATAAGTGGAAATCTTATTATTTCTCATAAAAACGTTGAGAAAGGACTCATGGTTTTTTTTCCCGACAAATATTTTTCTTAAAGATGCAAACTTAAGGGGGTATAGTTAATTCGTGAAAAAAAGATAAATTTTTGAGACAACACAGTTAACATTTTGATTAAAACCAATGGTCTGTTATAGAATAACTTTGGAAGTATATTGTGTAAAAGTTTCATGAAGAAATATTAAAAAAATATGTCAATAAAAGCTAATTGCTTTCGGAAGCTTCTCAAAAAGAAGTTGAATTGCGGTGTCCATCTAAGTCGATGATGAATCATCTGAAATCAAAAAACCAAAATTATATCATTAGATAATCGTATTCCCGAGGTAACGCTGGGAAGGTTTTTCGAAAATTCTATTTTTAAATTTTTGGGAACACTTTGAAGTGAAAAACTTGATTTTTGCAAAAAAAAATCTGATAATTTAATATTGTAAAATAAAAAATAATAACAAATTCGAAAAATAAACTCTCCACGTTACCTAGTAAATTATGTACAGATATACGAGTAGTGTTTAAAATTTCAAAACGATCGGTGCAGTAGTTTTTAATATACAGGGTTTTCCAACAAGAGGTTTTATTTTGAATCACCCGGTATTTCGGTAGCTGTTACTTTTGAAGCTTTTATTCTTTGACATTTGACAAGTAAAGTTACTAAAAATGGAACGATACACGATCATCGAACGATACAAAACGATCGAACAAAAAAACGATACGAACGATATAAAATCATCTTGACTGATGAGGCCAATTCCCACATCAGTGGCTACGTCAACAAGCTAAATTGTCGCATCTGGGGCTCGGAAAACCCATGAGTTATTGTTGAGAAGCCTCTCCATCCTCAACGTGTGACTGTTTGGCGGTATATGGTCCGGCGGGGTCATTGGACCTTACTTTTTCGAAAATGAGGTTGGATCAACAGTTACGGTGAATGGATTGCGCTATCGAGAGATGAATAATTATTTGTTATGGTATTGATCTGGACAACGTTTACTTTCAACATGACGGCGCTACGTGCCACACAAGCAACGAAACCATTGGTCTGTTACGGTAAAAGTTTCCGGATCGTGTTATCTCTCGAAGAGGTGATCACAATTGGCCACCGAGATCTTGTGATTTAACACCTTGCGACCTCTTCCTTTGGAGCCACGTGAAAGATAAGGCCTGCGCCAACAGCCCAGCGTCGATTCAAGACATAAAATATAGAATTCGTGAGGCTATCGAGGACATAGGGCAGCCACTTTGCGAATTGGTTATGGAAAATGTCATGAAAAGTATATGGACCTGTAAGCGTGGTCTTGGTAGCCATTTGGCTGATGTTGTTTTTCATTATTAACAGCATTGCTTCCTCTTTATTATGAAATAAACATACGATCATCTATCTCAAAAAATTACATTTTTCTTTGAATACCAAAATAACACCTCTTGTTGGAAACCTCTTTATGAGGGACACCGGTTTTGAAAACGTTGGTTGTGGGAAAACCGCTTTAAAGTTTTTCTGATGTATTGTCACGTATGAGGCGCTGTTCTTTGGTTGCCGTATTTTTGTTAGTTTTGCTCCGATTAATCTAAAATTTTCACACAATATTTTTAAGAGGATATTCATTCAAAAGTTAAAATAAAAAAATACAAAAAAAGTTTACAAACGTTGCATTACAATTTTCTCCTTTGCCTTGCCTAGTGGCAGTATCCTCCTTCCCTCGAATAATATCTGCGTATTTTAGCAAAAACTAATTAAATTGTCTTTCCTCTGTTTACTTACAGAATGCAGAGCTCTATGTCTGGTTTTCCTGAACTAAAATTCCAAAGAGAAAAAATTCATATTGGTAATATAAAAATCCAAACAATATATGTCAATCCAACAAGAGAATGTGAGGATTTGCAAGGATATTAGTAAATCTCTGGCAAAGAGAAAAGGCATCACCATCACTGGAAACAATCGGCTGTAGAATGAAGGCTGGAGCAAAAGACCGAAAGCATGTTAACATTCAACAATTACGGCATTTATGGCGGGGTGAGGGGTGGTGTTGGTGTCTTATCATTGTCATCAACCTATTAAGTTGCGGCGGTTGTGAAAGGGTTCAGGCAATACGAGCAACAACATCACACCCTTTAGTCGCTCTGGAAACACAATTAAACAATGCCAAGGCTACCTTCAGTGTTGCTCCGGCTGCTGGAAAAGGAAATACAACCGGTGATGTGAAAACAAAAGAGCATATTGCAATTGTTGGAGATGTTTCTGGTGATGATGCGGTTCATACAAATGGGCTTCCTGCTGATGATAGTCATGGTGTTACTGCTGAGGGAAGTAATGAAACCATAAACAATAACTATGTCCTTTTATTTCATGAAAAGAAGATAGCAGGAAAAGTTTCATTTAAGTCGGCTAATGCAACCAGCGAAGGCTTAGTCGGAAAAATGAATGTTTTCCTCACCGCACCACAACTGAATGTGGGTGCTACTGGCGAAATGGATTTGCACAAAGGCAAAGGTTATACGGCAACAACCTCAACTATCCGGAACAATGGCTCCAGCAACGACACCGCTACAACCACTACAATTAGCAGTACTAGCAGTAGTAGTACGGCTTGGGATTTTAATCATACAGCAGGAGGAGGAGGCGTTCAATTGCAGGATGAGACAACATTCCATGAAGAGTGTTTGGAGAATCGCAATTCTTTGGCTCATGTCTTTACAGTGGCCCTGTATTCGGTCGTATGTGTGGTGGGCCTATTTGGCAATACTCTTGTGATATGGGTTGTGTTTCGCTTCTCCAAAATGCAAACAGTTACGAATATTTATATCCTGAATTTGGCCATAGCCGATGAATGTTTTCTCATTGGCATACCTTTTCTGTTGTACACGATGCGCATTTGCAGCTGGAAATTTGGAGAGTATGTGTGCAAGGCTTACATGGTCAGCACATCGATAACCCAGTTCACTTCATCCATATTCCTGCTAATAATGGCAGCCGATAGATATTTAGCGGTATGTCATCCCATAGAATCGCCTCGCTATCGTACCTTACGTATAGCCAAATTGGTATCGATGATTGCCTGGATTACTTCGGCCATACTCATGATGCCGGTGATATTGTTCGCCAGTACGGTAAGGCAAGAGGATGGCATCAATTACTCGTGCAACATCGACTGGCCGGAGGTGTACAAGAAACACTCGGGCACCACCTTCATACTCTACACATTCCTGCTGGGCTTTGCCGCTCCGCTGTGCTTTATATTGGTCTTCTATTATTTGGTTATAAGGAAATTGCACAGTGTTCAGAAGAAGCACAAATCGAAAGAGAAGAAAAGATCACATCGCAAAGTCACCAGATTGGTGCTGACAGTCATCACAGTCTACATACTCTGCTGGTTGCCCCATTGGGTGTCTCAGGTGTCCTTGATCAACTCATTTGTTGGTCATCGGGAATTGACACGAGTGGAGATTTTACTCTTTCTACTCTTTGGTTGTTTGGCCTATTCCAATTCGGCCATGAATCCCATTCTCTATGCTTTTCTAAGTGATAATTTTCGCAAATCCTTTAGCAAAGCCTTCAGCTGTGTCACCAGTCATGAGGTGGAAGCCCAACTCATCAACGAAAATAGTGTGGTAACCCACAAGAGATCGGGTAGCGCCGCCAAACAGCGCAAGGGTTCCAGACGCCTCTCCGTCCCCCGAGCTAGTCCTGCAACTCAAAATAATTGTTTCCTCGCCCCCACCATAGTACACAACAGTGCCGCGGGCTCATCGTCCGGAACATCGGCCTCAACGGCCACCACAGCCACCGACAAATCGTCAAATAGTAATAACAAACCCAAAAGAGAAATTAATGGCGGTGTCATTTGCACCACCACCAAAGATGGTGAAAAAATCACTTTGGTTGTAAATCATGAACCGCAAAGCTCGGAAAAACACAGCAGCGAGAATAGCCAAAGTCAAACAAATGTGTAAACAACAAATATTCTTCAAAGCCTTAAGATATGCTCTACGACACTGACCATGACCGCCACAGAAAAGCAAACACAAATGTATAAATAAATACAAAAGAAAGCCTAAAGATATACCGGCTGTGTTTGCTTGACGACGGCCGCAAAGTATGCAGTGTAAACAAATTATTTGAAATATTACAGCAGTTTTTTTCGGATTTATTTTTAAATTAGTTAGATAATAAGTCAAAGAAGAAAATATAAACAAAGAATTTAAGTGAAATTTAAAGCATTTATTATAAGTTGGCAAAATAAGAATTTGAGTAATTAGTTATTAAGTATTTATTATAATTATTTAAAAAATTGAAATTTTTAATAATACTAACGAAAATCATTAGTAATTGACCATGAAATATATTTATGCATTCGATGTAAAAAAATTAGTATTTTTTTATTAATTTATTACATTATTACTTATTTTAGGATCCATACAAGCCCAACAAGACATAATAATTCGTATAATTAGTGCACTGAAAGAAATTGGTACATCAAAATAATGTAAATGTTTTATCGATTTAATGAAATAACTTCATTAATCTTTTCGTTATTTTTTAAACTGTTTACTGCACAAGTGAGAAAAGCCACCCTGTAGGAAATGTCTGCACTGTATTCACTATTGACTTTGTCACCAGTCCTACTGGCTTATTATACCCAAATAATGATATCTACTGTAGGCATTTAACATGTGCTTGTAATTGAGAATACACTAGCGACATTATAACTATTGATTAGGTGGTTCTTATGAAACCACTTGGATACATTGGGACCACTGATTAAGTAGTACATTTAAGTAATTCAATAGTAATAATTAGTAATACTCGTATTGGGAGTGGTATAAGAACAAACAGGTTCATTTATTCTGTTGAAATTAGGCGTTGTGTCAAATATTCTCTACCCTTCGAAGGGACAATAAAAACTGAAGACAATTTGCCAAAATTTCATCCAAAACAGTCGACAAAAAAGACACTTGACCGCAGGCTTCCTATAAGGGGATGTGTGAGAAAAGAAAGAATTGTATTTGCCTGAGCCGGGTTTGAACTCGCGACCTTTTGCTTACGAGTCTAACGCAGTTGTTTCACACCACGAATGCTTCTTGCTTTTGAAGCCAGACACACAGTGGCCTTAGTTAGCTCAGTGGTTAGTGCATTAGACTTGGATCCCGGAGGTGCTGGGTTCAATTCCCAGCTGGGGCACTAGAAACATTTAACATAACAATTTTCATGTTTTCACCACAATTCGAGTTTCTGCAGCTAAAAATAATTCATCGGTCGCACTACCGCTACAACAACATCTGATCAACCAAGTCAACAGGGAAGTTCAAAATTGACATAGCACCATAACGACTATTAAGAGAAATGCAGCGCTTCTAATTTACAGCCGGACAACATTGAGTATAAGGTTTCCGCGATAATCGGATATATGCCGGATCGATGACTGTAATAGAAAATAGACTTAAGGATTATAAACTCAGCGTCTCCAAGCTGCTACAACAACAACAACCAGACACACATACAGTCACCAATACACATGTTTGATACAGGTCAAACACACCAACAGCCTTCCAATGAATGTACATGCGTTAGAACGTTTATGGATAGAATTCTCAAAGACTTTATGTTGGACATGGATAAGATGTCATGTTTTGGTTGCCAGAAAGCAGGAGTGACGAAATATATTAGGACTGCGCACGAAAAAAATGATGCTTGATTTTAGTTTTATAACTTATTTCCTGTTCCATTTTTATCCCCTCACCTTAGAGAGGAGAGTATATATCATTTGCTACGAGCCAAAAGTGTAACACATCGAAGGAGTGACCTAAGACCCTAAGTATGTTCAACGGAAATACGTTTTGGGTCATTTTAAGTCATTTGAGCAATATCCGTCCGTCTGTCTGTCTGCTGGCTGGTGCGCACGATAACTCTCGAAAGGATTAACCTATTGACTTCAAATGTGGTACGCCGTAATATTTTTATCTATCTCCGGCTTAGTTCGAAGATGGATAATTAATTAATCAGTCCACTCAAAAATTGTTTGTAAAAAAAAATTGTGGAAAATTTTTTTCGTGCGCTGTCCTCAAACTATATAAACGAATAATTAATGATTAATCCTAATTATAAATAAATATATACATTTACTAAAATTAAAATATTACCCAGCGCATCTCGATTGAAAAATGTATAATTTTTTATGGGATTCCATCTGTAAAATTTTGAAAAAATAGACATTTAAAATATTAAATTAAAAATATAATTTTTCTTTGAAGTTATTTTGAATAAACTTAATTTTATGCACTTTTGAGAAACAATGAAAATATTTTAAAGTATATTTTTCATGATCACAATGTGATTTTCGTCCTTTGTGAAATGTTATTTATCTGTAACCAATAAAATATCAACCACGTATTTTTATGCTTTATAAATATAGAAATAAACAAATAGTTTAAAAAAAATCAGTGTGTGGAATATAATATTTTTTTTTAAAATAATCTCATTTAAAATAGACATTTTTTTTAATAAGATAGTCTTTTAAAACCTTAAATTAAAAATATATATTTTTCCTAGATTTATTTTCAATAAATTTTTTTGTATATATTTTTCAGCAAAATCTTAAAATGTTTTAAATTATATATATTATTCATTATCAAAATGTGATTTCCTTGCATGCTGAAATATTATTGATCTATAAAGAATAAAATTTCAATTTCAATTATGTATTTTTATCCTTTGTAGATATGAAAAAACAAATAATTTAAAAAAATCTATGTATGGAATATAGTATATATATTTTTTTTAATAATCTCATTTAAAATAGTCAGGTGTATTTAGTCTAAGCTTTATTAAAAATATGCACAATCTTAATATTTATTTTTAAAAGTACATAGCTCCAATATTTCTTATAGTGAAAAAATGTTTTATAGCTAATGTTCCGGTTCTGGATGGTTCATTCACTAAGTGGTAGCCTTAGGTGTTTAAAATAAATCTTCTACAAGTCGAATTTTAACAGAATGACCACTCTAACTATCTTCACAATAAGTGGTTCTTTAAAAAGACAAATATCTCTTATAATTCTACAATGTTCAAGTATGTAACAGAAATCTTCCCAGGCTAATTTACATATAGTCTCTTTGGTATGAAAGTCGAAAAGAACTCTAAAACATTTGATATAAAGCATCAGCTTGTTCTACAAAAATTTTACTCGTACGATTTTACTGTATATAAATTAAAATTTAAAACAAACAAACAGCCAATTTTAAGTTGGATCCTTTGTAAAGTATAGTTTCCATAACATAAAAAACATATCGGAAAGTAACGTTATATGAGGGCCATATGAAAACATTTACCAAATTTCGCAAATATTCTCTAGAAAGAAATAAGTTTAGAAAAATCAAATTGAAAGCAGCAGTTACAAGGGGATCTATATAAATGCGAAAATATTAGGAATAAACATTGAAATGTGTTCTGGCTTTCATTTTGCGGATTCATTTTTTGCAAAATAAATCGCCAAGCACATCCAAACACGTCTAAGCTTTATATCTCCAAACACAAATTAAAAGCAAAAAGGGCTAATAATGTCAACATTTGTTGGAGACATGCGTAGCAACCCAATAAAAAAGGAAAATAAATGTATGCAGGCAGGCAATAATTGAGAAGTCTTCTTATTTTTGTGAACAGACCTGAAATCCGAAAAACTGTATACCAAAAATGTAAAAAAGTGCCAGGTGTGTAATGAAATCGTTATTTTGCGGTTCATTCTAATGATCTCACCATTAGAATTACACGTTCAGCAGGTTCTGTAAAATATAAATTATAACATTACATACAAATGTCCGCAGAATATTGCCGTTTTAACGTATTGAAATTGTTGTGTAACGTCCGCAACAGACGAATTTCTAGTTTTTGGATGAACCATGAAGTATTCTATTCTAATGAGAGCTATTTTAATATCCTTAAATATTCCTCGTTCTTTAATGTACATTGATTTTTCTGATTACTATGCCAACATAAGTAAAAAGTATGCAAATTTACCTACTTCCATCTTTTGTAACGTCCGCAACGGAAGTTTTGCCGCGAATATCGCATGTCATTTCAAAGGAATCTAAAATAATTGTTGTTGCTGAAGATTATATGAAAATATTGCATTCAGAACATCAACTGGATGAATATTAGTAAAACAGGATTTACCCGTATGTAAGATCCGAAAAATTTAAAAATAAAATTTGAAATTTTCTTTTTTTCGATTCTTGTATATCGTAGTAGTGATGTATATCCAAATTTTGTAGATGCTGGAATACTGGGATACTTACGTCTAAAATCGACAAATTTTGCAAATAGAGTAATTCCATGTAAAGTGATCACATCAATTTTGGCTCTTCTCTCTGTTTCTCTCGAAAAATAAACAATGGTTACATTGTGCTCGAAATGGACACTTTAAAAATGTAACAGAAATGAGACCCTATGGATATACCTATTTCGGCATTGCTGAATCCAGTGGTGCTAGCCGTTTTTCTAGGTTAGCTCTTGTTTTCGCGATATTGGACCACAAAGTTTGCAAGGAAATCATAGAGTTTAGTTATCTCGGAGGTGATTTTGAAGCAAAGGGCTTCGAAATACACTCTTCATTCCAAAGAACGAAATAAAGGGAACCCATCGAGAATTATTTCTCTCAAAATAGTCACCCACGCTTCTCACCCCTGTACCCCTGAAAAAGTGCAATCAAATATTACCATATGTCAAATGCCATACAAATCGCCGACATTTTAAATTTGTGTCTTTGAGAAAAATATTCCTCGCGAAAAATTACCATGAGTCTCCTTTCAACATATTTATGAAAAATTAACAGGTTTCATAATTTAGCAGGTTTTGTTGGTTACCTTTGAAATTTCCATTGGCATTAACCAAAAAATAATTTACAAAAATTTATGTCAAAAAATTTGATTTAAAATTTTTCTGCTATAAGCAGAAAACCAGTAAGGAAAGACAGAAAGTCGGGCGGGGCCGACTATATAATACCCTACACCTACCTACCAATGCGAAAATGGGCATTGCGATAAGAATTTGGCAGTGTTCATACATGTAATAAGCAAACTCTCTCTGCCGATTTTCGTACTGATCGGATATAAAACACGGTTTCTACAGTGCTTACATGTCAAATCGAGTGTAACATATATATTGGGACTATGTTTAAATCTGAACCGATTTTCCCCGAATTTGGCTGTGTTCATACATGTAATAAGAAAACTCTCTCTGTTAAATGTCGTACTGATCGGATATAAAACACGATTTCTACAGCGCTTAAATGTTAAATCGGGTGGAACATATATATGGGGGCTATATCTAAATCTGAACCGATTTTCCCCGAATTGCGCAGTGTTTTTTCATGCAATAAGAGAACTTTCTCTGCCGAATTTCGTACAGGTCGGATGTAAAATACGGTTTCTACAGCGCTTTCATGTCAAATCGGGTGAACATATATATGGGGACTATATCTAAATCTGAACCGATTTTCCCCGAATTTGGCAGTGTTTATTCATGTAATAATAGAACTCTCTCTGCCAAATTTCGTACTGATCTGATTTAAAATACAGTTCCTACAGCGCTTACATGTCAAATCGGGTGAAACATATATATGGGGGCTATATCTAAATCTAAACGGATTTTCTCCGAATTTGGTAGTGTTCATTCACGTAATAATAAAACTCTCTCTGCCGAATTTCATAAAGATCGGATGTAAAATGTGGTTTCTACAGCGCTTACATGTCAAATCGGGTGAAACATATATATGGGAACTATATCCAAATCTGAACCGATTTTAACCAATTTCAATAGGGATCGTCCTTGGGCCAAAAAAGAGCACTATGCTAAATTTCATCACAATCGGACCAGAAAGTGATTCTGAGTCGATCGGTATTATAAACAATGGGTCTATCTCGTCTCCTTTTAGGTGTTACAAACAAATGCACAAAGTCATAATACCCTGTACCACAGTGTGGTGTAGGGTATAAATACACAAATAATATTATAATTCGAAATCTGCTTAATTCTCATAAAAAAGTTGAGAAAGGACTTATAGTATTTCTGCGCGAGGAATATTTTTCTCAGCGATGCCTACTAAAAAAGTCGACGATATATATGATTTTCAACATATGATAAGATTTCATTGTGCTTTTTCAGGGGTAAGGGGGTGAGAAGCGTAGACGACTGTTTTGAGAGAAATAATTCTCCGAATGTTCCCTTTACTTCGATCTTTGGACTGAAGCGTATATTCCAAAGTCTTCCTCTTCAAAATCACCAAAGAGATATGTAACCTCTCTGATTTTCCAACAAACTTTGTGGTCGAATATAGCGACAACAAGAGCTAACATAGAAAAACGGCTAATGCCACCGTATTCAGCATGGCCGAAATAGGTCTATCCATAGGGTCTCCTTTCTGTTAAATTTTTGGACTAGCACAGTGTTATTAATATTATTTTCAAAACTTTTGGTTGTGTTGGGGTTCAGGGAACCTTCAAGTTCTTGGAAGTGGACCGTGACGGAAAACGTATTGAGAAGCGCTGGATTAAACGTGGCGAAATTGACTGGGAAAATGGTTCTAGACCCTTTAGTGTATTTTTCGCTATTTGGCTCAGATAAAATTGATTGTTGCGGATTGGGATCATATGGATTCTGAAATATGTGGAAAGCGTTGAGAATCGAAAGCAAAAGTGTGTCTCTATCTAATTGATTGTATATTTTGTAAATTTTCGACCTATAAAAAATTTTGTTTTAAAAGTATATTAAGTAGATTTTATTTAACTAGTTTCAACAACTTTGTTAATATTACCGAATTTAAAAATTGTTTATTGCTATACACCCACAACAAGGAAAACACTCAGCTCCAGAGTTATTAACTCACAACAAGAAAAACACTCAGCTCCTGAGTTTTTATATCATTTTATGTTTTTTTCGTTCTTGAAGTCATAAAATCATACATTTGCAGAGGTTGCTAAGGTTTTCGCCTTATTAATAGACATTTATTACAACCAAATATTATCGATTTTATTATTTATGCTTACGTTTAGGTTTATATTTTGAAAATAGCAAACACGTAACATTACAGAAATAAAATTTCCATTTATTAATGCTATCGAAAAGTCAGTATATTTAACATAGAACCACACATTTTGTTATATTTTTGTTATCTACAAGCAAATATTTCTTAATTTATTTACTATGTATATCGCATTGTCGCTCTTACTATGTCTGTCTCTTTCCTCTTCTATACTCGTATATCTAGTCGTAATAAATAAAAATTAAATACTGAAGTACCATAAAATATGATTAAAAATGTGTATTTATAGGTATAACACAGCAAAACTTTAAATGTAATTTATGCGGTAGTCATCGTTTTTAAAGAGATGTTGTGTAAATTGTGTGTTTTTTGGCAAATAAACAAGCAACATTGTTAATAAATGTTGCTTTGCGTTCAAGGTTTTTTGTCCGTGTAGAGAATTGAACATTTAGAATAGATGAGGTGGTTTATGAAATATCATATTAATATTTAAGGCAGGAGTACTTAAGTATAAATAGTTATGTGAGTTTAGTTAGTGTATGAAATTAATATTACTGTGACAGAGAAGTCTTTTAGGAGATAACTCATTAATTCTTGTCATGTTATTCTAATGTCTTGATATACACGGAAATTTTGCTAAATAAGTACGATTAAATTTTATAAAAAAAAACTTAATTTACTGTATTAAGGGTTTCACCAAAGATATTAAGTTATATTTTGTATGAATTAAAAAAAATCTGTACTACACCATTTTGAATTACAATTCACAAATATTCAGAAAATAATGTGTGGTATGTGGCTCCGTTCTGTTTGAACAACATGCCAGCAAGATTAACGTCAGCTAATTGAAGTACCAAAATTCTTGTAATCATTTCCATATACCGTTTACAGTTGACAGTAACAATCTGCACATCATCATTTTTGAAGACACATGGCCCAATTACTCCGCCTCCCAACAAAGCGTACCAAACAGTACTTCTCTGTGTATGTAATGGCGTTTGGACAAAAGCTTGTGCATTATCTCCACTCCACATGCAAAATATTGCTTATTTATATAGGGTGATCCAAGTAGAGATACTTTTTTCAATAGCCTTTTTTTACAGATCACGTGTGAGTCGTGTCATGCTGTCATGTTATTGTTTGGTATTTCATCATGGAAAGATTTACGCCTGAACAACGTTTACGCGTGTCATTCGCCAGTTACCAGTCGAAATACTCAAACGAGTCATCGAAGATTGGACTCAGCGGATGGACCATCTGAGACGTAGCCTCGGCCAACATTTGATAGACATAATCTTCAAAAAATAAATGCCAAGGAATGTTTTTTCAAATGATAATAAACATTCCCTATTCAATTTGATTTTTTTTGTGTTTTTTCTTTAAATTCGAAAAAAACAATTTTTTTGATAGACAATTTCATAATGAAATGACAAACCAAACTAAACAAAAAGCAAGCTGTTAATTCGGCTGTCAAATAAAACAGCGTTACCAACTGAAAGTTGTGAACTTTTGTCTAAGATACCAACTACAAATGTGCACTGTGTGTGACTTTTGAAATATGAAAAGTTTTGATAGCAATTTTTAAAAAAAAAAACATACTAAAACCAGTAAGGAAAGGCAGAAAGTCGGGCGGGGCCGACTATATAATACCCTACACCTCCCTAATAATGCGATAAGGGTCATTGCGATAATAATTTGGAATAATTGGTAAATGGGTAGGAACATATTATCTAATTCTGAACCGATAATCGCTAAATTAAGCAATATTCGTTCCTAAATTGAGAAACATATTTCTGGAAAATTTTAATGATCGGAAGTAAAGTACAACTTTTATAGCGCTTTGATACCAAATCAGGAGGAACATATTTACGGATGTTATATATAAATCTGAACCGATTTTCCCTGAATACTCATTCATGTAAAAAGACATCTTTCTGTCGAATTTCGTACTGATCGGATATAAAAAAAAATCTCTACAGCGCTTACGTGTCGAATCGGGGGTAGGGATCTATAAATCGAGTGTCGACTAATCGATTAATCGACTTTTGATTGGAAAAAGTCGAAAAGTCGAAATCGATTTTCACCAAGCAAAAAGTTGAAAAATCGATTTATCATTTCGACTTTTTTCGATTTTTATCCGACGGCGGAATATTAACCGAAATCGATTACCATTTCGACTTTTGTCGAGTGTGGCCTTACTTAAATAGGCGGCGGCTTTGAACTTCTCCAACCAGTTCAAACGCTTTTTAGGAAAGAGTCGGAAAGAGCTCTCTCCAACAAACTTTGACACTTGCTTGGAAAAAATTGCCGAGTATAAATAAATATTTAAGTTGTCTGATCGGAAAATATTGCCAGAAAAATGGTGGAGAAATGCGACCCTGTGAACGTACAAGGGTGTGAACATACAATTTTGGTCTTGCAGCGTTAGCAGAACAAGTCATTGTGAGATAATTTGCAGATTGTTAGATGTGCGAAGTTTATGCATGGGACAACGGCGCAATTGTCAGAAAAACATTTTATTGGTAACACTGTCTATAAAATATTTGTATTATCCTGCATATAAATATTTACAAAATATATTGTAAATATATTAAATTGTATAGTTTTCTTGCAATCGTCTGAACTGTCAATTCACCTTTGCCTAACAATCTATCATTGTCCGTACATTTGCAGCACTTTAACAGGGTTGATAACGTTGACCGATCAGGCAATCGTGAATATTTAGTTTTAGTTGCGTAATGGAAAAGAAACAAAAATCGGTTTAAGACAAAACCGAAAAGTCGAAAAAAATCGGTTTAAGACAAAACCGAAAAGTCGAAAAAAATCGGTTTAAGACAAAACCGAAAAGTCGATTATCCATATAATTGAAAAGTCGAAAAATCGACTTTTCACTAAATCACGAAAGTCGAAAAGTCGAAAAATCGACTTTTTGTCTCAACTATAGATCCCTAATCGGGGGTAGCATATATATGGGGCTATATCTAAATCTGAACCGATTTTCTCCGAATTTGGCAGTACATATTTCTTCATGTAGAAGGAAACCTCTTTTTGCCGAAATTCGCACTGATCGGATATAAAATAACATTTTTACAGCGCTTACACTTCAAATCGGGGGTAACGTATATATGGGGGCTATATCTAAATCTGAACCGATTTCTTCCAAATTTAACAGTGTTCATTCATACTGTAAGCAACCTCTTTCTGTCGAATTTCAGACTGATCGGATATAAAATAAAGTTTTTACAGCGCTTACATGTCAAATCTGGGGTAACATATATATGGGGGCTATATCTAAATCTGAACCGATTTTAACCAAATTCAATAGGGATCGTCCTTGGGCCAAATAAAACATATGTGTAAAGTTTCGTAGAGATCGGACCATAATTGCGACCTGTACTTTGATTACAAGAATACATGCACAGACAGACAGACGGACAGACGGACAGACAGACGGACAGACGGACATAGCTAAATCAACTCAGAAAGTAATTCTAAGTCGATCGGTATAATAAACGATGGGTCTATTTCCTCTCCTTTTGGGTGTTACAAACAAATGCACAAAGTTATAATACCCTGTACCACAGTGTGGTGTAGGGTATAAAAATATATTTGGAACAGGTAGAGAACCTGAGCCAGAAAAATACTAAAGTTTTCAATTATCATTATATCCAATATGTATAAAATAAAAACAAAGATTCAAGGAAATTATATTTACAATTTTAAAAATCAATTAAGGTCTTGAAAACAGTTAATTTAAAATAGTTACGAATTTCAAATTGTGTGTTCTGAATATCAATCGACGACCATCGGCTTATAAATTTATTTCGAAAGACCAATGACTTCAAATCGCCCCACAACTTCTTGGAGGCCAGGCAATATCACAATTTCTTAAAATAATCGAATCTCCAAATTTTTCTTGCAACAATTCAATTGTTTCATTTGCGGTGTGGCACGTAGCCACAATCGGTCACTGGCAAAAAGATAACTCCTAACGAGAGCTAAAATGCTGCTCATGGGTGTCAAGGTCGTAGGCCAACCGGAAAGAGTTGCTTTTTGGATTTTTAAGAAAAATGGACTTAGCATCATTTTCAAATGTGAACCGAAAGTTTATTGTTGCTCTAACTCCTTAACGGTACGTCGGATCGGGAATCAGTCAATGGCAAGAAGATTGCTCTTAACGACAGCTAAAATATTGCTCATGAGTGTCAAGGTCGTAGGACGAATGGAAACTAAGAATTAAAAAATGATTATAGTTACAAAATCGTTGATTCTTTAATAATTTAAAATTTAAAATGTATTATGTCCGTCCGTTTGTCTGATTCGAGTGCACCATACCACTCTAAAGGAATGATAGAATGACCTCAAATTTTGCATGTGGTAAGATTTTCTACAGGGTGTTATTTTAGATGTGTGGTTTTCGGCGCAGTGAAATAACCCCCAAGTGAAATAACACCCAAGCTGAAAATTAAATAACACCCAAAATAAAGATTTAAAATTGGGTTTGGGTGAAATTTCATTAACTTTGGGTTTAATTTCATTTTTTCAAGTTTTTTTAAATTTTTGTTACCAAGACCAAAATGAAATAAAACCCAAAATAAAATGAATTTGGGATTTATTTCATTCATTTTAGGTTTTGGGAATTTTTTCATTGTTTGGGATTTATTTCTTTGTCATCGAAATCTAATTTTTCTTGTGCCGTATTTCATTTTATTTGGGGATTATTTCATTGACATTCAAAATGAAATATAGGAAAGTTTTTAATAATAAAATTGTTAGATATCGCTTCCTTGTCGTTAGGCGGTTAGAATCGAATGAACGTATTAAACGGGGTAATTTTAGGGTGGGCCTTGAGAGTAGTAATCAGCACCTAATAGTGCTTCAGAGAAGAAAATTTACAAATTTTAAATTATAACAAATAGGAAAATTTAAGTTGTAGGGTCATGGATAGCAGATTACAGAAAACATACCAGATGTTACGATTGCATTATATCATGAAATTAATAAGCTTTAAATGTTTGAAAATGGTAAGTAAATTAAGATTAGCGACTATTTTGCTAGAGTGCCGATCAGTAACGGAACTGATTGGGTTTGTTCTCTTTTAACAATTTACGAATGAATACTGCTGTAAGAGAAAAATTTAAGAAAAGATAAAGCAAGTGAAACAGAGAGCCAAAAATTGCGCCGATTTTTTTTTTTGCATTTTTTTCGTCTGCTTTACTATTTCTTCATGTCAGAAAATATAATGGAAATATGTTTGAAGAGAAAACACGAATAGGAATTAATGGAGACGAAAAATAGGTAAAAAATCGCCGCGATTTTTAACCTATTTTTCGTCTCCATTAATTCCTATTCATGTTTTCTCTTCCATCATATTTCACATACGAAGCTTCAGACGATAAATAGGTCAAAAAATCGCAGCGATTTTTTAACCTATTTTTCATCTGCATTACTATTTCTTCATGTTTGAAAACTGTTGGAAGAGAACTGAAATTCATATGTCAAATAGTTTGGAAGAGAATTCTCTTCCAAAAGTTTTCATGAATTCTCATGTATTATATTCCAGAAGATTTCAAACGTCAAGAAATAGTAATGCTTTACAAAAAATAGTTCAGAAACATTTTTTAAAATTTTTCGTCAGGATTACTATTTTCTTATGTTTTCTGTTCCAACATTCAGTTGCAAAGCATAAAAACCGTTGCAAAGCAGTTTAAACGTTGTTTTCACGTCCATTATTGAATATCAATTTGCAGGTATTCCCATTAGTTTTCATTCTAATTTGTTTCGTCGGCCTATTGGGGATTCCATACAAGCGTTTCTGTAAATACTACAAACAGTTTTTGGAAAAATTATGTATATTGCACAAAAAATATTTGTCTAGACGAATAAATTTAATTTGGAGTTTATTTCATTTGTTTGGGGTTTTTTTCATTGGGGGTTATTTCACTTTTTTTGGGGGAATTATTTTTTTAATTTAACTAATATTTTTTGGGGGTTGTTTCATTTATTATTTGGATATTTTTTCATTTAATTTGGGCTTTATTTCACATTTAATCTTTGGGCCTTATTTCATTTCATTTGGGGCATATTTCATTGGGGGTTATTTCATTTTCGGCTTGGGGGTTATTTCACTTGGGGGTTATTTCGTGGCGCCGTGGTTTTCAAGAAGAAATAAAACGCATATAATTTAATGTTATGGCCAAGGCCAAGAATTAAGCTTAATGATAAAGATAAGGGTTTGCCATTATGTTTTAAAAATGATTTCGGGCACGTGACCGAGACCCACTTGTTGCTGTATGTCAGCAATAACGCGACGAATATTCTCTTCCAAGGTTTCAATCGTGTCGGGCTTATCTGCGTAGACAAACGACTTCACATAAGGCCACAGCGCGACGCGTCGCCTCGAAGCAAACCATTATTTTAGTAATACATTAGCACGATTTGCAAACGTTGTTCCGCAGTACGTCTATTCATTATAAAATGCAAACCAAACTGAGCATAAATCAAGTGACAGCTGTCAAAAAGACCAACTCCGAAAAAAGTATTGCCAGATTGAAAACCACGCGTCTTAAAAAACACCCTGTAGTACCGTTAAGATTAGCTAAGATTAAGTGAAATG
Source organism: Eudasyphora cyanicolor (assembly GCA_963930755.1). Classification (NCBI taxonomy): domain Eukaryota; kingdom Metazoa; phylum Arthropoda; class Insecta; order Diptera; family Muscidae; genus Eudasyphora; species Eudasyphora cyanicolor. The sequence continues at coordinate 7,198,380 of OZ005735.1, read as the reverse complement.
TTGAATACTTTAAAACGTTTGTACTAAGTTAGCCGAATATTCTGTAATTAACATATAGTGACAGTTTCTTTTTGGCTAACAAATCGAGCGCGAAATTGTCATACTGTTTGTGGTACCTCACACACAAACGCACGATTTTCTAGCACTAGTACATATAGCGGTATACCTTGGGATCAGTTTTGAGATATATAATCTTAATTTCCCGTAGAGAACAATCTGAATGTATACGAGTATTAGATTTCCTTCGCAATTGCTATAATCTGGCATCTGCCTAAAAAATGTTCCCATCGGTTCAGACATTTATCACAGAAAATATCAAATTCCTTATTATATTTATCTAAAGGCGATGGTATATTGCAGTCGGTTTTGCTCGACTGCGTTTTTGTTAATTGTTACAAGATCTATACCAATTATTTATAGTTCCAACAAATTACTGCTAACGAACACATCGTTTCTTTGTATTGATCAAGACATTAGAAGACATGGACAATAATTTTTAATTATTTTTGTAATCTTCCAAAGAATAAATAAAACAAAATAAAAAAAATTGATGAACAAATAAAAACATACATATATAATTATATGTTTGTATCTCTAAGTCGCAAATCGAATAATGCTATGGATAAACAATAATATATACATTTACGAATTAGTTAAACTAAAAAAAATTCAAGAAAAATTATTGCAAATCAAATTCGTTTCGATAGTATTCAATACGTTCAATAAATGAAAAATTTTTACTACAACCCATAATATTCTTCTCAATGAAGCGTTAAAACATACATGTAAGTATTTGGTACCAGCAAATGTTTATATTGTCACCTGAAACCGAATCTCCGAATACAAACTGCAAAGTTTTAGCAAAATTTCTTAGAAAATGTGGTGTTTATGGCTTAAATAAGCCTTTTTGGGAGCGACATCTATAGGTGGACTATACTAAAATATGAACTGATTTAAAATTTGTTTACAGCGATGAATTCTTGTCTTAATTAAATACAAACTGAAAAGATTCAGTCAAAATGCTCAGAAAATGTAGTATTTATGCTTAAATACGTATATTTTGGAGCGACCTCTATAGGGTGACTATAACAAAATGTGAACCGATTTGCAAAGTTTCTGCTAAATTGCTTAAAAAATTAGGTACTACGGCTCAAAAGCCGTATTTTGGAGCTACTTCTATAGTGGATCTATATGAGAAAATTGTCCGATATGGCCCATTTGCAATCCCAAACAACCTACAACTATAAGAGATAGTTCTACCGCATTTGACTAACCTAGCTATATTATTACGGACCATAGCGTGATTGCAGCAGACAAATTTAACCGTAATTTAACTTTACCGCCGCCGTAACGTTGCCAGCTGGAGCAATTACCCAAAACTTGAAAAACGTGCTGTATCACTCTATGTCTATTCACAACAAAAACAGCAATAAATTAATTTTATTTTATACTAGCTGGACCCGGTCCACTTCGTTGCCCCATATTTACACTCCTGTCTATGTGTATTCAAACTTTCAGCTCTCTAGCTCTAACAGGAGCCTCAGTGGTCAAATGGTCGAAAATCACTCGGCGGTAAATCGAAAATCAAAGTAGCCTATGTTACTTCCCAGGCATTGGTTTATCTGTCCACCAAATTTCAAGAAAATCGGTTCAGTAGTTTAGGCGTTATGCTGGAACAAACACATAAACAGACAGACAAACAAACGATTTGCCACGCCCACATTTTCCCCGCCCACTTTTTGCAAATTTTTTTTTTCCAAAACCATCTCAGACAAAATAGCTTTCAAACAAAAGAAAAAATTTTAAAATCGGTCCAGTAGTTTAAGCGTCTATAAAACACATACATACATACATACATACATACATACAAACATTTTTCCATTTTTATATATATAGATTTATTTGCTACTAATTTATCACTTTATTAATTATTTATCATTACTTTTCAAAAGTTTCGCATAAATTTATTCTTTTTTCATGATTTTACTAATTTTATTTGCAAATGGTCGTTTCCGTTGGCTAATCGTTTACACTGATTTCCATATGTCCGATTGAATCAGCTGATTCATTACGCTACGGGGGTTACGGTTACGTTTGCCTAACCCAGCCTTTAGCGCTGTTACAAACGGAGTGACAAAATGAATATACACCCCCCCCCCCCCATCACATGTTGGAGTGTTTAAAAACTAATTAAAGTGAAATAAAATTCTAGGCCAGATTTATGGCTTTTCAAAATAATTGGACAAAATTAAATAGCAAATGTTATAGCAACTATTCGTGGCGTCGTACATTATGAATGTAATATGTATTTACAATTTTTGAATATTTTTCACTTTTGGTAATGTTATACTGTGTTGATACGTCATTTTGATTTTCAGCCATAAAATGGTCAATAAATAGTGATCTAAAACTCATTTTTTATTTGTTTCATGATTGAATTTCAGGTGGCGATGTACATTCAAACCTGGATAAGTGAACATACATTTTACCTAATATTTTGTTTTTTAGAAGGTACATAATTGAATAGCGTTGCATTTTTCCTTTACCAAGGTGCTGAACATGGTTCAATGTTTTTTGTTGCAGGAGTTTTACAGAAACACTAAATGAGATATTCCACATAACTGCTTTCTACTTATCCTTGTTTGACTGTACTTGTACATTTGTACGAGTTTCACTAGAGACATTTATTATCTGCTCATTTTGTTTCGCTGGTCATCGGTGCATCTACGTAATCCTTTAGGGGTTAGACATCAAAGGAAAATCGTTGGCGAACGATGCTATTAATAACAAAATGCAATAGCAGAACAAATGGAACAGGAGGTGAAATGAAAAAGGTGATTGAATGAGACACGCGATAGATATAAAACCAGAAAAATCGTTTGTCCCCTTTGGCTAATGTGTAATCTGCAAAGGCCATTTTCACCGATGCAAATGGCAATACTGAAATTGGATATTATGCGACACAGACATGAATTTGGTCACAATATTGCTTGATTGGCAATAACGAAGAGTTATTTTCCTCTGATATTGTGATTTCAGAGTTTGTTTATTTTTATGATAAAAAAGGCATGATTGGTGATATGTTTTATTAAGGAAATATTACAAATAAATTATCAGGTAAATATGAAATAATGTACAGAAATTTGGTATAAATGTACCGAAATTTAAGAAGCACGAGAGAAAATGACTAAAAATTCACTATTTATGATAAAAAGTGATAAATTCATAGGAATTGTATATTTTATTATTTTTTAAAAGTGCCCAACCACTTTTCAATATCCTTTCTGCCTTTCTGAAACCCCAAAACTGTCATCAAGTTTTACTTCTCCCCCAAGGTTTTCTTTTAATAATTTTAAAGGTTTACCAATTCCAACTGCAATATTATATTCACATAGTCATTGGGAAATTGTTTCATGTTCCCTTATTAAATGTGACAGCATTCCTTGGGGCATTGAAAATTACAAACATTCGTAACCTTTTTCGCCTTGAACCCAGACCTGATGGAAATATTAAACATGTCCCTTAAGAAATATATGTAATTAACCAAACAAGCGAAACGAAAAAAGGAACAAAATAAACACAAAGCTTAATATTCACATCGAACATTAAACCTAAATTTTTCCCGTTTTCATTTACAATATGGATAGCTAGCGATGTTTTTTTGGACATCACCTCTTCACCTAACCCCTCAACCCTAATTTGTAATGGGACAGGTAACCTTAACCAAATATTTACATAATTTATTTTTGTTGTTGATAATTTTTATAAAATGTTCCTCATAAATCTTTTTGCGAAATTTCCTTTCAAGCAAGAAAACCGAGCGAGCGATACCAAAAAACAACAGTAGCAGTCCTAATAAATCATTGATTTTCTGCAGATTTACGGTTTATGCCATGACTTTGGGTTACTCAATGGCATATACATACTCGTATTTTAAATCTGCACGGGGGAAAATCGTCATTTTTGATATGTTTGAATTGAAAGAAAATATATTTGGAAACGATTTTTTTAAATATTATATATTTGTTAACAAATAAATTTTATTTGAAAATCAAGAAATTTAGTTTGGAACGCATATATTAATATATTAGAACATAATATATTTGCAAACTGACTTTCACAAATAAAATATTTGTTTACACACAAAAAAAGTTATTGTTTAAGAAGATTTCCACATATATTTTATTTAATACGATTTTTAAAACTTTGCTGACTTTTTAGAATTTCAGTTAGTTATTCGTAGTTTTCATGTTAATCTGTATAATTAAAAATGTCCTTTAATTTATAAATATTCCAGTTCATCACTTTTTGTCGATCCATCAATGCAATTTATATTTACGAAAGATTATACGATTTAAGTTTTAATTAAATTTTAAAAATATACACAATTTATACAAAAAATATCTGTATATAACATCTGAAAAACAGAAAACTTGTCTTTGAATTAAGGCATTGATACATTGCCAAAATACCTAAATACAAATTAATCTTTGTTTCGGATATACTAGTTCCAAATAAAAAAATATTAGGATGGGAACATATTTTTGTTTGGAACAATATCTTCCCAAACATATAACATTTGTGTGTGTCAAATATTATATATTTGTTGTCTACCGTAAACATATGTATATTTCAAGCCGAATATGTTTGGGACAATATACTTCAGAAGCGATTTTTTTTCAGCGTGTGGTAGTCTCGACAGGATTTACACAGTGGTCTGTTTTTGCCTTTGGTTTCAAAAATTTCAGAGAGTCTGGCAAATAGCAATGAATCATAATAGAGAAACTGTTAACTTTTCTGAATGAAACAAAATAATTTAACACATATATAAAGAGTCCAGGTGTGAACAATATATGCTGCAGATACACTGTACTGCACCGAATTGTAAGTGTTTGTGTGAACTGGTGTCAATGTTAGGATATTAAATTTTGGTATGATTTGGCCATTTCTCACGGACACATTAAGTTTCAAGTAATTGTATGTACTGGTATTAATGTTATAAATATGCTGTAAAATGGGCGTGGCAGCTTCTCTCATTTCGAGATGATAGCGACAGATAAACTATTACTATGTTTGGAAGTAAAAAAGTTTCGGGTAAGTAGTGTAGAAGTTATTAGAAAATTAATATTTCACAAAATGTTACCCCATTGTGGGGAGGTAACAAGGCAGTGGACCAATCTGGCCCACTCTTGAAGTATGCTAAATATTGTTTATACAAGGTGTTTTTAGACGTGTGGTCTCAATCTGGCAATACTTTTTTCGGAGTTAGTCTTTTTGACAGTTGTCCCTCGATTTATGCTCAGTTTGGTTTCTCATTTCCGGAACAACGTTTGCAAATCGTGCAAATTTACCAAGATAATAATAATATTAAAATAATGGTAATAAATTTTCGGATTTTCACAAGAAAATTTTGTTCAAAGATGAAGCTCACTTTTGGATGAATTAGTACGTTAACAAACAAAATTGTGTTTGGAGTAATGATAATTCACAAGCCATTGTTACATCTACAAAAAGTCACTGTTTGGAGTGCTCTATGGGCAGAGGGAACCATTGGTTAATATTTGATGAGCGCATTATCTCGTGTCATGGGACTGTGACGTGGCGTTCAAGATAGTGCGATTTGACACCGCTGAACTATTTTTTGTGGGGTTATGTGAAGTCCCTTGTCTACGCAGATAAGCCCGACACGATTGATGCCTTGGAAGATAATATTCGGCGCGTAATTGCTGACATATAGCCCCAAATGCTGCAAAAGTTGTCGAGAATTGGGCCTCTCGGGTGGAATTTATTCGAGCAAGCCGCGGCGGCCGCACGGGGCTAAATCGCCTTTTTTGATATATTTGAATAGAAAGAAAATATATTTGGAACACAAGTTTTTAAATATTATATATTTCTAATCAAATAATTTGTATTTGAAAATTAATAAAATTTATTTGGAACGCATATATTAATATATTACAATAAAATATATTTGCAAACTAATTTCCTCAAATAAAATATGTATTTACATTCAAATAAAATTATTGTTTAGGATTTTCTACAAATATATTTTGATGAAAAACGATTTTTATAATTGCAGATTTTTCGAATTTCCTTTTTTAATTTTTATTGATTTCCAGTTATACCGTTTAATTTAAAATGACATAAGTAGCAATAAAATTGGTTTTAAATCATTAATTTCTATTTGTTCCAAGTTATAATTTTTTGTCAACCCATCTTCCAGAATGTATCATTATGCAAGATTATACTATTTCAATTATAAAGGAATTTTAAGAACATTTAAAATTTCTGAAAAAATAACGTTGAATTACTGAAAAACATAAAACTTGTCTTTAAATAATGGTATTGACATATTTTTTGAATACTTAATAAATATTTGTTTCATAAATAATAGTCGCAAATAAAAAACATTAGGACGGAAACAAAGATTTGTTTACAACAATAGCTTCCCAAATATATAGTTTTTGTGTGTGCCAAGCGTAGAGTGTACTCTAAACATTTGTATATTTCAAGCAGAATATCTTTGGGACAATATACTACAGAAGCTATTTTTTTCAGCGTGAACTTGCCCGAAATCATTTTTAAACCATAATGACAAACCCTTATCTTTACAATAAAGCTAAATTTTTGACCATAACATTAAATTATATGCGTTTTATTTCTTCATGAAAACCACTCGTCTCAAAAAACACCCTTTATAATTTAAGTAACAATACATTGTTTTCCAGCTTCGTAGCTAAAACAATTTCTTTTGAAATATATAGAAAAAAAGTATTATGAAAGTTAGAAAAAAATACACCGACTTCGGCAATGGTACTCATGTAGACAGCAATACAAAGTAAAGTGGCATGAAAAAGTTCATTGATATGCAACAATGTATGAAACAATGTTTAAACACATAATAGCAACAACAAAAAACGTTAACAACAACTTTAAGTAACACACTTTAGTGGTGTTTTTAACCACGACAAAAGAAATCATATTAAAACAAAAGCAATGCCAGCAACAAGCATTGTGTTGGTAAGTTCTACATGTAGTAAGTTATTGTACATATGGGTCAATCCATACAAAACAAACACTTGACAAAAAGTTATTTGTTTTTATACTTCATACGATATGTTTGAATCGAAAGAAAATATATTTGGGATACAAATTTTTAAATCTTTATATATAAAATCCTTTGTACGTTTGTTAGTAACGAATGATCTTCGAAACCATAAAATCGAATGGGCTGAAAATTAAACAATATATAGATTGGGGTCATTTGTGTTTTAGAATAATTTTCACCGCAATAAATTGCAAAGTGGTCAAGTTATTTGCATTTCCAGATCGATTTGACTGAAATTTAAAATGTATGTGTGGTTGGTCTTGATAACAGTTTTATGTATGATTCTAATCGGTAGATGGAGCTGTAGTGGACATATGGTCAACATACATTTTTTGATGACTTTTTCCTGAAACTCGGGATGTATGTATTTTCGATTAAAATATCAATGAATAAGAAACCAATACATTCCAAACAGGACGCGCAGCACAACGTCTGCTGGAGTCAGATAGTATTATATATTTCTGAGCAAATAAATTTTATTTGAAAATAAGTAAAATATATTTGGAACGCATTTATATATTACAACAAAATATATTTCAAAACGAAATTTCTCAAATAAAATATGTTTTTAAATACAAATAAAATTATTGTTTAGGAATTTGTCCAAATACATTTAATTTTAAAAAGATTTTCCAAACATTTGCTGACTTTTTCGAATTTCGGTTTTAATTCCACGCCATCATTAGTTGCCAATCCTCTAAATAATTTATTTTGATCCAATATTATACCATTTCAATTATTATTATTTATTCTTTTTAAGAATATTAAGAATTTCTAAAAAAATAAATTAATTAAAAAAATAAAAGTCCACATAAAAACATATTGGGAAGTGAACAAAGATTTCTTTACAAAAACATCCTTCCAAATATATAATTTTTGTATGTACCAATTTGTACCAATATTATGTTTATAGTGTACCCTAAACATATATATGTCTCAAGCCGAATATGTTTGAACAATTTATAACAGAGGCGATTTTTTTCAGCGTGGGTCGTCCAACCAAAACGCACTATGTTAATTGTAAATAAAACAAAAAGTTTTCACAGAATTATCTCAATATTTTTTATTATAATAGAAGGATCTATGACAATTATGTGTGAAACAAAATGTCAGCAGAATGCTCGCCACGGCTTCGGTGGCATACCTCTATCCGGTGGTCAATATTTTCAATGGCTGCACGGGGCAAAATCGCCTTTTTTGATATGTTTGAATCGAAAGAAAATATATTTGGAATACAAATTTTTAAATATTTTACATTTCTTAGCAAATAAATTTTATTTGAAAATCAATAAAATATATTTGGAACGCATATATTAATATATTACAACAAATTATATTTGCAAACTAAATTTCTCAAATAAAATATGTGTTTAAATACAAATAAAATTATTATTTAGGAATTTTTCCAAATATATTTTATTTAAAAAAGATTTCCAAAACTTTTGCTGATTTTTTCAAATTTCAGTTTCAATTTTTCCTTGGTTTCGAATTGTACATCCTAGTTATGATACCATATGCAGCATTACCTTCTGTTTTAAATCAATCATTTAAAATTTCTGAGTATTCCAAGCCATCATTAGTTGTCAATTCTCTAAGTACTTTATATTGACCCAAGATTATATGATTTCAATTATTATTATTTTTACGAACATTGAAAATTTCTAAAAATTTAAGTTTGAATTACTGAAAAATTTGACACAATTTATGTATTTTATGAATATTTAAATGCAAATAAATAATTGTTTCACAAATAGCAGTCACATTGGGATGTAAACAAATATTTGTTTAGAACAACATCTTCCCAAATACACAATTTTTGTATGTACCAAATATTACATGCTTAGAGTCTACCCTAAACATATATATGTTTCAAGCCGAATATGTTTGGGACAATATACTAAAGAAGCGATTTTTTTTCAGCGTGTGAGACATAATTGAGATTCAACGTCGTTAATGTGTCGAATTATCTCATCCTTTAGCTCATGAATTGTTCTTGGCTTATTGACGTACAGTTTATCTTTTAAATATCCCCAAAGAAAGAAGTCCAACGGTGTCAAATCACTTGATCGTGGCAGCCAATTAACATCGCCAGGACGCGGAATAACACGGACATTGAATTTCTCGCGGAAAAGAGCCATTGTTTCGTTGGCTGTGTGGCAAGTGGCACCATCCTGTTAGAACCACATCGTCCAGGTCCATATTCTCCATTTCTGGCCACAAGAAATCCGTTATCATCTTGCGATAGCGAACACCGTTCAAGGTAACTGCTTGGCCGACCTCATTTTCGAAGAAGTACGACCCGATGACGCCGCCAGCCCATAAACCACACAGAACGACCTGGGGGAGCATGCACAGGTGTTTTCACATCTCCTACAGACCAGGAGAACCGTCCATAGCATTCTTTAACTAAGAGCGTAAAATGATGTACATATACTCGTATAAAAAATTGCCCTTTTTGATATGTTTGGATCGAAAGATAGAATATTTAGGAAACAAATTTTCAAATATTATATAGGATTTTCCAACAAGAGGTGTTATTCTGAATCACCCGGTATTTCGGTAGCTGTCACTTTTGAGGCTTTTATTCTTTGACAAGTAGAAACTACTCCATTACTAAAAATGGAACGATAAATTCGAAAATCGTTGAAAAATCATCTTGAGTGATGAGGCCCATTTTCACCTCGGTGGCTACATCAACAAGCAAAAATGTCGCACCTGGGGCTCGGAAAACCCAAGAGTTATTGTTGAGAAGCCTCTCCTCTCCATCAACGTGTGAATGTTTGGTGCGGTTTATAGTCCGGCGGGGTCATTGGACCGTACTATTTCGAAAATGAGGTTGGATTAACAGTTACGGTGAATGGATTGCGCTATCAAGAGATGATTAATGATTTTTTATGGTCGGAGTTGGATGGTATTGATCTGGACAACGCTTACTTTCAACAAGACGGCGCTACGTGCCACACGAGCAACGAAACCATTGCTCTGTTACGGGAAAAGTTTCCGTACCGTGTTATCTCTCGAAGAGGTGATCACAATTGGCCACCGAGATCTTGTGATGTAACACCTTGCGACTTCTTTCTTTGGGGCCACGTGAAAGATACGGTCTACGCCAAGAGCCCAGCGTCGATTCAAGACCTCAAAGATAGAATTCGTGAGACTATCGAGGACATAGGGCAGCCACTTTGCGATTTGGTTATGGAAAATTTCATGAAAAGGATATGGTCCTGTAAGCGTGGCGTTGGGGGCCATTTTTTCATTATTAACGGCATACATTTCTCTTTATTATGAAATAAACATCCGATCATTTATCTCAAAAAATTGCATTTTTCTTTGAATACCAAAATAACACCTCTTGTTGGAAACCCTTTATATTTCTGAGCAAATAAGTTTTATTTGAAAATCAATAACATTTATTTGGAACGCATATATTAATATAACAGGTGGCGCAAAAGTAACCTTTCGATGTTATGTTAGACGCGATTGGCGGTCAGCAGCTAAAAGCTGATGCACCGTCTGGACTTTGTACGGAAACATCTTCAAATCTTGTACCAAAATTCGCTGTAGAGACCGTCGACTGATACCCATTTGCGTGGCACGTCGTCTGGTCGATGTCGACGGCGCTTCCATGACATCCTCGGCTACAGCAGCAATATTCTCTGCAGAACGGCTACTCCGGGGTCTGCCACGCCTGGCAGCATCTCGTGTTGTGCCAGTCTCTTCGAGGCGAGCGGCTAAACCTCGCAGTGTTTCACCAGTAGGCGTTGGACGGCCAGGAAATCTGTGCCAAAGTCACCGACCGATTATTGGTCAAATAAATAGTCAGCAATATTCCGCGTTCTGGAGCAGTGTAGCGTAACATTGTTTATTAACGTGTATTTCGCATGTGCTTACTACACAAATGTCAAAACAGAACTGACATTAGGGGCCAATCGCAAAATGTATAGCATTTTCTGATAGGAGGATTACTTTTGCGCCACCTTGTATTACAACAAAATATATTTGCAAACAATTTTTCACAAATAAAATATGTCTTTATATACAAATAAAACTATTGTTAAGGAATTTCATCAAATATATCTTGTTAAAACATATTTGCAAAACATTTCAGATTTTTCGAATTAAAATTTTTAATTTTTCATTGATTTCGAGTTATATATTATAATGACATAAGTAACGATAACATTTGTTTTAAAGCACTAATTTTTAATTTCTATTTATTCCAAGTCATCATATCAACCCCTCCAGAAATGTATCATTATGCATGATTATATGATTTCAATTATAAAGGAATTTTACGAACATTTTAAATTTCTGAAAAAAAGTTAGCGTTGAATTACTGAAAAACATTAAACTTGTCTTATAATTAAGGTATATATCGATAACTCCATTCTAAACTATGCTAAGTGCAAAACGGTAGTTTTTCAGGAGAGACGATCAAAGTTTGATGAATTTTTTAAATTTGTGTGGAATTCCTTTGTAATTGAAATCGAAGGAACTGTACAGTTTTGTGAATAACTTTTGATTGGGTTGACTGATAAACACCACATTTTAACTGAATACTCGTATAATTTGGAATATTTAGAAGTTAAAAATGTAATCTCCCTAAAGACATGCTAAGTCGACATAGCATGTTTTATAATGGAGTTATCGATATTTTCTGAATACTTAAAAAAATAAATCTTTGTTTTGTAAATAATAGACTGAAATGAACATTTTTAGGACTGAAACAAAGATTTGTTTAGAACAACATCTTCCCAAATATATAATATTTATGTGTGTCAAATATTACATATTTGGAGTGTACCCTAAACATATGTATATTTCAAGGAGAGTATGTTTGGGACAATACGAGTATACTACAGATGCGATTTTTTTTCAGCGTGTATGTATACGAGTATATCCCTATATGTATGTGAACGTGTATTTACATTTATAAGTAGATGTGTTGTATATGTACTATATAATGTAGCAAGTTTGAGTTGGTTCGTAAAAGACTGCTCTTTCTCCTCCTTTCGTTAACACCATCTAAATAGTCCACAAGTGGGGGCTATGAAACAGTGTTATGGAGAGGAATAATAAGATTTATGCGTTTCCAAGACAGAACTGAAATGGTTGGCTAAATTGGCGTTAAGTCAAGTGTAAGTTGAATAAACTAATTGTTGAAGAGAATACACTGACAACGAGTGTGCGATATCTAAGTAACCAAACAATGTAAGCAACAAATATCGCCTCCCCAGGAGCTAAAAGCAAAAACTAAGGGGACAAGGTAACTACTGTGTATCACAGACATAAGCAATCCTTAGGTCATTGAATGAAAGACAAAAAGTTGTGGATCTTCTTATGTGTTTAATGGTTTATTGATATTTGATGGATGTTTGTTGGACATTTGTGGGATGTAATAATGGGGTAGAATATCAATTGGAAGCAAAGTTTCCTTAATCATAGGATATTACATAGGATATACGAAAGGCTTAATGGATCTTTTTCTAAATAATTAATTAGTGCTTAGTTTGTAGTAAAGCAAGACACCATAATTAATCAGTACACAGAGCGAAAAATGTATTAATAAATTCAAGCAAAATTCCTATTTTTAGCGGAAATCGTATACAAATAGTTAAGTACGTTGATACCAACTTATTCTTAAACAAAGTATTGAAAGAATTACATTCACAAAATCAAGCGTAGAAATATGTATACCATACTTGATGTCAATTGAAAAACTCTTAGTTTGAAAATTAGGTCAACTATGGCTTAAAGTTCGAAGAAAAAGGTTATTTTAATTTGTGTAAGGGAGAAAAATTAGAGAGCAAAATTTAATGTACTCTCTTTACCACTCTCATCTGATTTTGGGGTAAGTATAGATGTTTTGATTTAAGTAAGAAAACATTATTTTGGAATGCACAAAGAAAACCGACCCACTCTGAATATTTATTAAATTAGGATGATAATTTGCAGACATATGCAGACTTGAAATCATTACCTTTTACCGTTTGTCTAAATTCGTAGCGGTTTAGATTTAATAGTGTGCCAAAGATAGTCATCTACAAAATTTTTCTAAAACTTGTATCTACATTATTTTAGGACGGAATGTCAGATTTTTATGATATACGAGGTATGTTCAAAGAATATCGCAAATTTTTAATTTCCGCGGGCTACGTGTATTTGATTTTTGATATTTTTGTAGCATTATGTTGGTACTCATGTCCCTTACTTATGCTGACAAGGTCGGCCATTTTGAATGTTTAGTTAATTTTTGACAGCTGTTGTGCTTGGATGTGTTTTAACTTGTCTTCGATTTTTATCTATTTCAGAAAATGGATCAAAGAATCTGCATCAAATTTTGTGTGAAAAACAAAGTAAAGTGCGCTGACGCATTCGAATGTTAACTGCGGTATATGGTGAAGCTACCTTGCACCAAAGCAACGTTTATCGGTGGTACAAAATCTTCTTAGAGGGCCGAGAAGATGCGAAGGACGAACAGCGTGCCGGACGCCCGAGCTCACAGTTTTCTTTGATTGCAGGGGCGTGGTGCATTATGAGTTCTTGCCACAGGGTAGTACGGTCAATTAGGAATATTACCTGCAAGTTATGCGCAAATTGCGCGAAGCAATCCGCCAAAAACGCCCGGATTTGTGTAAGAACAACAACTGGCTTTTGCACCATGATAACGCCCCTGCACACACATCGTTGCTTGTGCGCCAATATTTGGCCAAAAACAACACAGTAATTGTGCCGGAGGCACCGCATTCCCCTGAGCTAGCCCCCCGTGACTATTTTTTGTTCCCAAAACTGAAAAGGCCCATGAAAGGACGACGCTACGCCACGATTGAGGAGATAAAGACGGCATCGAAAGAGGAGCTGAACAAGATCACAAAAAATGATTATTTGAAGTGCTTCGAGGATTGGAAAAAACGTTGGCAGAAGTGTATTATATCCGAGGGGAATTACTTTGAAGGGGACAAAATAGACATTCATGAATAAATAATTACTTTTTGAAAAAATACAAAATTCGCAAATTTTTTTGAACATACTATGTAAGTACCATTTGATAGATTTTAACATACTCTCTAAAAATTATAAGTACAAAATGTACAGGGTGGCTGATGAATATTGCTACATTAAGAAACTCAAATAACTTTAGTGTATGGAACTCAGTTTTCTTTTATTCATGTTAAAGCTCATTAAATTTAAATAAATATAGCTTAATTAGTTTTAAAAATAATGGAATTTAAATGCCCCCACCTGCTCGTTGATGCATGTGGAGTTTCTGGATATCAGCTTATTGGGAAATTTTCGCCGCAATTCTGTCATAACAGGCCGGGCTATGTGAGGAGTTGCACCATCTTGCTGAAACCACACAGAGTTGAAAGAAATTCTCATTCGACGTAATTCTGGATATAAAAACTCTCTCAACATGCTCAAGTAACGGCCTCCAGTAACTGTAACAGTGTGGCCGTTTTCTTCGAAGAAGTAGGGCCCGACAATGCAGCGTGATGAAACTGCACGCCACACTGTGGCACGAAGTGGATGCAATTCCGTCTCATGGAGTATCTGTGGGTTGGAAGCACTCAATATTCGACAATTTTGTTTGTTTATGTTGCCGTTTAAATCGAAATGGGCCTCGTCAGACATGAAAAGACAGTTCAACATGTTTCCGTCCTCTTCCACCATTTGAAGCATCTTCTGGCAAAATTCCAAGCGAATCGGGAAGTCTGCTGAGTTCACTTTGTTGGCCATTTGAATTTTATATGGGAATAACTCCAAATCTTTGTGCATAATTGACTGCAATGACTGTCTGCTTATACCCATTTTAGTTCAGCTACAGCAGCGATTGTTTCCTCCGTCCGAACTGAAGGTCTCTTTATGGTCCATCTACTCGGAGGATTGCCGCCAAACGTGACCCTATACTCTCTTTGAACCGAAACTACGGACTTCTGTGCGTAATAGCGGCGGACAATCCAAATTCTTGTTTCAGTGTCCCAGTTATCCATTTTTGTTAAATCTAAAAATCAATCTGCAAAATAAAAAAAAAAATTAACCAGATTCATTAAATAGAAAAAAGTTATTACATTTTTTTTGGTAGCAGCTTTCATCAGCCACCCTGTACTTATTAGTACAAAATGTACTTATTTTAAAAACGTATGACATCTTTGGAGCAATTCTTTAATTTTATGACAACTTTTTTTTCAGTGTGGTAGCATTTTCTTCAAGCCTAGATTATGTTTGATGAGTAACCATATCGACCCACTCTTTGTGGTACTTCCCCCATAAACGGTTTATAATTTCATATATAGTAATCATTTCACCGATTATATAAGCTGAACAAAGAATTTGCGAAAATGGCACGACCTTTTTGGTACCTTTGGAAATGAAATCGAAAGGGTAAAATATTCAAATTGTAATTTTTTGGTCGTTTTACTTTGGTTTCAAATCAAATTAAAACGACCGAAAACACAATAAATTAATTATTGATCGGGCTTAAATCATGCACTGATCAGGCTTAATTCAAGCATTTTCCAGGCTTAAGTCATTCCATTTATTTTTCATTGATGCTCGTTTCTCACACCAATCCCTTTAAATTCCTAAATTAATCGCTTCATTATGAAATTAATATTTCGGCTTAAAAATCTATCCTAATCTGGCTAAAGATCGCTACAGTTAAAAATTCAGGTCCGTTCCCTGGGTTTGATTTAAAGACAATTTAAATCTAAAACTCAAAAAAGCTTTTCTTTGATTAAAATACTATTCATTTTTTGATTTCATTTTAAGACGATTTTCTTTGACCTTAAATGGTCATAGTTTGAAACGAGTCGATGAAATTCTAGATTTGGCTGTTGTGTTTGATTTCAAATTTTCTTTTGTAAATCATGTCAATGCAATTGTCCCTAAGTGTTATTCATTATTGACCTTTATAAAGAGAAACTGTAAGCAATTTACTGATCCTTATACTGCCAAATAGATTTATACGCCCCTAGTTAGAGCTAAATTGGAATATACTGCTATTATTTGGAATCCTTCATACAATAATCATTGCTTTAGACTTGAAAAAATTAAGAACAAATATATAATTTTCGCTCATCGGTCGATTGATTTTATTCAGCCACTCCATTCATGTGTGGACAAATGTTGATTAATACATTTGCAAAAACTTGTGAACAGAAAGTCTTTTTTATCACAAATATTTATGAGCTAATATCTGGCTTAATTGACTGTGGTGTCTTACTTGAATTTTTAAATTTCAACGTTCCACCCAGAACTTTGCGTAACAAAAATTACTTTTACATTCCCATTCATAGAAGTAATTATGCCATTAACGAACCAATAACTCGTGCTTTAATAGAATTTAATAGGATCTCTAATAATCTAGATTTTAGTGAATCTTTAACTAAGTTTATTAACACATTGGATTTAATTTATTTTTAGTTTTAAGTTTGTCTGTAAGAAACATTGTATTCCATAGACCTAAATAAATAAAAAGTTTTAGGTAAAAAATGCAAATATTGTTGCATCTCAAGAGGCTTTTGTTTAATTTAAATACTTTTTTTCAGCCGAAAACACTACGTCTTTGTTTGGAAGAATATTATTGTAAAGTGCAATATGTATATATATATGTATCATTTTAGCTTATTTTACAACTGGTTATGTGGACTCAATGTAATACACCACAATTTCAGTTCTACTTACATTTAATACGTATAAAATGATGTCCATTCCATTTTTATGCTGTAATGTGAGTGCGCATATTAAAATGCTTTCCCAATGACACATTTTGATGCGCTTTTAATTTCATTTAAGGACCTCTCTTTTTTATTGTTTACAGATACTTCAATTAACTAGAGGGGAAAAACAGCAATCTTGACAATAACGACAACCATGCAGCTGAACTGAACTGATAGCTGATTCTTTGTTGGGTGGGAGAGGGTTGGTTGGCGTGAGCCATGACTCCAAATTGATAAAAAATGAAAATCCATTTGTTGGTCTTCTGCGCTGCAAAATGGTAGGCATATTTTGGTGCTACCAAAGAAAAATTCAATTACTTTTAAATCCGCCACTGGGCTCTGGCCTCGGAAAAAACTACAACTTTCTCGATAAAAAATAGGACATGTTAACAAAGGGTATTTGTTGTCGAGATTACAGGTACGAATAGCACTGAAAATTTTATATGAAAAGAAAAAATAAATACAATTAATATTTATGTGTTTTATATTCATATATGCAGGTATGTACTATTTTTTAAAAAGAAACTGGTGAAATGATATTCCATTCACACAAACAGAATTTCTACAGACCAGCGATGAAAATCAATGTTGACACGTATTATCCTTTCAAACATTTTAAATATTAAAATGTAAACACAATACTTTAAAAAATAAGTACATTTATAATAATACCGTATTTCTCTTTATTACTGTTGCTCATTTTTATGTTGGTTGTAAAATTGCTTATACTTTTTTCTCGAAATTCACTCCCTTCCCAAATACGAACAGCGCTTATGTCGCACAATTTTTTAATTGCGGCTTTTTAGTTTTTCCATAAAATTTGTGGGTTTTTGAAGGTCTCATTTTAGCACAGTATTCTTTACTCATTCATGCAAAGAAATTCGTTATAAAAAGTAAGTGGTCGAGACAGTCAAATGAGAAAAGCTCAGATAAGCGGATATTAATTGTGGCGAGAATGTTGAGATTCTTTTGATCGGGGGATACTTGGAAAAGTGTTTAAATTAAAGTAGTAAAATGCAGATTAACTGCAGATGATCTACATCTTATCATGAATAAATAAAATATGCGACTGAATTAATAAGGAAATAAGCAGGAAATGTAGAAAAGTTTTGAATGAAATATAATATGAAATGAAATACAATTTGGAACAACGCAAAATTAATTCAGTAGAGGCAAAAAACATCTTCCGTTAATATTATTGATGTTAAAAAAATCAACAAATTAACCGAAATTGCCCATTTTCAATCCCAACATATAAAAGATAGATTGAAGCGTGATAACAATACCGTCCACCATAGGATGGAGGGTATCATCATTTTGTCACTCTGTTTAGCCATGTCCGTCTGTTGTAATCTCGCTACAATTTCAATATACAATATATATAAGTATTACAGAAGTGATTTCTTTTCAACGTGTATAATTTCTGTCCATTTTAATTTAAGTAAATATTTTTCCAATATTCAAACATTGTTTAATTTTTTTCTCATATGTTATTTGTTGATGTTAATTTTTTTGCCTGCGTTCTTTTATAGAGAGACAGAGGGACAGAATAATAAAGAGTGACATTATTTATTATTCACAATGATTAAGGATAACACTCAGTGTGGGAGTTTGCGAAAATATAATGTGCATAGCTGTGTTGTCTAAAATATCGTTAAATGGTAAGAAAATACCCAGAGTCACTCGATTATTACAAATAAAAAAAGTAACATCCACGGACAAGGGACTCAATGAGACACTTCTTATAAAATATGCAAAGTACGGTTGATGTAAAACATTTTTCCAAGGCATACTTGAGCCTCTCAAATTTATTATTATAGTGGCAAAAATGTTAATTTTACAGCATGTTATTTGAATTTTTTACTAACAACATTTACCCATTAGGATTATTGCCAAATTGAGAATTTTTTGATGTTTTTGCCTCCATAAGTTGTTAGGTTTTTATTTATTTTAATCATATTAGGGTTCATGCGATCCACTGACCAATTCTTGAAGCATTTATTTTTGAACATTCTTGCATAGCTTGTTAACCTTTAATTTTACATCGATAAGAAAGTTTTGAAGTAAAAGCCTTACTAAATTAGATACAACTTTTTAAATTATGCATCGATTTTCTTCGGAATGAGCTCATTTAATTCATCTCAGAATTTACAAAAATAAAACAATTATGTATTTCTAGATTGTTTTGTGAGCCTTTTGTTTAAAAATTGTTAAAATTTTCTCCAAAAATAGGATTTTTTGCAATATTTTGCAAGATATCGTCGAAACCGCTGAACGGATGAAAAATGGTATTTCGAGTTGAAGGCTACTTAATTTTGAATTATTTAAAACTTTCCTGAATTAATTAGCATACATTGTTCTCGAGTTATACCGAAATATGTGGCTCAACTTCTCTATTTTTTTAATATCAAGGTTTACTCGAGAATTCAAAGAAACCACCATTTAGGCAAAGAAAACAAGTAAGAAAGTTTCAGTCGGGTAAACCGACTAAGGTATACCCTCACTTTGTGAGTACTGTAATATGAAATATTACACGAATTAATCTGTAAATTTGTATAGGAGGCCCATGTTAAACTCATCCATCGGTGAAATCCGATATATGTATAGGCACTTCTGGATCGCAAAAATAGCATCTTCATCACGTTTGGTGAGTAGACTATAGTCATTGCTAAGTTGTCTCAAATAAGTAATATTTAATAGTGCTACAGATGTTGAGGAATGAATCTGTTAATTTGTGTGGGAGATATCAGAAGAGACATGACAAATATGCCTTTTTTACATTGATTAATAGATACTTCAAAGACAATAACGCACATTTTCTACTGACTGTAGGTACAGTAAAAACATTACACTGCAAGCAATTGCAAGTATTTGTATGCAGTGGTATTAAAGTTACAAGATCTTAACTTTTTATACAAAATGGTCCCTTCAAGTGGGAGGTACCAAAAGATGCGTTGAAACTTGGCCAATTTTTCTCAAGGTGATAGAGACAGATACTAATACTACGTGTGGAATTTCAGAAGATTCGAATGAGTAGTATAAACGATATTATAGAATCAATATCTCACTAAATTTTAACCTTTTGAGAGGGAGGTACTAGAAGGAGTGGACCGATATTCGAACTTAGTCAGAGATAGAAACAAATAAAAGTTAATCGGTTACCTCATTCCAGAGTTATCGTCCCCAGTCAGCAGACGGATTGACAGACATATCTGAAATGACCTAAAAAGTTCCAAAATGGATTTCCGCCGAATATAGTTAGGGTCTTAGGTCACTCCTTTAATGTGTTACTCTTTTGGCTCGTGGCGAATGACAATACACTAAAGAGAACCCAGCAACATTTCTCATTACCAAATAATCCGACGAGTAAGCAAAGTTCGATAATGGTAAGTACTTATTATTTCGCCACATTTCTCATTATTTTAACATGGGGATGTCATTGGAGGAAAGTACTTCCCAAAAGCATACAATAAAGTAATAACTACTTATTTGTAGTATAGGCATACCACATAAATATGTGCTTATATATTCACGATTTGAAGTACTTGAATAATGCATATGTAGAAATGGCCATTTAAAGTGATTTTTTGCTTTTTGTCGCGCATGTTTCTCGAAACAAACAATTTCTTCATGCCAGATTAGAAGTTATGAACCGAAACTACGATATACGTAAATATTTATGGTATTATGATTTAAACTGAGATACTCTCTCCGCTAAAGACCAACTTGCTTCTATACAGTGATAGAAAGCAAGTATTTTACATGGCAAAATATATTGCAAGTATTTCATTGCGTGCCCACAGACTATATCATGATTTCTGGGGCGTGACCCCCTCATCAGTAGTCTACATGGCTGGCTTTTCAAAAAAGCCTTTGATTGATGATTCGATAACCAAACTCTTAAAGCCTATTACGGGGCGAATCTGCACGTTTTGAAAACAAGTTGAAAAATAAATAAATCTTGTACAATAATCCACATACAGCCAAAATTGTATTATATTAAAAATTGCCAAACTTATTTTGATAAAAAAAATCACTTATTTCTGTTATTATTGGTAAGTCATTATTAATAAGCCGAAAGTAATGTAGCGAATAATGAGATGCCATTATTTGGCAACACTAGGTCACAAATAACAAAATTTTCTCTGTTATGTGTTTCTAGCTTACTTTTTCTCATTGATTTTGACCTACTAAACACGAAAATGAGTTTTAAAAATTTTTCTGTCGATTGGTTTTCGAGATACAAATTTTTGAACTTTTTTTTTTAATTTTTGGAGGTACACTTACAATTTTGAGCATATCTTTCGTCTTCTTTGACGTATTTGATCCTACTACTACTCAAATTAAAGCAAATTGAGCCGTCTACAACTCATTCTCAGAAAATTTTCAAATCGGGTGAGTAGTTTTGATGTTGGCGGCTTAAAAAGGTTAAAAAACTGCGTTTTTTTAATAAAAATGTGGCAGAAAAATTCATATAAAAATTCATATAAAATATAAAACGCGATGCTAACAGCGATTTTGGTTTTCTTACGTATAGCTGGCATTTTTCCAAAGAAAATAAGCACTTACTTAACAAAATCTGACAACAAATGGCGGACTTATAATTTTTTTGGTAAAAGACCGAAATTCCGCTATTTCACGATATTTTGATTTTCATTATTTGCACAGCTTACCTACCCAACGCAAACGAATAAATACATTTGAACTTAATTTAAAATAAACAAATTAGTCTTAGTATATTATTTTTTAATTTATTTAGAGCACTACATACTCAATGTATGGCACAATTAGAAATGGATGTGCCAGGTTAGCTAAACTAACGAAATTAACCAAATCAACGCCCAAAAAAAATGAGTAGAAACAAAGATATAACTGTACATTTTATGCCATGTGGAAAAACAGCTGACTTCTTCTTTGTTTTTTGTATTCGCTGCAATTGGTC
The DNA here is from genome assembly GCA_963930755.1 of Eudasyphora cyanicolor. NCBI lineage: Eukaryota > Metazoa > Arthropoda > Insecta > Diptera > Muscidae > Eudasyphora > Eudasyphora cyanicolor. Next base: position 7,176,611 of record OZ005735.1, on the reverse strand, counting down.
TCACGTATTAGGGTCCAAATGTAGTCACCCATCATAGCCGTGTCATAGATGCCCTGATAGCGTCGTTCCATAGCCTTCAATTCCTGATGAAAGCGCTCGTCGTGTTCGTCGCTCACGTCTCCTAAATTCTCAGGGAAAAAATCCAAATGAGAATGCAGAAAGTGTATTTTAAGTGACATGTGCACTCCTACCCAAAAATGAAAAAAAAACGAAAATTAAAACGCTATTTAAATTAACATTTGTTTCAAAAAAAACCTACCCATTGCTTCATAGTTCTTTACCAGATCCTCAACTATGTCCTTATAATTATCGCTTTTGTTGTTTCCTAAAAAGTTTTCCACAACAAGCCTGAAGGAATTCCATGCTGCGGCTTCGATGGGTGATAACAGCTTCGGGAATGTTTCATCTTTCAACATTTTTTTGATCTCGGGTCCTGCGAAGACTCCTTCTTTAATTTTTGCCAGCGAAAGGTAAGGGAAAATTGACCGTAAATAGGCAAAAGCTTCACCTTCTTTGTCCAATTTTTTGGCAAAATTTTTTATCAAAAACAATTTTATGTGCAGCGGCGGAAGTATTATATTTTCACGGTTCTCTATTAGTGGTTTGCGCTGAACATTCGCTTCTCCAACTACAGGTTTCGTTCGTTCCGGCCATTTTTTTTGAATATAATGCTGATCATCAGCGCGGCTATTCCAAAGGCACAGAAAACAGCAATGTCGCGTATAGCCTCCTTGGAGTCCACACAGAATGGCCACAACTTTGAGGTCGGCGCATATTTTCCAATTATATTTGCTATACTCTATGCATTTCAGCAAAATGTTCATAGTTTCATAGTTCTCCTTTGAATGAACCGCATGAGCAATACGAAGAGATGGCTTTTCATTCCCATTATGTAAGAGAACTGCCTTCAAGCTCTCTTTGTTGCTGTCAATAAACAACCTCCATTCATTGGGGTTGTGAATTTGGTGATGCTCTTGGAACAAGCCGGAAATGTCGCTTCAAAAACATATTTCGTCTTTCTTTGTATAAAATTTTGCATACTGCTGGTGACGCTTCCTGTACGCTGTTACTTTCACTTCTGAATCCGCAAATCCACACTGTACCATCCGAGACGCAAAAAGTTCGGATTTCTCCTTAGTGAGACCAAAATCGCGCACCCAATCGTTTAGTTCGGCCTGTGACAGTAATTTTCGCTTTCTGCACGCCCCAAATTCGCTTGCACTTGACTCGGACTCTTGATCTGACGATTCTGCTTTTTGAAGAGATGCACCAGGGCACACTGGATATGGTACATCATTCGAATGTGGTACTGGAAGTGCAAACGATCCCACTTGAGCGTAGTTCCATTTTAAAAATCTCCCTACCCCACCGTTTGTGGTGAGGCAAAAATAACAGTCTGTGGAATGGCATAGCGGCTTTTTCCACATCATTGGTGTATCGAATTTCATATGGCGCCTAAAATTAAAATAAATTACTATATTTGCTTTGCTTAATGTGTTTAAACAAAAATTCTTACCTTCCGCCAGCTGCCCAGTTGGTTAGGATTATATAGCAAAGATCACATAGGGACTTAGGTGTCCATGGTTCTGTGATATTTGGTGAAATACCAAAATAATGCAAATAGTGCAATTGCTTTGCTGGAGTAAACGTGTGTGCGTGATTATTCTTTATAAACTCGCCACAAACATTGCAGAAATTGTCTGGATTGTTCAAACACTCGAACACACGTAGTCTTTTACTCATTGTCTTACTTGTTGGGTAGGTATTATATGCACTTAAATTCAATTTGTTTCACTTTTTACTCGTACTACTCGCGTTCGTAGACACTTGTTGAATGACAAAAAACGATAAATGAACACCTATAAATACTAAGTATGTTACAATATTTTACTGACAGGTACTTATGAATGGGCGCATCTTTTAAGTGTGGCTATATACCTGATTTAGCAAGTGTGCGTTTCAAATTGTGGAAAAGTTTCCAAATAATGACCACTCACAAATGTGGGGGGAATTTCTGTAAAAAAATCCGATACAGGTAGCCATCGGGAAAACACACATCAATAAAAAAGTGTAATTCCCTTTTTGCCCTTTAATTGACTGTGAACGGAACACGAAGAGCGTCCACGCACATTCAGAAGCGTATATTACTCTGCAACCACAATCATAAAAATTAAATAACTATTTGTGTATTACTTATTTTTTTAATTCTGAGAATCATAAAAATTACGTAAACGTTTTTTTCAAACAATTTTGTACATGTAAAGTGGGTTTGCCAAAATTCGTATCGTAAAATGCACCTGTGTTTCTATGTTCTGCATTTTCATTATACCATTTTCGACGAAACGTCCCTACGGTATTCTAAATAGGTTTTTTACAATTATGAAATATTTGTGTTATTAATATTAATTTAAAAATTTTATCAAAACTGCAAAGTGCTGTGACATTTGAAAAAAATTTCCAAAAAAAAATTGCTGATTTCACTAAATTTTTGAAATTTCACGTCCCTTGCCAGAACAGAAGACATTAACCCAGGGTGGTGAAATTTTGAACAGAAGTAACTTATGTATAGGAGCAACTGTTCCGTTCTATTCCAAAAGGATTATAAAAAACTTGCTTTTTCGATCCCTCCTAGTAGGTTAGCTGTGCAAATAATGAAAATCAAAATATCGTGAAATAGCGGAATTTCGGTCTTATACCAAAAAAATTATAAGTCCGCCATTTGTTGTCAGATTTTGTTAAGTAAGTGCTTATTTTCTTTGGAAAAATGCGAGCTATACGTAAAAAAACCAAAATCGCTGTTAGCATCGCGTTTTATATTTTATATCAATTTTTATATGAATTTTTCTGCCACATTTTTACTAAAAAAACGCAGTTTTTTAACCTTTTTAAGCCGCCAACATCAAAACTACTCACCCGATTTGAAAATTTTCTGAGAATGAGTTGTAGACGGCTCAATTTGCTTTAATTTGAGTAGTAGTAGGATCAAATACGTCAAAGAAGACGAAAGATATGCTCAAAATTGTAAGTGTACCTCCAAAAATTTAAAAAAAAAAGTTCAAAAATTTGTATCTCGAAAACCAATCCACAGAAAAATTTTTAAAACTCACGACTGTTGGCTAGTGTAATGCAGGGAATAATGACAAGTACTTACCAAGAATTTGCTGGGAAGGTGTAATAAAATAAAATAAAATGAAATGAAATGAAATGAAATGAAATGAAATGAAATGAAATGAAATGAAATGAAATGAAATGAAATGAAATGAAATGAAATGAAATGAAATGAAATGAAATGAAATGAAATGAAATGAAATGAAATGAAATGAAATGAAATGAAATGAAATGAAATGAAATGAAATGAAATGAAATGAAATGAAATGAAATGAAATGAAATGAAATGAAATGAAATGAAATGAAATGAAATGAAATGAAATGAAATGAAATGAAATGAAATGAAATGAAATGAAATGAAATGAAATGAAATGAAATGAAATGAAATGAAATGAAATGAAATGAAATGAAATGAAATGAAATGAAATGAAATGAAATGAAATGAAATGAAATGAAATGAAATGAAATGAAATGAAATGAAATGAAATGAAATGAAATGAAATGAAATGAAATGAAATGAAATGAAATGAAATGAAATGAAATGAAATGAAATGAAATGAAATGAAATGAAATGAAATGAAATGAAATGAAATGAAATGAAATGAAATGAAATGAAATGAAATGAAATGAAATGAAATGAAATGAAATGAAATGAAATGAAATGAAATGAAATGAAATGAAATGAAATGAAATGAAATGAAATGAAATGAAATGAAATGAAATGAAATGAAATGAAATGAAATGAAATGAAATGAAATGAAATGAAATGAAATGAAATGAAATGAAATGAAATGAAATGAAATGAAATGAAATGAAATGAAATGAAATGAAATGAAATGAAATGAAATGAAATGAAATGAAATGAAATGAAATGAAATGAAATGAAATGAAATGAAATGAAATGAAATGAAATGAAATGAAATGAAATGAAATGAAATGAAATGAAATGAAATGAAATGAAATGAAATGAAATGAAATGAAATGAAATGAAATGAAATGAAATGAAATGAAATGAAATGAAATGAAATGAAATGAAATGAAATGAAATGAAATGAAATGAAATGAAATGAAATGAAATGAAATGAAATGAAATGAAATGAAATGAAATGAAATGAAATGAAATGAAATGAAATGAAATGAAATGAAATGAAATGAAATGAAATGAAATGAAATGAAATGAAATGAAATGAAATGAAATGAAATGAAATGAAATGAAATGAAATGAAATGAAATGAAATGAAATGAAATGAAATGAAATGAAATGAAATGAAATGAAATGAAATGAAATGAAATGAAATGAAATGAAATGAAATGAAATGAAATGAAATGAAATGAAATGAAATGAAATGAAATGAAATGAAATGAAATGAAATGAAATGAAATGAAATGAAATGAAATGAAATGAAATGAAATGAAATGAAATGAAATGAAATGAAATGAAATGAAATGAAATGAAATGAAATGAAATGAAATGAAATGAAATGAAATGAAATGAAATGAAATGAAATGAAATGAAATGAAATGAAATGAAATGAAATGAAATGAAATGAAATGAAATGAAATGAAATGAAATGAAATGAAATGAAATGAAATGAAATGAAATGAAATGAAATGAAATGAAATGAAATGAAATGAAATGAAATGAAATGAAATGAAATGAAATGAAATGAAATGAAATGAAATGAAATGAAATGAAATGAAATGAAATGAAATGAAATGAAATGAAATGAAATGAAATGAAATGAAATGAAATGAAATGAAATGAAATGAAATGAAATGAAATGAAATGAAATGAAATGAAATGAAATGAAATGAAATGAAATGAAATGAAATGAAATGAAATGAAATGAAATGAAATGAAATGAAATGAAATGAAATGAAATGAAATGAAATGAAATGAAATGAAATGAAATGAAATGAAATGAAATGAAATGAAATGAAATGAAATGAAATGAAATGAAATGAAATGAAATGAAATGAAATGAAATGAAATGAAATGAAATGAAATGAAATGAAATGAAATGAAATGAAATGAAATGAAATGAAATGAAATGAAATGAAATGAAATGAAATGAAATGAAATGAAATGAAATGAAATGAAATGAAATGAAATGAAATGAAATGAAATGAAATGAAATGAAATGAAATGAAATGAAATGAAATGAAATGAAATGAAATGAAATGAAATGAAATGAAATGAAATGAAATGAAATGAAATGAAATGAAATGAAATGAAATGAAATGAAATGAAATGAAATGAAATGAAATGAAATGAAATGAAATGAAATGAAATGAAATGAAATGAAATGAAATGAAATGAAATGAAATGAAATGAAATGAAATGAAATGAAATGAAATGAAATGAAATGAAATGAAATGAAATGAAATGAAATGAAATGAAATGAAATGAAATGAAATGAAATGAAATGAAATGAAATGAAATGAAATGAAATGAAATGAAATGAAATGAAATGAAATGAAATGAAATGAAATGAAATGAAATGAAATGAAATGAAATGAAATGGAATGAAATGAAATGAAATGAAATGAAATGAAATGAAATGAAATGAAATGAAATGGAATGAAATGAAATGAAATGAAATGAAATGAAATGAAATGAAATGAAATGAAGTGAAATGAAAATAAAATAAAATAAAATAGAATAGAATAAATTAAAATACAATACATAAAATAAGATAATATATATATATATTATTTTCATGTCACTTAAGTGAGTTAATTTTGAAAAGCGATATCTTCCTATCTTTCCGAATTTTGTCCTATTGTAATGTAATTATGACACAAAATTTCACCAGATCGTTTAAGGACTGTTCGCGTTAGAGGGTGTGGAATTTAAAAATTTTGGTCAAGCGGACCTTTTTTCCGATCCATACAACTAATTACCTATTGTATGTAGAAAAATGTGACCAAAGTCTTTTCGACAGCTTTTTCTTTATAATCTTTAAAAAATCTGAAAACATATTTTTTTGAAACTTGTTTTAGCATTTTTGTCAAAAAAACTCGTTTTCTATTTTTGCTCTAGCGAGTTTATGTCATTTCCTTTAAGAACATTGTGTTCTATTAGTGGGATGGGACCGGTTTATCTATCAAAATAAAGATAAACAATAAAAAAATATGATCTAGTGAGTTTATGTCATTTCCTCTAAGAACATTGTGTTCTATTAGTGGGATGGGACCGGTTTATCTATCAAAATAAAAATTAGGTTAGATTAAAAAAATAAAGGTTTAATCACATCTTTTAGCAGAACCATTTATCATAATTGATCCATGAAAGTTTTAAAAAATACCACATTAGGTAGCCTTTATCTTCTTCTTATGTCATTTGTTCATCCCATCAGCGGTTTCAAAGATATCTTACAAAATATTGTGAACAAATAAAATTTTTGAGAAAATTTTAATAATTTAAAAAATGAAACCTTATAAAAACTTAGAAAATTTCACAATTATTATATTATTATTAATTATTATTTTCGTAAATTCTGATTGGTCGTGAAGAAAATGAAACCATAATACAATATATGCAATTGGTAATTAGTTATATGGTAATTGGTAATTAAATGTCAAAATTCAACTATCTTCAACTCGGACAGTCCTTAAGCGATATCGTTGAAATTTGGTGTCATATCTTCTCACCAATAGGGCAAAACTTGGTGCAAGTTTCATCCCGATCAGAAGAAATCGGTTTTAAAAATTCACTTACTTGACATGAAATTCCCCATATAAATAATATGTTTTATATCTATTTATGTATAAATATATATAAAATTAATTGATTATTATATTTATTAGTAAAAAATTTATTAATAAATATATATATACATATATGCAAATATACAGCAAACTCTTTTTTGCCTTCTACTAATCGCACGATAACTGAACACTTTCACTGCTGCGAATACACACATTTAGGATAACAAAACACTGTTCACTTTAACAATTCGGATATATTCAAAATTTAAATTCGATGGCATAAAAACGTGGTCTGTGCAGACGCACATGGAGCCAACCACTTTTACTTTTTGCAGACTTCAGACCCGACCCACAAACTTGCAACAAGTTCCAAAGTACCTCATGTAATGTTATTTAACATTTAAGAGAATGCCGTATAACAGTGAAAGAGAAAATTAAGGATTTACATTTGCAGACAAATGTTTTCATTGTGTTTTTGCACAAATTTCTTTCTTTACGTTTTTTGTTTTCTTTTTGGGAATGAAAGATTGTTTTTATTTTGATTCTTTTTCTTTGTTAGTGTTATAAAATATATAACAAAAAAAATATTCTTTTGATGTTTTGTTGTGGATTTGCTTTTCTTCGCACACATTTATTATGGCTGTAGGAAAAGTATTCATATTTTTGGGTGGGAGATTGTGTACGAGTGTGTGTTTTATTTTGATACTCTTGATATTGAAATCATAAATCCCTAAATTAATTATGTGGCAAAGAAAATACACATAGCAATTCGCCGCCTTTTGGTTGGTGTGCTTTGATTTCGAAATTAATATTTCAATATTTTGCTTGGAAGATTTTATAAACAAACTAATTTCTCCAGGGTATATTGAACTATTTATTCGCAGTAGTTTTCTGGATTCCAAATACTTTGTTTATTATCTATCGAGTTCAAAAGGACCTTATAAAGTTTAATGAAAAAAGGAAAAAAATTTAAAGTGGTCATTATTTTATGGATATTATGGCTACCCCAAAGCAGTTACTACTATTGTAAGACACCAATACTACAGTCGGGGGAGGGGACAAAAATAAAACACAAGAAAACTAAATTGTTTTCCTTTGTTGAATTAACGAACACTGTTGGCCATAAACATGTGCAGTTTATGCGTGTCTTAAATCTTCATTTTGCTGTAAGAACTGGACTCACTCTCCTTTGTTGGCACAGCCATTGAGTTGGGCTTATTGTCTCATAAACACCTCAGACCGATGTAAGGAAGTAGTCAATGAGCCACACCATTGCGGTGTATTTTTTTTTGTATTAATAGCGACTGTGTAATTTGGCCAATAGCTGGTAAATATAGCCAACACCGAGAACGTCATAGCCATATCCACGAAACTTATGTGACAATTTTAACTGCAGTTTGTTGTACGTATCATGCTGGACTATTGCCTTCTGGTATTTCCACAAAAAAATGAAAGGCTAAAAACCACGACTAACCTAAAGGAGACATTAGCTACACTGAAAAAATTTTTGTCATAAAATTTAAGAAAGGCTCCAAAAATTTCCTTAATCTTTTAAATAAGTAAGTTTTGTTTTTAAAATTAAGAGCATTTACACAACAGTATTGAAGTTATCTATGTTAATGTTCAAAATATACTTAATTTAAAAACTAAGAACGTCAATGGCTTAATCTATAATGTTATGACAACATTTTTTTCTATGTACTCTTGGTTCGAATACATTTTCAGTGCTTTATTTACACACTGCACCTGAAAACGGGAAACTAAAACGGTACCAGGAAACGAGCCTGGGCTAGTCCTGACAAACGTGGCAAAATATATACACTCGACAGAGTCAATAGACAAAACCTAATAAACGTGACCAAATAAATATGCCACAAAGTTATAACTGTCGACATTAGATTATATCGAAAAAAACAGTGAGATTTTTTGGTCGAAAAACCTAAACGATTCAAATGTGCAATATTCATTAGAAATGTGTAAATGGTTAAATTCAGATAGAAGATAGGCTTTCAGGATACAATTATTCTATCCTAACTCTAATGCATAGAAACATCCAAAGGTTTCGTAATATAAATTTTTCAAGTTCTAAGTCTTTTTAACGGTCTTCTACAATATGTATATGACCATCTTAAATTCTGCAAAGGCATAAGACGCTCTAAAGGGCTTCCAAAGAAGAAGAAATAACGGGTTTTCCAATAAGAGTGATATGATTTCTTTGAAAAAAAACACACTTATTGTTAAGGAAATTCAAAAGTTTTTTTAATTAATGTGAAGTACAATCGACACAATTAAGTTCTAAATAAAACGTCATTCAAATGGCTTCCACGACTTCTTCTGCAGGAACGAATTCGATGAATCCAATTTTCGACCACTTTTTCCCTAAACCAACTGACTAAATCACTGACATCAAATAACCCCACAAGAAATAGGCTAATGGTGTTAAATAAAAAATTCTTGGAGGCCATTCAATATCACAATTTCTTGAAATAATCGAATCTCCAAACTTTTCTCGCAACAATTCAATTGTTTCATTTGCTGTGTGTCACGTAGCTACAATCGGTCAATGGTAAAAAGATAGCTCTTAACAAGAGCTAAAATATTGCTCATGGGTGTCAACGTTGTAAGTCGACTGGAAAGTGTTTTTTCGGATGGACAGCATAATTTTCAAATGTGAACGGAAAGATTATTTTTGCTCAAGCTTCTTAACGGTACGTCGGATCGGGAATCAGTCGGTGGCAAAAAGGTAGCCCTTAACGAGAGCTAAAATATTGATCATGGGTGTCAAGGTCGTAGGTCGACTGGAAAGAGTTTTTTTTATTTAAAAAAATGGACTTAGCGCACGAAAAGTTGCAATTGGAGAACAATTATTTTGATAATAAAACTGAATAATTTTTAAACGTTGTTATTGCGTATATCTCTCCATGATGAAATTGTAAACATTACTGAATACAATGAAAAACAAATGACAGATCATGACATATTACAAATGGCCGAATCGTCACTTCGAAATCATATCATCCCTTTTGGAAAACCCGTTACTTAAGGATTTAACTATCAAAAAGTATTCTAAATATAAATACTTTCGGAAGATTTTCAAAATGTCTTCATCAGCAAATAAAACTAATAAAAATTTTCTACAGCTGTAGAACGTATAAAGCAAAGAACTTTCAAAATGTCTTCCAAAGCAGAAACCCTTTACAAAATTTAAAATCGTTTTTATGAAAAGGTCTTCTAAAGAAGAAGATCGACTTAAGATATTCTCTATCAGAAGATCTTATAAAGCAGAAGAACTTCATACGATTTTCCAAAGAATAAAACCTTTCAATTGTTTCCAACAGCAGAATAACTAATAATAATGTACAGCTGAAGAAATTCTAAAGCAAACAACTTTATAAATGACAAAGTATCAGATTTCTGGTCGAAAAACCTACCGATTCGAATGTGCAACATTCATTAGAAATATGTAAACGGTTAAATTCAGCCATTCACAAAAAAACTTCATAAAATAGAAGATATGCCTTTCGAGATAAAATTATTCTAACCTAACTCTAATGCAGAGAAATATCCAAAGGTTTCGTAACATACATTTTTCAAGTTCTAAGTTTTTTTAAGGTCTTCTACAATATATGACAACCACGAATTCTTCAAAGGCATGCGACGCTCTAAAGTGCTTCCAAAGAAGAAGAACCACTTAAGGATTTAACTATCAAAAAGTATTCTAAATATAAATACTTTCGGAAGATTTGCAAAATGACTTCAACAGCAAACAAAAAAAATAATAAAAATCTTCTACAGCTGTAGAACTTCTAAAGCAAAGAACTTTCTAAACGTCTTCCGAAGCAGACCCTTTTAAAAATTAAGACAAGCATGATACGCTCTAAAGGTCTTCTGAAGAAGAAGATTTACTTAAGGTATTATCCATCAAAAGGTCTTATAAAGCAGAAGACATTCGAACGATTTTCCAAAGCAAATGTATCCAACAGCAGAATGACTAATGAATGTCTTGTACAGCTGAAGAAATTATAAAAAAATAACTTCATAAATGTCTTCCAAAGCTGAAACCCTTACAAAGCCCTGAAATATGTAGATGATCATCTAAAAGAATTCGGACGCATAATAAAGGTCGTCCCAAGAAGAAGATTCACTAAAGGTTTTCTCCATCAGAAGGCATTCTCCATCTAAATGTCTTCTCTATCAGAAGGTCTTCTTCATAGGAAGGCCTTTTAAAGCAGAAAACCTTTAAAGATAAACTAAAAAATGTCTTCTACAGCTGCAGAACTTCTAAAGCAAAAAAAAACTTTCTAAATGTCAGAAAAATCAGAAACCCTTCCATAGGTCTACAAGCAGACCACGTCTAACAACAAGCAGACCACGTCTAACTGTCAAGTCTCTCACAAACAAACTCAACTAAGAACATATGTTCGAGAAGAGTGTGCCAACCTAAAAAAAACGTTAATCGAACGTAGCCCGAGAAATTTCAAAATTCTCCTATTCCATTGAATAAAGAATACGAGGGCGGTTCCAAAATTAGCCGACCTAACAAAGAAAACACAACAAATTTGGGAAAATTTTTCTTTATTTCTCTATATTCTCCTTTTAGCTCGATACACTTTTTTCAGCGATTTTCAATAGCTTCAATACCCTGTTTATAGTAAGAACTTTCTAGCTCCTGAAAAAAGCCAATAACCGCAACCTCCACTTCTTCATTGATGGCAAATCTTTTTCCGCCGAGCCACTTTTTCAAGTTTGCAAACAAAAACTAATCCAAGGGAGCTAGCGAATTAGGTGCGTGCTAATTCGAACTTGAGTTCTTTGATTTTGGACATCGGAATGGTGGATGTGTGAAATTCTGCATTGTCTTAATTGTGAGCAACGCCGGAACCCATCAAGCTGTGCGCAAGCTTCTTATCATAAAATTTCCGTCAATATGCGATGTATAGAACTTTTTAAAAAGCCTATGACTTCAGCAGCTTACGAACATTTAACCAATGGTCATCCAATACCCTTTTGTGGTTTTTCCTAACCATTTCTGGCGTGAACACCTCAATTGGTGGACCACTACGGTGTTCGTCTGGGCAACTCGTATGGCCCCGTTTAAACTCGGCCACCCAATATCTTATAGTTGTAAACGAAAAAGCAATCTGCCCCAAAAGAGAATCTAGCTCGGTTTAAATATTAGTTGCACGGAGACCTTTCAAATAAAAGTATTGTTTTGGTGACAAATTTTCATTAGTAAGTGCCTCAGAATCATATGAAAAATATTCTGGCCCAACACCATTAGTAACATAGAACTTTGGAATTTGACAAATGAGGAACCCATACTGAAGCAGATAAGCCATAGAAAATAGAATTGGATCATACCTTAAGAAAAAAACCCCATAGTATTACAGGGATGGCACTTGAGTGAAATCCCCAAGGATCAAATAACCGCGGTCGACCAAGAAACGCCTGGCGACGCACACTTACCTAAGAACTAAGACAAAACAATCTTACATGGAAAGAAGCAAAAACAACTGCAGCAAATTGTGTAAGATGAAGATGCATTGTAGAATCCCTATGCTCCCAATAGGAGAAACGGAGAAAAAATTCAATGATAAATTATGTTTCCCAGCAAAATCTTGGTAAGTACCTGTCATTATTCCCTGCATTACCAAATAATGACATCTCGTTATTTTCTGCATTACTTTCGGCTTATTAATAATGACTTACCAATAACAACAGAAAAAAGTGATTTTTTGCTATCAAAATCAATTTGGCAATTTTTGATATAATGCAATTTTGGCTATATTGTACATATATTATTATTGTACAAGATTTATTTATTTTTCAACATGTTTTCAAATAATACATGCAGATTTGAATGAAGGTACCATAAATATTTACGTATATCGTATAATGTTAGACCGTTGAAGAATTGTTCACATGGGGGTTTGGGTTCAGAAATTCGAATCTGGCATGATGAAATTATTTGTTTCAAGAAAAATGCGCGACAATATGCCAAAAAACACTTTAAATGGCCATTTCTTCATATCTATTACTTATTTTATGACTTATTGGTAATGCCTTATTCAAGTACTTAAAATCGTGAATATATAAGCACATATTTATGTGGTATGCCTATGCTACAAATAAGTACTTATTGTGCTACTTTATTGTATGCTTTTGGGAAGTACTTTCCTCCAATGACATACCCATGTTAAAATAATGAGAAAAGTGGCTAAATAATAAGTACTTACCATTATCGAATTTTACTTACTCGTCGGATTATTTGGTAATGAGAAATGTTGCTGGGTTGTTTCGGTGTTGTTAACACGTTTTAAAATACTTTGTAAAATTAACTATGGCTGAGGGTGAGGGTGAAGCAACCTACTGTCTTCATGTCTATAGTACAATATACAAGAGTGTGTAAAAAAACAGTGTGTGACTCGTTATTGATAATTCAATTAGCCAATTCAGAAACCAATACTGGACCTTAGACATTAGACTATAATGAACCGCATACCTGTATGATGTGGTACAGTGGTTCAATTGTGAGAAGTAAAACAAATTCCAATAAATGATTGGAAGTTCTGAAAGACATACGGTAGTGGCCAGTAAACTTCAATCCTTGATTTATGTTTTACAGAATGAAAGATATTTTGATTATTTGGTCGGGCATATCATAATTAATTGTTATATTTAAAAATTGTGCGGGAATTATTTATGGAGAAAACGAGAATGAAAAGCAAATCAATATATTGTGGAAGAGTTTAAACAAAATGTTAATCTATCCGCATGAAGGTGAAATAAAATGCAAAGACATTTTTATTGGAAATTGCTAAATTCTCGTATATTTCGTACATTTTACTCTGTGCGGCTATTAAGATATCCGAAGTTTTTATTATTCTCAGCAATTGTGAAAAAAGCATTTTATTTCTAGGTATAATCGCTTATTTTTGATAATATTCTCTTTAAATTGAAAGAATACAGATTCATTCGACTGAAACTTCTTCTTCAATGACGTAGATATGATGTTTTATATTGAAAATGCCATTGAAGAAATCATGTCGCGACTTACATTTCACTTTAAGAAAATATCTACATATGTATTTTGTTGAATGTAGTAGATATAAAGGATATGTTGAGGAGTTTACAAATGAATTTATCAATTTCTATTCTAGTGAAACCATACAATGTTAAAACCCAAATGTCTGCCAGATGTATATGTACATATGCATATGCGCTGGGGTGGCGAAAGGGGGAAAAGAAGTCAGTCGATACCACATAACACTCAATAAATACAAAAATCAATAGCGATTGAGGAGGGCGTACAGATATCACGTTTCTAAGAAAAATACTTAAATACATGCCTTTGGAATGTTATTTTATCGAGTACTAAAATACAGGCAATTTAAATGATTTTGAGAATAAAACTTCCAGACATCCAACTGATGGGTGATAATAAAACCAGCCAATATGTTGCCACATTAGCAGCCTCATTGGTTGCTAAAGTGAATAAATTTGACGCCTGCCTAACGAGAGAGTAAAGGAGGATATAATGTATTCTACAATCAGTGCCAAAGTGTTGTAATTGATGTCGCAAAGAATCCTAATAAGAACAGTACAATTGATTTCCGCTGGACAAAATCGAAAGCTTTCAATTTACTGAACATAATTTATTTGCAAGGACTTTTTCCGAATGTGACCAAGTGTCATAGACGACTCTTGGCTGGGATTTTGTCATAGAAAATATTTATATGGTATTAATATCCTACACCACGCCAAATTGGGAAGATATAAACCCTTCATTTGTTATACCGATTGTTTGGGAATTACTTCTATGTTTCAATATAGCTCTTATAAATGGGGAATTAAAAAAAATGTTCATTTTGATTTATTTTTATACTTTTTAGTACACATGAAAAAACGCATTGTACAATATTTTGAGATTTTTCTTATAAATCGTTCAACAGTTATTTGAAAAGTCGTTAAAAAATCCCTCTTTTTCCCGGTTTTTCAAAATTGATTCGATTTGAAACAGTTCGTTTTTTCGGATTTTTCAGAAAAAAATATATGCAACACATTTTTGTGGGTTATTTTAAAGTTTTAAAAATTAAATATTATTTTATTAAATTATTTAAATTTATTGAAATTTTAACTTGTTTGAATTATTATAATTCTATAAAAAATAAAATTGTATGTATTTGTCACTAGGATATTCTCCGGGCTCTAGACCATCTTTGCCTCTATTATGTATTATAGAATGCAATGTTTTTTAAAAACAGTGAAGCAAATTTTAATTATAAAAAATTTCTTCAAAGTTGCATTTTTGTAGAAAATTTTGTCGAAATTTCATTTTCCTGAAATATTCGCCAAAACTGCAATTGTACAGCAAATATCTTCAAAACTTCCAGAAAATTTCGTGGAAATTGTATTTTTTCTAGACAAATTGGTCACAACATTTATTTTTACAAAATTTTATCAAAATTTAAATTTCATACAAAAAGCATTCATTGGTCGAAATATTTTTGTCTAAAAAATTTTGTCAAAATTTAAATTTTTTACAATATTTCATTAAAATTCTAGAAAATTTTATCAAAAATATTTTTTTCTAAAAGATTTCGTGGAAAAATTCAAAATATCGTCAAAATTTAATTTTTCCAGAAATTGAAGTTTCGCCAAAATTGCAGTTTTATAGTAAATATCTTCAAAACTTCCAGAAAATGTCGTCGAAATTGTATTTTTCTACCAAATTAGGTAGCAATAATTTTTTCTACAACATTTTGTCGAAATTAAAATTTCTAGAATATTTCATTGAAATTAAAAAATTTTGTTCGAAATATTTTTTTTAATATTTCAATTCTAAAAAATTTAATCGAAACTATTTTTTTGTTTAAATTTCGTCGAAAAGGCATATGTATGTATTTATAGCAAATTTCGTCAAAATTGCATTTTTTTCAAAACTCTGACAAATTCTTCGAAACTTCCAGAAAATTTCGCCGAAATTTTATTTTTCTAGCAAATTTGGTCAAAATTATGTTTTTAGAAAACTTTGCCAATATTTCAATTTTCTAGTCGAATTCATGGAATTTAAATAAATTGGTGGAAATTTCTTTGGAGAAATAATTTGATATATATTTATTGAAATGAAATAATATTAGAAAATGTCATAGAAATTAATTTTTCAGCTAAAAATATCTTCAAACCTTTTTCGTCGAAATTTTCATTTTTTTTTTAATTTGGCCAAAATCCAGCTTTCTAAAAAATTTTGTCGAAGATTCAATTTTTAGAATATTTCATTGAAAATAATAATTATAGAAAATTTCATAGACATTAAGGTTTTCTAACATATTTCGTCAAAATTGCAGTTCTATAAAAAATAATTTCAAAATTTCCTGAAAATTTAGTCGAAATTGTACTTTCTAGCAAATTTTTTCGACATTATTATTTTCTATAGAACTTTAGTCGAAATTTAAATTTTCTAGAATTTAAAATTAAATAATTCGAGAACATTTCATCGAAATTATTGTTTTCTAAAATATTTTATTTATTCAAATATGTTAGTATTTGGCCTGCTGTTTTATAGTAAATATCTTCAAAACTTCCAGAAAATTTCGTCGACATTGTTTATTCTACCAAATTTGGTCGAAACCAAATAAAACAATTCTAGAAAATTTCATCGTAACATTTTTTTTTGTAAAAATTTTCGTCAAAGTTGCATTTTTCCAGAGTATTGCGTCAAAATTGTTTTTTTCCAGAAATTTTCGCCAAAACTGAATTTTTATTACAAGTTTCGACAAAATTAATTTTTTATAGACATTTTTGTCAATATTGACATATGCTATACAATTTCGCAAAGGAAAGGAATATGCTCTCGAAACTGCGATTTTCTAGCAAATTTAATCGAAATTGGACTTTAATCCGGCCCATGAACTCATCTATATATCATATTTAGTCCTAAAGGGCCATTTTTGTGATAATCCCGGGTCATTGGTCATTGATCCGACCATCAACGTTTAATTCGGTCAGTTGTGTCCCTTACTAAAGGCCAATGACCCCGGATTAAAGATCGTTGGGCAGATTAAGGACCATTGAACCGATTAAATTTCGTTGACGGGATCACATTATCTTTTCGAAAATATTTTCTATCACAGAAGTCCTTCCAATGGTATTCAGTCCGCTTACTCCTAATTGGTGTTCTGCACTAGGTTAGGAGGTCTACTACCATTGCACTTATTTTCCAAAAGAGAATTATCTGGGTTTCTGCAATGGATAGATCAAAATATAGATTGTTATTGTCTGTCCATCTTTTTCGTTTTGGAATTGAAGAAGATCTTATGCAGAAGACATTCTAATAAAAAAAAAAGATCTTTGGAAGCACCTCATCACAGGATAATTTAAATAAAACTTCCGCCAAGGCCTTATGCGTTTTACTACCTTTTATTTGTATATATTTTTCACCAGAAGACTTTTGTAAATATCTCAGACATAGAATATCTATAAATAAATCGGTTAGACAACCTTCCACGCAAATAAATCAATAGATGATTTTCCGCCAAGGACTTTCTGTAATAGAGCTGCTTTAATATATACGGGTATATATTTTTATAGAATGTCCTCTCCTAAAAAAGTCTTCAGAAAACCTCTCAAAGCTTTTCTGCAATATAAGTAAACGACAAGTTTTGCCCCAATAATAGGCGCTAATCAAACACTGTGTGGTGCTGCAAAGGTTTCAGGATATTTTCGACTACATTTGGCATTGAATAATCCGGTGTTGCTAGATCTCCAAATGCTGATGTTGAGACTGATGTTTTATTTTTAAAATGTTTATAGAGAGTCGAATATCTCAGCAGCAAATTAAAATAAAGCGAAGCGAAACAAAATGAAATCTATAACGTCTTTCTTCTTAATTATGTGCTTGACTACAGATATTTAACATGTGCCCGTGATGTTATTTGTCTAAATACACCCCAATAATAATGCCAATAATATCGCCAATAACAACAGAAGCCGTCATCGACATCAACAGCAGCAGTAGCAGCACGTGGAGTAGCAACAGCAAAGTGGGGCACTTTCGAGCAAAATATACCCCAATAAAAATGCTAATTTAACAATGCAATTATAAAGATTGAAGAGAGCACGCCTCCGCCAAGCCCCCACTCCGGACGATTGCCTACAATGCAATCCAGAAATAATAACATTTTGTTTTCTAGCAAAACAATTTAATTTCATTCTTTTCGGCGTCTTTGGGCATTGACAGCCACTGGAGGCAGAGAAGCGAAATACATTAAATAAAATTCTTCAAATTATGGCATTTGGCAAGAAAAGAATAAAACTTTTAAATAAGTTGGCCCGCATAAAAGAGGAATTCGTTTAAAAAATGTTCTTTATTTGTTAACTGTCGAATTGTGGTATACAATTCGTAACAAATTACAATTTACAAAAGACTTTTTTCGTCAAGCTAAAGATAGTTTTGTCGGAAAGAAGATGTTCGTATACGAGTATATATAAAAGGGGCAGAGGAATTTTTGGGGTAGGAAGCAAAGTAATGATACTGTTTTGTCATAGTTTATGGAGCAACGAAAATCATTGAATTTAAACATTACGAAAGATTACAATGATGCTGTACGTCTATAGTTTCTTGTCTAAAATACTTTAAAATACTTACGAAAATCGGCATTTCATAAAATTGAAATGGAATAGTCTATTTTATTTACAGAAATATGGAAAACTTGTTTCTTTTAGAACATTGCATTTTTAAATTCTCGTAAACTAATGTTAATAATAATCGATTCAAAGTAAGTAGTTCGTTTAAAAATACTACTGAAATCACAACTATTCTGTTATGGCATAACGAGTATTTTTATCCTTTTATCTATATCCAATCCAATAAAAAAGGAAGATTGAACTTGATACATGAAACTTGTTGAATGACAAACCCAGACATCCTTATGAAATTTTCGTTTTCCTCACAGTTTCTGTGCAATTGTTCAGATTCTCAAGTGACATTTAAATTCCACATAACTCATCGATACGTATTTGCCAATTGATCCGTATGACGTTATTTGCAGCAAACAACAAAAGAAGAAGTGCTTTGTTGCGGTTTAAATTGTTGAGTACTCTGTAGCGGATAGGTGTCCCACAAAATAAAATTGTAATTGCTAATAAAACGGTTAGACGTGTTGGCTATTTTGATAATAAGAAAGCCATTAAAGCCGAAATTTTATTCTTATAGAAAATTTCGTTGAAATTTTTTTCTTACAGAAAATTTATTCTTATAGAAAATGTATTCCATGTTTAATTTTTAATTTTATTAGATTTTATCTGATGATATCCCCGCACAGGATTGAAATACGTATAAGGGTATGTGTTTACATGGTTTTCAAAGCGCAGTGTCTTATCTTTTCCAATACACCACAAGAACCTCTCTTTCGAAAGGAAGAGTTGATCGAAAAAGCTGAACAATTTGAATGTGAAAAACATTCAATAAATCTAATAAAATTGAAAATTTATTCCTATAGGAATTTTCGTCGAAATTCTATTCGTATAAAAAATTTCGTCGAAATACTATTCGTATAGAAAATTTCGTCGAAATTCTATTCGTATAGAAAATTTCGTCGAAATTCTATTCGTATAGAAAATGTCGTGGAAATTCTATTCGTATAGAAAATTTCGTCAAAATACCTTTCGTATAGAAAATTTTGTCGAATTTCTATTCGTATAGAAATTTTCGTCGAAATTCTATTCGTATAGAAAATTTCGTCAAAATTCTTTTCGTATAGAAAATTTCGTCGAAATTCTATTCGTATAGCAATTTTCGTCGAAATCCTATTCGTATAGAAAATGTTGTCGAAATTCTACTCGTACAGAAAATTTTGTCGAAATTGTATTCTTTTAGAAAATTTAGTCGAAATTCAATTCGTATAGAAAATTTCATCGAAATTCTATTCGTATAGAAAATTTCGTCGCAATTCTATTCGTGTAGAAAATTTCGTCGAAATTCTATTCGTATAAAAACTTCGTCGAAATTCTATCCGTATAGAAAATTTTGTCGAATTTCTTTTCGTATAGAAATTTTCGTCGAAATTCTATTCGTATAGAAAATTTCGTCAAAATTCTTTTCGTATAGAAAATTTCGTCGAATTTCTATTCGTATAGAAACTTTTCATCGAAATTCTATTCGTATAGAAATTTTCGTCGAAATCCTATTCGTATAGAAAATGTTGTTGAAATTCTACTCGTATAGAAAATTTAGTCGAAATTCAATTCGTATAGAAAATTTCGTCGAAATTATATTCGTGTAGAAAATTTTGTCGAAATTCTATTCGTATAGAAAACTTCGTCGAAATTCTATTCGTATAGAAAATTTCGTCGAAATTCTATCCGTATAGAAAATTTTGTCGAATTTCTATTCGTATAGAAATTTTCGTCGAAATTCTATTCGTATAGAAAATTTCGTCAAAATTCTTTTCGTATAGAAAATTTCGTCGAAATTCTATTCGTATAGAAAATTTTCATCAAAATTCTATTCGTATAGAAATTTTCGTCGAAATCCTATTCGTATAGAAAATTTTGTCGAAATTGTATTCTTTTAGAAAATTTCGTCGAAATTCTATCCGTATAGAAAAATTTTTCGAAATTCTATTCGTATAGAAAATTTTGTGGAAATTCTATTCGTATAGAAAATTTCGTGAAAATTCTATTCGTATAGAAAATGTCGTGGAAATTCTATTAGTATAGAAAATTTCGTCGAAATTGTATTCGTATAGAAAATTTCGTCGAAATGGTATTCCGTTAGAAAGTTTCGAAATTGTATTCTTTTAGAAAATTTCGTCGAAATTGTATTCTTTTAGAAAATTTCGTCGAAATTGTATTCTTTTAGAAAATTTCGTCGAAATTGTATTCGTATAGAAAATTTCGTCGAAATTCTATTCGTATAGAAAGTTTTGTCGAAATTCTACTCGTATAGAAAATTTCGTCGAAATTCTATTCGTATAGAAAATGTCGTGGAAATTCTATTCGTATATAAAATTTCGTCAAAATTCTTTTCGTATAGAAAATTTCGTCAAAATTCTTTTCGTATAGAAAATTTCGTCGAAATTCTATTCGTATAGAAATTTTCGTCGAAATCCTATTCGTATAGAAAATTTTATCGAAATTCTACTCGTATAGAAAATTTCGTCGAAATTCTATTCCTATAGAAATTTTCGTCGACAATCTATTCGTATAGAAAATTTCGTCAAAATTCTATTCGTATAGACAAATTTCGTCGAAATTCTATTCGTGTAGAAAATTTCGTCGAGATTCTATTCGTGTAGAAAATTTCGTCGAGATTCTATTCGTGTAGAAAATTTCGTCGAAATTCTATTCGTATAGAAAATTTCGTCGAAATTGTATTCGTATAGAAAATTTCGTCGAAATTCTATTCGTATAGAAAACTTCGTCGAAATTGTATTCTTTTAGAAAATTTCGCCGAAATTTCATTCTTATAGAAAATGTAGTTTTGAGATATTTAGCTTTTACGTTTTTTAACTTTCCTTTTATTTTTACGTTTCCTTTTATTTTTACGTTTATGTTAGGACCTAAACTGGTCTATGTGAGCTGGTGAAACAGGCCACACAAAATAACCCAAACCAAAAGAAAATAACACCGAAAACACACAAAAAAATATAGTAGATGAGATCAGTAGGAACAATTTAGATGCTATATACACTGAAAAAAATATTGTCATAAAATTAAAGAATTGCTCCAGAGACGTAATTAGTCTTCAAAATAAGTACATTTGGTACTTAAAATTAAGAAAATTTACTTAAAATTAAGTAAATTACTTAATATTATTGCAATTATCTATATTTTAAGTACAAAATGTACTTATTTTAAAAACTAATGACGTCTTTGGATCCATTCTGTAATTATATGACATTTTTTTTCAGTGTATGGGAGCTATATCTAAATATGGACCGATATCGGCCATTTTCAACCCCAAGTTACCAGCAGCTATAAGAAGTATCTACACCAAATTTCAGCCACCTAGCTCTATTATTACGGACTGTAGCGTGATTACAACAGACGGACGGACGGACATGGCTAAATCGTTTTAGAATTTTATATATACTTTATGGGGTCTCAAATCAATATTTAGAGGTGTTATAAACGGAGTGACAAAATTAATATACACCCCATCCTATGGTGGAGGGTATAAACACGTAAAAGCTAATAATCTCAAATCTAGTAAAATGGAGATGTGACATTCTTTCTTAGGAGGGCAGTATTTGCCCTGCTATTTTTTCCCAAGACAGAGAAGAGCTTGAGATCATACGATTGCAAAAATGGTATTAAATCTAAGGATGTTTACTTTGAAGGGCTCCAAACTGCACAAACCTCATGTCATAGAAGGCCTTTGGTAGATGTTCTATCAACGAATATTTTCGATCGTATTATTTAAATTTTTAGAGGATCGTGCATGGAATCCTTTAACAAGTTTAGAATGAATTTTTCGATTTTTTTATCGCAGTCGTCAATTACAGGAGACGTTAAGAGATATTTTGTTATAGAAGGTATTTATAAGGCATTGTGTTATAGAATAGGATTAAGACAGGTTTACTTTAATACAGTGTAATCAGGTATTCCCATTTTATCGCATCATGAATATACGAGTATTGGCTTAAAAATAAAATATACGAGTATTGGCTAAAATTTTAAACATTTTTATTGAGAAAAGGTTATCAAGTTAACCGATGGAAATTTTGTTTTACGGCCCTCAGCATAATTGCAGGTATAGCCTAGGCGAAAAATATGTAAAACAAACTGCCGGGAATGAAAATCGCAAAATCGTCTTTTTGTTGAGATATTTCTGCACATAATGTCTCATAACTCTAAAGGCGTGGGTGAAATGTTATACAAAAATATTTGCCATGAAATTTTACTACATTCTCGTATGTTGGAGGGTTTTTGTGGAATTTGACTGTTTTTGGTGTTTGTGTTAAGTTTTGTCTTTGGCGTGTTCTGACACATATAGTAAAATTTTATGGCCACCATTCTTGTGGACCATTTCCCCATTTACGATTTATTAAAATATAGCCAAAAATTACAGTTATATGGGTGAGCTAGCTCCGAAACTATTGATCACATTAAAAACGTTTATAGACATCGGATAAACGTAATGTAGGTCTAAATTTTCATAAATTTATTTCAATCAAATGAAATAATTCATTTCCAAGTTATGACAACTTAAAAGCCGAAACGTCTCATCAAATTGAAAATTTCTCGACAATTGTGCGATTTGGAAGCACTAGATGCGGTTTTTTCAACCCAATTCGTTGTTTTTCTTTTAGTCTATAACTATAACATTGTGCAACAGTGAAAAAATACACGGACTTGACAGTATTGGTTCGATTCTACTACCAAAGGGTCAAAAGTTCAAAAGGGTCAAAAGTTTCTAAAAATCAGTGGGCCCCTCCAAAAATGTGTGGAATTTGACCGTTTTTTTTTGGTTTTTGTGTTCAGTGTGTTTGGGTTTCAGTGTGTTCTGACACATACATATAGTAGAATTTTATGACAAACATTTTTGTAGAAAATTTCATCCCCGCCCTCCCCATTTTTAGGGATGTTTTTTACGATTTGTTAAAACGGAGCCAAATCTTACAGATATGTGGGGGTGCTAGAGGGTTAAAATGTTCCACAAAAATATTGGCCTTAGTATGTTCTATAATCTTGCTGAACATACCCTACACCAAAAATAATATTTTTGTTACAAAATAGTGAAATGCTACAGTTTTTGAGGTACAGTGTGGGCTTTTTGAGCGATATTGGTTGCCTAGACACATTCAAATTGTATTTGCATGTTCACAAAAGTTGTTCATATTTACCGTGGCTACAATTTTGACAAATATTGTTAGTAAAAATTACGAGTCCCTATAAATTATGCTGAAAAAAGCGAATTTTTTTTTCCTTTCTCCGTTGGAGAATTAATTTTTTTTAAGAAAAAAGACTTGAACTCATATTTCAGCCAATATAAACCAGAAAACCCCAAATGGTGCGAGGGTTGCTATTTATATTTTGGTTCTTGGCAATACTAGTGTTGCCAGATGAGAACTGGAACTTCCATTTGAAAGTGTGACATTCGGTCCAGTTTTAGATATAAGCCCCATATATATGTTACCGCCGACTTTACATGTACGCGCTGTAGAGACTGTATTTTATATCCGATCAGTACGAAACTCGACAGAAGGAGGACTTTTTACATAAATGAGTATTCAAGGAAAACTGTTCAGATTTATATATAACCCCATATATATTATCCTCCTGATTTGGTATCAAAGCGCTATAGAAGTTGTACTTTACTTCCGATCACTAAAATTTTCCAAAAAGATGTTTCTTAATTTAGGAACGAATATTGCTTAATTTAGCGATTATCGGTTCAGAATTGGATAATATGTTCCTACCGATTTACCAATTATTCCAAGTTGTTATCGATAAGGGTCATTTATCGCATTGTTAGGGAGGTGTAGGGTATT
The DNA here is from genome assembly GCA_963930755.1 of Eudasyphora cyanicolor. Classification (NCBI taxonomy): domain Eukaryota; kingdom Metazoa; phylum Arthropoda; class Insecta; order Diptera; family Muscidae; genus Eudasyphora; species Eudasyphora cyanicolor. The sequence continues at coordinate 7,152,297 of OZ005735.1, read as the reverse complement.
TTATAGTCGGCCCCGCCCGATTTTCTGCCTTTCCTTACTGGTTAAGTATGCATATATTCATAATTCAGATATTTATCCCCTCACCTAAGAGAGCAGGGTATTGAGCATTTGCTATGAGCCAAAAGTGTAACTCATCGAAGGAGTGTTAAGTATGTTCGGTGGAAATCCTTTTTGGGTCATTTTAAGTCATTTGAGCAATGTCTGTCCGTCCGTCTGTCTGTCTGTCTGCTGGCTGGTGAGCACGATAACTCTCGTAAGGAGTAACCGATTGACTCTTAATTTGGTATGCGGTAATATTTTTCTCTATCTCCGACTAAGTTCAAAGATGGTCCATATTGGTCCACTCCTTCTAGTACCTCCCCCACAAAGGTTTAACTTTTAGTGAAATATTGATTCTTTAATACCTTCTACACTACTCACTCGAATGTTCTGAAATTTCTCACATAGTATTAGTTTGATAGTCGCTAACACGTCAAGAAAAGTGAACGAAGTGGCCACTGTTGGAGTATTTTGGAATTTATACTTTTATCTATCCAACAGTAGGCAGTAGGCTTTTGTAATATGAATTGTTTTGTTTTTCTGTTTGTCATTTATTTTATTGTAATTTGTATTTTAGTATAATAAAAACGTTTTGAAAACTACAACCAACATTGGTTATGGGCCCAGGCACACGCTGGAAACTGAAAAATTGCAAATAATTTGTGAATATTTCAGTCGGACTGAAATTAAAAACAAAATAATAACAATTTGTGCTTTTCGCCCGAAAAACTAAATTGGAACAATGACCGGGTATATGCCACAAATTGAGAAGCTTAATGGGGAAAACTTCGCCATTTGCTGTGTGCAGATAAAAAGCTTGCTTGTGACTCTTGACCTGTGGGATGCGGTGAATGGTGAGAATCCTTCCTCAACTGTTGATCAAAAGGCTTTGGAGAGTATAATCCTTTGTGTGACAATCAAGGAGCAGAATTTTTGGTAAAGAATCCCACTGTTCATAAGAGAAGTAAGCACATTGGCATCCGTTTTCATTATATTCGGGATAAATACACAGATAAGGAAATTGATGTTGAATATGTGGCTACAAATACTAACAAAGTCATTATCTAAGGAGAAACATTTTAATTGTTGTGATCTTTTGAATTTTAAATTGAATTAATAATATATTTGGATTGAGGCGGAGATTGTTGGAGTATTTTGGAATTTGTACTTTTATCTATCCAACTATGAATTGTTTTGTTTTTCTGTTTGTCATTTATTTTATTGTAATTTGTATTTTAGTATAATAAAAACGTTTTGAAAACTACAACCAACAACCACTCCCTTTTTGGTACCTCCCCAAGAATGGACCACTTTGCACCTAAAGTTAACTGCTTATAACTTTAATTCCAGTGCATACAAATACTTGAAATTTTATACAGTCCAGTCCCTAATTGGGCGTAATTGTCACGCCCCTTTTGGTACCTCCCACATAAACGGACCAGTTTGTACCCAAAGTTACTTTAATACCAGTATAAACATTAAATTTATTAAATTCAATTTAAATTAATAATAATTTAATTAAAACAAAAAAATAAAAAAGGACGTGTATTTTTTTTGGACTTAAAGTGAGGGGATTCATAAGTCGGTTTAGCCGACTGAACTTTCTTACACGTCTTTTAATAAAATTTGCATAACCTAAGCTATCTATCAATAATTGGCGGTGATGTAGATAAGAAAAATGCGAATATTCAGTGTTTCGAATTCGATTTGTATACAACGACATATGTATATTAAAATATAGTCTTACCTATTTTTTATTTCAATTGCAGCAAAAAATGTTTACTATTTATTTTTATTGTCAAAGACATTTGTATGCTTTAGTTTCAAATATTAATTGGTCATCTGTCACCTTTCACAATACTGGCCACAGCAATTTATTAAACATCAAATATACGTCTTCTAAATACTTGATAATTGTTACGAGTAGCTACACAACTGCTAACATGTGTACGTTATGTAGACATTTTTTATTATTTCTACAAAAACTCCATATTTATTTTAAACGCAAACGCAGGGTCACCACTTTCAATGATACCCAAATGTTTACTTGAGCGGCAGATAATTTTCTCAAAGAGACACTCTGTGTTTTACAATCCATATGTTGACAATATTATAAAATTTGTTAGTGAAACCAGAGAAGAAACGTCCTTAGTATAAGAGCAGAGGGGTCATTCAGATATTATTATTTTTTCTCTGTTTTGCTCTGGTCAGAGTAGTACATAAAAGGAAAATGTGAATATTATTTACATTAGGTGGCAATGAAAAAAAGTAGGATTTCTGGAAATTAAAATGAGGGGAAACGGCTCGTTTAAAAATGTTCTATATAAAAATTTGGATAAACATTTCTGGCACGACATATAGGTTTTGTTACTTATATAACATTTTACAAGGTTTTGCTACAGACTGACCACACATCCTAATATACACAAACAAGTATGTATGTAGTGCCGTGTATTCAGCCAGTGCTTGCCATGAGTTCATATAAATACAATATGTTACCATAAGGGTTAATTACAGCGACAAACCATGAAGAAACATTACAGCAATTTATTATAACAAAAAAACAAGAGATAAATAAAACCAAGCAAATTGTCAATAAATTCTCTTGTAATACTTAGCCGATGTTCATGACATATTAACTATGGTATAGTATACTTAAAGGGCGATTTGTTAAGGTACGTAAACTATAGTGGACTTGTAGAGTGCCCTATATAAAAGTAAATGCTTAAATTTTAACCCTATACACAAAGTTTGATTCCTTACGAAGAGTTCTATTTGAACTTTGTGAACATTTTGTGGTTTACTATGGAGAAGAAGGGGAAAAAAGAATTATTTCCAAAAAGTTAGTTGCCTTCATGCATCCTTTGTTGCTATGTAGAAACTGACTGCAGTTTGTCGCACGTTGAAGACGTAGCACCGGATTAGCCCTAGGCTACACTGCATTACTAAGCATCTTTGCCATGAAATTTTTCTGATTCTACATGATTATAATTCACATCCCACAATTTTCTGCAAAGAGAGATCCCTAAGCTTCATTCTCGGAAAAACTCTATCCTTTTGTTAATTTCATCACTACCATAAGCGCAGTGTTGCAACACAAAGTACAGTGGGAGAAATAAAACAAAAACGACCTTAAAATTGCATATGTAGGTTGTTTTTTACAGGTTCACAACTTTGAGTTGTTATTACTGTTTTATTTGAAACCCAATTTAACAGGTGGGTGATTCCTCGTAAACTCGCACAAAAAAAATAAATCAGATTTTAGCAACAAAAAAAATACCTAAGGTTTATCACGAGCAATTGAATTTTAGAAATTCATGATGAGTTGGTGAAGTGTAAGAATTATTTGTTTTCCCACCAATAAGTTTCCTTCTGTTATTATAAACTTCATGTGTGCACTACTTTTTTGTTAAACTGACATGTACTATTTTTCGGTATATTTTTATCCCCTCACCTTAGAGAAGAGGGTGTATATCATTTGCTGCGAGCCAAAAGTGTAACACATCGAAGGAGTGACCTATGACCCTAAGTATGTTCGCGGATATCCGTTTTGGGTCATTTTAAGTCCAATGAGCAATGTCCGTCCGTCTGTCTGTCTGCTGGCTGGTGCGCACGACAACTCTCGAAAGGAGTAACCGATTGACTTCAAATTTGGTATGTGGTAATATTTTCTTCTATCCCCGGCTAAGTTCGAAGATGAGCCATATAGGTCCACTCTATCTAGTACCTCCCCCACAAAGGGTTAACATTTAGTGACATATTGATTATTTAATGACATCTGTACTATTTATTTGAGTCCTCTGAAATTCTACACATAGTATTAGTTTTTTAGTACTATTACCTCGAGAAAAATGGACCAAGTTGCAACGCCCGTTTTGGTACCTCCCACACAAATGGACAATTTTGAATCAAAAGTTAATAGCTTATAACTTTATTACCAGTGCATACAAGCATAGTACCTACATACTGTGCAGAGAAAAATGGGCATCAATGTCATTTCATAAAAAATATGAAATAATTTCATAAAAATGTTAAACCAAACAACAAACGAGACTTAGTTGGTCTTTCGTGCAAGCGATCAGTTGGCAAATACATTACTTGATATGATTATTTTTGATTTGAAATAGCAGAAGTAAGGAATACTTCTCGTTCGTTTGCTTCAATCCTTTCCTGATAATGGGTGATCCATGCAAATTGAATGGGGAATGTTTATTATCATTTGAAAGAACATTTTTTGGCATTTATTTTTTGAAGATTATGTCTATCAAATGTTGGCCGCGGCTACGTCTCAGATGGTTCATCCGTTGAGTCCAATTTTCGATGACTCGTTCGGGCATTTCGACTGGTAACTGGCGAATGACACGCGTGATGTTTTGCTCCAAGGCCTGAATCGAAACGGGTTTGTCCGCATAAACTTTAGACTTTACATATCCCCACAGGAAAAAGTCTAACGGTGTGATATCACACGATCTTGGTGGCCAATCGACCGGCCCAAAACGTGAAATTATCTGCCCACCGAAGTGTTCTCTCAATAAATCCATTGATTGATGCGATGTGTGGGCAGTGGCACCGTCTTCAGGCATCAAATAGTCGGTTATCATGGCACGATAACGGTCGCCAATTACGCCAATTACGTTCTCACCGGCATCATTTTTGAAGAAATATGGACCGATGATTCCGGTACGTCGGATCAGGAATCGGTCAATGGCAAAAAGATAGCTCTTAACGAGAGCTAAAATATTGCTCATGGGTGTCAAGGTCGTGGGTCGACTGAAAAGTGTTTTTTTTTTGGATTTAAAAAAAATTGACTTAGCGCAATTGGCGAACGTTATTTTGATATTAAAACTGAATAATTTGTAAACGTTGTTCAGGCGTAAGTCTTTCCATGATGAAATGCCAAAAAATACTTAACACAAATAACATGACAGCATCACACGACTCACACGTGATCTGTCAAAAAAAGGCTATTGAAAAAAGTATCTCTACTTAGATCACCCTATATAAGAGAGCTGCGTTTCGAACCGAATTAGATGCAAACATGGTCTAAACCGAGAAGAATATTTATAGACAATTTTAAAATAGTATAGGTAGGGGGCATACAAAATATGAAATAAATTAATAAAAATATGAAATAATTTCATAAAAAATATGAAATAATTTCATAAAAAATATGAAATAATTACATAAAAAATATGAAATAATTTCACAAAAAATATGAAATAATTTCATAAAAAATATGAAATAATTTCATAAAAAATATGAAATAATTTCATAAAAATATGAAATAATTTCATAAAAAATATGAAATAATTCCATATAAAATATGAAATAATTTCATAAAAAATATTAAATAATTTCATAAAAAATATGAAGTAAATTCATAAAAAATATGAAATAGTTTTATAAAAAATATGAAATAAATTCATTAAAAATATGAACTAGTTTCATAAAAAATATGAAATAATGACAAAAAATATGAAGAATATTCTTCGTAAAATATATGATTTTTTCATATGTACTATGAAACATTTCTTTGGCTGAAAAAATCATACATATTTCGTAATATGTAAGAAAAAATTCGTGATATTCACGAAGATAATATTTTCAGTGTATGCTAGTGTCTTAAAAACCCCATTGATATGGCATACAAGTGTATTGTGGGCACATGTAGTGATTTTTTTGCAAGGAATATTTTTGTGGAATACATAGGACAATACACCGTGCGACAAAGGTCAACTTATTTTGTCACCCATAAACGTAACTATATACAAGTGAAACTAGAAACCTTAGGTAACAAAGCTGCATGCTCGTACTTACTTTTTATACCCTACACCACACTGTGGTACAAAAGGAGAAGAAATAGACCCATTGTTTATTATACCGATCGACTTAGAATCACTTTCTGAGTCGATTTAGCTATGTCCGTCTGTCCGTATGTCTGTCTGTCCGTCTGTCTGTCTGTCCGTCTGTCCGTCTGTGCATGTATTCTTGTAATCAAAGTACAGGTCGCAATTATGGTCCGATCTCGACGAAACTTTACACATATCTTTTTTTGGCCCAAGGACGATCCCTATTGAATTTGGTTAAAATCGGTTCAGATTTAGATATAGCCCCCATATATATGTTAGCCCCGATTTGACATGTAAGCGCTATAAAAACTTTATTTTATATCCGATCAGTATGAAATTCGGCAGGAAAAGGTTTCTTATTACATGAATGAACTCTGTTAAATTTGGAAGAAATCGGTTCAGATTTAGATACAGCCCCCATATATACATTACCCACGATTTGACATATAAGCGCTGTAAAAAATTTATTTTATAACCGATCAGTGTGAAATTCGGCAAAAAGAGTTTTCTTATTACATGAAGGAATACTGCCAAATTCGGAGAAAATCGGTTCAGATTTAGATATAGCCCCCATATATATGTTACCCCCGATTTTACATGTAAGCGCTGTAAAAAGTGTATTTTTAATCCGATCAGTACGAAATTCGGCAGAAAGAGGTTTCTTATTTAATGAATTAATACTGCCAAATTTGAGGGAAATCGGTTGAGATTTAGATATAGCCCACATATATATGTTACCCCCGATTTGACATATAAGCGCTGTAGAAACTGTATTTTATATCCGATCAGTAAAAAAATTGGCAGAAAGAGGTTTCTCATTACGTGAATTAACACTGCCAAATTTGAGGGAAATCGGTTCAGATTAGATATAGCTCCCATATATGTATATGTTACCCCGATTTGACATGTAAGCGCTGTAGAACTGTATTTTAAATCCGATCAGTAAAAAAAATTGTCAGAAGAGGTTTCTCATTACATGAATTAACACTGCCAAAATTGAGGGAAATCGGTTCAGATTTAGATATAGCCCCCATATATACGTTACGATTTAACATGTGAGCGCTGTACAATCTGTATTTTATATCCGATCAGTAAAAAAATCTACACAAAGAGGTTTCTTATTATATGAAAGGATACTTCCAAATTCAGAGAAGAATGGTTCAGATTTAGATATAGGCCCCATATATATGTTACCCCCGATTTCACATGTAAGTGCTGTAGAGACTGTACGAGTATTTTATATCCGGTCAGTACGAAATTTGACAGAAAGAAGTTTCTTTTTCAATGAATGAGTATTCAAGGAAAATCCGTTCAGATTTATATATAACCTCCATATATATGTTCCTCCTGATTTGTACCAAAGCGCTATATAAGTTGTACTTTACTTCCGATCAAAATTTTCCAGAAAGATGTTCCTAATTTTTTTATATAAGCGCTATTTTAGAGACCTGAAAGTCTTCAGCGGAAATTAAAGTTAAAACATTACTTAAACCAATTATTCCAAGGTAGTACCAATTATTCCAAGGTAGTACCTACCTAACATACCCTGCATATATTACTTATATTGTGTACGACCAATAATCGGACTATTTATTGTGTTAAGGCTAATAATAACCACAGTAAATGCAAATATGTGGAATATTATTATTAGTTCAATTTTTAATTCCACACATTATATTAAACTCCTCTTTGGAATTAGCCTTGACGTGGCGGAGCTAAGTACTTTCGTAAAAGAAAGGAAACTAATTATTCCAACTATTCAAAAAGAAATTCCTAATGTACATTGCCGAGGTGGTGTAGGGTATTATATAGTCGGCCCCGCCCGACTTTAACCTTTCCTTACTGGTTTATTTCGTGATTGTTTGTCCTTTTTACAGGACTTTTAAAATTTCATGGATAACAATTTTGATTTAATTTTTTACACCAATTAAAATATGAAACGGTAGAATTTCTGCTATTCATTCAAATTTTTGGAGAAATTTTCCAAAGACGAAGGATATTAAAAATTTCCTTTTGAACTTTTATACTTGAATATGCTTAAAAATTGTTGTACACCTTTAATTGGTGTACAAAAAATTATATCAAAATTGTAACCCTTGTAATTTTAAAAGTCCTGTGAAAAGGACAATCGATCACAAAATAACGAGGTTAGTACATTATTTTCGTACTAGTGCCCTATATTTTCAATCTATTTGTTCCGTTCGATTCTTGATCTATGAAAGAATAATGAAGTGTCTCCATTTTTTGTTCTTTGATGGGGAACATCTATTCCAAAGCCTTCAACCCACAAGCAGCAATTTTTTTTTGGAAATTTTAAAAATTTAGGAAGTAATATATATAATTTAAGGTCCTCTTCCATGAAAAGCTTATATGTTACAGAATTAATAGAAGTTTAAAACATAAAAAATTCGTGCATATCGGAGAGTACGAACAGTTTAAAAACTTAAACAACCACACACAACAAATTGTAGTATTTTTTCCCGAAAAATACCAACATTAAAAAAAACAATTTTCAAATCGGACCATAACATAAGAAGTTATGGCCAAAACCTGATACGCTTTTCCAACCCAGCAAAAAAAGAGCATCAAAAGAAGCAATAAAAATCCCCAACTTATGATCCGGAAGTTGTTCTAATTTGGATTTTTACCAATGAATTTAACAAGGGCTTGTCGCGCCGGGGAAGTTCTTATTTGTCACCACTTTTGCACCACTCCTTTTAAAGCACTGTAAGATTTGCTTTTTTGGTGTTGTATTTATTTGATGAATGTATGTCGTTCTTATTAACATCTTTGGGTCCAGTGATAATTCTCTTCTTTTAAAGGAATACAAATGTTGAGCCTTCCTAACATTGGGAAGGGAAGGTATAAATGATTTACTATTGGCCAAAGTGATCATATATATCGCTCACTTTCTTCAAGAGTGACATAACTCAAAATTGAAAATTGTCAAGTTTTGTAACTTTAAGTCCGTATAAAAAGATAAGGAACATGAAATAAGATGTTTAAATATGCTTGAGTAATCCGAAATATGGTTGTTTACTTATAGACCAAATTTCGCTGAGATTAATTTATGAACATTTGCAAAATTTGCATTTTTGTAAGGCAACCTCAAAAATTTTAAATTTTGAGTTATGTCACTCTTGAATTGAGTGAGCGATATGTATGTTCAGGACATTTTAAGATGTTTGTAATCCGTATGGTATGGCTGGCTCTTAAAAGTGACTCCATGACTCCATAGAGTAATTTCTAGTAACATTTTGGCAAATTCAGTTATAAAAAAGTATTTTTTATTCTACACTGTAATACATAGCACATTGCTGCGGCGCTACGTATTTTCCGTAGCCCCGGTTCAGAGAATAATTCAAGTATTTGTCAACATCTTCAAAAAAAAATATTTGAAAACCAGTGAGGAAAACCAAAAGTTGGGCGGAGCCGACTATATGATGCCGTGCACCAATGTAGATTTAAATTTACTCGGTCACTAACTAGAGCCCATTTCGCTTTACTTGGGTAGTATTTTCACGCCACGTTTTTCCATAGGTCACAAAATATGAACTTAAGAAACATGTATATTCTCATATACCAACATTTTTGGAAAGGATAAAGTGTTATTAATAAATTCCGTTTTTATCGCAATCCAATGTACTACAATTAAAATATTTCGAAGAAAATCAGCATACTTTAAAATGATTTAATTTTATTTTAATCTACTATGAAAAAGTCTACATTAAGGTCCGATTAATTGACCTAGTCGACTGAAAGGAAATTTGAATGATGAAAAAATCTAAAGTCGACTTTCAGCTTCCAGAACCATTCACTAATTCTGATATACCCGCCATATAAATATATATTTCTTCCGATTTTGACCTTTAGCACTATAGAAGCAGTATTTTACATATATTTCATAGCCCCCATATATATGTTCCTTCCGATCTGGGCTTTTATCACTTCAGAAGCTTTATTATACATCCAATCGTTTTGAAATTAATACATAATTTGTAATCCAAAATTACATTTTGGTTAGTTATTTAGAAGAACTTCATTAAATTCCAAAAAAATGTTCATACTTATGATTTGGAAGTACTTATAATGTTATTCTTTTGGAAGTACTTCTTTTATTTTTTGCTGGGAATTAATAGGTGATTTAGAAACATTTTTAATTGAAATCTACAATATATTCACCAAAATCCTTCAAAATCCCTCCCACTGTTTGTTTCGAAAAAAGCTGCTCACATACACACATATGATAACGGAATTCGGACGGAAATTCGGTTCGGTTTTCTCATTTAGTCCCATTTCATACACGCTTTGCTTCCCTTTTCGTATTCGGATTCGTATTTTCTTTCTTTTGTTGCAGAAAAAGTCGTTGTTTTTATTGCTGCCGCCTAAGGTGGTTGTAATGTTGGAAAATTGTTTGTAAAGGACTTGATAAATGTCATATGTGAATGTGTGGGTTTTTGGACTGCTGCTTGGGTTGTCCGTTTGTCTGTCGGTCGGTCGGTTAGTTGGTCTGCAGTTGTGTGAAAAAGTTTAAATTGTTTGTAACTGATGTAATAGTTGCATTTGTTGTTGTTTCTTGTTTATTCTAAACAAATTTTTTAAGAATATCGAAATAATTTTTCCAAACAATTTTTTCCCCATTTTTATGTTTGCAAAAAGTTTAAGTTGCAGGCCACAGACATTTACCAGATGCCTAAAAAAAGGGCATTCCATCCAAAGTTTCTTTTCATCTTAAGTTGACAAATGAAATTTGGTTTGTTTTAAAACATTCAATTTAGTCAGTCTTTTATTTTTCTTTTACTCTGGAAAATAATAACGAAAATCCTTAGAGAATGGGTAAATGGTTTTGTTTGACCCCAGATCGATGTTTTTGAGAACAAGTGAAAGGTTTCAAATCCTCTTAAAGCTTTAATTACTTACTTTTTCTAGTGGAAACTGGTCTTTGTCCGTAAAATTGCTTTACGCTGTTCTTTTGGCAATAAAAAAGATTGCTAAAAGGAGATTTTCTTTCTTTGCACATCCTTACCGAAAAAGTTGCAGACATTTTAAAATTTTGGTCATAGGGGGGGCGACGAAGGAAAGCTCAAGTTCAATGTATAGAAAACATAACGCGCAAAAAATTTAAATTTTGTGGTTTGTTTTTGTTTTAGTCATTTATTTAAAAAATAATATATTATTTTAATGCAATTTTATAACCTTTTATACACAATGACAATATTAAGTAGCAGCTTTAAAATACTAATGGTACTTAAAATTGTTAATTTATTCACGAAATGAGTGAATAGAAACTGGGCGAATTTTGTGGGACGAATAATAACAAAAATAAGAATATTCTAATCGAGTACCCCGACTAAGGTATACCCAAACTTTGTGATTCATTTAATATGGAACTATGTGTGGGAGTCAGAACGGGGGAAAGATTTTGCTCATTCTTTGCCAGTCTATAATCGTTGTAATAATTGCTACAGAAGTTATGAGGGAATTGTATTCGAATGAATATGTTAATTTCTTTAGACAGTGCTCGAAAGTTCTTGGCAAATACACACTTTTGCGCTGAACAGTAGATACTTCAAAGACAGATCATTGTACCAAATTATAAATGTTTATATTCGATGGTATAAAAGTTCTGCGCTGTAAAATTTTTATATGATTTGGTCATTTTGTGTCGGAGGTACCAAATTGGAGTGTCAATAACGCCCATTTTTCACTGGACTGTAGGTACTAAACATTTTTAATTTGAACTAAAATTTTTAATTTGAACTACCGATTAATTTAACTTGTGATTTGAGCCCTTTGGATTATTTTCTGTGAGGAGTAGAGTGATCAAAACCGGTTTAAAATAAACCGGCCCACCGGTTTTTTGCTTCCACCGTCCCCGGTTTTTCTCAAAATCATGAATTTCGAACAACCGGTGCAACCGGTTTTTTTCGTTTGTTTCCACCGGTTTTCCGGTTTTTTATTATCACTAAAATATTAAAAATTATTTACAACTTTATATACAAAATATCACAAATTAAGATAATAATATTAATTATCTCCTTATATGGCCTAAAAAGACTCGGCAACTTTGCCAGAATCCGAAGCCATTCACCAATTTCTATACAAATTACAAAAATTTAAAGAAAATAAATGATTCATACGCGCAGAAGTTATGTGAAAAGTAAACACATTCTCCCACTTCCAAACCGAAACAAAAACAAGTAAGAACATTTCAATTAGGTAAACCGACTAGTGTATACTCTTACATATTTATATACTCGTATATACCCACCTACACTAAAGTGTGTATATAAAATATATATGTATAAAGATTTGTACCTCTATTTAATACCCCGAAATATTAATATTTTCTTGACTGAACTACATAAGGGGAATTTCATGTCAAGTGAGTTAATTTTTAAAAGGGATGTCTTCTGTCGGGAAGTAGCCCTATCAGATAGTAGTTATGAGACACAATTCCAACGAGATCGGTTAAGGACTTTCCAGAGTTGGAGGGTGTCAAATATTGACATTTTTGTCAATCGGTTGTTTTTCCCATCTGAAATGCTAAAATGTTTGGTTGAACGTTAATTTTTTTTTCAGATGTTTATTTTTATTTTGATAGATCAACAGGTCCCATCCCATTAATAGGTCACAAAGCTTTTAAAGGAAATTATCAAAGTTTTCTTTTGAGCAAAAAAATCAAAAATTAAAACATAGGTTTTTACCAAAATTTCAAAAAAGTTTAATTTTGCAAAAAAGTAATGAAAATATGTTTGCTAATTTTTTTAAAAGGTTGAAGAAAAGTCTATCTTTAACACTTTTGGAAAATGTATACAATAGCCAACTAGTTAAAAGTGTGAGATAAAAGGACCGTTTGATTCAAATGACAATATTCATCACAATCCAACTCATAACTGCTATCCAACAGGGCTAAATTTGGTGCAAGATTCCTGATCAGAAGACATCGCTTTTAAAAATTTAATATTAAAAAATCGCCTTTTTTGTTATTAAAAAGGAAAATGTTTTTCAAACGGCAATTTTCATACTGTTTTGTTATGCAGAAAAAAACCGGTTCTACCGGTTTCCCCGGTATTCTTCGAAGAAAAAAAACCGTCCACCGGTTTTTTTATAACTTAAATAAACCATCCACCGGTTTTTTATTTTTTCAAAAAAACCGGTTTTTTGATCACTCTAGTGAGGAGCCATAAAGGATAAATGTTACACAAAGCATCCAGAGACAATTGAAGCGCTGAAACATGAAATCGAAGTTGCCATTGAAGAGATTCGACGCGAAACAATCGAAAATGTACTGTCATATGTCATATGAATGATATTGTGTTCCATTATTAAATGACAAAGTCAACATTTGTGTGGGAGGTACCATTTTTCTTAATAAGTAGTATAGAATAAGTAGTATAGAAGTTATTAAAGAATCGATATTTCAATAAATGTTAACCCATTGTGGTGGAGGTACTCGAATGAGTGGATCAACATGGGCCTGAGATAGACAAAAATATTAATTCATACCAAATCGGTTACTCCTATTGAATGTTATCGTGCACACCAGCCAGGCAGGCAGACGGACCAACGGAATAGTGCGGATATAACATCATGATTTTGTTGAAATTCTCATACTTCAACAAAAGGGCTATAATATTTATCCATCGATTTACTTCAAATAAGCATTGTTTTCTTCGTTAGGATGCTTTAAAATGAACAAAAAATTTTGTTTGCTTTTTTCTATTTTTTATGTTTTTTTTGTGCAAGCAAAACTAGGGTTTTTTTAAAAAAAATCTATTTCTTGCGACGACAAAAACTAAACTTCTGTTTCTACTTGAAAGTGTTATTTTCTGCATTTGTAGCCTTCAAAATTTTCTATAACTTACTTCAAAAATATGGTTCATATACCAAATGCAAATTCCAAGAAAATATTTAAATATTTTTTCGTGTGTAGGTCACCATATTCCACCAGAAAATGTTATGTACAGCCCTTAAATAACAATTGTGCAAACTACACTGAAAAAAAATTGGCATAAAATTAAAGAAATGCTCCAAAGACATCCTTAGTCTTCAAAATAACTATATTTTGTACTTCAAATTAAGAAAATTTACTTAAAATAAGGTAAATTACTTAATATAAATGAAATTGTCTATATTATCACAAAATGTACTTATTTTAAAAACCTCTTCGTCTTTGGAGCCATTCTTTAATTTTATAAAATTTTTTCAGTGTAATGTAACGTACACAAGGTTTTAGGTTTTAGGTAAGAAAGTTCAGTCGGGTAAACCCCTCACCTTGAGTCCCAACAAAATATTCGCAAAATTTTTCTTTTGTTTTATTTAAATTATTTTCAATTTAAAATTCATTTAATAAATTTAAAGTATGTTCTGGTATTAAAGTTAAAAGCTGTTTACATTTGGTACAAAATGGTCCATTTGTGTGGGAGGTACCAAATGGCGGGTGCCAAGAACGGTCACTATTCTCTGGACTCTTGGTACCAAAAAAAGCATTACACTGTACAAAATTTCAGGTATTTTTATGCACTGATGTTAATGTTATAAGCTGGTAACTTTTGGTACAAAATGGTCCATTTGTGTGGGAGGTACCAACAGGAGCGTGGCAACTTCGCCCATTTTTCTCGAGGTAATAGTGACTAATAAACTAGTACTATTTGTAGAATTTCAGAGGATTCAAATAAGTTGCATAGAAATTATTAAATAATCAATATTTCACTAAATGTTAACCCTTTGTGGGGGAGGTACTAAAGGGTTTTTCAACAGGGACGCTACAAAAGTAGACCGACAGGGACAGCAAACGACGCCATATTTTTGCCGCTCTTTTGACATTTCTCTTCAGTAAGGTTTGCCATTTCATGATGGAAAGATATACGAGCCAACAACGAGTCGAAATTATTAAAATTTACTACCGAAATTCGGAGTCAGTGGCCTCAAAGTTAAGAGCGCGAAAAATCGAAAAATCATCTTCAGCGATGAGGCTTATTTCTGGCTGAATGGCTTCGTCAATAAACAAAATATGCATAATTGGTCAGACAGCAATCCACACGTACTCCATGAGTCATCATTGCATCCCGAAAAAATTACGGTTTGGTGCGGTTTATGGGCCGGCGGCGTCATTGGGCCGTACTTCTTCCGTGATGATCAAGACCGGCACGTTACTGTGAATGGGAATCGCTACCGTTCAATGATGACCGAATATTTTTGGCCCCAATTGGATGATATGGACTTGGAGGACATGTGGTTCCAACAGGACGGCGGCACAAGCCACACAGCGAATGCCAAATCAATTTATTGGAAACCAAGTTTGGAGAAAGTGTTATCTCATGAAATGGTCCAGTCGATTGGCCGCCTCGGTCGTGCGATTTGACGCCGTTAGACTATTTCCTGTGGGGCTACGTCAAGTCTATGGTCTATGCCAACAAGCCAGCGACGATTGATGAACTTCGTACGAATATCGAACGTGAAATTGCAGCAGTATCGGCCGATTTATGCTTGAAAACCGTCGAAAATTGGGTTCAGCGTCTGGACTTCTGCAAGCGTGCCCGTGGTGGCCATGCAAAAGAAATCGAGTTCCATATGTACATAATGGCATCGAACGTACTTTCACAGGAATAAAGAATTTCATTGATATCTAAAACCGTTTTTGTTTTATTTAAAAAAACTTTTGTAGCGCTCTTATTGACGGAGTGGACCAATATGGCCCATCTTCGAACTTACCCGGAGATAGAAGAAAATATTACCACATACCAAATTTGTAGTGAATCGGTTACTCCTTTCGAGAGTTATCGTGCGCACCGGCCAGCAGTCAGACAGACGGACATTGCTCATTCGTCTTAAAATGACCCAAAGCGAATATCCGCGGAACCTACTTAGGGTCTCAGGTCACTGCTTCGATGTGTTACACTTTTGGCTCGTAGCAAATGAGATATACCCTCCTCTCTATGTATAGCGGGAACTGTCACGGGCAAAATAATAATCAACTGTCTAAATCTTTTTCGGTTGAAAATAAGAGTTATACACAGAAACACATGTTCACTAACTTTAAAGACAATGGCAATGATTTCGAGCCAATGACAAATAATCTTTAAAGTAAGAACTTTCCACACTTAATATTAAGACAATTTAATAAAAGTTAAGCCGAGTTTCTTAATATTAAGTAAATTATCTTTAATTTAAGTAGGAAATATATTAAGTTTAAAGCCAACTTATAATTGGATCGAAATCATAGCCGCCATCTTTAAAATTTTTTTAGTGCAGGTACGGTGACCATCCGCACACTATTATAGTTAATAGTACACTATTTTAGACTCTTGTACTTTATTTTTTGAATGTGCACTATTTGTACACTTTTTTCCACAATGCCACTTTTTATACATTATTTTTTCTCGCATATGTTATCTGTATTTGACAAATCTGCATTTCTGATTTTATTATAAAATATAATCTGGCAACTATTATGTAGAGTATGCACAAGGTGCCTCCAAAGATCGAATGTTGGCGAAATTATATTGCGAATTTTTTGTAATCTATAAATCGGAGGTACACCGCTAAATTTGTAAATAAATAATAAAGTGAGAGTTACATTATAATATTTTTCGCGATAACAATTCCGCAATTAAGAAAGTTCGAGACCAAAAAATTTTATCTCTAAGTTGTCTAAGGTTAGTCATAGGAAAAAGTGATTAAAGGGAAATTGAGACACTAGAGAATGGTATACAACGCTTTCCTAAAAACAAAAAAATCGTATTAAATATACAGTAAAGTTTATAGTAAATTAGTGCGATACTTTTACATGAAACATTTTGAAGAAAAATGGCAGGGTACTTTTCGGCAATGAAGATTCTTAAAGACTTGGTAAGATAAATTAGAGAAAAAGGCGCATAGACATCAAAGACAACTTAAATTTGTCTCTTTGGGTAAAAATACTGTTTTCGATAGAACTCACGAAAGGAAGCAGACCCGATTTTGATTTTTTCATAGATGAGTTAGGGGGACGATTCTGAACAAAACCTCATTAGCCGTTTTTCGCCTCAATCTAGACCAACTTTCGATCGCTTTAGCCATGAGAAAATATTAGAAAAAATACGTATCATGTCCATGGGCATATACTTCAGCCAGGGTTCGGCCTGTTGTACGCTACTTATTTACGATCTTTTTAAACCTCACAAGTTACAGAAAATCGGAACTAGATAAGTATCTTCCAGACACATCCTCTGAGAAGAGTCAAGTCTGGCATGAGAAAATATTACGAAAGAGTATTTTTACCACTTGCTTTTTAAAATGATTTTTCAGATCGAGAGCCAGAAAGATATGATGTAAATGTTTGTATAGAAAACCTAAAGGATGCTTGGATACTTTTAAACACTGTTCCATCGTGGCAGGCGATCAACAAATCGTTGGCTAAAGTAACAGAAATTAGAAATGACTTATTACGTTTCTTAAAAAAGTGATGGATTTTCTTTACCGTTTTCTCTGTAAACTGCTCTTTTCTAACACTTTTTTGAAGTTTGAAAATTTGTTATTATTTCGACTTTAAAGGTGAAAAAATGTTCTAGTATTTCAAGTCGACGGGACAACATTTTTCCCAGAAATGAAATCGGCATTTAATATAAATAATGACGTCATACTTGATGAATTTTCTTATGTAAAACTTTACGCAAACGTAGAAAAAATAGAAACCAGAAAAAATCTGAAACAAATCTGAAACAAATCCTGACACAAGGTGGTTTAAAATGTTTAGATTCTTCGAAAATAAAATGTTCGTTATGAAAACATTTTGAAATTAGTAGATTTTTCATTTGATTTGGCTGTGTCAAAAGCACCAACAGAAAGGGGTTATTTAATATCTAACAATATTTGGACTTCAAAAAAATCTCAAATGAAAGTGGACATTTAAGAATCACGCTTAATTATAAAATAAAACCTCTAAATGGAGACTGTAGTGCATTTAAAATATTTCTATGTTTACAAAAATACAAACAGTAGTGAAATGTAAAAATAAAAATATCGATATTTTGCAAATTATTTATAAGAATGTATATTTTTTAGTTCCTTCCTATTTTAATTACTACAATAAATTAGTTTTAGATAAAATTAAAGCAAATCATAAAAATGTGTACACTTTTTCTTCATGGAATTAATGGTCAACCTAGTTATAGGGTGTCATGGGAAGGACACTTTTCTCGGAATATAAGGCGATACAGTATTACCGCATTATATATTTTTAAAATTTTAAGTTCTGCAAAATTGAGAAGATCTAAGAAAACTGAAATTTTATTTAAATTTGAACAAAAAATACTTCACTTATTACAGATGCAATGTTAAATTCATTCATGTTTTTCTTCCATTAGCGTAAAAAATATTTCCACTTTATTTTCTATCTAAGCAAACCATAATAGAGACTTTACTTACTTTATCCAGACATTGTAAACAAATTTGAAAACTTTTTGTTAAAAATATGTTAGGATTCATTGTCAATGCCATCGCAATCATCGGGAAAAGTTGTGCGACGGCATTTGCCAAAAGAAAGAAAAAACATTTTTCTATACTTTTTACTAGACAAGAAAATTTTGTCGTTTAGATATAAAAAAAAAAAACAAAAAGAAGTGATATCTTTACTCCATTATTGTACACAATTACGTTACTAAATTGTCTTGTTTATGTTCGGTATATTTTGCAATTTATAGAAAAAAAGGGGTTAGCAAAATGGAGAGAGACCTCAAAATAGCCTTAGGTTGGCCTAAAATGGAAAACAATAACTTTCAACGTTTTATGATTTGTTTACGTTTTATTTTTGGCCAAATAAAAAACATTGCCCCGCCGCTTTCTTCTTCAGACCATGTTAAAAGGTTTCTGTTTTTCGCTCATTGTTGCAGTTTGGCTTCAACAAAAAAGAAAGGGGGAAAACTGGCAAAATTCCAAATAATGGGGAAAAGATAATAGTTACACTGAAAAAGTGTCTTAGAGTTTAATGACAATTAACATGAATTACGAAGAACTTTTATGAAATTATGAAAAATCTTTTATGAAATTATAAAAAAGTTATTCAATATGAATATGATTTCAAAGTTACTGCAGAATGTAAAGAATAAATAATAAACAATTGTTCAAATTTTTTTCTGGTACACAAATTTATGTATTTATTTATATGAATTACAATACAAAGTAAATTTGTATTCTAATTTTACGGTCCAGGGAAAAGCCGGGTTACAAAGAAAATGTGGCTAGATTTTGTAGCGACAGACCTCTGGTGGAAATCGAACCCACGATGGACCATATTGGTCCACTCCTTCGAAAATAATCGTTTATTAGAATTTTTCGTTATTTCAAAGTAACAAATAGTATAGATTTAATGCAACTTATATTTTGATTTGTTTTTGGATCAGGAAGTTTTTCTATGTCTATAATGCAGACATTTGTTTCAGTGTATGTACATATGAACCCCTTGCTGGAGGACAATTATCGAAAAAATCTAACAAATGGAATAGCAAATTGTTTCCACATTCTTTAGCCTTTGGTTACTTTTTCCAACTGGATTTCATTCACAAATTCATTCTGTTATCTTTAAAGGGTTATGTTGGCGTAAATTAGGTTGAAAAAGTTAAGGTTAAAAGTTGAAAGCAAAAATTTTGTTGTTATGTCGTCGTTGTGTTATATTTTTTGTTACAAAGTTTACTTTACAAATTCACGTGTTAAATATTAAATATTAATGATTTATCCCCATTCTCTTTTCCATCACTTCCATGACGACAACTGCTTTCTAATTTCCATAATGATTTTCATAACGAAAACTTTAAACAAAAAAACAAAAACCGGGATTCAATCCTTTGTGTTGCTGAACCCCATCGGAAGGGTGGGGTGAGCCATAAACATTTTTTTGTTCTGACAAAGTAGACAGAGCATAACGCTGCTTTTGTATTTAATAAAGTTACCACAAAATGATAATTATGTTAAAAAAAATAATAATAAAATACATGTAAACACACAAGAATCTCAAATGAAGGCAACTAGACCCGCATGAAAGTGTCACAATGACGCCATCATCAACGCATCACTTATGGAAGAGAGGGGGAAAATACGCCCTGAAGACCGCAATTTATCACCTAACTTTTGGCGGTTGCTTTTATCTACCCGTCCTGTGTACATACGATACAAATACCTTGATTTTATTATATTTATTATTCATATGAAAAATTATCTGAAGTTCAGGAAAAAATTTACATGTTTTTTGGTGTGATCCTGTTTTGTGATTAATTTTACCGTTGGCAGGCCAAAGGACTGTTGATGGATGGAATTTTAGCACATGCGGGTAGGTAAACAATGCCACAAGCCTGTCATTTCACTTTTCGAAAATTCTTGAACTGCAGAAAGGTATTTTATTTCAAGGTTACAAAAAGTTTTGCATTTTCCAAAGGCACACTAAATTAATAAACATTAATAATTTTCCTTATTTTTTGGCTTGTGGTAGGAATGAAGTGTCCTTGCTCAAATAGCTTAAAATGACCTAAAACGGATTTCCGCCAAACATACTTGGGGTCTTAGGTTACTGCTTCGACGTGTTACACTTTTGGCTCGTAGCAAATGATATACATATACCCTCCACTCTAAGGTGAGGGGATAACAAGAAAGTTTTGTCGGGTAAACCGACTTAATAATCCCATCACCCTCAGTCCCAAAAAATATTCCTAAAGTTATCTATTTTTTGTTTTAATTAAATTATTATCAATTTAAATTGCATTTAATAAATTTAAAGTATGCACTGGTTGGTATTAAAGTTATAAGCTGATCATTTTTTGTGCAAAGTGGTAAAAGCATTACACTGTACAAAATTTCAAATATTTCTATGTACCGATTTTAAAGTTATATGCTTTTAACTTTGGGTGCAAAATGGTCCATTTGTGTCGGAGGTAACAAATGGGGTGTGCCAATAACGTCCACTTTTCTCTGGACTCTATACACTATAAATACATTACACTGTACAAAATTTAAAGCATTTGTATGTACTGTTATAATTGCTGTAAGCAAATAACTTTTTGTGTAAAATGGTCCATTTGTGTGGGGGGTACCAAAGGGGGCGTAGCAACTGCGTCCATTTTTCTTGAGGTGTTAGCGAATAATAAACTAATTCTATGTATGGAATTGCAGAAGATTCGAGAAAGTAGTATAGACGTTATTATAGAATCAATATATTATATCTACAATAAAATAAAGTATTATCAATAATAAAACCGGTTTTCGTGACTTTGCGCAGGTGACAAAGCAAGGAGAAGAGAAATGAAACACAAATATAGTTGCTCTAAATCGGAAATGTATACATTATAACTCACAGCGGTTTTTATTGGTTTAATGAACTGTTCTTGTTCAATTTTCATGAATATCGGTTAACAAAATTGGTTTCTGTCACATTTGTAATATTGGAAATTGATATTAAATGTTAACATATTTTGTGTTGGTGTTGTGTTTGTGTACAAGAAGTGAGTTTACAGTTCTATGTGAGTATTAATAATGAGTTCTCAAGTATACGACAAATTGAAGCGTTCCCCAGGGGAGCGTATTGGGTCCCACCTTATATACCATTTTTACTTCTGACATGCCCGAAACTGAAAATGTAACAATTGCCACTTTTGCAAATGATCAATGTAAAGACGAGACTTCTGCCTTAATTCAATCACTGATATATTAGATTGAAATGTGGTTAAATAGATGGAGAATCCAGATTAACACAGAAAAATCTGCACATGTTACTTTTACAATGAGAAGAGGAAATTGTCCTGCTTTGCTTCTTAATGGTAATGAAATTCCTCACTGCAACGATGTTAAATACCAAGGATTGTATTTGGATCGTCGTTTGACGTGGAAAAATCACATTAAAGCCAAGAAAACTTCTTTAAATATCAAAACAAAGAAATTATATTGGGTTCTAGGCCCAAAAGCACAGCTGGATCTTCGAAATAAAGTTATCTTATACAACACTATTCTTAAACCGGTATGGACTTACGGAATTCCGTTTTGGGGAACAACGAGCTATTCCAATATTGAAGTACTGCAGCGTTACCAATCTAAAACCTTACGAAGCATAACAAATGCTCCGTGGTTTGTCACAAATAATGCCATCCATATGGATCTAGATATACCTACATTTCGAGAAGAAATTTCACACTACAGTTCTCGATACCTTGACAGATTAAGTAATCACACTAACCCTGTGGCAATATCCCTTTTAGACGACACCAATGAAATAAGAAGGCTAAAAAGTCATCATGTATTAGATTTACCTTTTATGAGATAGATATAACACTGTTACTTATTATTGTATAAATAGTGAATTAGATATTTAAAAAATATTGTTATTGTTATAAAGAAAATTGTATTGTGTACGTTGGTACACAATAACCTGTTATTTTTTTTTGTTAATTTTTTTTTTTTATTTTATTTATTTATTTTCAAAAAAAACCTTGCAATATATGATTTAGAGCCCCAGCGCCTTGCAGGCAACTCTTTATAAACAAATTAGCTCTCATCTTAATATGTAAATGTTACAAGTTTCATCGCCTATATTCCATTAAAACTAATATTAAATTAGAAGTGTTTCAATATTTTGAGCTAAATATTCTTTTAAATGGAGTTTAAAAGAAGATATAGTGGACATGTTCTTCAACCGTGACGGAAGTTCATTATGGTGCCTTGGTCCAAAATAACTAATTCGCTGTTTTGTTATTTCAAGTCTACATCTTGAAGTTATGATATCATTTGATTGTCTTGTATTTCTTCCAGTTAGGGATCCACTCCTACTAAACATTGCGGTACTAATATTGATTCCATGTAATGCCTTAAACATGTACAATAGCAGCTGCAGTTTGTATAGACCATAAATAGGAAGTGTATTTTTAACCTTGTACTTATACAAATCATGGGATAAATACCGGATAAGAAGGTTGTGCACAATTTTTAAAGCTTTGTTTTGTGCAGATTGTAACGATCGCAATGATCCATGATTCCTTTGTGCGTATATAATAGGTAGATAAGAAAGATGTGAGTGAACAAGAGCCATGTAGATCATCTGTTTTACTTTGCTATTCAGCTTATGCTTAAACTTGTATAGTATCCCAGTGCCAGAAGCAACCTTTGTTTTAACTCCTTCAATATGGGCATCCCATAGCAAATTATGGCTCAGAGTGACATCTAGATATTTCACAGTTGGAGATTCAACAATGGGTATCCCATTTACATGTACAGTCATCTCTTAGGTTTAAATCGTATAAACTTTGTTTTGGACGAATTTAAAACTAGCTTATTAACATGAGAAAACTCCGAAATTAAGCTGCATCATATTCAATTTGTGTTTTTAGCACAGCAGTGTTTTATTTAAAGTTATTAAATTTGCTAAATGATATATTTTTACAGACTGCAAATAAAATTAAATGAAATAAAAAAAATAGTGATTGTTGTCCCCATTTTGCTCTAAATCTGAACCGATTTTTTTCAAATTTAACAATGTTGGTCCATGGATCAAGAAACTTTACCATGCTAAATTTCAAAACAAATGGTTGTAAAATACAGCTTCTATATGTAGGGCTAAAGGCCAAAATCGGGCGAATCATGTATATGGGAGCTTTATCTAAAACTAAACCGATTTTCTTCAAATTCGGCAATGTTGGTCTCTAGACCAATGAACTCTACTATGCTAACTTTCAGAAAAAAAATTGGATTTAAAATACAGCTTCTACAGAGCTAATGGCAAATGATTCTGAGTCGATCGCCATACATTAAGTAAGATGGGTCTAGCTGTAGTATTTCTAGGTGTTACAAACATCTGTCATGAAACAAACTTATAATACCCTGTACCACAGTGTGGTGTAGGGGATACAAAATTACCACTTTCCAAACTTGAAGCCAGCCCGTTATTACTTTCGAGAGTTATTTTGCAAACCAGTCAGACAAACAGATGGACGGATATAGCCCAAATGGCATAAAATGTCCTAAAACGGACATTACTTAGGGCCTTTGGGCACTAATTCGATGTGTTACTCTTTTGGCCTGCAGGAAGTACAAAAAAAAATTTAAAGGGTACAAATAAAATAAACCAATTTCTTTCAATTTCTGAAGAATCATTTCATGGCTCAAAAAATTATGCTATGCCAAATTTGTAGAGATCGGTCTGAATCTGAACCGACCAGTGCCGAAATTCATCAATATTGTTACAACATGTTCACTGAATTTTATGCCTGTGTGCAAGAGTTACCAGAAGAAGTGGCCCAATAGGGCACATCTTCGAAACTGGCTTGAGATAGAAAAATTATGATCGCATACAAAATCGATATCTCCTTTCGAGAGAAATAGTGCGTCAGCCAGATGGATGGACATTTCTCAAATATGACTTAAAATATTCTAAAGCGGAACCGAACAATCGTATTATCAGCGGATGAGTTACACTTTTAACCTGTAGCAAATAAAATATATAGTTTAATCATATAAATAATATATTTGTAAAAATTGGTATAAATGTTATTCACTAGAACTAGTTTCATATTAAATACATGGATGACCCATTTTTAACTTTCCGTCTGTACATCTCGAAAGGTTTTTAAATAAAAAAAAAGTACTCTAAATACAGCATATTATTTTCCTAGAAACCCTCTTAAAGGACTACAATTTAATTCAATATAGTTGTCTGATTTCTATGACATTTTTCTTTCCTTAATTGATTGATAACAAAATATAAACTTGACTGCAGAAAGGTCAACAAACACTAAAGGTCTTGGAAAATAGAATTATGACTTATGTTATCTGATTTAGTAATTTTTTTGTTTTTAATACGGAAAATATTTTCGAAAAGATTTTTATTTGAGCATTGAGTAGTGTGTGTCTTCCACAGAGGTATGAAACATATTGGTATTTATTATGTTTACCATACATTAAACCGCCTTACGAGTATATTCCCTGCAATCATTTTTGACAATTTGGGAAGATTGTTGGTCTAGAAGACTACTCTGCGACTCTTTTAGATGATTGTTTGAAGATCACTTTCTTTCAACCGTATACATTAATAACTCGCGAATCTTCTCGGCGGCTGTATGACGTTTTCAGTAAAGTAAATTTTCTCCATATTTTGTTTATGTTAGTTTGTAAAATGTGATAGAGAAATTAACACGAAGAGCAAAAAATTTAATTAATCAATTGAAGGTATGTGTCGTATTTTTTTGATATACATTCAGGTTATAAATTTTAATATGCATCCCCAGCAAAATCTTGGTATGTACATATCATTACCACTCGCATTACCAGGTAATGATATCTCATTATCGCCAGCATTACTTTCGGTAAATAAATAACGACTAACAAAATAATGACAAAAATAAGTTATTGCTAGTAATCTAAGTTAGAAAATCTTATTTTAAGTTATAAACTCTTCTTTAGATGATTTACGATTTATGATTTTTTCTTAAATGTTTTACGTATATAAGTTGTAGTTTGTATTCAGTTAAATCATTTAAAGAAAACTTTAAAAATTCATATTAGATTCTCTAAATTAGATTACTAATACTAACTTATTTTAGTCATTATTTAGTTAGTTGTTATTTATTTACCGAAAGTAATAGTGAGATATCATTACCTGATAATGCATCTGGTAACGATATTTACTTACAAAGATTTTGATGGGTTATATTTTTGTAATTGATTATTAAGCGATTTGTCTATGAATCGCGAGGTGGGCCAGTGATTGTGATGCTAAACTACGAAACCATAAGGTTGCGAGTTCAATCCCGCCTCCCGGCAATTGAAATTTTTCGTCATATGACGCAACAATCGATAACTACTCTCTCCCAATTATACGCTCTACCCAATGTTACGCTCTTCCCAATTTAACACTCTTCTACTTTCTCACCACAAGCCTCTCAAGCCACCACTGATGGTGGTGAACAAACAATAGCAACTAGGAAATATCCACTCCACACAAACCCACTCGTAAAATTATTTCTTTTGTCCACGCTTACTTTTTGAATACTTGTAAGCGTGGGGGTAAGTGGTTATTTTTCAGCAGCTTGTATTCTTGTGTGGAAGCACTTTCCTCCAATGACATGTACATGTAAAAATAATTCGAAGGGAGACCAAATTATAAGCAGTTACTAGTTTTGAATTTAGCTTACCCGTCAGGTTATTTGGTAATGGGAAATTTTGCTGGGTCGTAATTCATTTGTTAGTTATGCCATTCTTTGGCCCTTGTTAAATTTAAATAATATAAAACATTAACAATAAATTGTAACACTAATTAAAGATATGTTGAAAGTAACATCATATTTAAACTGTTTTAACTAAAATCAAATATTTAATATTTTCAATCGAAATGAATGAATATTTGATTTCAAAACCAATTTTGGAATAAATATTACTTTAAATCATATTATCGCATCGGAGATCTAAAAATTCCATTTTTTTGAAAGCTAGCACATCCTAACAAAGAAAACAATGCCCATTTACAAGTCTATGGATAAATGTAGAAATTATGACCCATAGGGAAATTCAAAAACATAGTTTTTCATAATTTTTATTTTGGCAATTTAGTTTTAGAGGTACGTATCAATAACGCCCACCTTACACTGTACAAAATTTCAAGTGTTTGTATGAGCAGGAGTCGAAGTTATAACCCGTTAACTTTTTGTGCAAAATAGTCCATTTGTATGGGATGTACCAAAAGGAGCGTGGTAACAACGCCCATTTTGCACGGTACTATAGAGAAAAACACAAAATTTATTTTTTATTTAAATTATTTTGATTTTATTTTGGTCGTGAGCCGTATGTTTTGCGGGTGAGTTTACAACTGGCTGGCAAAACGTCACAGTGACGGCCTCACCATCACAGATTTTTTAGTTGCAATCGACGTCGATAGGGGGCGATGTTGTTAAATGCGAAGTAGAACAACTGGGAGCGCTGCTGTTAGAAATCTGCTGTTGACACTTCAACAAAGGCAAATCACTCCACGAAATTTTAAGCATTTGTATGGACTGGAATAAAAGTTGTAAGCAGTTAACTTTTTATGCAAAATGGTCCATTTGCATGAGATGTACCGAAATAGTGATAGCGACCAAGAAACGCATACTATGTGTGGAGTTGTGAAAGATTCTGAGTAGTTGTATAGAAGTTATATGATAATCAATATTTGACTAAATTTTGACCATTCGTGTGGGAGGTACTCGAAGGAGTGGACCAACATAGTCCATCTTTAACCATAGTCTGAGATGGAAAAAAATATAGACATATACCAAATTTTAAGTCAATCAATAATTTTAACCCTGTCGAAAGTTTTCGTGCACACCAACTAGACAGACAGACTTAGAGGCTGACGGACATTACTAAAATGACTTAAAATGGCCCAAAGTGGATTTCGGCCAAATATTCTTGGGGTCTCTTAAGTCACTTCATCTATGTGTTATTCTTTTGGCCAGCAGTATCTTATATTTACCCTTGTTGACAATAATGGGGTATAAAAACTGGATTTTATTGAAATTCTCTTATTTCTACCAAAATTGCTATAAATTCTAAACATATCCATAGATTTTCTTCAAATAGGCATTGTTTCTTCGTTTGAATGCTTTCAAAATATGGAACAGACAATTTTTGTCGAATTTTTTCTATTTTTTATGGTTTTTATTCGTGCCAGCAAAAAACGTTTTTTTTTTAATTAATAATCAAATAGAAAAATCTATTTGTTTTAAGGCCAGTTACTAAACTTCTGTTTTCACATGAAAGTGTCATTACTAACATTTGTAGTCCTCATAACATCCTTTAATTTAACTAGTATCCCGTCATTATCGAACATATACTAATATGGTCCAAATATTAAAACACCTGCCAAGAAAATTCGAATTTTAAAGACAATTTTTAAAAAAAAAATTACCACAACATTTTTTTTAAATATTTTTTTCGTGTTTAGGACTCCATATTACATCAGTAAATGTTATGCGCAGCCCTTCGACAAACATTTTGTTGCATAGTGTAATTAAATTCTTTACTAAAAAATTTATCAATTTAAAAATTGTCATAATTGAATTTGTTGCTATCTTAGAATTGATTAACACTACAAACTTACCTTGAATAAAGAATATTGCCAACTAAGCAATCCTGCAATGAAAACGATATGAATATATTAAAATTTGTCTTTAAATTTACTACACGCTGAAACAAAATCGCTTCTGTAGTATATTGTCCCAAACATATTCGGCTTGAAGCATATATATGTTTATGGTACACTCTAAATATATAATATTTGGTACACACAAAAATTATATATTTGGGAAGATGTTGTTCTAAACAAATCCTTGTTTTTACCCTAATACCTTTTATTTGGGATTTTAATTCCGAAACAAAAATGTATTTAAATTTAAGTATTCCGAAAATATTGAACCTTAATTGTGTTAAGTTTTTCAGTAATTTGATGATAATTTTTTTAGAAATTTGTAATTTAAATCGTATAATTTTTGATAACATTAATTTACACGAAGGATTGAAAAAAATGCTGACATGAAATACCCAGAAATTTAAAATGAGTCCCTTAAAACAGAATGCAATGCTGCTAATGGTAATTTTGACTGGGAGAAATAATTCGAAACGAAGGAAAAATTAAAAATGAAATTAGAAAAATTCACCAAAGTTTTGAAAATCTTTCTTAAATTATATTTATTTGAAGATATTCCTAAACAATAA
Organism: Eudasyphora cyanicolor; assembly: GCA_963930755.1. NCBI lineage: Eukaryota > Metazoa > Arthropoda > Insecta > Diptera > Muscidae > Eudasyphora > Eudasyphora cyanicolor. The sequence goes on along the minus strand of OZ005735.1, from coordinate 7,123,708 downwards.
TTTTATTGGTATATAAACACATATTTTATTTGAGAAAATTAGTTTGCAAATATATTTTGTTGTAATATATTAATATATGCGTTCCAAGTAAATTTTATTGATTTTCAAATAAAATTTATTTACTCAGAAATATAAAACATTTAAAAATTTGTGTTCCAAATATATTTTCTTTCGATTCAAACATATCAAAAAAGGCGATTTTGCCCCGTGTACTACATATTTATAGAAATTACATATTACTAAAGTTGAGCAAGAGCTGTTCTAGACACATTAGAATCATTTAATAAAAAATTAACGAATGCAAACGTCGGGCTAAAAAAAAGAATTATCTAATTTTGCTACCCTAAGAAAAAAAATTGCTTCTGTAGTATATTTGGTGGAAACATATTTTTTTTGGGAAAAAATTCCTGTAACTTATGTAAGTATTTCCCCGTTTTTTCAGATTATTTGCACCGAAACCCCGAAAAAAAAATAATGTTGATAAAAGAGATATTCAAACCTATTTTTAGGTATGTAAATATCAAATATTTGCACAAAAATATATTTTATTTAAATATTGCTCTCAAAAATATTTTGTTTACTGTTTTTTTTCCGTGTGTGACATATTTTTTTCGAAAGGTAAGAAAACTTTTTCTATAAAAACTAAGCCCCTTTAATAATCATTCATTCATGTTATACAGATTTTACGTTCGAGAAAAACAATAAACTAGTGTTCATTTGAATATTAGGTTTCGGCTCTAAGTTTGAACAAAAAAAGTGATATTCGCTACAAAAATCTAAAGCCGAATATTTCGAATAAAATGTTAAAATGGCAACAATTTAACCAAATATGAGCTTTATTGGGAAACGGAAGTGTTACAACAATGAACAATTCTTTGAAGGATTGACAACAAACCATGATTGGAAATATTTAGAAATCTGTGTTGTAAACCAAAATGCTACTTAATTAATTAATTTATTTACTTATATGAATTAGAATACAAAGTAAATTTATATTCTAATTTTACGGTCCAGGGAAAAGTCGGGTGACAAATACCATTTGCTTGATATATTTTGTTTAGCGACAGACCAGAGCCTCTGGTGGGAATCGAACCCACGACCCCCAAACGCATAGGCAAGTACGCTATCAACTCACCTACTGGGGTGCCAGCTCTACTTAATTTATATAAATGTTTTTATTTGGCTTTCATCTAAAACAGAATTACAATAAATTATCGGTACTGACAACATTTCACTTGTCCGTTAGAATTTCAAAAATTTATTAAAATATGTATATTCAATATACCGGATGTTGACTGTATTAGTATCGCCGAATAATTGAATTTTGGGCCGAATTTACATGATTCGGTCGTGCTTTGCAATAATCTTCTTTCGAGTACATACGATGAAAATATGCGTACACACTAGATTACATACATACATAGATATACGATGTATTTATAAATCTAGGATATACTCGTAGTATGTATTGTGGGATGTACTCGCATCGTATCTCATCAAGTGTGTTTGTGTCTCAAGTGTTTGTATCGGTGTGAAAATGAATTCATGCGTCAATGATGGTCCTGGAAATTTGTTTTTGTAAGTTTTATTGTAATTTATTGGACTTTTTTCTCAATTCTGAGTTCGGATGTGGGTGTGGGTATAGGTGTTCTAGCAACATAGTTTAACACTTGACTATTTGTTTTAGAGAAATTCAATTATAGAGAGAAAAGATATCCGAAATCTCCCATTTAAAGTAAAAGGTACTAAAGATTTAGTTTTTTCACGAAGGGAGCTTGCAAGGACTTAGTATTTAAAGTCCAACTCATAGAAGATTTTAATTTCGTCTCTTTAAATAATACAAATTCGTTATTCAGGTATGTGTTTCATGCTGTTGTCGGTAATGTCACTTGTGGGTGCTGTGGTATATAGTACGACAGGAATTGTTGATGCTGATGAGATTTCATCACACAAGCTGTCGTTTGGTTGTACGAGTATATCCACAGTCTGTGGCACGTACACGGAATTGTTTAACGAAACTTAAGTCAAGTAATTCCAGAGTTTAAACAAGTTAATGTTTTTAATGTGATAATAATCGATGAGCATAAAGCGGCAGCTTGATTGGAGTGCCACTTCCTGTACTTCCTCCATCCAACCATCCACCCAACCTTTCCAAACATCCTCTGTTGGCATTATGGAATAGAATACATATATGCAGTACCCGCAGTCCCGGCTGGGATGTGAAGATACGTAGTGTTGTAGGGACTTTTAAATATGTTAATCTTTTGGTTGCCAGACTGGTACTTTAAAAATAAATTTCCTGGATTTACAAAGTGTTTACAACCACGTACAAGGAAGGATGGCGGCAGGGGATTCTTTTTGTAATGAAGTTCATTGTTTTTCTGTGGCAACTTTTGCAAAGTTGCCACAGTAAATACATTGCTCTAGCTGTTCATAAGTTTTAATTAAAAAATTAAATTTAAGCCAAACAGCGGCAGTTTGAGGCAAAAGGAATAGTGGCTTAAATATAAAGGAGCTGAGAATTTTTATTGAATGAAACCATGTGAATTAAATCTGCACAAATTTCCGCACAGTTTGAAATCTGCTGTTCTTTAATAATCGAAGACAATTAAAAGAGCATTTTTGAAAAATAATCTTAAATCAAAAATTGTCAAGTTAAATCAAATATTACTTTCTCTATCTTTCCATCTGGAGAAAGTACCATTTAGGGGTGTTCACTTTCCCAAATTCACCTCAAAAAGTAAAAAATACAAAATCATGTTATTAGTCCTTCAAATCAGGAAATACAATATACAATGGAAACGTCAGATGGCGCAGGGCAACACTTAGTGTTGCCTAGGCCAGAAATATATAGGGTGATCCAAGTAGTGATACTTTTTTCAATAGCAGTTTTTTGACAGATCACGTGTGAGTCGTGTCATGCTGTCATGTAATTTTTCTTAAGTATTGTTTGGCATTTCATCGTGAAAAGACTTACGCCTGAACAAAGTTTACGCGTGTCATTCGCCAGTTACCAGTCGAAATGCTCGAACGAGTCGTCGAAAATAGGACTCAACGGATGGACCATCTGAGACGTATCCGCGGCCAACATTTGATAGATATAATCCTCAAAAAATAAATGCCAAAGAATGTTCTTTCAAATGATAATAAACGTTCCCCATTCAATTTGAATTTTCTGTGTTTTTTTCTTTAAAAATGTAGGGAACCTCGATATGGATCACCCTATATATAGCAACCCTCGTATAACACGAAATCTAGGAAAAATTGTACCCTAAATTCGAAAAAGTCAGCAAAGTTTTAAAAATATTCTTAAATAAAATATATTTGGAAAACTTCTTGAACAATAACATTGTTTGTCTGTAAACAGATATTTTATTTTTGAAAGTCAGTTCGATAATATATTTTTTTCTCATATAAGTTTTTTAATTTATGCGTTCCAAACAAAATTTCTGTATTTGTTCACAAATATATAATATTATAAATTTTTGTTACCAAATTTTTACCTTTTTCGCATTAGTTCCTCAAAACATTTAATTTCATGGAGAAAGTAAAATTTGAGGATATTCTTCGTTGCCTAATTAATATCCTTGATTTTTTTATACTAAAGCTTAAAGCTATTATGAACTGACAATGAAAAACTCAAAATGGAACCTTGATGGACCAAAAAGATATAGCAATTTTATTGAGTCAATATTATAATCTTTCTTGTAAATTTGTATGTAGAATTTAGATTCGTCTGCCAGGCTAGTGTAACTTAAAAACGGCTTGACCGATTGATGTAATTTTTATGCATTATATTTATATTATTACTGTGAGTACGCGTAACTGTATCTGGATCCGATAGGTGGCGCTGTGCACATTTGTGCAATCATTGTGCCAAATTTAATTTCAATCAAAAGGGATCATATTAAAAATGTGTTTTGATTCATTTGCTTTGGAATTACCCATTGTCACCGATAGTTACGGGCCAAAAGTGTGACACTTCGAAGAAGTTACTAAGACCTCAGGTTTACGGGTATGCTAGCTTTTCAAATGTGTAATAAAATATTTTTTCGATTTTTTTATTTTTTATGATTTTTTTTTTTTGTGAAAGCAAAATATTTTTAGAATTTTGTAAAAAAAAAATATTTTTTTCCATATTTGTGACATTGGTGACTGTTACTAAACCAAAGTTTCTACACGGAGGAAAATAGCCATTTTTGATATGTTTGAATTCAAAGAAAATATACTTGGAAACAAAATTTTTGAATATTATATATTTTTAAACAAATATATTTTATTTGAAAATCAAGAAATTTTGTTTGTAACGCATATATTAATATATTACAACAAAATATATTTCACAAATAACATATGAGCTTAGACACAAACAAAGATATTGTTTAATAATTTATCCAAATACATTACATTTAAAAAAATGTTAAAACTTTGCTGACTGTCAATTTTTAATTTTATTTTTTCTTTGATTTCGTGTTATACTTTATCGTTAAAAAAGTCGTAAGCAGCCTTTTCTTTTCTTTTACAGTACTAATTTTTAATTTAATTTAATAAAAAGTCCAATTGTCAATACATCAATGCTAGTTGTCGTTACCTAAGATTATACGATTTAAATTCTAATATAATTTTACAAACATATAAAATTTCTAAAAAATTAAATCATAAATTTCTAAAAAACTGAAAACTTTTCTTTAAATTAAGGCATCGATACATTGCCAAAATATTTAAATACAAACTAATCACTGTTTCGGAAATATTACACATTTCCAAATAAAAAAATATTAGGATGAAAACATAATTTTGTTTAGAACAACATTCTCCCAAACATATAGTATTTGTGCGTGTCAAATATTTAATATTTGGAGTGTATCCTAAAAATATGTATATTTCCAGCAGACTATGTTTGGAACAATATACTACAGAAGCGATTTTTTTTCAGCGTGTACGTAAAAGTGATTTATGTAACAATTGTAGCGTTCATAGTTGTCTTAAATATAATGCACATCTCGGCTCTTTCGGGCTTATTTAAACCTAAAAAACGATAGTATAAGAATTAAAACAAAATAATCATAAATTTTTTAAAATATGTTTCTTCGTGTTTAGGATATTATATGTATATTTAATGAATAACTTTTTTCCTGCTTTGATAATATCTTAAAATCTTTATCCATAACTTTTCTTAAAATTTGAGGTCCTAGAGTCTTCAAGTTTTCTCGGATATGGACTTTAAGCTGTTGGATGCTTCGTACTTTATTGGTATACATTTTAGCCTCTAGATCAGCGATGGGCACCCAATACTTCTACAAAATGTTTATGTATGTGTGAGAAGTGTTAACACTCTCTTTATGCACTGCGAGAAATGGTATTTGCATTTTCCTAACAGATATTTGTTGGGTAAGATAATAAATAAAGTGGAAAACGAACATCATTATGTAGATTTGGGGTTATTATACGCGTGCATAAAGAAATCGAACTTTAAATATGTTATGATTAGCCACATACGTACATATTTATTATGTTATATAAAGTAATCAATCCAAATTTTCCAATAAAAGTATTGCATACTCGTATTGATTATGCCATATTCTTTATTTAATTCTTTATTTTTTCTATTAACCGTTTTCGAGTGTCCAACTTTTTTTATTGGTTAGTATATTTAGGTGTTTATACAAATTTTATTAAAAAATCCTTAAAAGATAATAATATATACATTTCAAATTATTTTAAAAAATTCGTTACTTTATTTAATTTTGACAAAAAGAAAATAATATTTACATTTCTGCAGTTACATAATAAATAATTTAAACTTGTATTTAGAAAAGTTTATAAATTCTTCGGTAAAAATACAATATATACTAAACTTTATTCCTATACTTGAAGTACACTAAAAAAAAAGCGTACTGAAAATCAATGAATTTTTCGTAAAGTTTAAGATTTCGGCAATGATTTCGAGCCAAAGACAATCGCTATAAAAATAAGAAGGTTTTATAGTTAATTTAAAGACGTGAATAGTACATGTTTTGAGGATGCATTTCATAGAATTAAGAATTTTGGGTAATAAAACTAATTATGTTTGGTCTTAATATAAGCACATTTTTGCGTAAATTTAAGTATGGCGCGTGCTTATTTTTAGTAAAATATCATATAATTTAAAACATTATCGTAATAAAATTTAAAATGTTTGTCCTTGATATAAGAATATACTGGTAATTAATTTAAGGCATACATGAATTTAAATACAGTTTTTTTTTAAATATGTATGCAAAATTCGTTACATTATATTGATTATAATGTTACTCTTTTAAATGAATCATTTTCTTTGAAATCATTTAATATTCATAGAAAATTCAATAACACAACACTTTATCTTGCTAAATAAATATTTTATTTGTTATATTTTATATTGGAAAATACAAAAAAAAATATAATACATATTACGGATAACCTTGAACATTTTATAATTTAAAACAATATGTAATTGTATAAAGACAAATCGGCCAACACACTATGAAGTTTGACTTTTATTCGAATATTGTAATGTTATGTATCGATTCTATAGCGGGATTCGTTTCTCTATATGTTGTCCATGAACAATTTTTATCGGAACAGACCTTAATGATTTTTAACCTAGAATTTGGCTGGAATTTAAATATAAATTATATAAAACAAATATTATATTATTATATCATATATGTAGTTTGTATGCTCACTCATTTCCTGCAATTTGTAAATTTTTAATTCCCCACTGCATTTTTCATATATCCAAATAAAGTTCAATTGCGCGAACTAAAATAGAAATAATTTGAATAGAAATCAAACAGAATGATTTATATACGATAAAGTATTAAAATAAATTTTATCATATAACTGTCACAAAATGTTGAAAAATAAGAGATATATTCAAATCTTTGGAATATATTTACTTACACTGAAATATTTAGTCACTCTTCTACGACACAAATTCTCATAATAGATCTATACAAAATTTGCTGTACTAAAAGTTAAAAAAATATTTATGTAAGATATTATTAATAATAGAAACTGATTGTTTTGAAAGTGGCGAAAGTGAAATTTTTCATATAAATTGAGTTATCAAAAATAATTTTCTCAAAAAAATCAATCGTGACTTAGATTTTAAAATCTTAAGTTTTGTTAGCAAACAAAACTACAAAAACTTATTAAAAATTACGTCTATAAAACAAAAGCTAATGCTGCTTATGACATTCTTAACCCTGGTGTTAGATTATCAAATCTGTACGAATCCTAGATTAAGAGTCCATTTGGTCAACATTAAATTGTTCATATAAAATGAATATGGAAGACAATATTTTATATTTATTTTTATTCAATACTTCGTGAAAAGAAAGCAGCTTATTTATAATTATTTTTGAGCAAAAACGCTTATTATTTTGATTTTAGTAAAACAAAAATATCCCTTGGACCAAATTATAAGGCAATATTTATACATACATATATTACCGTTTATAAAGGAAACGATACAAAAATTGGACCAAATGGGCCTAATATAACAGCAGGTTTAATTATGAAGTACTTATAAAGCAATTATGAACACGAAATCAAGGAAAAACCAGTAAGGAAAGGCAGAAAGTCGGGCGGGGCCGACTATATAATACCCTACACCTCCCTAACAATGCGATAAGGGCCATTCCCATAATAATTTGGAATATTTGGTAAATGGGTAGAAACATATTATCTAATTCTGAAACGATAATCGCTAAATTAAGCAATATTCCTTCCTAAATTGAGAAACATCTTTCTGGAAAATTTTAATGATCGGAAGTAAAATACAACTTCTATAGCGGTTTGATACCAAATCAGGAGGAACAATCAATATAAATCTGAACCGATCTTCCCTGAATACTCATTCATGTAAAAAGACCTCCTTCTGTCGAATTTCGTACTGATCGCATATAAAATAAGAAACCTCTTTCTGCAGAATTTCATACTGATCGGATATAAAATAACATTTTTACAGCGCTTACAAGTCAAATCGGGGGTAACGTATATATGGGGGCTATATCTAAATCTGAACCGATTTTCTCCGAATTTAGCAGTATTCCTTCATGTAATAAGAAACCTCTTTCTGCCAAATTTTGCACTGATCGGATATAAAATACAGTTTTTACAGCGCTTACATGTCAAATCGGGGGTAACATTTATATGGGGGATATATCGGAATCTGAACCGATTTTCTCCGAATTTAGCAGTATTCCTTCATGTAATAAGAAACCTCTCTTTGCCGAATTTCGCACTGATCGGATATAAAATAACATTTTTACAGCGCTTATATGTCAAATCGGGGGTAATGTATATATGGGGGCTATATCTAAATCTGAACCGATTTCTTCCAAATTTAACAGAGTTCATTCATGTAATAAGAAACCTTTTCCTGCCGAATTTCATACTGATCGGTTATAAAATAAAGTTTTTACAGCGCTTACATGTCAAATCGAGGCTAACATATATATGGGGGCTATATCTAAATCTGAACCGATTTTAACCAAATTCAATAGGGATCGTCCTTGGGCCAAAAAAAAGATATGTGTTAAGTTTCGTCGAGATCGGACCATAATTGCGACCTGTACTTTGATTACAAGAATACATGCACAGACAGACAGACGGACAGACAGACAGACGGACAGACAGACAGACGGACAGACAGACAGACAGACGGACAGACAGACAGACAGACGGACGTAGCTAAATCGACTCAGAAAGTGATTCTAAGTCGATCGGTATAATAAACGATGGGTCTATTTCTTCTCCTTTTGGGTGTTACAAACAAATGCACAAAGTTATAATACCCTGTACCACAGTGTGGTGTAGGGTATAATAAATTTCAAAAAAAAATAAATAAAAAACTAAAATTCAAAAAAGGAAAACATCTTTTTAAATAAATTATATTTGGAAAACTTTTTAACAATAACTTTGTTTGTGTGAAAACACGTATTTTATATGTGAACGTCAGTTCGCAAATATATTTTGTTCTAATACCGAAATATATGCGTTCCAAATTAAATTTCTTGATTTTCAAATAAAATATATTTGTTCAGAAATACATAATACTTACAAATATTGTTTCCAAATCTCACTTATTTGTTGTAATTTATAAATGGCATTCAGCACTGCATTTTTCATATATCCATCACATTTACCTTCAAATATTGCGTGATCTAAAATTAAAATAATTAAATTTTTTCTGAAAATAAATGAAATAAAATTATCTATAAACAAAAAAAAATGCAAATACATTTTATCATATCACAATTGGAAAACGCTGAAAACTAAGAGAAATATTTCAGCCGTTCATATATAATAAAATTTGCCACTCTTCTCACAAAAGACCCATTCTAAAATTGTTTTACTAAAAAAATTAAAAATGATAGTTATATGTATAACATATTATTAATAATAAATTTCTATATTGCCACAAATAATTTTACATTTCTGCATTATGCGCTGGTATTTTTAATAAATAAATACTTTCAATTAAAATGTGTTTTGTTAATTTTGTAATTGCCAATAAGATGTTTATTTCAGGATAATAATATTATTTTTCACGTACCTAAACATTTTCCCATTGTCTCTTTCAGTATTACAAAATCTATTACTCACATTTTTATCATCCATTTGGCACAAATCTCTTCACAGGACTTACAAACAAGATCTCCTTCAAAAACGCATGTACATACATCACCATAAATAACATACAGCAAAAATAACTATGACACACGCACTCCCTTATCACAGAGATCGATGGTGACGCCGACGGCATAACAACATGCATACACACATGTACACGACGGTTTTATTTGTTGTTGTTGCTATGCTTTAGCAAAAATAACTGTTAACAGCCCATATTAAAATTATTTTCGGTGCAATATGCACGTATACTTACATATTCACAGCAATCAAATTTTTTCACAATCCGCGTCCCGAAAACAGACAACCGTTTCCTTCCATCGCTTGTAAATAACTGACGATTTAAAAGAAAACGAACGACAAAACTGTTCTCTATTTTCTCTTCTAGCATTCCATAATTGATTCACACATTACCAAACAAAACTGATTCTCCGTGCGAGAGAGGGAGGGAGAGATTGTAAAATTCTCTCGTATGTATTCTTAAAAATAATGACAATAGTCATAAAATTTATTACCAAGACAGCCTTTCCTTTAAGGGGAGCATAGCCTTAAATTTATTACTCAAATATCTCATACTGTTAATTAATTCCGATTCGGCATTAAAACTATGACATGTCTACGTCATAGTATTAATGTAGAAAATCCTTAAATGTATTGAAATATTACTTAAAATAATGCGGATTGTCACAAAAATAATGATTTTTTTCTTTAATTTAAATGCGTACATTTAAAGAAGCGCGTACACAAAACTAATGATTAGATAGTCATTAATTCAAATTCAAAAAACTTTATATTAAGGAAAATTTCGTAAAAAACGTGTAAATTTTCATTATTTTAATGAAAATTGTCATTGAATTGATGACGAGGTAGCATACTTAATATAAGAATGTGTCATCATTAGTTTTATTACTATTTTTTTTTCAGTGTATGTACTGTAATAATTGTATCATCCATTTTTTCTTTATGTGCACGCTAAACAACGAGCGACGACACAACCTCGTCGATCGAATGTCCAAGCGCGACTGAATGATAGTGAACTCTCATTCAATGTGTGTGCTCATGTACACGTGAGAGGAAAAACCCCGGGTAGTGCTTTTGCCCATCGCTGCTCTAGATAGCCACAAAGGAAACAATTGAAAGCCGTTATATCGACAAAAAAAAAACAGAAAAAAGCTAATGCTGAATTTTAAAAATAAAATTTAACAACTTAGTTTCTTTGTTCAGTGATGAGATTTTCAATCATAAATGTCCTAAGTTTTTTAAATTTGGTTCAGAAAAAAATAAATAAACAACCAATGTATCCACTAATTTCTTTACTTGTGCGCTACCGTGTATAAAATAGAGGGTAAACTATTTTGCCACCTTTTACCTTAACATTTACCCTAAAAGTACGAATTTTGAAAACAGATTATTAAATTGTGTCTTGGCAAAAGAGTCTGTGCCTTTCACCTTTTTTACCTCCTTTTCCCCAAAAAAGTAAGAAAAGGTAACTATCCTTTCCAACACTATTTAACCCTCCGTCATGCACATGATCCGATAGTCACATACGTAGCACATGTATCTGGCCAGACATGCTATGTATTTCAATACATTTATATGAAAAATATGGTATTTTAGTGATAAAACAAGTAAGAAAGTTCAGTAGGGTAAACCGACTTACGAAAAATATTAGTAAAATTATTAATTTTTTGTTTTATTTAAATTATTATCAATTTAAATTGCATTTAATAACTTTACAGTAGTTAAGATCGGTTTACTTTTGGTAGAAAATGGTCCATTTGTGTGGGAGGTACCAAACGGGTCCCATATTTCGACAGTTTATGGTAATAGTTTATTCTTTAAAATACTTGTATTCTCTATTTATCAAAAAAATTTATGAATTATTTGTACATCTTCTTGCGGTAAGAAGTAGGTGTATAATTACCATTTTTGGACATTGTGGCAAACAAAATATGAATTACGATTTAAGCTTTAACCATCTGGATTTGCTGGTACTAAATGTATTCCTTTTTCCGTACAGTCGATACGCTTTACGAACGAATTTTGAATTTTCAGTCAGTCACGCAAGAATTATATACATGTATATTCGTATATAAAAGAAACATATCACATCTGAATATCATTCCTCTCTTATATGTATATGTGTTTTTCTACAATAATTGCGAACACAATGCAAAACATTTTGTCATATCCGATAAAACGCCAAAAATAGACTTTTCGGAATATTTCCTTTTCATTTCCAACCTTTTGACATAAAATATTTCCTAATTTCCCCACGGGAAGAAAATGTATAAACATTTGCCTTGTCATGAACAAATTTCCCGAAAACTTTTCGTTTCTCAACAAAAACGTGAACATTTATTTTGACTCCCAAGGGTATTGTAGAACGAACGCCTCTCCATCAGGACATTTAGTGTAATATCACACACGCCATTATCTCGACGAACACACGCATTCACGTTTAGCATTCAGTTACAAAACAAGTGAACTTTTGACCCCAAATTAGATTTGGAACAGTCAAAAAAACAAAAATTCCTAGAACGAATTCACTTGCTCATTTGTTGTTGCTTTGCGAGGAATAATAATAATTGTTTTGATTGTTTGTTTATTTTTCTTAGAACATCTAAATCAAATTACGAGTTAGAGAAATCAAACATATTTTCCTGCGTTCGCAGTTCTTTTTTTTTCTTGAGGGAAATCCAGTAAATCTGTTTTAATACAAATAAATCTATCGCTTCGCGGCTTTTGTTTGATTTTTCTCAGTTTGATTTTTTGCCTTTTTTGCAAATCTTCGCAAGAGCAGCAGCAGCAACAGTGCTGGTCAAAATGAACCAAAATGTGTGAAGTGATTAGAGAAATTGCTGCTGCTGCTAATGGTTCCGATTTTGATTCTGCTTACATTCTTCAATCTCCAACTGACGTCGATAACGCTGTGACTAATATGGGCATGCGGAGGAGGGTTTTCGGATTTTCGCAGGAGCTGGGGGCTGTATCTTGGATGCCACATAAAATATGAGTTTGTTTATTTTTCTTTTAGAATTGAAATCAAAACAATGTGTACATAAATATATCTTAATTTGTACATTTCGGTGGAAGAAGCAGCAATGGCATCTTCAGAATCTTTGCATTTTTAATTAGGTGATATTTGGTTTGGATTGCATAGCCAACAAATGGGGATTTTTTGCGATTTGCCTCATGTGTATCACATAACAATTTAAATCTGCATAAGACTGAGCGCATATCATACGCAAATAGTTTCACCCACAGATATCATTAATCATTTGCAATGTGTTGATGCTAATGTGATTATCAAAGATCACAACATTTCAATGGCTCTTTATAAATTCCCAAAAGAAATTGGAGCAAAATGTGCAAAATAAATAAATAACTAGTTTTGGCTGCAAATGACACCGAATGATTTTTAGGAATTATTTATTTTAACCGTTTCAGACGAGTGATTTAGTATTTTTTTAAATTGATAAAATTATTACTATATTTAAAATAAATGAATAGGTTCAGTGACAAATGGCGTTGAGATAAGTATGCAAATTTGGCTGAGATATAATATCGTATAACATTGAGAGATATAATATAGAATTTGGTACATTCTGTTGGAAATGCCAGAAGAAACGGTTAACATTTTTCTAATTACTATTAACACTGCAGGCATTGGAAAAGTAATCTAAACTACTGAATTTCTAAACATTTAGATGATTGCTACAGAAGTTATGGCGAAATTATTTTCGTATGAATTTATTCACCATTCACTGGATAATAGAGACTTCAAAGACGTTGTATAGTACCTAGTTTCGATAGTAACAATAAAAAAATAGTACTACCAACAGACAGTCTATTACATACACCGTGTGCCGGTTGTATTTATACCCAGCAAAAAATAAAAGAAGTACTTCCTAAAGAATAACATTATAAGTACTTCCAAATCATAAGTATGAAAATTTTTTCGGCATTTAATGAAGTTCTTCTAAATAACTAACCAAAATGTAATTTCGGAATATAAATTATTAACCCTAGAATGCATACTTTCAAAACGATTGGATGTAAAATAAAACTTCTGAAGAGATAAAAGTCCAGATCGGAATGAATATGAGGGCTATGAAATATATGTAAAATACTGCTTCTATAGTGATAAAGGGCAAAATCGGAAGAAATATATATTTATATGGCGGCTATATCAGAATTAGTGAATGGTTCTGGCAAGTCGACTTTTTCATCAACCAAATTTCGTTTCAGTCGACGAGGTCGATTTATCGGCCTAAGAGTCGACTTTTTTTATAGCCGATTAAAATAACATAACGTCATTTTAAAGTATGCTGATTTTCTTCGAAATATGTTAAATTGTGGAATTGTAGTACACTGGATTGCGATAAAAACTGAATTTATTAATAACACTTTATCCTTTCCAAAAATGTTGATGCATCGTCAGAAATGCCCAAGGGCGTAACCCTCAAAAAATGAAAATTTGTTTTTGTCCAAAAATCACGATTTTATTGAAGAAGAAAGACGTAACATCAAGTGCTCGTTTTTGATAAAGCATAAAAGCGTAAACCATATTGTGATAAACTGAACGTACTGTATTCATCTATATAACCTTTAAAGTTGTTCTCTTGTTGCTGTTTTGAAGTTATATTTTTGTCAATCGTGTTTGACAGCTATTTTAGATGCAAAATTGTATATGGGGTCTGTATTTAAATTTGGCCTTTATCTGAATGGTATCCATTTTTATCAAATTTCGCAGTGTTCATGATTCTATAAACTAATCTCTGCAAAATTGAATAATGATCTGAAGTAAAACATGAAAAGAATTTTTCCAACCTAGGTAGTGACCATTTTTTCTCGGACTAAAAACATCCTTTGTGCAAAATATAGGACATTTGGCAAAAATATGACTCCTATGAAGCTTAGATGCCAAATCGGAAGGAACACATCCATACGAGTATGTGGGGCTATATGTAAATTTGAACGGATATTGTTCACACAGATATTAACTGTTAAAATAAGATACTCTACCAAATTTCATGAATATCGAAAGGAAATTATCTCTTTTATAGAGGGTATAAGATAAATCGAAGGTACATTCATATATATGAAGATATCTGGTTCTAAACTGATATTCAAATAGTTTGGAGATTTTTTATCGTTCGCCCTAGACGAAAGAAAATAAGTTACAGAAACAGGCCCTATATCTAAATACGGATTATCTTTCAATACGAATTGTCTTGTCCCAAAATAAAGATATGTGCAAAATTTATATATATCTCTTTTCCTTTTTGGTGTTAGAAACAAATGCATAAAATTATAATAAATTGCACCACAGTGTGGTTTAGGTTGTAATAAAATAATTTAAAAGAAATTATGGGAATTAAATATACCATACCATACGAGTACTTACTGTACCACACTGTGGTACTTTACTATTACAGTGTAAAATAAAACACACTTTTTATACCCTACACCACACTGTGGTACAGGGTATTATAACTTTGTGCATTTGTTTGTAACACCCAAAAGGAGAAGAAATAGACCCATCGTTTATTATACCGATCGACTTAGAATCACTTTCTGAGTTGATTTAGCTATGTCCGTCTGTCCGTCTGTCCGTCTGTCCGTCTGTCCGTCTGTGCATGTATTTTTGTAATCAAAGTACAGGTCGCAATTATGGTCCGATCTCGACGAAACTGTACACATATCTTTTTTTTGGCCCAAGGACGATCCCTATTGAATTTGGTTAAAATCGGTTCAGATTTAGATATAGCCCCCATATATATGTTAGCCACGATTTGACATGTAAGCGCTGTAAAAACTTTATTTTATATCCGATCACTATGAAATTCGGCAGAAAGAGGTTTCTTATTATATGAATGAACACTGTTAAATTTGGAAGAAATCGGTTCAGATTTAGATATAGCCCCATATATATGTTACCCCCGATTTGACCTGTAAGCGCTGTAAAAACTGTATTTTATATCCGATCAGTGCGAAATTCGGCAAAGAGAGGTTTCTTATTACATGAAGGAATACTGCTAAATTCGGAGAAAATCGGTTCAGATTTAGATATAGCCCCCATATATATGTTACCCCCGATTTGACCTGTAAGCGCTGTAAAAACTTTATTTTATATCCGATCAGTATGAAATTCGGCAGAAAGAGGTTTCTTATTATATGGATGAGCACTATTAAATTTGGAAGAAATCGGTTCAGATTTAGATATAGCCCCCATATATATGTTACCCCCGATTTGACCTGTAAGCGCTGTAAGAACTGTATTTTATATCCGATCAGTGCGAAATTTGGCAGAAAGAGGTTTCTTATTACATGAAGGAATACTGCCAAATTTGGAGAAAATCGGTTCAGATTTAGATATAGCTCCCATATATATGTTACCCCCGATTTGACATGTAAGACTGTATTTTATATCCGATCAGTACGAAATTCGACAGAAGGAGGTCTTTTTACATGAATAAGTATTCAGGGAAGATCGGTTCAGATTTACATTAAAGCTCCATATATATGTTCCTCCTGATTTGGTATCAAACCGCTATAGAAGTTGTATTTTACTTCCGATCATTAAAATTTTCCAGAAAGATATTTCTCACTTTAGGAACGAATATTGCTTAATTTAGCGATTATCGTTTCAGAATTAGATAATATGTTTCTACCCATTTACCAATTATTCCAAATTGTTATGGCAATGACCCTTATCGCATTGTTAGGGAGGTGTAGGGTATTATATAGTCGACCCCGCCCGACTTTCTGCCTTTCCTTACTGGTTTATTAGTGAGAATGTTGACCATTTGCGAAAATGTTACTAGAAGTTATACTATGGCGTCATTCGGTCACAATTTTCAAGAGCCAGCTACACCATACAGATTACAAACATCTTCAAATGTCCTAAACATACATATGTATGTATATATGATTGTTGATCTCTTTGGCCAATAGTATATTATTTATAGGTTCCCTTCCCTACGTCAACATTTGTATTCCTTTAAAATAAGAGATCTCTGGACCCAAAAATGTTAATAAGAACGACATGCATTCATCAAATAATTACAACACCAAAAAAGCAAATCTTACAGTGCTTTAAAAGAACTTGTGCAAAAGTGGTGACAAAGAAGTACTTCCCCGGCGCGACAACTCCTTCATTGTTGAAAATCCAAATTAGAACAACTTCAGGATCATAAGTTGGGGATTTTTATTGCTTCTTTGGATGCTCTTTTTTTGCTGGGTATATAAATAGCTAAAACAACAATTATAACATAGATACGATCAAATCAAATGCTTGCAACTAAATCGATGGTTGTATCAATTGATCGAGGGAATCAAACCCGGGCCGCCGGCTCGCATGCCACGCGGGCGGCCCTGGTTTGATTCCCGTGCCACATGTTGAACCCAGGACCAGAACCCTAATTTAACTTCGGTTATAATTTTAATTCAGGCGATTCAATTCAGATACAGATAAAAACCGCCTTGCGAGACAGCAATCAATATTGGCATGGGCCGGCGATAGTCCATCCAAAGATAGTACTCTGCGCGATTAGCAGGTTGGAGCAGGTCTGGATAAGACCCGCACGCATCACTCGAGGGAGACAGTCGTTGGCCATCAGGATTTCCACATTGGATGGCCTCGAGAAGTGGGGATCGCCTAGATCTGGTATGAGGTCGTAGACAGCTTGGGAGTTTCAACAATTAATACAGTCCACTTCTACCAAAGGTCTCCTGTAGTTGTACAGTATTGTTATACATTGTACTCTCGTGTTCCTAATTTTGATTCAAATATTTCCACATCTCATAACAGTGATGAATTCGTAATATGGGATTTTTAATTTTGTTATGAATTGTTTGGTTTTTTGTTCAATAAATAAAACAAAATTAATTGAAAACGGGTTTTAATTAATTGTATGCAGTATATGACTGACAAATTGTCAGAACAATCAATTTTTTAATATTTTAAAAGCACGTTGACTTGACTTCTTCTGTTGAATGTAAATTTCAACTATTTCAGAGCGCTCGCGTGGCTTGTATTGTTCCATGGTAAAAATCTGCTTGGACTGACGCTTCAAACGCGGTATGTCATTAAGCGATCTGACATCTCTGTCAAAAGTTATGGCGTTGCCAGATGGGTCCGTCGAATATGGGAGACCCTGTACAACACCAAAAAAGCAAATCTTACAGTGCTTTAAAAGAACTTGTGCAAAAGTGGTGACAAAGAAGTACTTCCCCGGCGCGACAACCCCTTCATTGTTGAAAATCCAAATTAGAACAACTTCAGGATCATAAGTTGGGGATTTTTATTGCTTCTTTTGGTATATAAATAGCTAAAACAACAATTATAACATAGATACGATCAAATCAAATGCTTGCAACTAAATCGATGGTTGTATCAATTGATCGAGGGAATCAAACCCGGGCCGCCGGCTCGCATGCCACGCGGGCGGCCCTGGTTTGATTCCCGCGCCACATGTTGAACCCAGGACCAGAACCCTAATTTAACTTCGGTTATAATTTTAATTCAGGCGATTCAATTCAGATACAGATAAAAACCGCCTTGCGAGACAGCAATCAATATTGGCATGGGCCGGCGATAGTCCATCCAAAGATAGTACTCTGCGCGATTAGCAAGTTGGAGCAGGTCTGGATGAGACCCGCACGCAGCACTCGAGGGAGACAGTCGTTGGTCATCAGGATTTCCACATTGGATGGCCTCGAGAAGTAGGGATCGCCTATATCTGGTATATCTGGTTCAACAATTAATACAGTCCACTTCTACCAAAGGTCTCCTGGAGTTGTACAGTATTGTTATACATTGTACTCTCGTGTTCCTAATTTTGTTTCAAATATTTCCACATCTCATAACAGTGTTGAATTCGTAATATGGGATTTTTAATTTTGTTATGAATTGTTTGGTTTTTTGTTCAATAAATAAAACAAAATTAATCAGAACAATCAATTTTTAAAAACCGTTAGTTGTGGCAACATACAAAAGATAACTAGAGCTACCATTTTCGTAGTCGGCGCAACCAAATATGATTGTTGTCAACATGAAAGCAGAAGTATACCACAAATGTTGGTTGTGCTGATGGAATCTCAAGATAGTAGACGGTTGGCAAATAATTCGGTTGAGGCAACCAAACTGTTATCAGTGTGCATTTTTTCGGTATTATTAAAGTTATGAGCTATTCCACTTTGTTGCGATTTCTTCCTTTTGGGGTGTGTTAAATAAGTCAACCTTTTACTGATATGCAGGCACTGCAAGAGTTTATACTTTGTACAAAATTTCAAGTTTTTAAGATTACTAGCAATAATTTGAAGAATAGTTCATTTTCAGCACAAAATGATACTCCTCCATAAACGACTTAGTATAAAAGGTAAAAAACATAGTGCACAATTTTAAGACAAATAAAAAAAAAGGAAAATCCTGGATGAACGGTCCATAGTCAAAGACTCATCGAATTTACAAAGTAATAAGGACACTTGAACAAAATATACTTTACAAGACGCACAATTTGCCACTATAATGAAAACAAAAATCGATAACAGCAGGATTAATAAAGGGAGGCCCATGTAAATTTTTTTTTTTTAAATTTGAACTACCGATTACTTTGACTTGTGACTTGAGCCCTTTTGATTATTTCTGTGGGGAGCCATTAAGGATGATGTTACGCAAAGCATCCAGAGACAATGGAAGCGTTGAAATATGAAATCGAAGTTTCCATTGAAGAGATTCAACCCAAAACAATCGAAAATGTACTGACAAATTTTGTTGATCGAATGAGGTACTGCCGAGCCAGTCGAGGTAGTCATATGAATGATATTGTGTTCCATTAATAAATGGCAAAGATCAACCTTTCTAATAAAACCAGAAATTTAAAAAAATTAATAGTAATTTTTGTAGCCGATTTAAATTTAAAATTTTAAATGGCCCACCCTTTATATCAAATGTGGCATAAATAGTCAATATTTCCAGGTACTGCGCTCTGGACAAATTTTTTCACGAAAGATAATGTAAGTCTTCTCTCATTTTCTACGAAAAATCTGCAATTTTTCACATCACAAGTTGTTTTTAGCGATTTGCGCATTCCAAAAATATAAAATCAGAAACGAAAAATTATTTAATAACCCCCTAATAATGTCGTCCAGCTAAATCGAATGGCATAATCTGGGACATCGCGTTTTAAGACATTAACCACAAAGATTGCTTGGTATATAAAAAAAGTGGTAGATACCAAGAGTGTAGATCGTAAGTCGTATTCTATGAGATTTTTTGGGTAATGTATTCAACAAAAATATTCCTTGAAATAAGTGACTATAGGTCGCCACAATGCACTTTGATGGCAACCCTATGTTTTTTCTATACAAATACGAGTATATCGTATTTATATACGTACAAAGATTGCCGGGTAAACACAGGGTTAGTAAATTCAGTCACAATTTTAGTACAGAAGGCTTCGGAATAGATTCTCCATGCCAAGTAATACAATAAAGGAGACCCTTTAGGAAGTATTTCTCCCAAAACAACAGACAACCCTACTCATCCCCTTACCTCTAATAATCTCACTCCATAACATGATATATCAAAAGACTTAAAAATTTCAAAGCAGACATGAAATACTCTTTAGTCTCAGTTTGCCATAAATGGAGTAAAAACTTTGAACGATTTCGCAATACCTTCATTATAAAACATGGCCTATTTTTTTAAGGGAATTAATTTTTAAATTCAAAACATTCCATTCAGTCAAAACTTGAAGTCAATTGACCAATATAATGGCTTCATTTGTGAGAACGAAAAAATAGTTCGCGTTGTTCAAAGTTTATTTGAAAATAAGGTTTGTTTTAAATATATTTACAAAATATTTCTTTTCGACGATCGCGAAATTTGGGGTCTATGCGCTTTAAATAGCATTTAAAAATAAGGGTTTCCTTTAATAAAATTGTAAATTTTTATTAGTTTTAGGAACTGACCAATGGACATTAAATTCGGGACCATTATTCATAGGGCGACGTGATTTCCTTTACTAATTTGGAATATAAAGTACCTTTTTTCTCAATTTTAGTAAAATTTTTAGTGTATTTTTTACAAAATCGGAAATAACTTGAACAATTTTGGCCCGACTTTCTCATTCATGGCTCGTTATAGAACTGCTGATCTCTAGATTTAATTTTTATAAAAAATTAACCCTTTCAAGGCCATAAACTTTTTATTTGATTGTTGGTCCCAAATGGGTTAAAGCGAATTGATTGCAATAAGAATGATCCTACAAGCATTATTTCAACCTCAAAATCTAAAATTATCACGAAAATAGTCATTTTTAATTTTATTCAAAATATGTGCCCTAATCTAGAACAATTTTTCGACTTCGAATTTTTATTTGCACTTGAATTTGAACAATTTTATAGAAAAATGTACTAAATGTCCAGCTTCTTAAAAATTTTAGCTTTTAAGGTAAAAATAATGTGTGTAGGATCACTTTTATGGCAATTAATTCACGTTAACCCATTTGGGACCAACAATCAAATAAAAAGTTTCCGGAATTGAAAGGGTTTACTTTTTATAAAAATTAAATCTAGAGATCAGCAGTTCTATAACGAGCCATAAAAGTTATTTCCGATTTTGTAAAAAAATACACTAAAATTGAGAAAAGACTGACTTTATATCCCAATTTTTTTAAAGAAAGTCACGTCGCCCTTTGAATAATGGTCCCGATTTTAATGTCCATTGGTCAGTTCCTAAAAGTAATAAAAATTGACAATTTTATTGAGGGAAACCCTGATTTTTAGAAGTTATTTAAACCGCAGATATCCCCTAATGTCGCGATCGTAGAAACGAAATATTGTGTAAATAAAGGGTTTTCCGACAAAAGGTATTATTTTAGTATTCAAAGAAAAATGCCATTTTTTTGAGATAAATGATCGTTGCCGTTAATAATGAAAAACAACATCAGTCAAATGGCCACCACGACCACGCTTACAGGACTATATCCTTTTCATGAAATTTTCCATAACCAAATCCCAAAGTGGCTGCCCTATGTCCTCGATAGCTTCACGAATTCTATCTTTGAGGTCTTGAATCAACGCTGGGCTGTTGGCGTAGACCTTATCTTTCACGTGGCCCCAAAGGAAGAAGTCGCAAGGTGTTAAATCACAAGATCTCGGTGGCCAATTGTGATCACCTCTTCCAGAGATAACACGGTCCGGAAACTTTTCCCGTAACAGAGCAATGGTTTCGTGTGGCACGTAGCGCCGTCTTGTTGAAAGTAAACGTTGTCCAGATCAATACCATCAAACTCCGACCATAAAAAATCATTAATCATCTCTCGATAGCACAATCCATTCACCGTAACTGTTGATCCAACCTCATTTTCCTCAAAAGTAAGGTCCAATGACCCCGCTGGACCATCAACCGCATCAAACAGTCACACGTTGAGGATAGAGAGGATTCTCAACAATAACTCTTGGGTTTTCCGAGCCCCAGATGCGACACTTTTGCTTGTTAACGTAGCCACCGAGGTGGAAATGGGCCTCATCAGTCAAGATGATTTTTCGATGATTTTCGAATTTTAATAATTCCAATGCGTTGTTGAATCGAGTGTCCTTCCATTTTTAGTAATGACGTAGTTTCTACTTGTCAAATGTCAAAGAATAAAAGTTTCAAAAGTGACAGCTACCGAAATACGGGGGATTCAAAATAACACCTCTTGTTGGAAAACCCTGTATAATTAAAACAAAACAAATTTTCATATAAGCTTTGATCAACGCGTACTTTTTTTGACGCCACTCTATTGCCCAACCCAATCAAATCTATGTCTAAAACAGCTGAACGAATACGATACAACTTTGTAAATGCGTCGATTTTCTTCGGAATGGTCTCATTTTATTCATAAGCAATTAGACTTTATGACAAAATCATAAAATCATAATAATAAAAATTTTCTCAAAAAATGGGATTTCTTCGCAATATCCTGTAAGATATCTTTGAAACCGCTGATGGGATGAACAAATTATATTAGATGAAGATGAAGGCTACTTTATTTAGAAATCTTCACGGCTTTCGTGAAACACTTAGGGTAAATGGTTCTCGAGTTATGCTAAAATATGTGGTTAGAATTCTATCTCTTTAGATGTTTATCTTTGTTTTGATATAGTATAAGCAGATCGCATCCCATAAATTGATTTTAAGCTATAAAAGTAAATGACAAAAGCTTTCGTTTGCACAAAAAAACCTATTAAAAATATCATTTTTGATAAAAATGCAAAAAAATATGTTTAATTGTGTCATAATTACTATGCAATAGGACTAAACTTGGGGCAAGTTTCCTTCGGATCAGAACACGTCGGTTTTAAAAATACAATTACTTGACATTAACTCCCCTTATATAACTTAAAATGTTTCAAGAAAACTTCAATATTTTGTTAGGGAACTATCTTTAGAACAGAGTTATCGATTTATCAAATGTGATTGGTACCTCAGGTGGTATAAGTAACGTCAATTAAGTGTTGAAATAAATGTATGTTACTCATTCGACACATGGTCCTTTCGGAGCAAGTTTAAAATAAAGGGTGGTTAAATTGTAAGGGCCGATGTTGAATGTGAATCACACCTAAACGTCAAGTTTCTTTCTGCATTTTCTGCATTTTCTGCATTCTGCATTAAGCAACGCGTTAAAGTTTTTTAAGCCTTTTACGAAAATGGGCTTTCAAATCAAAATGCATTTCGTGATTTTTTTTAACAGCATAATCCAAATGTGTCCACAATCGGGAGAATTGTGCTCAAATTTCAGCAAACCGGGTCTGTGGAGATGTGAAAACACCTGTGCATGCTCGCCCAGTTCGTTTGGTGCGGCTTATGGGCTGGCGACGTCATCGGGCCAAACTTTTTCGAAATGAGGCCGGTCAGGCAGTTACTGTGAATGTTGTTCGCTATCGTGAGATGATAACGAACTTTTTATGGCCTGAATTGGAAGATAAGGATGTGGACAATATGTGGTTTCAACAGGACGGTGCCACTTACCACAAAGCTAACGAAACAATGGCTCTTTTGCGCAACAAATTCAATGGCCGTGTTATCTCACGTCGTGGCGATGTCAATTGGCCGCCAAGATCATGTGATTTAACACCGTTGGACTTCTTTCTTTGAGGTTATTTGAAAGAAAAGGTGTACGTCGATAAGCCAGCAACAATTCAAGAGCTAAAGGATGAGATAATTCGGCACATATAACCTCAATTATGCCTCAGCGTCATCGAAAATTTGGACCATCGGATGGAGGTGTGCCGCCGAGGTTGCGGCGGCCATTTGGCCGATATTTTGTTCCATAAATAATTGAACCATACCAATATTATCATAATAAAAAGAAATTACAATAACTTCCTAAATAATTTCTGTTTTATTCAAAATCAACATCGGCCCTTAAAATTTGACCACCCTTTACATACTCCGATAATTGTTTATTTAGATTGTTTAATATTTTTTTTAACAATTTTTAACATTAATATCCCGAAAAGGTGTAACAATTTGTTTGTTTCTTAACATTACCTAAAAATTACTTCCAGTTTGTTAGACTTTACATTCGTTTTATGTTAACTTTGTTAGAGTTCGAATCCTATAAGGAATAAATAAACAAACTTTAAACTATTCTATGCTCTATTTTTGTAAAGAATTTTTGCAAAAATGTGCAACCAAGAAAAACTATTTTAATTTAGTTAAAAACATTTATTTAATTTAAATCTCAGTAGTGTAGATTTTCGATTAAAATGTATATATCAGTATGTTATAACCAGTTATCTTTTATCTGTATACATTTTTTTTACACTCCATCATAGGATGGCGTTACACTAAATAGAAAAAAGTTAATACGATGTTTAGTTCGGCCATGCCGAAACTTATATACCATTTACCATGGATCGCATGAGAATGGTTTCGAGTAGGTTAGGTATGGTTGAAGAGAGGAGACGTTTAAACGTCTCATGTAGAGTTGTGTTGTTCGTGAACGAACTAGTTCAATTGAACGGGTCACTATGTATACTGAACTGAACGAACTAGTTCACACAACTCGTTAATTTCAGATCAGTAGTTCACTACGTTTTTTTCTTCAACCATATCATTTCGGTCTCTCTTCTCTGCTGTTATGAGTTGTGTCCATTTTTAAGTCATAATCAATGTATGATTCTACGCCTTTGTATTAGTTTTTCCAACTCTTCTATTCATATTCCAATCAGATTCCTTTAATAGCGGCTTATTTGAACTGGTGATCTACTGAACGAAATGAACTGTTGGTGAGCTGGGAGCTTAAGAGCTGGTGTGCTAAAGTGAGCTGTTGAACTAAATGAAGGAACTAGTTCAATCAATTGAACTGAACTAAAAAGAGCGATCACTTAAAAGAACTATGTATAGTGCCCATCTCTAGTCTCATGTCCATGGACATACACTTAAGCCAGTGGTTCGGCCTGTTGTGCGCTCCTTATTTATGATATTTTTATACCTCACGAGTTACAGGAAATTGGTACTAGACAAGAATTTTTTCAGTGTCTTCCTGTCATATCCTCTGAGAACAGTCAAGTCTGGCAATATGTCGGAGCCGAAATATCGCGATCTTGCATGGGTGAAAGCCGGTCAGTGACACAGAAAATGTTCCATCGTTTCGATGTTTTCCCTGCATTCGTCGTTTTCTGCTAGTCCTATGCGACGAAGATGTGCTTGTAAGCATGAGTATCCCGTTAGAACACTCATCATCATACTAATCTCGATCTTGTTTAGTTTCAGAAAACTTTTTGGTTTCTTTTCATTTGGGTCACCCCACAGTATATTTGTTACGGGTTTTCCAATAAGAGTGATATGATTTCTTAGAAAGAAAAATTATTATATTATTATATTATATATCAAAAGCCTTTGATTTTTCTTAACAATTTTTTTTTCTTAACTTTTTTAATGTGAAGTACAATCGATACAATTAAGTTCTAAATAAAACGTCATTCAAATGGTCTGCACGACTTCTGCAGGAACGAATTCGATGAGCCCAATTTTCGAGCACTTTTTCCACTAAATCCAGTCGTATGTCATGAATAGCACGTTTACATATTTCGAAAGACCAATGACTTCAAATAACCCCATAAGAAATAGTCTACTGGTGTTAAAAGACAACTTTTTGGAGGCCATTCAATATCACAATTGCTTGAAATAATCTAATCTCCAAACTGTTCTCGCAACAATTGTATTGTTTTATTTGCTGTGTGGCATGTAGCCACAATCGGTCAATGGCAATAAGATAGCTCTTAACGAGCTATGGGTGTCAAGGTCGTAGGTCGACTGGAAAGTGCTTTTTTTTTGATTTGCAATTGGAGAACGATTAATTTGATAATAAAACTGAATAATTTGTAAACGTTTTTCTTGCGTATATCTTTCTATGATGAAATTGTAAACACTAATGAATACAATGAAAAACAAATGACAGATTATGACATATTTCAATTGGCCAAAACGTCACTTTAAAATATATCATCCCTATTGGAAAATCCGTTAGTTGCCCCTACTGTTGCGCTATTCCTCACAATTTTGTGAGCCATCAGTGCCCAGTGCTTCAACTCATCCTTCGTGGCTTCGTTTTCGAGTATAAATAATCTAATATTGCCAAATTTCAGGCCGTATTTGTGGTTTTTGTTGCGTTAAGAGGTAAAATCTAGAGGGGCCTTTGTGTGGGGGCATTTTTAAATATGAAAAATAATTAATTTATTGTTAGGCCCGTTTGAATTTCGTTAATAAGTTCGCCATTTTACTCTGTCAGGATGTGTATTTTTAAGGCATGAACAATTTCATATCGTTAATTAAATTGTGGAATTTTTAGTTAATTGTCTCTTTTTTGTTTCTGATGACAATGTGTACTTAAATTTTACACAAAAAAAATTTACCATATCGGCCTATGTTTTGATATAGTTCTCCGACAGAGGTTAAGTATAACGTTTCATGCTCTTAAGGCGAATATCGAGCAAGTCATTCGTGAAAGAGACGCAGATGCCGTTACCAAGGTCGTAGAAAATTGGGCTGACAGGAATTGCTACAAACAAAAAGAATCACATGTTTTTCGAAGTTTTTTTTGTTAATGATCGATTTAATTTTAATTTTATTAGATTTATTGAATGTTTTCACATTCGAATTGTTCAGCTTTTTCGATCAACTCTTTCTTTCGAAAGAGAGGTTTTTGTGGTGTATTGGAAAAGAAAACACACTGCGCTTTGAAAGCCATGTAAACACATACCCTTATACGTATTTCAATCCTGTGCGGGGGTATCATCATAGGGACTTATACATGACACAGTGTGAGCTTGTAGTTGTGGCGATCATCACTTGTATATATACCAATCTACAAAGAAATTTGCATATGGGAATTATATACCTACGAAGAAAGCTTACAAGTTACACAGCCAAAGCTCTAAGCAAGACTTAAATTCACCATTTTCACCACCCATGTGACTGGTAAGGGTTGTTAGTTCGACACAGTTGTTTCTACACCAATCGCCAGTAGATGGCGTGGATTCTGAGATTTGTTGGACGATTAGAAAGACTTTACTACATTTCAGAAGCATAGTATTTTTTGTTGAATACCAAATTTTGTATTGTATTATTTAGAATTCATTAATACTACGTGTTGAAGATGATGAGCAGCTTCTTTCTAATTGTATTAGGCGGGCTGATCCTATTAATTAAATGTTTTTCGAAGATTTTTTGTTAATGATCGATTTAATTTTAATTTTATTAGATTTAATCACGTCTATCCACATTTTGATAAAGTCACCATATAGATGTCGCTTTTCAGTTTACTTCTTTATTCCATAAATACCACATTTTCCAATTTAGCTCCAGGATTTGCTTATTTTCCATTTGAAAGAATTTTCCGGTTATAGAATTGAACATAATCAATGAAGTTCTCACTTGTTTATGTTTGCTTAAAATTTTTTATGTTGTCCAAATTTCATAGAATGTTTGTACCATAAATAGATGTTGTGGCAATAATATAAATATTTCAATATACTGTCATTTACATTAAAAACTAATTTAGTTTTGCATTTTATGCGGTATCTAAACATATTTTTTAATTTTGTTTACATTTTTTTTCGTTTGCAATTTAAATGTATGTATACTCGTATGTATGTAAATATTCACAAAGGCGTAAATCGAATTCACATGTACAAATATGTTCACCAATTATTTATTTACATTTCAACCAGAATATAACCAAAACCAACAACAGCACTAACAACAATGACTAGGAAATACCAGCAGCTAACTAACTAGCCACACACACACACGCACATAGCAAACTTTACTTCCTGCGTTTTTCGGTGAATACGGGCGAAAAAGTAAAAGTGATTTATGGCAATTTAAAGCAATACATGTATAGATAGACAGACAGACAAAGAGACACGCATTCCAACATACCCTCCCTCCACGCAAACACAGAGTTTGGTAATACAAATATAAAACGTGTTCACTCTTAAACGGCTTCTGTATATCCCTTCAACTTGTGCTCAGACATGTTCGAAGATGCTACACAACCTCTGCACAAAAACAGCTGATTTAACAGAACACGCATATTAAACGAACAAAAGACACGAATGGCTTCGTTGGGTTGGGGGGAATGCGCGGAGAGTGGACGTCTGTATGTGTATGTGCGAGCAAAGATGTTGCCGATGATACCAAAGCCAAATTAGATACAACACAAAACAGTCCCTAACTGGCATCCAATCGGTGCAGAAGTGCGAACGGATAAAATAACGTGAAAGCCAAAAATTAAACGAATTTAACGATTTAAGCCGAATAACAAAAGTAAATAAATAAATAATAATCGAAAAATGCTAAACGCAATGAAATCAAGAAGATTATGAAAATAATCGTTGGCTAAGTTATAAAAAAATGTGTAATGATTTCAAATTTATGCAAAAACGGTATAACCGCTAAAATCTTATTTACCAAATATAGTGTTTCCCATACAGCTGTGTGTGTGTGTTGTTCGTTTGTATTTAAAGCTCTTTTTCGTCTCAAGTGTTTGTTCTAATTGATTCCCCAGTAATTCAATCCTCAATTATCTGTGGCTTTACAACATAAAATATTATGTTTATACTCGAAAAATGTTAAACTTAAGCCAAACAAATTTTTTCAAACAAATGTTTACAAAATGTGATAAGGTTAAATACTGTGAAGTTCAAAAAATACCTTAAAACGAAGAAACAACTAAATCACAAAAAAAGGAAATAAGATCTTTTAGGGGATTTGCAAAACGGCTTAGCCAAAGGTACTTAACCAGAAAGAAAAAAAATCCACCATTGTATCCAGTCAACTGTCCATGAAAACAACAAAATAAAAAAGAACCCCAACCCAAACCCAACAAAGGTTGCCTTCATTACAAAAGTGAAATGGCAAAACTAGTCTAAAGCCCTGTACCCAGGCATCAAAAAAGGAGCAGAGCATCAAACCCAGAGCTTATACATACAAAGGGATCCCACGAAGACCAAACAATTCGGCGATAAGGAAACCGCTGTCAATAACATCCATTTGCCAATACAACGCACAACAAAAGGTGATTAAATAGATTTATTCTCATTCCTCCTCTGCTATTTCTTACTATTCTTCTGGCTACGATTTTTGATTGTAGCAAACGTTTAATTTTTTATTTTATTTTTGTTGTGTGTACGTATGTACGTGTATGTGCGTGCAAAAATGTTGCCGATGTTCGATTACACAGTACAATACGTTTACTAGGGATTTGTTGGGAAAATATAATTGCTTCCCACACTCCACCCCACCGGTTTTTTTGTAAAGAATGTAATACAACTGACAAGATTGAGATTGATTTTTTTTAATATGATTTCAAGTTATCACAGTAGTGGCATAGCAGGTTTCGCAATTTGTACTAGGATTAAAAATTGTTCAATTAGAAAAATATGAAAGCATCTTATCAATGAAGTGACAACTTGTATATTCACTCAGAACAACTTTATGCAATTTTGAGGACCATTGGTAAGATATTTTATCGAAATATACCGACCGAAATATGGACAGATGATCTCGGCCGTGATTTGAACATGGTCTACTACAATTTTTTTTGCATCATTCTGTATTACCCTTGATATATCGATACGAGGGTTGCTATTTATATTTCGGTCATGGAAATGCTGGTTCTGCCAGATGAAAACTGGAACTTACATTGGAAAGTATGACATTTTTTAGCATAACTTCACTCAGACCGTTTTGTCATTTGAGCGCGAATTGTTTTGGTTACAGTGTGTTGAAAATTCACCTCTAACACATGGTTTTTGAACGCTTCGACATCTGCTTCAGGCGTCGAAAAACGTTGACCAAGGCGTTTTTTCTTGATGTGAGTGAATAAGAATAAGTCATTGGGTGTCAAATCAGGGCTGTACGGCGGATGACCCATTAATTCGACGTTTTGGCCGGTCAAAAAGGCGCTAGTTTGAGCCGATGTGGGAGAGCTCGCATTGTCATGGTGCACAATGATCCGTCTTCTCTTGTTCGTTTTTCGAATTTCTCCGAAGACTTCAGGCAAATACATTTTGGTGTACCACTCAGAATTGACCGTCCTACGTTGCTCAAGCGGAGCAGTCGCCACATGACCAGTTTTCGAAGAAACAGGCGACCATTTGCTTCGAAGTGCTTCTTCCACGAACAACTTTCGTTGGATTTGGCTCGTCTTCGAAGACCCACACGGTCGATTGCTGTTTTGTTTCGGGCTCATACGCATAGATCCAAGATTCGTCACCTGTGACGATCTTATAAACGTCTTTTGAAGCACCGCGATCGTATTTTTTCAAAATTTCTTTTTGGACGACTTTCACGAACTTCGTCTTTGAGCGAGGGTCGGCCACCATTGAATTCATTAAACCAGTTTTTCACAGCGCAATAGGATGGTGCTTCATCGCCATACAAAGATTTAAGTTCATCGATGCACTCTTGTCGTGAAAATCCACGTCGAAAGTTGTGAAAAATGATCGCATTGCCAAATTGATTTTTTCAAGTCACTGTAAACAACACAAATGATAGTCGTACGTCAAAACGTTCTGAGTACGTTTATGCTACAAAATGTCAAACTCTTCAATGGAAATGTCAGATGGCGCCAGGCAACACTTAGTTCACTAAGTGTTGCCTAGGTCAGAAATATTTATCAACCTCGTACATACATTCTAAAACATGCGAAGTCGACTTAGCAAGTTTTTAGTGAGATAACATTTTTAACTTCTAAATATTCCAAATTATATTCAGTCAGAATTTGGTGTTGATCCGTCAACACAATCAAAAGATATTCACAAAACACTATAGGTCATTCGATTTCCAGCACAAAGGAATTCTACATAAATTTAAAAAAATACCTTTTGGCATTTAGCATTTAGTTTAGAATGGAAGTAGATATGTAGATGTTTATTTAAATTTGACATCAGAAAGTATGAGTGATATTTCCTTAATACAATATAATATAATAGTCATACGCACCCAAAGACTTAAGTAAGACTTATGGCGATTTCTTTTCTACAAAAAAAAAGCAAAATTTTTGCTGCAATTTTCCCGAATACTGCACTTTTCTAACACATTTTTGAAGTTTGAAAATTTGAGTTAACTTAAACTAGAAGGACACATTATTTCGACTAAACGGGTGCAAATATTTTCTAGTATTTCACTTCGACGGGGCAACATTTTTTGCGGAAACGAAATCACCATTAGATGTGGTAAAACACCTGACATTCAGCATCTTATCGTTCACTCTACACACAATTATTTTAAATTTTAAAATTTATGCGAAAGAAGCTCTATTAACGGATATCTTCGCCTGGCGGACAACTCCCGAAGATGGAGAAATTTATTGGCCCAATGACTTTGGTCGTATTTTTAGATCAAATTAAAAATGTTTTAGTTACTTTAATTTATATAATAATATCGAGAAGTGATTTTTAACACATTTTAGGAGAAGCGATAGATCCATCATTTATTATACTCATCGACTCAGAATCACTTTCTGAGTCGATTTAGCCATGTCCGCCTGTCTGTGAACACATTCTGTGATCAAACTACAGCTGGGAAATACTAACCGATCCTTCCGAAATTTTGCAAATGGACTTTCTTTGTTCAAGGGGCGAACCGTAAAAAAATGGTGTATATCCGTCCATGATTTTATATAGCTCCCATATAATTGTTTGACGTTTTAGAAGTTAGCCTAATCAAGCGATCCGTCTGAAATTTGTTTTTTATGCCCCTAACTATTCCTGGTAAAAATGAGCCAAATCCGTATGTTTCGATATATCCCTCTTATACTTTACTGTACCTTTCGATTTGACTTCTCAAGCGATCCGGCAGAAATTTGGTAGTTAAGGTTATATCATGCACTTAGCTATACCTACACAAATTTTAATAAATTAGTGCAAGTTTTCATATGGCTCCCAAATAAGTGTACCTTCAGATTGAACTTCAACATTCTAGAAGACTCGTTGCTCAACTGGTATGGCTGAAAATTTTCTGATTGTATATTATTTTATCCTAAATCATTCCTATGGTTCAAATTGGCCAATATTTTTATATATCTTCACTACAACAATTCATTCCGATATAGTTAATATGTATTCAAGAAGACACATTTAAAACCCGATTTTTCTAAAAATGTTGTCCTATCGGTTTAATTTTTATTATGCAGATCCATATCAATTTATATATTTATGCTCTAGTTTTTGATATGATTAACATCTTCAACTCCTCTTTGGAATAGAGCTTGATGTGACTGTGGAGCTAAATACTTAATTACCTAAAACTAAACCAATTATCACAAATTAATTCGGCAGTGCCCCTTTTCGCATTGGTAGGTGGGTGTGGAGTATTTTAAAGTGGATTTTTTTTGCACTTTTCTATATTTTTTCTAGGTATACTGTACGGAATATGTCCTTTTGTCTGACGCAAAGTTGTAGATATAGAATAGGAGAAAAACAATACGGAACAAACCTATTCAGTGGCTTAAAAATCGGAAAAATGCCCACAAAGTCATAAAATATCTGTCAGTAAGATACTGAAAAATACGTATACGTAATACATAATACGCATATGTGCACTTTTTTCGTGTAGGTTTGTTCCGCAGCTTTTCTCCTATTCAATATCTACAACTTTGCTTCAGACACAAAAGATATATTCCGTACGGTATACCGAGAAAAAATATAGAAAAAGTGCTAAAAATCCACCTTGAGCAAAAAAATTCGAATGGCCAATAAATTATTAGTTGAGCCAACTTGTAGTTCTTATTTTTGGGGCTGCTTTCACTTCCACTTCTCAGAATTGAGCACCAAATCAATGAGCTGAAAAATGCTGTACTCAGTAATGTAAGAATGAACCTTGCCACATTTGAAGAAAACCGGGTTTGAATTTAAGCGAAATAAAATACTCTTTTTAAACCCTTCACCAAAGGATGGGGGTATATTCATTTTGTCACTCCGTTTGTAACACCCCTAAATATTGATCTGAGACCCTATAAAGTATATATATTCTTAATCGTCGTAAAATTCTAAGACTACTTAGCCATAACGGTCTGTCCGTCCGCCTGTTGTAATCACGCTACAGTCCGTAATAATGGAGCTAGGTTGATCAAATTTGGTAGAAATATTTCTTATACACGGGGCAAAATCGCCTTTTGTGATATGTTTGAATCAAAAGAAAATATATTTGGAACACAAATTTTTAAATGTTTTATATTTCTGAGTAAATAAATTTTATTTGAAAATCAATAAAATTTACTTGGAACGCATATATTAATATATATATATTATATATTACAACAAAATATATTTGCAAACTAATTTTCTCAAATAAAATATGTATTTATATATGTATTTATATTTATATAAAATTGTTGTTTAGGAATATCTTCAAATATTTATAATTTAAGAAAGATTTTCAAAACTTTGGTGAATTTTTCTAATTTCATTTTTAATTTTTCCTTCGTTTCGAATTATTTCTCCCAGTCAAAAATACCATTAGCAGCATTGCATTCTGTTTTAAGGGACTCATTTTAAATTTCTGGGTATTTCATGTCAGCATTTTTTTCAATCCTTCGAGTAAATTAATGTTATCAAAAATTATACGATTTCAATTAAAAATTTCTAAAAAATTATCATTAAAATACTGAACAACTTAACACAATTAAGGTTCGATATTTTCGGAATACTTAAAATTAAATACCTTTTTGTTTCGGAATTAAAATCCCAAATAAAAGGTATTAGGTTGGAAACAAGGATTTGTTTAGAACAACATCTTCCCAAATATATAATTTTTGTGTGTACCAAATATTATATATTTAGAGTGTACCATAAACATATATATGCTTCAAGCCGAATATGTTTGGGACAATATACTACAGAAGCGATTTTTTTCAGCGTGTAGCTGCAGGTTGTTTGGGATTGCAAATGGGCCGTATCGGTCAATGTTTTGATATAGCTCCCCTATAGAGGTCGCTCCAAGATACAGGTTTTAAGCCATAGATACCACATTTTGTATTCTACTTTGAAAAGAATTCATCACAGCAAAAATTTTACAAATCGGTTTATATTTTGCTATAGTCACCCTATAGAGGTCGCTCCAAAATATACGCATTTAAGCCTTAAGTACCATATTTTCTAAGCATTTTAACTGAATTTTTGCAGTTTGTATTTAGTTAAGACAAGAATTCATCACAGTAAAAAGTTTTTAAATCAGTTCATATTTTGTTATAGTCCACCTATAGATGTCGCTCCCAAAAAACATAAACACCACATTTTCTTAGAAATTTTGCTGAAACTTTGCAGTTTATAATCTATTTTGGCAAGAATTCATCTCCATAAAATTTATACAAATAAAATTTTTATTTTGTTGTTGTAGATGCAGCTCTCAAAAGTGCTATTTTAAACCATAAATACCACATTTTTCAGCTGAAGAGTTTGGCTAAAGAGTTTGCGGCCTAAAAATTGCAGCGTTCGTTTTTTTTTTTAATAATTTACTTAAACAAAAAGGATCTTTTCATGATTTGCTACATGTCCCAGAGTTTTTCCAGTAATCAAAATAAAATGCAATCCATGGTGGAGGATATACATATAAGATTCGGCATGGCCGAACTTAACGCTTTTACTTGTTTCTTTTTGACAAATCATTATCATTAGGATAGCGATAGCGTTGTGTATGGTATCATATAGTCGGCTCCTCTCGACATTAGCCCTTCCTTAAGTTTTTAGTTTGCTAAAATAAGTTTTGATTGGCATAATAATTCACCTTAAACTCGTCGTTGTTTTGCGATACAGAGGTCTATACATTGATGATATTGGTAGAAATGGAAATCTCTGATTGGTTCGGCTTCAACATGAATTCTAAGAAATAATGGCAAAGAATTTGTATAAATGAACAAAATGTGCGCTTTACGAATTTTAAAAAAGTTGTTTGCTTGGTAAACCCTTAGACTGATCATTCGGGAGGTAAGAGTGTGAGCAGTGACTCTGGGTACTTTGGAAAAATAATTTTTAAAGCGTCTCCTTCATTCGTTGTCGGACATGACAAATGTGTCACTATGAAGCCTTCTACATTAAAATTCTCCCTGAAATTGCTTACCCCTTTGATTACCCAGCAAAAACGATTTGACGATTCGGGGACTTGAATTTTATTTTAGAGATATGATTTCTTCGGTCAATCGCCTCGGCTAATTTGTCTGCCATTATACGATTCAGTTTGGTACGCTACTTGTAGATGGGGGCCATATCAAAATCTCAATCGATTTTCTTCAAGCGTGGCAATGTTCGTTTTTTGAATGACAGAAGTGTGGAAAAGCTAAGACTTATACTTAAATTATAGTTTATTCTAATAAATTGTCCCTTACAATAAAACAACTATATATTAATTGAAAACAACAATAATAAAAGAATTATTGTGAATATATTTAATATATTTTATACATATTTAAGGAAATGTGTATAATTTTAACATTTTCATAGCTTTCAAAGAGTTATTTTGAGCAGAAAATAAATTTAGTAAGCTTTTTTTTGTCAAATAAATTCATTTCGGGTTTTGGAGTCAGTTCAGCCCTGAAACTTGTGAAATTTTATGTTAGGATTTCGAAGTCTTGCATAAGGTCTACGCTTATATAATCTTAGTAAAAAAATAAATTAAAAAAAATGTTGTAAGAATATGTTCTTGATGTGAGTACCTCACGAAGAAAGAAATAACTTGTGTGGTATATTAGCCATATTTGCTGGAAACATGTTATTGTTGGGAACATAACATTTTGTTATATTTCTTACTTAACTTACTTTCGTGTTTCCCTCTTACTAAATGTGATAATATTCTTTTATTCGACCTGTATTGTCATTTCCTATTTCTAAGACGATCTTTTTATAAAATAATGATTCGAATATTTTAGTCGGCATTTAAATATATGTGCACTAGCAAGTATTTTATTTACATTTAGCTTGCAAACATATTTTATTTAACGCAGAAATAATTGTTGACAAAATTGTTTTCGAAAGGAAAGTTTTTATGAAAATAAAAAAAGCTGTTTATTTGAGCCAAACACGAGCCATTTTTCACCAAATACAATCGTTGAAGTCTATGTAAAATGAGCTGCTTTCCTTTTTTATACCCTACACCACACTGTGGTACAGGGTATTATAACTTTGTGCATTTGTTTGTAACACCCAAAAGGAGAAGAAATAGACCCATCGTTTATTATACCGATCGACTTAGAATCACTTTCTGAGTTGATTTAGCTATGTCCGTCTGTCCGTCTGTCTGTCCGTCTGTGCATGTATTCTTGTAATCAAAGTACAGGTCGCAATTATGGTCCGATCTCGACGAAACTTTACACATATCTTTTTTTTGGCCCAGGGACGATCCCTATTGAATTTGGTTAAAATCGGTTCAGATTTAGATATAGCCCCCATATATATGTTAGCCCCGATTTGACATGTAAGCGCTGTAAAAACTTTATTTTATATCCGATCAATATGAAATTTGGCAGAAAGAGGTTTCTTGTTATATGAATGAACACTGTTAAATTTGGAAGAAATCGGTTCAGATTTAGATATAGCCCCCATATATACGTTACCCCCGATTTGACATGTAAGCGCTGTAAAAATGTTATCTTATATCCGATCAGTGCGAAAGTCGGCAGAAAGAGGTTTCTTATTACATGAAGGAATACTGCCAAATTCTGAGAAAATCGGTTCAGATTTAGATATAGCTCCCATATATATGTTACCCCGATTTGACATGTAAGCGCTGTAGAGACTGTATTTTATATCCGATCAGTACGAAATTCGACAGAAGGAGGTCTTTTACATATTCAGGGAAGATCGGTTCAAATTTATATTAAAGCTCCATATATATGATCCTCCTGATTTGGTATCAAACCGCTATAGAAGTTGTATTTTACTTCCGATCATTAATTTTCATCAAATTTTCCAGAAAGATGTTTCTCAATTTAGGAACGAATAGTGCTTAATTTTGCGATTATCGTTTCAGAATTAGATAATATGTTTCTACTCATTTACCAATTATTCCAAATTATTATGGCAATTACCCTTATCGCATTGTTAGGCAGGTGTAGGGTATTATATAGTCGGCCTCGCCCGACTTTCTGCCTTTCCTTACTGGTTTTTATTTACCCCACTGTCAAACAAACCGTTTATATTTTGTTATGTTATGTTCTTTCTCGTCTACTATTGCATGAAACAAAACATGTGATTAAATAAATATTTAAGGTTGCGATATAAGATACAATTTCATGTTGTATTTCGGTAAGCCCAATGACGTTTATCACTTTCTTTCCCTCCCAAAAATGTGCACCCGCATTCTAAGAAGAGTTCCTAGCCGCAAAGGATATCAAATTTCTTACAAATTTAATCATTTCACCATCATTCAGTCCACATCCCACCCCTACAAAAAATATTGTTTTTTTCACTTAGCCTATTTTCCATAAAACATTCCTTCGTACAAAAATTACCAAATTTCATTGTATTAATCGTTTTTCGTTTCCAGTGTCAGACATTGTTATTAAATTGTCCACAAACATTTTCCGGTCTTGTATTCTGTCCGCAATTTGTTCGTACTTTTTTTCTGGTTTAGAGTTGTTTCCTTTGTGGTGCTGTTCGGTTGTCCTTGTGTTGCCTCTATCCAAGCTGTTATTTGCTTTGGGATTTGGGCGGACCTCTTCTCTGTTCTAGCGTTCCATTTTTGTTTATATTTTGGAGAGGGTTTTTAGATCGTGGTATTTAATACTTTATTACC
Organism: Eudasyphora cyanicolor; assembly: GCA_963930755.1. Taxonomy (NCBI): domain Eukaryota; kingdom Metazoa; phylum Arthropoda; class Insecta; order Diptera; family Muscidae; genus Eudasyphora; species Eudasyphora cyanicolor. Next base: position 7,085,751 of record OZ005735.1, on the reverse strand, counting down.
AAAGCGTCAGACCAAGGGTATAATCATCAATCAAGATGAAGAAAGCACAGTACATGCGGTTGGGAAACAAATATTTTCCTCGTTTGATTTTTTGCTTCAAGACACACATTTGTTATGTTTGACATCAGTTGCAAGGCACTGTGCAAGTATGCGGTTGGGAAACAAATATTTTCCTCGTTTGATTTTTTGCTTCAAGACACACATTTGTTATGTTTGACATCAGTTGCAAGGCACTGTGCAAGTTTTACGAAAGCCATCGCTTGCCAGCCAAGTGCGTGCTTATAGCGCATATTTTCAGCATTAACATTATTTATTGCAAAGTTCTACCCATACCCCAGAAAAGGAAGCATGGCAGACGCGGGTATTTTATGTCTTGTAGGAGTGCTGGATTTTCTATGATTACCCGAAAAAAAATCGACATCCCTCGCTGGAAAGCGTGCGTACATACGAGTAACACAGAAATTCTTAATGTTTCCATAGATTTTTTTTAGTAGAATTCAGTTTTTTTGGTGGAGGCAAGAAAAGACATTTTGTTCTAAAAATCGCCAGTCTTTATTTCAATAAGCTAAGTGTGAGCCATTTATCTATGAAATAAACAATTAAGATTGTGTCCTATTTGCGAGGGTTGACTAACTGTAAGTCATAAAACTAAAAGAAAACCGAAAATAAATAGGATTTCCGGAAACTTAAAGCCAGTGATACGAACACAAATGGTTTATCCTTAAGAAACGTGTGTGCTTGCGTATGTTCTTCCTGGAAAGGCCGCACGGGTGGTTATCACGTTCAAAAGAAAGTTGTATTTACAAAATAGTTCAAGGTGTTGGATGTTGTTATGGTTTCCCTCAACTTTTGTTGTATCTACACTGAGAAGGATATGGTCACCAGAAAGGCAAACGGCCCTAACTAATATGAAAATTAAAATCGACATTTTGATTGATTTTTGTGTATTTGACGAATCTACATTTGAACACACACAATTTTAGAGTCGTACGATATGGCCTAACTACATGAGTGTTTAATTTATAAATACAAACAGCCCTAACTGCTCACAACAGCAAAGAATACGAGGGTTGCTGTTCATATTTCGAGTCCAGCAATAAAAAACCATCATTTATCATGGGAAATATTTTTATTGTTTTTCAAAATATTCTCCTTGAAGATCAATATACTTTTGCATGCGCTCAAACGAATTTTCGAAGCACTTTTTCCACTCCGATTGAGACACCTCCAAAACATGGGTTTTGAACGCTTCAACAGCTGCTTCGGGCGTCGAAAAACGTTGACCACGCAGTTTTTTCTTGATGTGAGGGAATAAGAAGAAGTCATTGGGTGACAAATCAGGGCTGTATGGTGGATGATCCATCAATTCGACATCTTGAGTGCTCAAATAGCCCACTGTTTCAGCTGTTGTGTGAGAGCTTGCATAGTCTTGTTGCAAAATGATCCGTCCACTCCTATTGTTTTTCCTTATTTTTTCGAACATTATGGGCAAACAGATGCTTGTGTACCACTCAGAATTGACCGCCCTACGTTCTAGTAAAGGCGCTGTGGCCACATGACCCGTTATAACGAAAAAACGGGATCGTTGGCTTCGATGTGCTTCTTCCACGAACAACTTTTGTTGTCGGAAGCAAATGTGTTTGTCTTGTCCGTATAGACGAGAGACTTTACGTGTCCCCACAAGAAATAGTTTACTATAATCAAATCCCACGAACGATGCGGCTAATTGACAACGTGTTTGTGGGAGTACGGTCCAATGATGCCGCCGGTCCATAAGCTGCCAAAACAGCGAATTTTTCAGAGCAGTTCATAGGACGAAATTTGGCAAATAAAAAAACGGGCATAAATGGGAATTAGGCAAAGCCAATTCCTTGGAAACGGTTTTGCAGTTTTTGTATCATCTTCAGGACCTAAGAAATTAATACAAACCGAATGTCCTTATTATCCCCTCACCTTAGAGAGGAGGGCATATATCATTTGCCACGAGCCAAAAGTGTAACATATCGCAGGAGGGACTTAAGACCCTAAGTATGTTCGGCGGAAATCCGTTTTGGGTCATTTTAAGTCATTTGAGCAACTTCCGACGGTTCGTCCGTCCGTCTGTTTGTCTGTCTGTCTGTGTGTCCGTCTGCTGGCTGCTGCGCACGATAACTCTCGCAAGTGGTTATCGATTGACTTCAAATTTGGCATGCGGTAATATTTTGCTCTATTTACGGCTAAATTCGAAGATGGGCCATATTGGTCCACTCCTTCTAGTATCTCCCCCACAAAGGGTTAACTTTTATTAATATGTTGATTATTCAATACCTTCTATAGTATTTACTCGAATCTTCTGAAATTTCACACATAGTATTAGTTTGTTAGTCGCTAACACGTCAAGAAGGGCGAAGTGGCCACTCCCTTTTTGGTACTTCCCACACGAATGGACCATTTTGAATCAAAAGTAAACTGATTATAACTGTAATACCAGTACATACAAATACTTGAAATTGTGTACAGTGTAATGCTTTTATAGTATCGAGAGTCCAGAAAAAAGTGGGCGATATTGGCACGACCCTTTTGGTACCTCCCACACAAATGGACCATTTTGCACCAAAATTTACCAGCTTATAACTTTAATACCGGTGCATATAAATACTTGAAATTCTGTACAGAGTAATGGCTTAATAGTATCTAGAGTCCACAGAACAGTCGGCCTTATTGGCACGCCACTTTTGTTACCTGCTACACAAATGGACCATTTTGTACCAAAAGCTAACCAATTTTAACTTTAATACCAGTGAATACAAATAATTAAAATTTGGTACGGTGTAATGCTTTTATAGTATCTAGAGTCCAGAAAAAAAGTGACAGTTATTGGCACGCCCATTCTGGTACCTCCCACACAAATGGAGCATTTTATACCAAAAGTAAACGGCTTTTAACTTTAATATCACTACATACTTAAAATTATTAAATGCAATTTAAATTGATAATAATTTAATTAAAACAAAAAAATAAATAAATATACGTATATTTTTTGGAGACTCACGGTCAGAGGATTCATAAGTCGGTTTACCCGACTGAACTTTCTTACTTGTTTATAATATCAATTTAGTGTAGTTTTCAATGAAATAATTTAAACTACATTTATATTACTTATTCCAATGAATCCAAGCATAATAACACTGTGCTAAGTAGTGCAAAAATGTAACAGAAAGGAGACCCTATGGATATACCTAACGTATTAAAGGGAACCCTTCGAGAATTATTTTTATGAAGGCATTCGTTCCCTTTGTTTCGGCCTTTGTACTGAAGGGTGTATTCCGAAGTCTTCCATTTCAAAATAACCTCCGAGATAACTAAACTCTCTTATTTCTTTGCAAACTTTCGAATATCACGAAAACAATTGGTACCCTATAAAAATGGGTAGCACCACTGGATTCAGCAAGGTCGAAGTAGGTATAACCGTAGGGTCTCCTTTCTGTTATATTTTTGGACTAGCTCAGTGTTACCCATTTTGATTTCAATAAACTTTGGCAAAGTAATTCTCCTAGTGCATTGGGCCTTTTTCGATATTTTAGTTTTTCAAAATTAGTTGTACTTTTTGTGATGTAGAGCTCCAAAGCTACTTATTCCACAGATCTTTCTCAAAATCTCCATTTGTTAAAATTAACATAACTTCTTTAGTGCCTCAGGTATTTCGAAGATATTAATATCAGTAAAGGGCCTGCTTCTCCTCTTCATATAAATTAGATACGACTGTACCTGTGGTGACAGCATGTCAACATGTAGAAAAACAACCTTAATCCTAAAATAAACTGGAAAGTATCAACTCAGGTTCTTAATATAAACTGACCATGGAAATCTAGGCAAGTCATTAAGAAATTACATATTTATGGACCGACATGAGTCATAGTTGCCTAACCTCACTTTATGATAAATGGTTTTCTATAAAACTGTTAATTTGTGAGTTGCGGGTCCATTACCAGAAGGAATTTTATAAATTGTACCATTTTGTGATGACAGCACTGCAAAAATATACACACAGATAAGTAAAAAGTTCAGTCTGGTAAACAGACTTATGAATCCCCTCACCTTGAGTCCCCAAGACATATTAGTAAATTTATTAATTTTTTTGTTTTAATTAAATTATTATCAATTTAAATTGCATTTAATAACTTTAATGTATGTACTGGTATTAAAGTTAAAAGCTGTTACTTTTGGTACCAAATGATCTGTCGTTGCAATAAAATCTCTCAAAAACAATCGTTGTCACTACCAAATATCGATCATATGGTACTATAATGAAAATTTAAAAGTAGTTACCTCAACTAACCAAGTGTCAATGAAAAAAACAATCTTAAATCGATTGATACAACCATCGACTTAGTTGCAAGTATTTTTATTTGATCGCATCAATGTAATTATGCTGTTTTAACTATTTACAGGGTTGCCCATATTCGACGGACCCACGGACTCGTTGGGCCCATTCCAATCGACGAGGCTTGTCCGCAGGCAACAATCTTTGCGTCAATTGAATTTTGTACGGGAACAAATGCAAATCAACGCGAATAATCCGTTGTAAAGTGGACCGAGCCATGCCCAACTGCTGAGAACGGCGTTTTTGGGATGTTCTTGGGGACCTCTCAACACTGGCTCGTACGGCAGCGATATTCTCGGCCGATCGCCTTGGTCGACTTTTATTTGGCCTCTTCGGATTAGAAAGAGCCTCACCAGTCGAAAATTTTTCGTATAAACGCTTAATGGTGTTCTTAGAAGGCGCACTTCTCACATTTTTTAATATTTTAAAAGCACGTTGACTTGACTTCTTCTGTTGAATGTAAATTTCAACTATTTCAGAGCGCTCGCGAGGAGTGTATTGTTCCATGGTAAAAATCTGCTTGGACTGACGCTTCAAACGCGGTATGTCATTAAGCGATCTGACATCTCTGTCAAAAGATATGGCGTTGCCAGATGGGTCCGTCGAATATGGGAGACCCTGTATATATAAATACAACCGACACACGATGTATGCAATATACTATTTGTTGCTGGTACTATTTTTTATTGTTACTATCGAATTCCAAACAATTATTTCCAGAGTGTAGCTTCCCGGAATTTTATTGTGTACATACACTTGTATTAAAGTTATGAGCTTTACAATTTTGAACAATTTGATAATATTTTGTAAAAGGTATTGATATTTACTTCCATTTTTCATTTCTTGCAAAATTTAAAGTCCTAGTGTTTACTGTTGTTAACGTTTTTTGCTGTTCAAAAATATGTCCTTGTTTGGGAGGTAACTAAAGAAGCGTAGAAATTTCCCACATTTTCTTGGGATGATATTGATCTATAAACTATTGTTATGTGTGTAATAATAGAAAATTCGTGCAAGTAGTATATAAGATATAAGAGATTCAATATTGCATTAAATGTTAACCCATTCGTGGGTTAGCTACCACCACAAAAAGTGATCGAATATGACCTGTCTGAGAAGATAAGATAAAATAATAACACATATACAATTTTAAGTCAATCGGACTCTCTTTTCGAGAGTTATCGTGGGCTCAGAGACTATGTGTTATATTTTACAACTACAGGGTGTCGCAGAATGAGTTATATGGTTTGAATTCTTTATAACTTTTTAAATTATTATTCTTTCTTTTTTTCCAGCATTTTGTGAAGGAGACTTGGCGAATTAATTACGAATCGAACAACGTACAAATATTTGTATTTTTCCGAAATTTTGCGAAAAGTTATGGAAAATATGCTAAAAAGAGCACGTATGTTCGAAGCAAAAAATGGACATCGCTTACAGAATATAATTTTTCAAAGCTAATTGCAAAAAATTCCCCAATAATATACTATATTTAAAAAAAATTAAATAATGGCATAAATAATAAAGTTAAAAACCATTTAAACCATATAGCTCATTCTGTGCCACCCTGTACCATTTAGCCCAAAAAATGCTTAGCGAAGACTCACGAATTCTTGAGTGATACCTATTGGTAATCATTTTGTGGAGAGATGTGTGTTCGAAATATAATATTCTCATTTTGCCAAAGGCAGTATGTGTCTACCACATAAAAGGTATTTGCATCATCTCCGGTTATCGTACATTTAAAACTAACCTGGAGTTATAGCTGTAAAATCGTATGGAATTTGAAAATTTTCTTAGAAAATGTTCCCCTATTTTGATCAAAACCCGTTTTTATACCCTCACTTTAGTGTGACGAGGGTATATATCATTTGCTACGGAAAAAAGTGTAACACGTCGAAGGAGTGACCTAAGACCCCAAGTATGTTCGGAGGAAATCCGTTTTGGGTCATTTTAAGTTGAATGAGCAATGTCCGTCCGCCTGTCTGTCTGTCTGTCTGTCTGTCTGTCTGTGTGTCTGCTGGCTGGTGCGCACGATAACTCTCGAAAGGAGTAACCGATTGACCTCAAATTTGGTATGTGGTAATATTTTTTTCTATCTCCGGCTAAGTTCGAAGATGGGCCATATTGGTCCACTCCTTCTACTACCTCCCCCACAAAGGGTTAAAATGTTGTGAAATATTGATTCTTTAATAACTGCTATACTACTTATTCGAATCTTTTGAAATTTCACACATAGTATTAGCTTATTAGTCGCTATCAACTCGAGAAAAATGGGCGAAGTCGCCACGTCCCTTTTGGTACCTCCCACACAAATGCACCATTTTGCACCAAAAGTAACCAGCTTATAACATTAATAACAGTGTATAAAAATACTTGAAATTTTGTACAGTATTATGCTTTTATATTGCCTACAGTCCAGGGAAAAATGGGTGTTGTTGCCACGCCCCTTTTGGTACCTCCCACACAATGGTACCTTTTTGCACCAAAAGTTAACAGCTTATAACATTAAAACCAGTGTATAAAAATACTTGAAATTTTTTACAGTGTAATGTTTTTATAGTGTCTATAGCCCTGTGAAAAATGGGCGTTATTGCCACGCCCCTTTTTGTACCTCCCACACAAAATGGCCAAATTATATCTCAACGTTAATATACCAGTCCATATAAACGGTTACAATTCGGCACAGTGCAATGTATTTAAAGTATCTACTGTTCAGCGAAATATAGGTGTATTTCTTAAACCCCTTCTGGAACCTCCCACAAAAATTGACAGAATAATTTGTGTAATATTCAATATTACATTACTCACAAAGTGAGCGTATACCTTAGTCGGTTTACCCGACTGAAACTTTCTTACTTCTTTAAGTGTACATAGCAATCGTACTTCACCTGATATTATAAATGAAGAAATTCGATATTATTTTTGTTCTTTGTTACAGAAATTCTAAGAAAATGTCTTAGTACTCTTTGACTTGTGAAGACGAGATATTTCACACTTCAGTTTAGTTCAATGGGTTAATTACATTTTCCTTTAAATTTAGAACAGAGAAATGAAGTAATGGCTTAGGTTTCGCAACTAATGTTTACTTTTGGTGAAATGTATTCGCATGCCAAATAACCACTCGTATTTAAAATTATATTCAAACTATAATTTACTCATTGACAATAACTTGAACAGTATCTAATATTAATAAGTCAGTGTGTGTACGAGTATATCACATTAGGCAGTCTTTCACAAACCCCTTTTAAAGAATCCATGAAAAACAACTAAAATTCCCTTAAGAAAACTTTTTCAGTGTAAATATCATTCGGTTTGCGCCTGAAAAGTCGATATTATCTTTGTTCTTTGTTACAGAAAATTCTAAGAAAATGTCTTACTACTATTTGATGTCTTAAGATGAGAGATTTCTCACTTCAGATTAGTTCAATGGGTTAATTACATTTTCCCTTAAACTTAGAGCAGAGCAAATGGAGTAATGGCTTAGGTTTCGCAACTAATGTTTACTTTTGGTGCAAATGTGTAAATTTGTTTGCCTGCCAAAAATCAACTCGTATTTCAAATTATCTCCAAACAAAAGTTAGCGTAGAATGAATGACGATCCTTAGCATCAACATCCTCGAATGCATCAAACGAAACCACATTTTGCTCAGAATGAGGCCACCAGAAGGAAGTTGGTGCCACTCAGGAGGAGGGGCAGCTTCCATAGCAATACTCTTACTGTTCATGGTCTACGTATGATGGAAGGAGACCGGAGTTCAGCAAGGAATTTAATTAACTTTTTTGTTACGTACTTATATTTGTTACACTTAAACTTGCTTTGATACGTAGCAAATGTTTTTTTTTCACTTTTTTTTTGCTTTTTTGAAGTACTTTTATTGCAACTTTTTGTGTTTGTTTTACGGGTAATGTTTGCTATGGGCATAAGAAGAAGTATGATGAATCTAAAGTAACTTTTCTCACCAGTTTGGGGGCGGGGAGGCTCTAGTGTGTGTGTTGAAAGTGGCGAAATAATTTTAGTAGCATTCTTTAAGTAGGTTACCATCAAACGGCGATTTAATTAAGTTCATAGTTCCGCAGAAGGGAAAAAAGGTTGTAAGTAATATACTTAAAAACCAATATAAAAATAATTTTTTATATAAAGAACGCTGTAAAGATTTGTGTGTTGTACACTGTTTTTGGACTACAGCTCATGAGTATAAAATTTACTGCAGCTTTAATAAAAATATATATTAATTGAAACATTTTTGCAGAATCATATTTTTTAGTCGATTTTTAAATAAAACAACACTATATCAACTATAAAACGACAACATTGATATTTCTGGTTCACTTTTCAAATTCATATTATTATTTACAGATTAATTTCTGCGTTTCAGATAAAGTGAGTTGTTTTCCAAATAAAATTTATTTGTATAAAAATATATAACATTTATAAAATATTATCTGTCAATTCAAAAAAAATAAGAAATTTATATTTTCCCCGTATACTCGTACGTATGACCAACAAATTTCTTTCTTAATTAAACAAATTAAATTTGTACGAAGTAATCAAACACAGGCATCAGATAAAATTCTCTGTTACAGAAGAACATTTGGAATGCAAAAATGCATTCTACATATACAGGGTTGCCCATATTCGACGGACCCACGGACTCGTTGGGCGGAGAACGGCGTTTTTGGGATGTTCTTGGGGACCTCTCAACACTGGCTCGTACGGCAGCGATATTCTCGGCCGATCGCCTTGGTCGACTTTTATTTGGCCTCTTCGGATTAGAAAGAGCCTCACCAGTCGAAAATTTTTCGTATAAACGCTTAATGGTGTTCTTAGATGGCGCACTTCTCACATTTTTTAATATTTTAAAAGCACGTTGACTTGACTTCTTCTGTTGAATGTAAATTTCAACTATTTCAGAGCGCTCGCGTGGCGTGTATTGTTCCATGGTAAAAATCTGCTTGGACTGACGCTTCAAACGCGGTATGTCATTAAGCGATCTGACATCTCTGTCAAAAGTTATGGCGTTGCCAGATGGGTCCGTCGAATATGGGAGACCCTGTACTAATCAAATGCGACAACGTCTGCTATTTTTGTTCAGACAAGTTGCAAGAATTTTGTGCAGCGTTTGTGGCATGAGGAAAGGTCAACTAGAAAGTGTTTAAATATGCTTGAAACTTTTGAATTTCTACATCACATAGTTTATACAAAGGACAAAGTATACTATTTTTGCAGATTTCCGAAACTTTAAAATTTAAATATTTATTATTTGAATGAATTGAGACTTTTATTTGTCCTTTGTAAGCTTTTTATTTAAAGAATTCCAAATAATAAAATTTAATGTAACTACTCCTTAAACCTACAATTTAACAAGAATATCGTATATGCCAACCTGACACACAAATTGCACAAACAGTCTCTGGAGGGCTTAAGAGATAAACCGATAACATCCACTTAGTGATGTGGGAATAGGAATTAAATATCCCCCCGACAACATGTGTGTATATTAGGGATATCAGTTTTTTACACTAGATTTACAATGGGGAAAATTGGACGCTACTAAAATCCCTTTTAAACGATTTATGTATCTGAGTATTTGAAATTACTCATATAGATCACCATTTCGGTCATTCTGAAGTTACACATCCGACTAATTGATATACTGGCAATGGAAAAGTACAGCTGCAGGCTATTTAAATTAAAATATTCCTCGACCCTAATGTCCCTGATGAAATAATGCCTGTCGACAGATACTATTCGCTATTATTACAAAACAATTACGAATGGCTCAGTGAGCAATAATCACAAGTTTTTAATGGTATTACCAGCATTTGCAATATTCAATTATTCATGGATGTCATTATGACGCGGATATTTCTATCAGACGCCAGAGACTTCGTCATGTGTGTAATTTTACATAATAGGAACCCACAGAGGTACGAACATACGGTCGTAGTGAAATCGGTAATACTAAATAATATACGAGTACATATTTGGACTTTTTTGTTTATTCAAACATGTTAAATTTTTAATAAAAATTGGTTATATAGATTAGTAAACTAAATAAACAATTTTTATTAAAATCCGTAGAACTATCGTATTTATTTAACATTTTCGTAAAACTTAATATTTATACACATTTTTTATTTAAAGAAAATTTCAGAGCAATTATAGATTTTTTTTAAAAACTTACATTTGTAGAAACTTTCTTAAAATTAATTGTTTTTTTTTGGAGATATGCGCTTTTAGCAAACAGTTCTCGTTTAATGATACTTGGCTGTGCGTATATATTTAATAATTTCGACTGAAGTAATCGTTGTAATAAGGATATTGATAATGTGAGTTTGGTGGCTCCCGAAACAGATATGTCTATCCAACCATTACAACCGCCCCCAATACATGTCACTTACCTCTTCTTTAATTTTAAACAAAGTTATTTTCATATACTGAAAACAACAATAACGATCTTGAGCCTGAGTACAAAAACAAAATATGTGGTTAAATAAATGTTATATCTAGAAAATTTCTTAGAAATCTGTAATTCTAATTTTTTTTTTGAAAAATTGTATATTTTTAAGAAATGTATTAAACATTTTTTATGCATAATTTTTATTGATTTTCTTAGAAATTGTGTTTTTATAGAAAATTTCTTCAAAATTTTGTATAAATCTTCTTTTTCTTCAAAATTTTGTATTTATTGAAAATTTCGTATATATATTTCTAGAAAATTGCTCGAAATTTTGTATTTTTAGAAAATTTCTTCGAAATTTTGAGAGAAATTTCTTATTTCTGAGAAATTTTGTATTTATTAAAAATTTCTGAGAATTTTTTTTTATAGAAAATTTTTTCCACATTTTTTATTTATAGAAAATTTCTTCGAAAATCTTCCAAATTTATTATTTATAGAAAATATATTCCAAATTTTTTATTTATAGAAAATTTTTTTGAAATTTTATATTTATAGAAAATTTGTTCGACATTTTTTGATTTATAGAAAATATCTTCGAAATTTATTATTTACAGAAAATATATTCGAAATTAAATTTATAGAAAAATTCTTCGAAATTTTGTATTTATAGAAAAGTCTCAAAAATTTATATGAAGCATTAAAAATTTTCCCCCAAAATTCATGTATGTGTAGTGTATATTTTAAGCTTATTTTCTTAGTTGACGCAATTGCAACATAAAACAAGTAAGAAAGTTCAGTCGGGTAAACCGACTAATGAATCCCCTCACCTTGAGTCCCAAAAAATATTAGTAAATTTATTTATTGTTTTGTGAATTATAATCAATTTAAATTGCATTGAATAGCTTCAAAGTATGTACTGTTATTAAACATATAAATGGTCCATTAGTGTGGGAGGTACCAAATGGGGCATGCCAATTACGGCCACTTTTCTCTAGACTATAGGTAAATGTACGAAATTTCAAGTATTTGTATGCACTGGTATTCAAGTTAAAAGCTGTGTGGGAGGTACCAAAAGGGGCGTGCCAATAACGCCCATTTTGCTCTGGACTCAAGGTACTATAAAAGCATTACACTGTACAAAATTTCAAGTACTTGTATGTACTAGTGTTAAAGGTAAAAGCTGTTAACTTTTGGTAAAAAATGGTCCATTTGTTTCGGCGGTACCAAAAGGGGCGTGACAATAATGCCCATTTTTCACTATATTGTAGGTACTGTTAAACCATTACACCGTACAAGCATTTCAAGCATTTGTATGCACTGGTATTAAAGTTATAAGCTGGTAACTTTTGGTTCAAAATTGCCCATTTGTGTGGGAGGTAACAAAAGGGGCGTGGCAACTTCGCCCACTTTTCTCGAGGTCATAGTGACTAACAAACTATTACTATGTGTAGAATTTCAGAGGATTCAAATAAGTAGGATATAAGTTATTAAATAATCAATATTTCACTAAATATTTAACCTTTGTGGGGGAGGTACTAGAACGAGTGGACCAATATGGCCATCTTTGAACTTAGGCGGAAATAGAAGAAAATATTACCACGTACCAAATTTGAAGTGAATCTTTTACTCCTTTCGAGAGTTATCGTGCGCACCAGCCAGCAGACAGACAGACAGACGGACGGACGGACAGTGCTCATTCGACTTAAAATGACCCAAAACGGATATCCGCCGAACATACTTAGGGTCTTAGGTCACTCCTTCGATGTGTTACACTTTTGGCTCGTAGCAAATGATATATAACCTCCCCTCTAAGGTGAGGGGATAAATATATAAATTCATCGACTTACCTTCCAAAATTCACCATCGTATCAGATAATAGCAATCTGGAAGAAAAGTAAAAAAAGAAAAAATTAAAGCTAATATCAACAACCAGAGGCAGTTTCTTAAATGTTTGATTTTTTTTAAGAAATGCGCAAAATTAAAACTTGCGTCTTGTTCTTCTTGACGAAATTTTTTTTGAAATCTTTTTTTCTATGTATAAATAAATAAGACTGAAAATTAATTGAAAATTATTTTGTTAAGTAAGTAAACCCCACAATTAAGGCTTTTTAAATATGTGAGTAATATTATTTTCTAGAAATTTGTTGTAAAAAGATATTTATGTACATTTTTAAAATTTTTTAACAACGAATTTCTCAGAAATATAAATTTAAAAGAATTTGTGATGCATCAAAATGTATTTGATTACCTTACCCTACGATATTACGATACTCTACACCACACTCTTGTGCATGACGTTACCGTAATCAAAAAATATGATTTTTTCGCAATGTCGCTTTTTCGTATTCTGATAGAAAGCACTGATATTCCGATATGTAGAAAATCGCGATTTGGAAAACAAATCAATAACGTCCTTTCTGATTGAATGTAACGATGAGGTTGTACATTTGTTTGTAACACACAAAATGAAAAGAAATAGGACATTCATTCATTATATCGATCGATATGGAATCACTTCCTGAGTTGATTTATCAATGTCTGTCTTTCATTTCACACTCACATTCCTTCGGAGTTTGCATCTAAGTACTGTATATTTATTTTAGATCATTATTTGGAAGAATGTGTAAGAGATCTTTCTATAAGTCCAAGATCGGACACAGTGAGTAATAGTGAAAAGAGTCTGAAATTTGGAAAAACTATTTATCGTACCCTCAATCTAACAATTCCCTACGTAATAAAAAATATTGTTATATTAAGGGGACGACATTGGGTTACCTTTGCAACTTTAAAAAGGCGATGTAAGGCTTCATATAGTCGGCTTACTTCCTTTACTAGATTTGTCACACCCTTTTGAAAAATGGTATTTTCAATAAAGAGGCAAGAATACTCTTAGCATAGATCCCGTTTTAGAGAAAATTAAATTAAATCATTCTTAGTTTCGTTATAACCCAATGTCTACAATTATAATATAAGGTGTCAAATGCAAAACATTACATACTCGTATTGCTGTATTTACTCGTATCGTGTGTGTTTTATTTTATCTTTTTTTATGGGTATTATGCACATAATCCCAGAATTGTTATCGCACAACAAACATTCTCGTCCTTTTTTGAATTCCAAAAAAAAACAACCAGAGAATAAAAAAACACACAAATACATATAGGAAAACGACCACAACTTGCTGAAAATACACCGGAATCACCCATGTGATCTAGGAGAGGGAAATACATACTATTTTGTGATTACATAAACATATCATTTGTACCTACTAAAAAGGGTTATGAAATAGCGATACAACAATTTTAGATTTATATTAATAATAGAATAGATTCAATTTCAACTTTTCATTTAATTTCCGCAAACGAAAACTCAAGAATTTTAGGGAGCTTAAGTACAATTTCAAAATAAATTTTTCCGATTTGATAACCCTCTTTCCCTGACAATGCAGTACCTCAAGATAGACAGATACGTATATCTGGTCTTATACACTTATGCCAGACAAATACACCCATATGTATTCATAATATATAAGTAATGATATACAAGAGTATTATATAGGGAAGATATAATTAAAATGAAATTACTTTCCCTCACAACACACACACCTACACATGTGTTTAGCACACTTATCATCCTAGTATTTTCGCACGTATTCTGAAGGTTGCCTTATAGTTGTATAATACCAACATACAGACTGACAGACAGACATCACTGGGTGTGTTGTGCTGTTTGAGGGAGGAGTGAGAAAGTAACTAACGATTAGATGAGAATTATGGAATATTTATATTTATCATAATTCATTATTAATTACATATGTAAACAAAATAATTACTGCAATATTGCTGATTTGGCGTCCTTAAAGCAGAGCTGATGATTCCTTTGCTCGATTCATTAATTATTGAGGAACAGGAATTAGTTTCGATTGGATTCACTTCTGTGGACTAATGATGTGAATGAAAAGAATGGAGAAGATGTACGTACATCGAAATCGTCTACAATAAATAATAGGAACACTCAAATTAGAGGATTGGAAAAGAAGAAAGGTCATGGGAATAGTGAGGCTAGCACAGTACAATACCTGATTTTGGTACTTTTCGGCTTAAGTTGGCTGTTTCCGTACGGTATACCCTGAAAAAATATAGAAAAATTGCAAAAAAATCCACCTTAAGCCAAAAAGTTCATCTGACCATTACATTATTAATTGAGCCAACTTGACTAAACGAATGATGCAGAAGTTCTTATTTTTGGGACTACTTTCACGTCCAATTCTCAGAATTGAGTACCAAATCAATAAGCTGAAAAAATTTTGTACTAGTGTGTAATGTACGTGTCTTTCAAGCTCGAGCTTCATTTTCAATAGTGTGTTGTTTTCTCCTGACATAACGTTTTGTTTTTGCTCTTGACAGGTGTCAATTAGAAAGTGTTCCGTTTACTAAAATTACTTCAATTTCACTCGAGAGCCGTATAAAAAATAACAAAATCCCCTGCGAAACTAGGGGATCTGTAAAAACAACATTTCGCAAAGTTGGGAATATTTGTTGACGTCCAACAGAGTCTGGAATAAGAAATTTGATTGAAAAATTTAAGTCGCCCGGCTCGGTACAAGTCAAAAAAACAAACAACTCAAAATATCGCCGCTGTAGGGGAAATTATTGAAGAATTTGGGCCATAAAAATAAAAATAAATTCGCAAAAATATTTGTTCCATTTTTCGAAAACTAGCATCCTAATGAAGAAAACAAATCATATTTGCAAAAAGCCTATAGATAAATGTATAAATTATGACCCATACTGTAAAAAAGGGAAATTAAAAAAATATTTTTTATTTTGGCAATTTTGTTGAGAGGCGCGAAAAGGGGCGTACTATGGGTACTATAAAATCATTACACTGTAAAAAATTTAAAGTGTTTAAAACTTTTTGTGCAAAATGGTCCATTTGTATGGGAGGTACCAAAAAGGGCGTAGCAATAACGGCCATTTTGCACTTGTATGGGAGGTACCCAAAAGCGCGTGGCAATAACGCCAATTTTGCACGGGATTATCGGTACTGTAAAGGCATTACACTCCACAAAATTTTAAGTATTGGTATGAAATAGTATCAAAGTTCCAACCAGTTAACTTTCTCCGCAAAATGTTCCATTTTCATATGGGAGGTACCAAATAGGGCGGGGTATTGACGTCCATTTTCCACAGGACTGTAGGTACTATAAAAACATTTCACATAACAAAATGTCACGTGTTTATACAGACTAGGTTCAAGGTTATAAGCCGTTAACTTTTTGTGCAAAATGGTCCATTTGTATGGGAGGTACCAAAAGGGGCGTGGAAACTTCGACCCTGTTTCTCAAAATCATTGCGACCAAGCAACTAATACTATGTAGGGATTTTAATATTTCACAAAATTTTGACCCATCGTGGGGGAGGTACTCGAAGGAGTGGACCAACACAATTCTTCTTTGACCTTAGTCTGAGATAGAAAAAAATAATGACACACACCAAATTTAAAATCAATCGGTTAATTCTGTCGAAAGTTATCGTGCACACCAATCAGACAGACAGACGGACAGGCTGACTGATATTGTTAAAATGGCCCAAAACGGATTTCCGCCAAATATTCTTGGGGACTCTTAGGTCATGCCATCGATGTGTTACACTTTTGGCCCGCAGCATCTGATATATACCCTTGTTCACAATAGTGGGGGTATAAAACTGGATTATGTTGAAATTCTCTTATCTCTACCAAAACTGCTATATTTTCTACATTTATCATAGGTTTTCTTCAAATATGCAATGTTCTATTCGTTAGGATGCTAGCTTTCAAAAATTTAAACAAAAATTTTTTTTACGAATGTTTTATATATTTTATGGTTTTTCGTGCCAGCAAAAAACGATGTTTTTGTGAAAAAAATCAAATTTCTCTTTACAAATATTGAAGGCAAATTAAAAAAAAATGTAATTTAAAAAAAATAACACAATTTTATTGTAATATTTTTTACTCAAGATGTATTATTTGTGACACGCGCAATAATAATATATTTGGGGAAATGTTGTTTTAAATAAATCTTTTGTTTCCGTCCTAATATTTTTAATAAAATAATGTTTGGTGCTATTATTTACGAAACAAATATTTGCATTTAGGTATTCAGAAACTATATCAATACCTTAATTTTAAGACAAGTTTTATGTTTCATTTATATATATATATTTATGTTTTCAGTAATTCAACGGCATTTTTTTCGCAAATTGTAAATTTTCCTAAAATTATAATGATACATTATGCAAGATGGGTTGACAAACATATGATGACTTGGGATAAATAGAAATTAAAAACTAGTGATTTAAAATATATGTTATTACTACTTATGTAATTTTAAAATATAAGTTATAAATCGAAATCAATGAAATATTAAAATTAAATTCGAAAAATCTTCAGCGTTTTTAAAATATTTTTTTAACAAAATATATTTAAGAAAATTTGTTTGCACATATATATTGATGTACAGTAGAATCTCGAAAAAGTTAATCACTCGGTTAAGTTAACCGATTTTCAGCGTACACGTTCAGCTCTAAAAAGTTAATTTTTCAGTTAACTTTTCTGAGCTGTTCTTATAAAAGCGTGGAATAAGATAAAAAAGTGGGATGATGATCAATACAATAGTGAAGATGACATTCCGTTGTCAGAATGGATTAATCCAAGTAATGCTTACGACGATACACTTCGAGAAGTTCAATTGTTGATGTCGAAAGTGGGTGATAATGTTGACATCAGTATTGATGACATTGAAAATTGGAACAAGGATCAAATTACGGAAGATAACGATGATTTCGAAGTGTCCGATAATGAAAGCGATGAACTAATTATCGAGCAAGATATTCAACAAGCAAAAGTGAGCTTCTCGAAAGCAATTGAAAGCATCAATAACTTGATAAAATGGTTTGAAGACAATGACGATGCAAATCAAGTGGCAGACCTTGTCAATATTCGCACAAAAATGGTCAAGAGCTATTACACAAAAGAAAAAAACAAACAAGCCTCGACTGCTTCTTTAAACCACTCCGCACAAATTAGTACATATGAAGTTTCTGCTCCAGAAAATGGTCAAGAGTGACTGAGAATTTTAAACCAGCCGGTACAAAATAAATCTAAGTTTCCTTTTTGTAAAATTGATAAAACCTAAGTCATTGAAATAAATTTAACGTGTTATTTTTATAAAATCTATGTTTATTATAGTATTTTTTTCTTTTTTGAAAACCTCTTAGAAAAGTTAATATTTCGAAAAAGTTAATTACCCTAGGAACATGTTGGTTAACTTTTTCGAGATTCTACTGTAATATATTAATACATGAGTTTCTAATAAATTTTAGGTATTTTCAAATAAAATGCATTGTGTTTCAAATATATTTTCTTACTCTTCCCCGTATCCGCTCAACATTTCAGCACTCTAGGTAAAATTTTTGCTCAATATAAAAAAATGGTTCATAAGGGCGGTTCCACGCCCACTGGATATATCGAAAATGCACACTATTATACACATCGCCCACACATGTACCTTTTGTGATAATTTGATGAAGGAGAAACAACGCCACAAACAAACATATAAGCATGCATTTATATAAATAGATTCATATTTTTTTTACTAGAAATTTCACGGCATTCAGCTTTAGTTGTAAACTTATTATTTAAAAAAATATATATACCCAAAGCTGTTAATACAATATTGAAAAAATCACATTTTTTTGTAGTGATTTTACCTTTTAACATATAAATCACGACATTTACTATTTAATTGCATCATTTCCGATTTGACGAACACTGTTGCCACTAATTAGCCTTAATAGGCCTTTCATTAGTAATGCTTTGACTTACGATTATATGTATGAACTGTTATGTAAATAACTGTTATTAATTAGAGCTTTATTGCAAATCCCTTGCATTATTAATTATCAATTAACTTTTTGTGCGGCAAAAACCTCATGTCGGAGCAATTAAATTTATAGAATTAAAGATTAATTGCTAATTAACGATGTCTGATAATTTGAGGCTAGCGAGAAAAAACTAAAAAAAAATATTCGAAAATTAAATTTTTTTTTGTAAATTTTCATTTTTAAGATTTTAAAATTTTCCCCCTGTTGTGACTTTTGCTAGATATTAGAATAACTTGATTTTAGAATTATTTATAGTACCACAAAGACCTTCGTTATTTCCATTTCCGTTTCATTGTCACTCACTATAGTTAAACGCGAACAGTCGCTTTACAAATGCAACTGCATAAACTAGTTTAACAATGGCTTTTTGTTTCGTATAAACCCAGCATTATGAAAAGCTTTTAAAAGTTAGAGAATATAAGTGCATTTTCCTACAACACTTGCTCCCCAGAGTACTAGGACGACATGGTCAGGAACACCATGAGAATTAGTAATAGGAGAGGGAAATGATACATATTCACCGATAGACTCACTTTATTGTGGCAAATTTTTTCGATAGCAAATTAAATTATTTCTTATTACGATTTTGATTATTTAAGCGAATTCCGGCAAAATTTCAATTTATGGGAAACATCATAAAAATAAACAATTTTATTTGACCCCCAGGAATACGATAGTGAAAGGGCAACTTAGATGCTGGGCCAATGAGGGCCTTAGAACCCAAAAAATGAATCTGGTCCCAATCGAAGTTGTGCATTCTTAAGGAACCGTATGGCTAACGAATAAAAAAATGGAATATTTTCCACGGTAACGCTATGCAACAAACAACATTTTTTGTGTCTTTTACTAAAAAAAAATGTATATCTGTTGACTGAGGCAAACTATTTTAAAAAATAAAAATAAATTTTTTTTCTGTAAGTTGAGACATAAAAATCATATTAAAGTCAAAATAAAAAATCAAGATCAAAAAAACAAAATAATCATAAAAAAAAAGTTTCGGTCGTTTTTTTTTTTTTAAATTACAACATTCATGGAAGCTCCATTCAGTATTTTGACTAAATTTTTGGAAAAAATTCGGTAAACATTATTTTGTAATTAGGATACAAAATTACAACATAGACAAGTTATACAGAACCTTTCGGATTTTTGTTTTGTTAAAATAGTGTAATTAACAGAATTTTTCACAGTATATAAAGATGATCACGGGCTATCCATTTCTTAAAAATATTGGGTCACTCACATGTGTGTATTTATGTGACAAATCAGATATGAATAATAAGTAAAACAACCATATCAGGGGTTTTCACAGATAACACTTTGCAACAACATTTTTGTCGAAGGGCTGTGCATAACATTTCTGGTGTAATATTTAAAAAAAAAATTATGGTAATTTTTTTTCTTGGAAGGTGCCTTTATTATTTGTACCATATTTATTTGTATATGCTCGATATGCTGGGGATACACTTCTAATTAAAGGAATTTAGGAGAACCACAAATGTTAATAACGAAACTATCAAGTTGAACCATACGTTTAGTAGCTGTCGTTAAAACTATTAGAAAAAATTTGATTTGTTTCCAAAAAAGAGTTTTTTGTTGGCACGAAGAAAACCATAAAAAATAGAAAAAAAACGCAGAAAATTAGTTTGTTCCATTCTTTTAAAGCTAGTATCCCAACGAAGAAAAATTATGCCTTGTGGAAAATAACTATGGATAAATGCAGAAACTATAGCACTTTTGCTAGAAATTAAAGAATTTAAACATAATCCGGGATTTATAATTCACTATTGTGAACAAGGGTATATATCAGATGCTGCTGTAACACATCAATGAAGTGACCTTTGGCAAAAATCCGTTATGGGCCATTTTGAGTCATTTTAGCAATGTCCTTCAGCCTGTCCACCTGTCTGTCTGGTTGGTGCACACGATAACTTTCGACAGAATTAACCGACTGACTTCAAATTTGGTATGTGCCCCCACCCCCCCTCTTTTGGTAATACCCATACAAATGGACCATTTTGCGCAAAAAGTTAAAGGCTTATAACTTTGATTCCTATCCATACAAATACTTGACATTTTGTGTAGTGCAATGCTTTTATAGAACCTACTGACCGTAAAAAATGGGCGCTATTGCCACGCCCCTTTCTAAACAAACGAACCACTTTGCACACAAAGTTAACTATTTATAACTTTGATTTCAGTCCATACAAATATATGACATTTTGTGGAGCGTAATGCCTTTGCAGTACAAATAGTCCCGTGCAAAATGGGCGCTATTACTACGGCTCTTATGGTACCACCCATGCAGATCAACCATTTTGCACAAATACTTAACGGCTTATAAATTCGATTCTTGCGCAAACAAACACTTGAAATTTTGTATAGTGTAATGCTTTAATAATATCCATAGTTTGTTGAAAAAATGGCCGTAGATTCCACGCCACGTTTGTTACCACCCAAACAAAATTACCAAAATAAAAAATATTAAAAACAACTAAGAAAGATCTCCTGGCTTATGAATCTCCTCACCTTGAGTCCCAAAAAATATTTGTAATTTTTTTTGTTTCAATAAAATTATTATCATATTAAGTTGCATTTAATAACTTTAAAGTTTAAAGCTGTTAAAATTTGGTACAAAATGGTTCATTTGTATGGAAGGTACCAAAAGGGACGTGCCAATAAAGGTCACTTTTCTGTGGACTATCGGTACTATAAAACCATTACACTGTACAAAATTTCAAGTATTTGAATAAACGGATATTAAAGCCATAAGCAGTTAACATTTGGTGCACAATGGTCCATTTGTGTGGGAGGTACCAAAAAGGGAGTTTTCTTGACGTGTTACCAATTAACAAACTAATACTATGATTGAAATTTAAGAAGATTCTAGTAAGTAGTATAGAGGGTATTAAAGAATCAATACTTCACTAAAAGTTTACCCTTTGTGGGGGTGGTACTAGAAGGAGTGGACCAATATGGCCCATCTTCGAACTTAGACGGAGATAGAGAAAAATATTACCGCATACCAAATTTGAAGTCAGTCAGTTACTCCTTGCGAGAGTTATTGTGCGCACCAGCCAGCAGACAGACAGACAGTCGGACGGACATTGCTCAAATGACTTAAAATTACCCAAAACGGATTTCCCCCGAACATACGTTGGGTCTTAGGTCATTCCTTCGATGTCTTACACTTTTGACTCGTAGCAAATGATATATACCCTACTCTCTAAGGTGAGGGGATAATTACACTGTGCTTGAAATGGACACTTTAAAAATGTAACAGAAATGAGACCCTATGGATATACCTATTTGGACATTGCTGAATCCAGTAGTGCTATCCGTTTTTCTATGTTAGCTCTTGGACCTCAAAGTTTGCAAGAAAATCATAGGGGTTAGTTATCTCGGAGGTGATTTTGAAGTGGAAGACTTCGGAATACACGCTTCATTCAAAGGACGAAATAAAGGGAACCCTTCGAGAATTATTTCTCTCAAAATAGTCAACCACGCTGCTCACCCCTTTACCCCTCAAAAAGTGCAATCAAAACTTACCACATGTCAAACGACATACAAATCGTCGACATTTTTAATTTGTGACTTTGAGAAAAATATTCCTCGCGAAAAATTACTATGAGTCTCCTTTTAACATATTTATGAAAAATGAACATATTGTATAATTTAGCATGTTTTGTTGGTTACCTTTGAAATTTCCATTGGCATTAACCAAAAAATAATTTACAAAAATTTAAATCAAAAAATTTTAACAAATTTTTTCTGCTATGAGCAGAAAGTACACAAAATATGTAATAAATCGAAATCTGCTTAATTCTCATAAAAAAGCTGAGAAATGACTTATAGTATTTATTTGTGTCAACGATGCCTACTAAAAATGTCGACGATATATATGATTTTTAAGATATGATAAGATTTTATTGTAATTTTTCAAGGATAAGGGGGTGAGAAGAGTGGACGACTGTTTTGAGAGAAATAATTCTCCAAATGTTCTCTTTATTTCGATCTTTTTACTGAAGCGTATATTTCGAAGTCTTCCACTTAAAAATCACCAAAGAGAGACTGATTTCCCAACAAACTTGGTGGTCGAATATCGCGGAAACAGGAGCTAACATAGAAAAACGGCTAATGTCACTGTATTCAGCATGGCCGAAATAGGTCTATTCATAGGTTCTCTTTTCTGTTACATTTTTGGACTAGCACAGTGTTATCTATTGAGTTTCCCTTACTTTTACAATATTGGTCATAATTTATACATTTATCCATAGACTCTCTGGAAATAGGCATTGTTTTCTTCATTAGGATGTCAGCTTTCAAAAAATGGAACAGATACATTTTATGTGAATTTTTTTCTATTTTTTATAACATTAAAAAAAATTTCAATAATATTAGAAAAAAATTAAAAAAAAAACTACCATAAAAATTTTTTTTGGTTTCATAAAATACAGGGTGTTGCAGAATGAGCTATATGGTTTAAATGGTTTATAACTTTTTTATTTATGCGATTATTATAATTTTTTTTAAAAAATACAGTATATTATTGGGGAATTTTTTGCAATTGGCTTTGAAGAATGATATCCTGTAAGTGAAGCCCATTTTCTGCTTCTTACATACGGGCTCTTTTTAGCATATTTTCCATAACTTTTCGCAAAATTTAATTATTTTTGTACGTTGTTCGATTCATAATTAATTTCCTAAGTCTCCTTCACAGAATGCTGAAAACAAAGAAAGAATAATAATTAAAGAAGTTATAAAGAATTTAAACCATATAGCTCATTCTGCGGCATCCTATAGTATGCTTCAATCTATACAAAAAAGTTTTTAGGTCCCTAACACAATTTGTTTTGTTGCATAGTTTAATCATTTATGCCGAGTTGAGCCATCTTTCAGTTTTTTATATAAATACAGGGTGGGCCACTAATAATAATTTTTTCATATTTCGGGTTTTATTCGAAAGGTTGAACTTTGTCATTTAATAATGGAACACAAAATATCATTCATATGACTTCCACGACTGGCTCGGCAATAGAGAATTTTAGGGATGGACTCAGGGACGGGTCGGCCATTTAAAATTTTAAATTTGAATCGGCTATAAAAATGTACTGATTATTTTTTCAAATTTCTGGTTTTATTTGAAAAGTTGAACTTTGTCATTTAATAACAATGTACAACAAATTAAGACTTTTTGATTGGAACAGAATAGCGACCCTATAATTCTGAAAGGGCATGTTAAGTAGATCATTTTTGTAGAATAAACATATGGTCCAGTTGGCCTGAGTTTGCAAATTGCAAGTGTTTGTATTTTAATTTATCGCGACTTTAAAATTAAATTGTAGTATTTTTTGTATAAATCGGTGTGTAATTTTGCTCATTAAGCGTAAAGAGCTATATTTATAACTTTGGTTCCGGCAAAAAATTTCAGAATATTTTAAACCTTAAATGTACTTTTTGAAATGCCTTTTTTTAATTTTTCGAAAAAGGGCCATATTGACCCATTAAGAGTGGTGCTAGAGTGTTCAGATCTTCCACAAAAATGATCCTCATAAAATTCCACTATATAACTCTGACAATGAGAAATCTCTCAGACATTAACTTACATAATTTTTTTCATTTAGTACTTATATAATGCTCCCTTCGATCGGAAAATGAAAACTTTGACCCACTGAAAAAAAAAACTCAGGCCAGCTGGACCATATCCTTCATATGACTACAAAGACTGGCTTGGCAGTACCTCATCCGATCAACGCAATTTGTCAGTAAATTTTCGATTGTTCCGTGTCGAATCTCTTCAATGGCAACTTCGATTTCATGTTTTAGCGCTTCAATTGTCTCTGTAAAATAATCCAAAGGGCTCAAATCACAAGTCAATGTAATCGGTAGTTCGAAAAATATATAGAAATCAAAACATGTATACGCTCCTGTTTACATTTAGATTTTTTCACATAAGTGATTGTTTGTGAAACCCAAAAATATTCTCAATTTCCAAATTGGTTGTTAAACAAAATTTGTCTCCAAAAATTTTTAAAGATGTTCTACAATAGGTAAGTGAATTTGTTATTGCCTTTTTCCATCAGCAAATTAGTTGGTTGTTATAAGAGCTCTTGCATATCGGTCCCTGAGGACTTAACCTATATTACACATGTGTTAAGCGCGCCGGCATGAATGTTGATTATATTTCTTTGGAATGAACTTTTTGTTATTCATAATTCTTAAACATTTTGTTTATGTTTGAATTCAAGACGCACACCAAATATACATAAAAAAGAGCAAAAGTTTGGCAATGACAAAATAGCTGCTGGTTTTTGAATCCCCCAGTGGAAAATAAATGATTCCGCAGCATTCGTGTACATTAGCGCTATGTATTAACGAGTTTATAAGAAATTATTTAAAACAAAATACATTTTTCGCCGCATGATGTTCGATAGAAGATGGAACCGACCCGAACACATATCGATACCTTCTTTCCAAAGTATGCTAAGTCAAAATATGTAGTTTTTTCGCAAATTTTTATGGAATGCCTTTGTAATGTAAATTGATTGACACCATTATTTTGTCTATTAGTATTTAAGGATAAACAACACATTTTGATTGAATATGCAATGCCATTTGAAATATGCTAAGTAGACTTAGCATACTTTGGAATGAATGTATCGATATGAGTTTTGTTTTTGATTTCCATAAAGCTTTTGACGCTTCTGGTGCTTTTGAGTAATCACAATTAACATAAAGAAAAACATTTGTGCATGAATCGCATAAGGAAACCCCCATTCATAGATTAGAAATATGAGTATACCTCATATGTGGGCTGCTCCAATAAAGGGTGAGCCATTTAAAATTTTAATTTTGAACTTCCGATTACTTTGACTTGTGATTGAAGCCTTTTGGATTATTTTCTGTGGGTAGCCATTAAGGATACATGTTAGGCAAAGCATCCAGAGACAATTGAAGCGTTGAAACATCAAACCGAAGTTGCCATTGAAGAGATTCCACCCGAAGCAATCGAAAATGTACTGAAAAATTGGCTTGATTGCATGAGGTACTGTCAAGTCAGTCGTGGTAGTCATATGAATGATATTGTGTTCCATTATTAAATGACAAAGTTCAAACTTTCCACTAAAACCAGAAATTTGAAAAAATTATCTTTATTTTTCTTATGGCCGATTCAAATTTAATTTTTTTATGGCACACCCATAGCTGAGTCCATCCCTTAAACTCTCAATTGCCGAGCTTGTCGTGGTAGTCATTTGAATTATATTGTGTTCCATTATTAAATGACTGAATTCAACATTTCCAATAAAATCAGAAATTTGAAAAAGTTATCAGTACTTTTTTTTATAGCCGATTCAAATTAAAAATTTTAAATGAATCACCCTGTATTTCGCAAAATGGAGAGCATTAGAAAATTGTTCATATAATTTTTAGTCATAATGTGATTTCACCTTTTATGTTTTTGTTGCCATCCTCAGATGACTGCCCACAAAACCGTAAGGAATTTTAATTTAATTCTTTTATTATTCCTTAAAGGGGTTCCTTCAATATTTCTAGGAAATATGCACAAAAAAGTTATTAAAGAATTTAAAAACAAAAATTCTATCCCAGTTATAAAAAGATGTTGCTTCGGAGCAGTTCAGTTGATTACTCTGTGCAGCATTTTTTGGGGGCGAGGATAGTTCCCTTACCAAGTTATATGCCTCGATGAGTACAAACAATCCAAACAAGGGTCAAACTTGACCACAATCACGGTAAACATCTCTAATTTTTTTTTTCTTTGAAATAGATTGTGGAAAATGTCCAAAAACAACATCAAAACAACAAAAACGATATTGTGGTTTTACCTTGTTTTGTAATCCTTAGATGACTGGCAACAAAACTGTAAGGAATTTTATTTGAATTCTTTTGTTATTCCTTAAATATTTCCAGGAAATATTTACACAAAAAGTGATTGAAGTGAAGTGATTTACAAAAATATTTTCTTTTTACTTTTTATTTCGAGCAAATTGTAAAGGAACGGAAATAATTGTTTTAATTTAGAACGAAATTAACATGAAAATATATTTTCCGTAAAATAACACTGTCCAACAAATTAAGACTTTTTGATTGGAACAGAAAAGCGACCCTATAATTCTGAAAGGGCATATTGAGTAGATAATATTTGTAGAATAAACTTATAGTGAAGTCGGTATGAGTTTTTTTACAGTGTGTCAGAATTTTCAATTTTTGGTCGGAATGACATAAATGTTATAAGTTAATGTCTGGCAGATTTCTTATTGTCAGAGTTATACAGTGGAATTGTATGAGGATCATTTTTGTGGAAGATCTTAACTCTTTAACTCCCCTCTAAATGGGTCAATTTGGCACTTTTTTCGAAATAATCAAAAAATCCTTTCAAAAAGGACATTTAAGGATTAAAATATTCTACTACTATTTTTGCTGGAAAATTTCAGTGGGGGTCACCAAAGACACCAAAGCTATAAATATAGAACTTTACGCTTAATTAGCAAAATTACACATCACAGGTTCAAAGAAAAAATTAAAAATAAGTAAATTGTAGTAAAGGCATTTTTTGCGACCGATAAACGATAACTATGTATGGAAGGCAGAGAATTCGGATGGGCAGTATAGAATACATAATCAGTATTTCACAAAAAGTGAAGCCTTTGTGCGGGAGGTACTAGAAGGAGTAGACAAAGATGGCTCAATTTCGAATTTACCCTGAGAAAAATAAAAGAGAAAAATGTTATCACATATCAAATTTGAAGTCAATCCGTTACAGCATTCGAAAGTTATGTGTCATGCGCACCAGCCAGACAGACGGACGGACGAACAGACATTGCGTAAATGACTTAAATGCCCTAAAACGGATTTCTTCCGAACATATTTAAGGTCTTACATCACTCCTTTGATGTGTTATACTTTTGGCACGTGGCAAATGATATAAACCCTCCTCGACTAGAGTGAGTTTATAAATATAAATTGAGATATCACAGAATCGATTCATTTGTTTTCTATCTATGATGTAAGTTTTGAAATCGTCATGACTCTGGTTCAGAGGTTACGTACATAATGACAAAAAATCTCCACAAATATTTGTATTTCTAGAAATATTTTTTCTTTGATGTATTTTTTAAGAATATTTTTTCTTTAATGTATTTTTAAAAATATTCTCCTTCGTTTTTTTGGTAGAGATTTTTTTGTGTATTTTATTGAATTATAATCAGCCATAAAGTCAATGTTCATTGTTTGATTTTGACGATATGTAAATTTAATTTAGAAATAAGTTGTCCTTGTACACATTGTTTCTATCAAATGATATGAAAATCTTTAATATTGCAATGCAATAGCTGTCGACTCTCTGATCTGTGGGGAAAATGTTACATAGCTTAAGCCATGCATAAAAGTACTAAAACCCAAAGGACAAAGAAATATTTTTTTGAAGATAAGGTTGGTAAGATAAGATTGAATATAAATGCAAACGACAAAGATGTAAATAACCTAATTTTATATCAGCTAAAAGAAAATTTTGTGTGTAAGAGCTAAGCAAAGCATTGCTTTAGAGTAGCCTGGATTTAGCATCTGCTTGTTTCGTAAAAAAGGCCACTTAAAATTAAGGGCATTTAGAAAATAACTTTATATACATAGCAAAAATCTATTTAAAAGGACCCTCATCATATTTTTATACCCTAAACCACACTGTGGTACAGGGTATTATAACTTTGTGCATTTGTTTGTAACACCCAAAAGGAGAAGAAATAGACCCATCGTTTATTATACCGATCGACTTAGAACCACTTTCTGAGTCGATTTAGCTATGTCCTCTGTCCGTCTGTCTGTCTGTCTGTCTGTCTGTCCGTCTGTCCGTCTGTCCGTCTGTGCATGTATTCTTGTAATCAAAGTACAGGTCGCAATTATGGTCCGATCTCGACGAAACTTTACACATATCTTTTTTTTGCCCAAGGACGATCCCTATTGAATTTGGTTAAAATCGGTTCAGATTCAGATATAGCCCCCATATATACGTTACCCCCGATTTGACATGTAGGCGCTGTAGAGACTGTATTTCATATGCGATCAGTACGAAATTCGACAGATTGAGGTCTTTTTACATGAATGAGTATTCAGGGAAGATCGGTTCAGATTTATATTGATTGTTCCTCCTGATTTGGTATCTAACCGCTATAGAAGTTGTATTTTACTTCCGATCACTAAAATTTTCCAGAAAGATGTTTCTCAATTTAGGAACGAATATTGTTTAATTTAGCAATTATCGTTTCAGAATTAGATAATATGTTTCTACCCATTTACCAATTATTCCAAATTATTATGGAAATGACCCTTATCGCATTGTTAGGGAGGTGTAGGGTATTATATAGTCGGCCCCGCCCGACTTTCTGCCTTTCCTTACTGGTTTGTTCTTAATTCACAAAACAAAATAAATGCAATTGAATGAAAGTAGTTGTAACAGTAAAGAACGGAAGATATTTCAATTTTCATTTACCTTCAAATTCCATTAAATTGAGTGTGCGCGTAAATAATATCCTTCTGCTTCCCTTCAGCTCTGTTTAGCATTAACAGCTGCAGCTGTTTCTCCTGCCATTGCCGTTTTGTTTCTCACAATTCGAATTCAGTTACGGGTGTTGTGTCTGTTTGAATGCGAAAAGTATTTTCCATTTGTTAAATATTTAACAATGGCTAACAGGAAAAGGGTTCAAGGCAAAAAGTCTATGCACAAAACTTGTGTACAAAATTATTTATTGATTTGGTACTGCCAGGCGATAATGAAAATAAAAGCTGTGGCCTCACAACAAATTGCAAGAGAGTCGAAGAGGGAGACCTACAGAACTCAACCGGAAAGAGCAAGGACATTCATTTTGCTGTTTGCTCTGGGTGAAATTATTTAAAATGATAGGGTACCGAAAAACTCAAACTCACATCAATGACCTTCATATTTAAAAAGCATCAAACCCACAAACTGACTATTCATCAAATCGTCAATGTTGGGAATATAAGGGGTATCTTTTTAGAGTTACAAAACTTAAAATAAGTTAAAGACATTTATTTTTAATATCAATTACACAGGTTTCATTGGGTAGAAATTGTATGCCATTAATGTTTAAATATGATTTGGGACATATGTCGCCGCCACGACTGGAGCGTACATGGTGCAATCTGTAATTCAGATGTTAATCTCCGATGGCGTAGACGAGGGTCTACATAATCCCAAAGAAAATAATCCAATGGGGTTACATCACACGATCTTGGTGTCCAGTTAACACGATCATTAGGTGAAATTATTCAAAAATTTTCAAAATGTTTATTCTTTATTCATTCTTAAAATTACAATTATTTACAATCATTGTTCTCATGTAAGTTTATCCAGGAGGAAAGGACAAAACAATCTAAACAAAAAGCAACCATCAGCTGTTAATCGGTTGTCAAATAAAGCAGTGTTACGAACTCAAAGTTCGTAACACCCTTTCATCAGTCCAAAATCATTTCTAAGAGACAAACATTACATTCTACGGATCAGTGAGTTCCGTTGGGACTTACACTGTGCCTGGATTACATGGGACTTATTCTGAAAATGATAACATAGTTGCAGGTACTACACTTGCTCTTTCAGATTAGTATCATGAAAGGTCATGGGAAACAAATTTGCCACTTTCAAAGCCATGGTAGAATTACCGGTTCGTTTCATATGTATAAAAGGGTCAATCTAGGGCCGGCGCTATCCTTGAAAGTAATATCAAGTGACCGGTTCTGTACCGATTAAATTTACAGTAGGGGTGTAAGCTTCCTAAAAAAATTTACGGGCTTTCCTTAAAAAAAAATCATAAAAATATTTTTTTGTGAATTTTGTTATCCCATTTTTATACCCTTTACCATAGGATGGGGATATACTAACTTTGTCATTCCGTTTGCAATACCTTGAAATATTGATCTACGACCTCGTAAAGAATACATATACATACATACATATATTCTTGATCGCCGTGAAATGCTAAGAAAATGTAACCATGTCCGTCTGTCTGTCTGCTAAAGTTACGCTACAAGTCGTAACAATAGAGTTAGGTTGATAAAATTTGGTAGAAGTACTGACTATAGATGCAGGTCGTTTGGGATTGTAAATGGGTCATATCGGTCAATGTTTTGATATAGCACCCCTATAGAAGTCGCTCCGAAATACGGGTTTTGAGTCATAGACACCATCCACATTTTTAAAGCAACTCAGCTGAAACTTTGCCGTATTTATTCTATTTGGACAAGAATTCAGCACATTAAAAATGTTACAAATCGGTTCATATTTTGTTATAGTCGCCCTATAGAGGTCGCTTCAAAATACGTTTATTTAAGTCATAAATACCACATTTTCTAAGCATTTTAACTGAATCTTTGCAGTTTGTATTTTATTTAGACAAGTATTCATCACAGTAAACATTTTTCATATTTTGTTATAGTCCAACTATTGATGTCGCTTCCAAAAAGCTTGCCTAAGCTATAAATACTACATTTTCTAAGCAATTTAGATGAAACTTTGCAGTTTGTATTCTATTTGGCAAGAATTCAATTTCAATAAACTTTATACAAATCTGTTTGTATTTGGTTGCAGTCCCCGTGTACACGGAGCAAAATCGCCTTTTTGAATCGAAAGAAAATATATTTGGAACACACGCTTTTAGATATTATATATTTCTGAATAAATACATTTTATTTGAAAATCAATAAAATATATTTGGAATGCATATATTAATATATTACAACAATGATTTTTGTTCGATTGTTCGCATCCAAAATGGGAAATTAGCAGAGGGTGCAGGGGGAATTTTTAAATTGTCGCAACATGATGTGGTGACATTATTTTTCAGAAACGAAATCACCATAGAGTTTGGCTAAAAAAATTTGAGGCCTAAATTTGGCTAAAAATTGGCATGGCCGAACCTAACGCTTTTACTTGTTTGAGAAGATTTTAATAATTTTTAAATAGAACTTAGGAAAATTTTATCGGTATTGAACTTTAATTCATTGATTTTGGCCATCGCAATAGTGGATGTGTAACCTGGTCTTGATTGTGAGCAAACGCGGCACCCATCTTGCGCATAGCAATTATTATGTTATTATTCTTATTCTATTAGCTACAACTTTTTAAATTTTGCATCGATTTTCTTCGGAATGGTCACATTTTATTCATGACCACTCTGACTTTACGATAAACAAAACATAGTAACTGTAAATGCTTCGATGTTTTTAAGAGATTTTAATAAAAAAGTTATTACAATTTTCTGAAAAATAAAATTTATTATGCACAATAAATTTTAAGATGTCCTTGAACTGATGGCTGCATAATTTAGGATTCTTTAAGGCTTTCCTGAACTTATTAGGATAAATGATCTCGAGTTATGCTTAAATATGTGGTTCAAACTCTATTTATCCCCTTACCTTACAGGGAGGAGGGTATACGAGTATAACAATTGCTACGGGCCAAAAGTGTAACACGTCGAAGGAGTGGCATAAGTATGTTCGGCGGAAATCAGTCTTGGAATATTTTAAGTCATCTGAGCAATGTCCGTCCGGCTGGAGCGCACGATAACTCTTGAAAGGAATAACGGATTGACTTCATATTTGATATGTGATAATATTTTTTCTATATCAGGCTATGTTAGAAGATGGGCCACATTGGTCCACTCCTTCTATTACTTCCCTCACAAGGGGTTAAAATTTAGTGAACTATTAAATTTCTTAAAACTTCTATACTACTTATGCGGTCCTGAGAAAAAATGTCGAAGTGTCGTCACCCCTTTTTGTGCCTCCCACGCCAAATTTTTTGTACAAAAAATTAACAGCTTATATCTTTAATACCAGTTCATATAAATACTTGAAATTTTGTGCAGTGTAATGGTTCGCTAGCACCTACAAACCGGTAGAAAATGGGCACTATTCCATGCCCCTTTGGTATCTCCCCCACAAAAGGCTCATTTTACACCAAAAGTTAACTGCTTACAGCTTTAATATCAGTTCATACAAAAAGTAAACAATTTTTACAGTGTAATGTTTTGAAAGAACGTAGAGTCCTTTGAAAAGTTGGCGTTATTTGTACGCCTCTTTTGGTACCTTCCACACAAATCGACCATTTTGCACCAAAAGTTAACTGCTTATAACTTTATTTTTGCTTATTTAAATAGGGATCGTCCTTGAGCAAAGTATGGATTTACTGCAAAATTTCGTAGTTATCGAAGCATAATTGCGACCTGTAAATCAATTCAGAAAGTGATTACAAGTCGATCGGTATATTAACCAAACTTCTCATTTTTGGTGTTACAACACAGTGTGGTGTTGGGTATAAAAAAACTTGGGAGATTTTAAAATTTTCTATCTCAGCATTTCTACAAAACCACTTTTAATGCGACAAAAATGAAATACTTTATGCATTACTATAATTTTTTACTTTTCTTCGTATTGTTTATTACACCAGATTCCTTTGCTGGTGAGTGAGACCACAGACTCTCTATTACACAGATGTTCCATCGTGACTTTGTTCACATTTGCGTGAGTTACGAACGAATAGAAATGATTTTTAAACGCGAAAACTATAGTTTTCTGGAGTATTTTTTTTTTTACTTTTTTGGTACATAACGATCGATATTTATTTTCTAAATGTTAAAATAACAAAAAAATCTCGGAAATCGGCCTTGAAATACGCAAAACAATCACTCGCTGAAATCAAATTTCTATTCGTTCGTCACTGATAGACTACTCGCTACTTGACGGATCTTCTTTATAACTTTATTTTCTTTGAGTGCGACGACTCCTCATCGTTTGCCATTGAATTGACTTTTGTACTTTGGCTCTTGGTGTGATGCCATGTAAAATAGATTAAAATCACATCACTGCAAACTAGCAAATCTGCTCGAGTATTCAGCTAGTACTAGTATCGCATATAAAGTTATTACGACTAAAAGCATAGCGAAGGAAATAAAATTTACCTATTCATACCGTAAAGAAAGAGCATGAGAGTGCTGAACATATGAGATTTGTATGTATGACAAGCTCTGCTGTTGCCATATAAAAAACACAGTGGGGGGTTTGCGTAGTTCTTTGGCATTTTCAACAATATGAGTAGCAATCCTTGATGTGTGTGAAGTCTGAAATTGCTTTTATGAGGAATCAAAGGACATTTTTTCATTGTATGCCAATAACATTGGAATTCATAGGAAACCTGTTCCCTACCGAAGAAATGGCTATTTTTATTATAGTAGGAAAACTTTGTTACACCCAGGCCTAATATCTCGATAAACCTATAGAAAAATCTAATCATTTGTAAAAATTAGTACTTGCGGTATTTGGTAACAGAAACAATACATCTTTTAAAACATTTTTCTTGACTATTATTGACTATATGCAAATCGAGGGTTAGGTGTATTTAATACCCTACATGAACGTGGTACATGCAATTTTCTAGAAATATAAAAGAAGCTATCTTTCACACATCATATATACATTTTTACGAACATTTATGAGTATGTTCAATAGTTTATTACTCGTTTAAATATGCATTCTTCGCAGAAAGCAGTACCTATTCAAATTTATTAATATTTTTTCCCATTTATTTTGCTCATTTGCGCATTTATTAATTTAGTCTTGTTATGTTTCTGCAATGCAATTCAATTGAATACGTGAAAAATCTCATTAGAAACTTTGATGAAATAAAACGAACGAAAAACGGAGGGAAAATATGGATATGTACTCGTAAAGGAAAACTAATGAGTTTCATATTGCAATGACTGTAAAACTACAACTGAAAGTTCTATAGAATAATGATATGGGAAAAATTATGAAGTCATATTACTCGATAACGAATTGGAATTTGTAGTATGTTCACGGGGTGGGGTTCAGTGACAAAGCTAATGGAAATTAGAAAAATAATAACACACTTTTCATACTCTAAAAAATGCATATATTGTAGAAAATATTTTTGGACTCAAATAATAAAGTTTTGGAAAACAACTTTATTTCTATATACTGAAAAACACTTATTTCTTTTCTATTTCAGAGATAACACAACACAAAAAACATTTTTGTTCGAGACCTAAACACTTTTTTCGTAGAGACTGAAGCATTTTCTTAAAATAGGCATTTTTTCGTCGTTTGTACGTTTTTGCGATCTGTTTCTATTTTTTATGGTGTTTTTCGTGCAAGCTAAAAAGGTGATTTTTTAAAACGATTAGTAAAAAATAAAATTTTTTCTAATTGTTTTAACGACAGTTACTAAACTTCTGTTTTCACATGAAAATGTCATTATTAACATTTGTAGTCCTTATAATTTCATTTAATTTATCCCAGGTTTATCGAGCATATACTTCGAAAAATATGGTCTAAATACTAAAGGTACCTTCCAAGAAAATGCGAATTTTAAAGAAAAATTTTTAAAAAAAAAAAAATTACCATGACAATTTTTTAAATATTTTTTTTGTATTAGGGACTCAATATTACACAAGAAAATGTTATGCACAGCCCTTCGACTAAAATTTTGTAGCCTAGTGTTATTGATATATGTATTCTTTCTTTATTCCAGTAGTAAAACAATTACATTTATACAGGATGTTTTTTAGGCGTGTGGTTTTCAATCTGGCAATACTTTTTTTCGGAGTTGGTCTTTTTGACCGCTGTCACTTGATTTATGCTCAGTTTGGTTTGCCATTTCATAATGAATAGACTTACTCGGGGACAACGTTTGCAAATCGTGCAAATTTATTACCAAAATAATGGTTCGGTTCGCGCAACGCATCGGGCAAGAAAACAAGAACAGTTTTTTCCGCGATGAAGCTCACTTTTGGTTGTATGAGTACGTCAGTAAACAAAATGGTCGCATTTGGAGTAATAATACTCCACAAGCTATTGTCCAGACGCCATTACACCCACAAAAAGTCACTGCTTGGTGTGCTCTATGGGCAGATTGAATCATTGGTCAATATTTCTTCAAAAACAAGTAAGAAAGTTTCAGTCGGGTAAACCGACTAAGGTATACCCTCACTTTGTGAGTAATGTAATATTGAATATTACTCGAATTATTCTGTCAATTTGTGTGGGAGGTACCAGAAGGGGTTTATCAAATACACCTGTTTTTTGCTGAACATTAGATACTTTAAATTCATTGCACTGTGCCGACTTATAAGCATTTATGTGCACTGGTATAAACGTTATGAGACATTAAATTGTGGTATGATTTGGGCATTTTGTGTGGGAGGTACAAAGAGGGGCGTGGCAATAACGCCCATTTTTCACAAGGCTATAGACACTATAAAATCATTACACTGTACAAAATTTCAAGTATTTTTATACACTGGTTTTAATGTTATAAGCTGTTAACTTTTGGAGCAAAAAGGTACCTTTGTGTGGGAGGTACCAAAAGGGGCGCGACAACAACACCAATTTTTCCCTGGACTGTAGGCGATATAAAAGCATACTACTGTACAAAATTTCAAGTATTTTTATACACTGTTATTAATGTTATAAGCTGTTAACTTTTGGTGCAAAATGGTGCATTTGTGTGGGAGGTACCAAAAGGGACGTGGCGACTTCGCCCATTTTTCTCGAGTTGATAACGACTAATAAGCTAATACTATGTGTGGAATTTCAAAAGATTCGAATAAGTAGTATAGCAGTTATTAAAGATTCAATATTTCACAACATTTTAACACTTTGTGGGGGAGGTACTAGAAGGAGTGGACCAATTTGGCCCATCTTCGAACTTAGCCGGAGATAGAAAAAAATATTACCACATACCAAATTTGAGGTCAATCGGTTACTCCTTTCGAGAGTTATCGTGCGCACCAGCCAGCAGACAGACAGACAGACAGACAGACAGACGGACGGACATTGCTCATTTGACTTAAAATGACCCAAAACGGATTTCCTCCGAACATACTTGGGGTCTTAGGTCACTCCTTCGATGTGTTACACTTTTTTCCGTAGCAAATGATATATACCCTCGTCACACTAAAGTGAGGGTATAATGAAGCCGTACATAATATTACAGTTAATGGGGAACGCTATAGAGTCATGATTAATGACTTTTTCGTGCCTGAATTGAAGGATGTTGAAGTGGACAAACTTTGGTTCCAACAAGACGCTACATGAAGAGAATATTTGGCGGCCACTTGCCCGAAATCATTTTAAAAACATAATGGCAAACCCTTATCTTAATAATAAAGCTAAATTCTTGGCCATATTATTAAATTATATGCGTTTTATATCTTCTTGAAAACCACACGTCTAAAAAAATACCCTTTATTACAACTACTACAATACAGAAATAGTGTAGACCTTAATTATAAAATATTATAAATACACTTTGGGTGGAAATTATAAATACTTATAATTTAATAGGAGTTTCAAAGGAAAATACTACAAGTCAAAAGAACCTTTCAAGTTGTTGATATATGATAATTAGGATGTTTTGCGTAACATTTGCTGAATAATCTTTATTGCGGTATGAGCCTTCCCATGACTAATTGTTAAACTATACAGAACTGATGTATAGGATGTTTTGCGTAACATTTGCTGAATAATCTTTATTGCGGTATGAGCCTTCTCATGACTAATTGTTAAACTATACTGAATTGAAAGTACTAATATTGTAAATCATCGTACATTTTTAAGACGGTTTAGCCACGTTCGTCTTTTGTAATCACGCTAAAATCTACAATAACTGAGATAGACGGGATTGGAAATAGGATATATCTGTCCATTTATTGATATCTATGTTCCATTTAAAGCAATTTTCTGCATGTTTCAACTGATCGGGCTGAAATTTGGTTATGTACTCGTATATGCAGAACCATTCATACAAACAATGGTCGTCATAGATCCATGGTGTCTTGTAGCCGCCGCACAAAGGTCCTTCTCTATTTGGCTTTTTGATGTCATAGAAACCACAAATTTTAACTGATTTGATTTCTTTATGCCATAAGAACTATAAATTAAAACTTATAGGATGAAATTTGGCAGAAATTTTCGAGTCGGAACAATTCCAACGGATGATGGTTGTCATAAGTTCATGCTTTGTTATAGCCCCCTATAGAAAGAACCTAATCTATTTAACTCTTTGAAGGACCGCCCCGACGTGACATCTTGACTCTATAGAAACCAATAATTTCCACCAATTAGACTGGAAAAAAAGCATTTAACGTTTGCTATTTCTACAAAATACCATTCATTCCCCAATAAAAGTTTTCCTATTGGTTCAGAGAGATTTTTCTCCATGTAGTTTTTACGGTATTCTGGTAATCACACTATTATTATTATTTTCTGGAAACTGCATATTTGTAGTAAATTCTGGTTATCGTGACTGTGGAAAACTATTTATTTATAGCCTACAACATTCAATGATACAGCATATAAATTAGCTTTAAGCCATACGTTTTTACCTCTTTCTGTGTGATGTACCAAGTGGAAAGTACTTTCTGTGGGATGTATCAAGTGGAAAACAATTTCCACTGTAAGTGGAAAGCAATGACCACAGGTGTTTGTGTGTAGTTGTGTTAAAGTTAGATGTCTGTTTTTGCCGGAGGTACCGGTTGGTAGCAATAAAAACACTTTTAAACTCAGATTTCACTAAATATTTACCTTTTGTGAGAAAGGTACCGGGAATGAACCAATAAGTTCTTTTATCAGTTTAGCCCCTATCAATTGATGCACGAGTATACCCTCCTTCACTAAAGGGAGGGTATACATTATGCAACAAAATTGGTTTTTAAATTTTTCTTTAAAATTGACATTTTGTGGAAGGTGCCTTTAGTATTTGGACCACATTTTTTTTAACTATATGCTCGATAATCCCCTGATAAACTTTAAACTCAAGGAAATTAGGAGGACTATAAATGTTAATAGAGGCTCTTTCACGAAAAAGTATAAGTTTAGTAACTGTCGTTAAAACTGTTAAAAAAATTGATTTAAAAAAACGTTTTGGCACGAAAAATCCATAAAAAAATAGAAAAAAATCTAAAAAGTTCTTTGTTCCAATTTTTGAAAGCTAGCATCCTAACAAAGAAAACAATGCCCATTTAAAGAAAATCTATGGATAAATTTAGAAAATATAGAACTTTTGGTAGAATTAAGAGAATTTCAACATAATCCAGGTTTTATACCCCCACTATTGTGTACAAGGGTAACCTAAGAGACCGCAATAATATTTGACGGAAATCCGTGTTGGGTTATTTAAGTCATTTGAGCAAAGTCCGGCAGCCTGTCCGTCTGTCTGTCTGGTTTGGGCGCACGATAACTTGCGACAGGATTAACCGATTGACTTAAACTTTTGTATGTGTCAATATTTTTTCTATACCAGGCTAAGGTCAACAATGAACTATGTTGGTCCACTCCTTCGAGTACCTCCTATAACTTCTATACTACTTCATATATATTTATGTATTGTATATTTAGTCTTTTGTTCCTACAAGGAACTCTGGGAATCATATTTGGGAGCCCTTATTTATTTGATAGCCAATTCATTGTTTCCGCAGCAGATGTTTTTGTTCAGAATCAATTTGCCTTAATTGGCAACAAACGCAAGTTTTATTGAAACAAATTATCTCCACAGAGTCTAGATGCCATAACAAAGCAATTTCTTTTCAAACAATTTTGCAGCAGTTGTTGTTGATCTTTTATGAAATTGTTACTTCTTCGAAAGTTGTTTGGTTAATCTTCAATGGCAAAAAGGGATATTCGAAGGATTGGAATCTCCCACAAATTTTTTCTTTGTTTGTTTTTTATAGAGTATCCGGGGAAAGGATCAAGTCCTTTTTTTGTACATGATTTTTCATTTCTTTTGTATTAAAACCTGTAAAAACTAATTACTTTTCCTTTCCATTTGTTGGTTTTCACATTGAAAAGAGGGATTTGCATTTTTACACATAATTTGCAGTTTGCAATTCTTTTTCAATATATTTTGGCTCTTTGCACATCAAATTATCTGGTGAAAAGCATTAATTTTATTCCTTTTTTTGCGCTGCTGGCTGGCTTATTACATCCGTAGAGCAGTTTTTTTTCGTAGTTAATAAATGGTTTTGGCTTTGTATAGCCAGAAAAGCTGCATGAAATCTATTTTATGTGTTCCGAAACTTGGGTGGGGATGGCGGTGTATATATGACTGCTATCGAAGAAGAAAATGCGCATTACCATAAAATATACGACGAATCCAAGTCGTGGCAAGCATGGCAAGGAAACAGCAATGGCTATGG
Organism: Eudasyphora cyanicolor; assembly: GCA_963930755.1. Classification (NCBI taxonomy): domain Eukaryota; kingdom Metazoa; phylum Arthropoda; class Insecta; order Diptera; family Muscidae; genus Eudasyphora; species Eudasyphora cyanicolor. The sequence goes on along the minus strand of OZ005735.1, from coordinate 7,045,826 downwards.
TTACTACATAATATGGCAACATATCCAAAGGATGTTCCAAACGAAGTTATACCATAAATTTACAAAGTTAAACAAACACTTGTTGCACCACTTCGTCCTGGTAGTCCTGTTGCTACGTTGCCTTTGCTCTACCGATCCACTCTTCCCTAACGGATCCGGGTGAAATAATTGATAATTTATAAATCAGTTCAAAATCGCTGGCAGACAGGAAGAGGAAATGCTTAAATTATTAAAAAATCTCATCATAAGCTTGAAAAGATTTCTCAGCTGAAATCTAGACGAATCTTTCATTTTAAAAGGAATAAGTGAAGTGGATTACGGACAGAATTTTAAAATGTAAAGCTTAAAGATTTGCAGTTTGCAATATGGGATATATTCTGGACAGACTTAAACCAGTAAGGAAAGGCTAAAGTCGGGCGGGGCCGACTATATGGTACCCTACATTACTCCCGTAATATTGAATAACTCTGAAATATAAATTTTGTAATTTATGTATAAAATGTTTACATAAATTTACTTTTGGGACATTTTATATATAAATAATAGTAGGTGGGTATACGGTATATTGGGAATAAGCGGTGGGTATAAGTATACTTTAAGGTGGGTCTAGCTATAGTATTTTCAGGTGTTACAAACATCTGCCATGAAACAAACTTATAATACCCTGTACCACAGTGTTGTGTAGGGTATAAAAACGATTGGATGTAAAATACAGCTTCTACAGGATTAAAGAGCCAAATCGGATGAAACATATATGTATATGGGAGCTATAGCTAAATCTTAACTGATTTTGTTCAAATTCGGCAATGTTAGTCCATGGATCAAGAAACTCTACGATTCTAAATATCAAAACGAGTGGATGTAAACTACAGCCTCTACAGGACTAAAGGGTCATATCGGACGAAAGATATGTATGGGAGCTATATCTAAATATAAACCGATTTTCTTTACATTCAGCTATGTTGGTTCATGGATCAAGAAACTCTACCATTCCAAATTTCAAAACAGCATCTATGTATAGAACTAAAGGGCCACATCGGACGAAACATAAATATGGGCGCTATAGCTAAATTTTAACCGATTTTCTTCAAATTCGGCATTGTTGGTTCATGGATCAAGAAACTTTACCATTCTAAATTTCAAAATGATTGGGTGTAAAATACAGCTTCTACAGGACGAAAGAGCAAAATCGAACGAAACGTATATATGGGAGCTGTAGCTAAATCTTAACCGATTTTCTTCAAATTCGGCAATTGTAGATCGGAGTGAAATTGCGTCCTGTAGTCGACGAACAACTTTACGTGGACAGACGGACGGACGGACAGACATGGTTAAATCGACTCAGCTAGTGATTCTGAGTCGATCGGTATACTTTAAGGTGGGTCTAGCTGTGTTATTTTCAGGTGTTACAATTATCTGCCGTGAAACAAAGTTATAATACCCTGTACCACAGTGTGGTGTGGGGTATAATTTATAATACAGTAGTAACAAACTGTTCACTTGTGGAATATTTCAGAGTATTTTCAACATAAGGAATATTAAAGAAATTTTTTTTAAAAAAAAAGTACAATTATTTTTTTTAATTTTTTTTTTGTTTTTAGGACACCCTACTCGTATTACACCAGAAAATGTTATGCACAGCACTTCGACAAAAATTTCATTGCTTAGTGATATCTATGTAATAAAATCAGTTTAATTGATATTTAACAAGTAAAAGCATTCACGCTGAAAAAAAATCGCTTCTGTAGTATATTGTCCCAAACATATTCGGCTTAAAACATTAATATGTTTAGGTTACACTCTAAACATATAATATTTGGTACACACAAAAGTTGTGTATTTGGGAAGATATTGTTCTAAACAAATATTTGTTAACATCCCAATGTGACTGTTATTTTGAAACAAATATTTATTTGCATTTAAGTATTCATAAAATACATAAATTGTGTCTAATTTTTCAGTAATTCAAAGTTAAATTTTTAGAAATTTTTAATGTTCGTAAAAATAATAAATAATAATAATTGAAATCGTATAATAATGTACTCAGAGGATTGACAACTAATGATGGCTTGGAATACTCAGAAATTTTAAATGATTGATTTAAAATAGAAGTTAATGCTACATATGGTATCATAACTGGGAGGTACAATTCGAAACCAAGGACAAATTAAAACTGAAATTCGAAAAAGTCAGCAAAAGTTTTGGAAATCTTTTTTAAGTAAAATATATTTGGAAAATATTCATATACAAATATTGCAAATACAATTTGTTGTAATATATTAATATATGCGTTCCAAATATATTTTATTGATTTTCAAATAAAATTTATTTGCTAAGAAATAAAAATTTGTGTTCCAAATATATTTTCTTTCGGTTCAAACATATCAAAAAAGGCGATTTTGCCCCGTGTTAAGTTCGGCCATGTCGAATCTTATATTCCCTCCACCATGGATTGCATTCAGTTCTATAACTGGAAAGTCTTTGGATATTGAGCAAATCATGGAACGATCCTTTTTGTTTAAGCAAATTATTAAACAAAAACCGAACGCTGCAATTTTCGCCAAATTTTAGAGCTCAAAATCTTTAGCCAAACTCTTTACCTGAAAAATGTGGCATTTATGGTTTAAATTAGCATATTTGAGAACAACCTCTACACGGGGACTACAATAAAATATAAACGGATTTATATCAATTTTATTGAAATGAATTCTTGCCAAAATACAATACAGACTGCAAAGATTCAGCTAAATTGCTTAGCAAATGTGGTGCTTACGGCTTAAATATGCATTTTTGGGAGCGACATCTATAGGTGGACTATAACAAAATATGAACTGATTTAAAAATTGTTTACGGTGATGAATTCTTGTCTGAATAAAATACAAACTGCAAAGATTCGGTTAAAATGCTAAGAAAAAGTTGTATTTAATATATTTATACGGACAGACAGACGGTCATGGCTAAATCATCTTAGAATTTCACGACGATCAAGAATATACATACTTTATGGGGTTGTACATCAATATTTCAAAGTATTGCAAACGGAATGACAATGTTAGTAAACCCCCATCCTATGGCGGAGGGTATACAAATAGTTTTCTTTGTTGTATTATAAATACCCCTTATTTGAAGTACCCAAACATGTTAGTAAGTTGGAACGTGTATGTTTCTCATGCCATGTAATGTAAAAAGTTTCTTACATTTAAAGAATATTTTCTTTATTATAATGAACAAGTTTCTTCGTGTATTCAAAGTTTAAAATCTATAGATCCGAAACTTTGCAAATAATTTTGTTTTATTAAAATTTAAAACAGTCCTCTAGGGATTAGTTCTACGGAACAATTGAGATAAAAATTGCAAAAAAAAAATCAAAACTAAACACTATAATTATAATGAATAAAAAAATCATATGTCTCTTTGCCGTTATAAAAAGTTGTTAAGCAAATTTACATATTGTAAACTTTGGACACCCCATCGAGAAAACAATTAACAAAGACTTTTTGAAAAACATTTTCTTTTTGACGTAATTTCCATGTATTTCTTATAGCAAGATTGTATAAAATGCATTGACTTACTCACTCGAAATCACCATCATCATATCAATCAATCAGTTAATTAATAGCAATGTGAAAATAAAATATAATGAAAAAATTATAAAATAAACAGCAAACAGTCAGTGGTAATCTTAAAGTTACTTAATTGATTGTTTTTTCCATGAAAAGTAAATAATAAAAACGGACGTTATGTTTCCACACAATCGAAGTTCAACAATGGTATGAGAATTGGCAATTTATTGTTTCGTTTACGTTTCATAAATAAATAAATAGGGCAGACAAATAATTGGCGAGTTTTTTTTAATTGGAAAACATACTACTTTATATTTTTAAATAGGAAAACATTATTTTTATAAGCTCAAGACAACTTAAAAAAATCTCTACTGGACTAGATTTGTCAAACCCATAATACTTATATATTGGAGAAAATTTATTTATTTCCTTCAAGTCGGAAAAATGTTCCATTTGCCCTTTTTTAAGACAATCTTCACCGGAATCCTGAATAAATTAATATTGATAAAAGAGGTAGTCAAGTTGAATTTGTCTAAAATAAATTTCCACAATTTCTGGGACTTTTGGTATATACACTAGTTTTTTGACGATGATTTTTAGGTATATGATAGATAGGGTATATAAAACATTAAAATTTTGGGGGCTAATGCCTCAAAGGTTGTAATGAAAAACGCTAAATCATAGAGAACAATGTTTAATTCCATTAGTTTCAGAGCATCCCAATTATATCATGTTGCTTTAATTGTGGAAAAATGTTCAAATTTTTTGTTGAAAATTTCGCAAATAAAACCGATTTGCTTTTAGTGGCGTTTAAATTCAAATGGTTCTTGTTTGATTGAATACATTCAATGCAACGTGACATTCATTATTTTGGTTCATTGATCAAATTTTCCATTAACATTATAAAAACATTATAAATTACCATTAAAAATACACTTACTTCAATTTATTTGTCTGTTGTTGTTTTATTCAGAAAATATAAATGGGAAAATACACACACAAACACTCATAACAAAAACCACGGGAAATTAATTCAAACGAATTAATTTGAATTCTATGTTGTATATGTATATGTAAAATGGGGTGGACCGAAAAATTTACACAAAAAATAATATAAAAATAAATCACACTGTGCAACAACATTTTTGTCGAAGGGCTGCGCATAGCATTTTATCGTGTAACATGGAGTCCTAAAAACGAAAAAAATATTAAAAAAAAATGTTATAGCAATTTTTTTTAAATTCCAATTTTCTTGGAACCATAAAAAAATTATTATTTTTTGTTCCTTTTCTCAGCATCTGTGTTTTTTTTTGTTAACTTTTGAGTCTACAAAAATATAAGCTGAGGGTTGTGTTTCGGACAATAGAGAATCTGTCTTTTTTGAATGATAAGTTTTTCGAAATGCTATAAGAAGAAGGTTGTGTAATTTAAGGTAATTACGCGCAATGTGATTTTTTTAAATAGAATTGTGGAATAGGGCGATTTTTTATGGTTCCTATTTTCTTGGAACCATAAAAAAATATTTTTTTTGGGAAAAAAATTATAGCGGTTGCTTTTTATCCCCTCACCTTAGAGAGGAGGGTATATATCATTTGCTATGAGCCAAAAGTGTAACACATCGAAGCAGTGACCTAAGACCCTAACTATGTTTCGCGGAAATCCATTTTGTGTCATTTTAAGTCATTTGAGCAATGTCCGTCCGTCCGTCTGCTGGCTGGTGCGCACGATAGCTCTCGAAAGGAGTAACCGATTGACATCAAATTTGGTATATTTTTCTCTATCTCCGGCTAAGTTCGAAGATGGGCCATATTGGGCCGCTCCTTCTAGTACCTCCCCCACAAAGGGTTAACTTTTAGTGAAATATTGATTCTTTAATACCTCCTATACTACTTACTCAAATCTTCTGAAATTTCACACATAGTATTAGTTTGTTAGTCGCTAACACGTCAAGAAAAATGAGCGATGTGGCCACTCCCTTTATGCTACCTTCCACACAAATGGACCATTTTGCACCAAAAGTTAACTGCTTATGGCTTTAATATCAGTTCATACAAATACTTGAAATTGTGTACAGTGTAATGCTTTTATAGTGCCTAGAGTCCCGAGAAAAATGGGCGGTATTGGCACGCCCCTTTTGGTACCTTCCACACAAATGTACCATTTTGTACCAAATGTAAACAGCTTTTAACTTTAATACCAATACATACTTTAAAGTCATTAAATGCAAATTGATAATAATTTAATTAAAACAAAAAAAAATAAATTTACGAATATTTTTGGGGACTCAAGGTGAGGGGATGCGTAAGTCGCTTTACCCGACTGAACTTTCTTACTTGTTGAACTACTTTTGACTCCGTTGGACTATTTCATTTGACTCCGTTGGACTATTTTTTGTGGGGAGCCGTTAAGGATAAGGGCTACGCCAACCATCCAGAGACAATTCATGACTTGAAACACGAAATTGCAGCCATAGAGAGTCACATAATCGAAAATGTACTGAAAAATTTTCGACACGGAATGGGTTACTGCAAAGCCAGCCGCTACAGCCATATAAATGAAGTGGTGGTGTTCCATCATCAATGTTAAGGCATTTCAATAAAGGCAAAATCATTAAAAATATGTATCCTTCTTTTTTATAACAATTTCGAAACCCAACTTTTTCGTGACGCTTCATAATTTAATTTATGTCTAGGAATTCGTCTTCCCAGAGAATGTCAAAAATAATCACTGGTATTGTTGCCAAGCTTCTCCAATTTACAACATTTTTTACACAAATTTCACAAGTAAGCCACCATTTATCCAACCGCAGGGCAAGAATATAAATATATAATAATAATAAATATATAATAAATGAATCTGAACCGAACCCAATCAATCAGTGTTTCGTGTTTTTCCGATTTGAAAAATCTTTGTTTTTGAAATGCTGGTATTTTTCGGTACTTTTGAAAACAACAAATATTACAAATTTGTGTGTGTGCGATTTTTGAAATTTAAATGTAATTGTTTAAACGGTTAGTACTCTCTGATTTTCGCGAATTTTCTATATTTTAAACTTCTATTAATTCTCTAACATAAAGGGTTTTCCAACAAGATGTGTTATTTTGGCATTCAAAGAAAAATGCAATTTTTTGAGATAAATGATCGGATGTTTATTTCATAATAAAGAGGAAGGTATGCCGTTAATAATGAAAACCAACATCAGCCACATGGCCACCACGACCACGCTTACAGGACCATATCCTTTTCATGAAATTTTCCATAACCAAATCGCAAAGTGGCTGCCCTATGTCCTCGATAGCCTCACGAATTATATCTTCGAGGTCTTGAATCGACGCTGGGCAGTTGGCGTAGACTTTATCTTTCACGTGGCCCCAAAGGAAGAAGTCGCAAGGTGTTAAATCACAAGGTCTCGGTGGCCAAATGTGATCACCTCTTCGAGAGATAACACGGTCCGGAAACTTTTCCCGTAACAGAGCAATGGTTTCGTTGCTTGTGTGGCAGGTAGTGCCGTCTTGTTGAAAGTAAAGGTTGTCCAGATCAATACCATCCAACTCCGTCCATAAAAAATCATTAATCATCTCTCGATAGCGCAATCCATTCACCGTAACTGTTGATCCAATCTCATTTTCGAAGAAGTAAGGTCCAATGACCCCGCCGGACCATAAACCGCACCAAACAGTCACACGTTGAGGATGGAGAGGCTTCTCAACAATAACTTTTGGGTTTTCCGAGCCCTAGATGCGACAATTTTGCTTGTTGACGTAGCCACCGAGGTGGAAATGGGCCTCATCAGTCAAGATGATTTTTCGATGATTTTCGACTTTTCGAATTTTAATAATTTCAATGCGTTTTTGAATCGAGTATCGTTCCATTTTTAGTAATGGCGTAGTTTCTGCTTTTCAAATGTCAAAGAATAAAAGCTTCAAAAGTGACAGCTACCGAAATACCGGGTTATTCAAAATAACACCTCTTTTTGGAAAACCCTGTATAAGCATTGAATGGCAGTGGTCCTAAACATATTTATATTTTTTTTTTAAATTTAAAAAAAAAAATAGCTGCGAATCAATTTTTTGTGTCTTGAAGGCTTCGGAATAGATGGTCCACGTCAAGGAACAAAATAAAGGAGACACTTCAGGAAGTATTTCTTCCAAAACTCTTGCCACCCTCGCTGATACCCTTACCCTAGATAATTTTGGGTGATGTATTCGACAAAAAGATTTCTTGTAAAAAATAACTATAGTTACCCACAATACGCATTTATGGCAATTCAACGGTGTTTTTAATACATCGTATTTAAAATCATTGTTTATAAATGCACATAAAGGCCGCTATGTGAATTGGATAAGCACATGCGTGCAACTAAATGAACCGCATTAGCGCAACTCGCACTTAAGTGCGAAAAATGTCTTGCAAAAATAAGCGAGGCAGCTATGTAAAAAATACTACTCTAAAAATATCAATAATACAGAGCCACAAAGGAATCTGTGTCTATAAGTAATGTAAATACAAATTTGAAAAAATATGTAGAAAGTGGTTCAAACAACAATAAAAATACAAATGACAAAGTCAATTCTAAATTCAATTTGAGATTATGTCAATTCACATTTTTGACACAATGTTGGGATTTAAAAATACAATTTCGTCATCGACGCTTTTCAACAAAAAGTGTTCTATTACTTATCTTTGTTTTTCTGAATGCTAGGAATTTTATTTTCTTATGTTCTTTCTCCATTTTGCTTCCTTCGCATTTTGTTCGACCTCTTATTATTTTTTTTTTTTTTGATTATTTACACAAAGTAGTATTTGCACTAAGCCTAAAATTTCAATCAATGCTCGTGCAAAATAGTTGAAACTGCCAAACATTTGTAGAAATTCAGAAAATGCTTTTGTTTGTTAGCTGAGTATGTAGCAGAAGCTTTGGAAATGTTTCCCTGGAAAATTGTTCATTGAATGAAAACGGATTTAAAATTGTGAAAAAATTGAATGAAAACATTTTCCATGTCAAGTTAAAAGGAATAAGTAAGAGAAGGATATGACTCCAAGTGGTACTAATGTTTTGGAACCTACACGTTCCAGCAGAGCTTTTACAGTATTTTTTTACTCATCCCAATGTCTATATAGTCTTTGTCTATGTGTGTCTAGCACAATTTGTTTATCTAACCTGTTGAAAAAACTCACACATACTCACTCAATAACAATTGGTGTTTATTGTTTATGCATAATTATACAAATTATAATTCGAGTCTATATAATTGTGGCTCTGTTATTTTGTTCTAACATGTTGACATTTTTGTTTAATATTGGACAATTACTTTGTTTTCATGAAGCGATTATATTATTATTTGAATTTAAATATGTTAAATAGACGATAATTTAATGTTATGCAGAGTGAATTATTATTATCTGAAACAAAATATCAGAAAGTAAAATTCGAAAAAAAAAATCTATTTAAAAATATTTTACAATGAAGGCCATGAAGGAAGAATATTTTAGAATAGAGACTCATTCCGAACATACAAGGAACAAGCTATTTATTATTTGTTTTTTTTTTTTTGGAAGATACGAGGATAGTATTGTTGTTCTTAGTAAAATTGTAAATCTGATTCTTAGTTTAAAAAATGTATTGAGTCAATAAACATAAATCTAAATTATTGTGTTTCCGTTCAATTTATTTTAGTATAGAAACTAGTAAGGAAAGGTGCGAGTGACACTTAACATTTCAACACGATCGGAGTAAAATTGCGACCTGTACTCAACGAACAACATAAGTTGGACAGATAGGCGGATAGACAGGATTAAATCAACTCAGCTAGTGATTCTGAGTCGATCGGTATACTTTAGGTGGGTCTAGCTGTAGTATTTTAGGTGTTACAAACATCTGCCATGAAACAAACTTATAATATAAACAATATAATGGTGTAGGGTATTTGAAGCTGGGGTATGCTACAAAACACAAAGTTTTTCAAAAAGGTATGGCAAAGCCGTTGTATCACAAAACCTACGAATCACGAAAATTCATCAATTTTTCATTTATAGGAAATGGTATTACATTAATGCGAGGAAATAAAATTCATTACAATTTCATCTTAAAGAATTGGTAAAAGTGTGAATTCCGACAATACTTCATTATTGCATCCTTCGACGAACCCTATCCAGAACAAGTATTTACAATATTAATACAGAGCAATATTTTACAATATTAAGCAGCGCATATCGCATTAAGAGATCTTTCGGGAGATTGTTTAATAGCCGGTCTCTTCCCACACCGACTAAATTGCTAATATATAAATTGAGCGTAAGATCTGCCCTCCTATACGCTTTCCCTATTTGGTTCTCAATATCACCGACAGTAATGAAAGAATTTGCGGTATTGGAAAGAAAAATTCTTCGTTGCTGCATCGGGAAGAATTTCCAATCATTTAACAAGCGTTTCTCAAACAGATACATATATGAGACTGCCCTTATATCCCCCATTCCAGTATATGTAATGGACCTTATGAAACGATATGTAAACAGACTACTGACACATGAAAACTCATTAATTCGTGACGTTATACTCGAACAAACCGGCTTCAATTGGACGAATACCAATTATATAACAGCACTGAATATTGATGTGTCAATGGACCTCACATCCACTTTGTGCCCTGAATTTTATACTCAGGTTTCACCCGGGATTCACAGAGGTTAGCATTAACAATTGTTTGTTTTTGGATTAAACGAAATATCAGTTCGATTGAATGTTTCTGATAGGTGTTGACTATATGTTATTATTAATTATATATTATTGCAATAAAATTGCTACTACATTTTTCATAACGTTTATTATAAACTGAAACTTAGATTAAGTAGATTAGGTTAGTTTGTAAGGTTAGATTAAGTTTAGAATAAGCTTAGATTATAATTAGAATTAAGTACAACTAATTTGAGACACACTCTCAAGTTACTTTTAGTGTCGGGAGCAAACACGAAGAACAATACGTATGTAAAATTGGACGAATTGTTTACCTTAAGAGACAGGCAAGATACCGAGTTATTATTATTGGTTATTAAAACAAAACATTATAGTTTTAAGTTATCTTTGTATATTATATCATTTATTGAAAGCTGTATATCTAATAGAAAAGACTCAATAAACCTAACTTAACTTAACTTAATATTAATACATTCTCTAGAAAATAGTTAAATATTTTGTTGCAATATTTGTATGCATTTCTACTCAAAAAGTACGGTACGGTTTGAAAGAGTCTTATAACTATCTTTTTTTAATACACTAAAAAAAGATAGGAATAAAACTAAAGACGACCTCGGCATAAATTCAAGAATAATTTTCATTAAAACAACGACAATATACATGTTACAAGATACTTGTATTTGATTTAATGAAACACTAATCTTTAGTTTTATGTACGTCCATAAAGATGCTTCATAATTTTAAGTAATATTTCAATACTTTTAAGGATTTTCTACATTAAAATAATGATATAGACAAGCATCCAAAATTTGAGGAATAAAATTAAGGCAGAGCTGACTTTAAAAAAAGTCGGCTCTGTAAGTTACATTATGACAGTTGCCATTATTTTGAAGAATACTTTATAAATTTCTTCTATATGAGAGATAATAATACTCTCCCTCTCTAAGAGTTACTTATACTCTATCTTTCCTTCTCTCAGCATCTGGGTTTTTTTTGGTAACGTTTGAGTATACAAAAATAGAAGCTGAGGGTTGTGTTTCGGACAATAGAGAATCTGTCTTTTTTTTGAATGATCAGTTTTTTAGAAATGCTATAAGAAGAAGTTTGTGGAATTTAAGTTAATTACGCGCAATGTAATTTTTTTTTAAATAGAATTGTGGAATAGCGATTTTTTGCGATTTTTTTAATGTTGGGATTCCAAAAAGGTGACTTTTGATGCGTTTTACTCTAATTTGAAGGTTTTTGCTTATTCATAAACAAAACCTGATATATGCAGTGGTGGAAAAAATAATAGAAAACAAATTAATTTATTTTACTGATTTAAATTTCTTTAAGACAAAAATCTGCTAATTTCATGAACCTTACTATAAATGGTCTAGGGTTAATTGTGCATCGTACGTTTGCTTCAGATCATTCTATAAAATCGGAGCAGAAATTTATAAAAACATCACGAGAAATCGGAAAAATATGTACGAAATTGGTAAAATAGTGCAATGCTCTACGAAAAGAGTAGAGTCTAGAGCAATAAAACGAAAAACCAAGACACGTCAAGATGAATCGTTGGTGCGTACTTTTAAAATCTAAGAAAGTATTTAAATTTCTCAGTTACTACCAATCATTCGGAACAGGCTAAATAAAGCTAAATTAATTGAAATCAGTTCACGAAAGGTCTCATTGTTGTCCATTCTAAACACAAAGGAGTGCCTTTCATTCTTCAACCAAAAGCTGAAAAAATGTGTTGTTGTTCGGGTGAAAATAAATGTATTTGGATCCTATGGGAAAACTAACGTTCTGTGTCCCATAAGCTCGGCTATGTCCCAAAGTATTATAAAAAAATACTGTAAAATATTGTGGAGGGGCCAAGATGTTATGTGGTTGTATTTCCTCATATGGTTTTGGTCAAATTTACTTGATATACCCTCTACCATGTTTCACCTGGTAACTTTCGTGGACTTTTTCTAAATAATTTAGCTTCCATAAGTCTGTTCCGAATGTTTCTGAAAGTATCTTTTTTAACTCATCAGAAGACCTAAATGGCTTAATTCTACAATAACGCCACAAACATTCATCATGACAGGCCTTGTTATCCGTTTTATTCCTCCAGACCATACTTTTTTTCAGCACGAATTTTACCAAAATCATTTTGCATAGAGCATTGCACTAGTTTACAAACTCGTACATCGTTTTCCACATTCTCGTGAAGTTTTTATAACTGTCTGCCTTTTTACTTCTCGTGCAGTTTTTATAACTTTCTGCCTTTTTATTTGCCTCCTGAACACACAAAATGTATTTGTTTCGATTATTTTTTCGACAGAGAAGGAAATTGAAGCAGCCGTAAGATGCACCATTAAATATGGTTCATTTATAGTAAGATTCATCAAATTAGCACATATCGTTCCAATAAAATTTGAATCACAAAAATAAATTATGTTTGTTTACACCACTGTATGTATGTATATCATAATTTCAGATGTAGATTTTCAACCTCAAGCGTGAATACAATTCTCGGAAGCTTCTGTTTCTCGAATTCACACCTAATTATTCAAGCCAATTGGTATTCCATCTATATTTCCGTTTACAATAACACCAAAGTAGCTAATTTTAGTTACTTAGAATTATCATTTGTTTTATTTTCTAATTAAAATTTCCAATCACAAATCGTATGTCCTTTTCGTGATAAAATGTAGAATTGTACATTTTTTGAAGGATTTTTCAAATCTGCCAATTGATGTTTGTCCGGCATTTTCTCTATAATTTCTCCATCATATATTTCGATAATTAGAAAAAAAGTATATATCTAAAAAAAAAATTTTTTGTTTCCAGCATTATTCACTCCATACCTACATACCCTACACCCCACTGTGGTACAGGGTATTATAACTTTGTGCATTTGTTTGTAACACCCAAAAGGAGAAGAAAAGACCCTACATTTATTATACCGATCGACTTACAATCACTTTCTGAATTGATTTAGTTATGTCCGTCTTTCTGTGCATGTATTTTTGTAATCAAAGTACAGGTCGCAATTATGGTCCGATCTCGACGAAACTTTACACATATCTTTTTTTTGGCCCAATGACGATCCCTATTGAATTTGGATAAAATCGGTTTAGATTTAGATGTATCCCCCATATATATGTTAGCCCCGATTTGACATGTAAGCGCTGTAAAAACTTTATTTTATATCCGATCAGTATGAAATTCGGCAGAAAGAGGTTTTTTATTATATGAATGAACACTGTTAAATTTGTAAGAAATCGGTTCAGATTTAGATATAGCCACCATATATACGTTACCCCCGATTTGACATCTAAGCGCTGTAGAAACTGTATTTTAGTATTCATTCTTATTACATGAATGAATACTGCCAAATTCGAAGAAAATCGGTTCCGATTTAGATATGTATAGCTCCCATATATATGTTAACGCCGATTTGACATGTAAGCGCTGTAGAAACTGTATTTTATATCCAATCAGTGCGAAATTCGGCAGAAAGAGGTATTTTTACATGAATGAGTATTCAGGGAAAATCGGTTCAGATTTATATATAACCTCCATATATATGTTCCTCCTGATTTGGTATCAAAGCACTATAGAAGTTGTACTTTACTTCCGATCATTAAAATTTTCCAGAAAGAAAGAACGAATATTGCTTAATTTTGCGATTATCGGTTCAGAATTGGATAATAAGTTCCTACCCATTTACCAATTATTCCAAATTTTTATCGCAATGGCCTTTATCGCATTGTTAGGGAGGTGTAGGGAATTATATAGTCGGCCCCGCCCGACTTTCTGCCATTCCTTACTGGTTTTTATGTTAGAGTATCATGGCACACGCATATAAATGTACGGCTCCCCCACATTCATAAATATTTATGTTGACGTGTTTACGTGAGTATTTCTGTTGGGTACTTGTTGTACTACCGCAAGTATAGCTGTATACAACAAACAACAACAGGTGTGTTTGTACTAGTTTCAGTATTTTGTTTTTGTACTCGTTGCCATATTTTTGATTCCTGTTTGGTTTTAAAAAGTATACAACTGCGTAGGAAGAGGCTTAGTATTAAATGGGGTCACATAAAATATATTAAAAGTAAAATAAAATAAAATAAAATAAAATAAAATAAAATAAAATAAAATAAAATAAAATAAAATAAAATAAAATAAAATAAAATAAAATAAAATAAAATAAAATAATATAAAATAAAATAAAATAAAATAAAATAAAATAAAATAAAATAAAATAAAATAAAATAAAATAAAATAAAATAAAATAAAATAAAATAAAATAAAATAAAATAAAATAAAATAAAATAAAATAAAATAAAATAAAATAAAATAAAATAAAATAAAATAAAATAAAATAAAATAAAATAAAATAAAATAAAATAAAATAAAATAAAATAAAATAAAATAAAATAAAATAAAATAAAATAAAATAAAATAAAATAAAATAAAATAAAATAAAATAAAATAAAATAAAATAAAATAAAATAAAATAAAATAAAATAAAATAAAATAAAATAAAATAAAATAAAATAAAATAAAATAAAATAAAATAAAATAAAATAAAATAAAATAAAATAAAATAAAATAAAATAAAATAAAATAAAATAAAATAAAATAAAATAAAATAAAATAAAATAAAATAAAATAAAATAAAATAAAATAAAATAAAATAAAATAAAATAAAATAAAATAAAATAAAATAAAATAAAATAAAATAAAATAAAATAAAATAAAATAAAATAAAATAAAATAAAATAAAATAAAATAAAATAAAATAAAATAAAATAAAATAAAATAAAATAAAATAAAATAAAATAAAATAAAATAAAATAAAATAAAATAAAATAAAATAAAATAAAATAAAATAAAATAAAATAAAATAAAATAAAATAAAATAAAATAAAATAAAATAAAATAAAATAAAATAAAATAAAATAAAATAAAATAAAATAAAATAAAATAAAATAAAATAAAATAAAATAAAATAAAATAAAATAAAATAAAATAAAATAAAATAAAATAAAATAAAATAAAATAAAATAAAATAAAATAAAATAAAATAAAATAAAATAAAATAAAATAAAATAAAATAAAATAAAATAAAATAAAATAAAATAAAATAAAATAAAATAAAATAAAATAAAATAAAATAAAATAAAATAAAATAAAATAAAATAAAATAAAATAAAATAAAATAAAATAAAATAAAATAAAATAAAATAAAATAAAATAAAATAAAATAAAATAAAATAAAATAAAATAAAATAAAATAAAATAAAATAAAATAAAATAAAATAAAATAAAATAAAATAAAATAAAATAAAATAAAATAAAATAAAATAAAATAAAATAAAATAAAATAAAATAAAATAAAATAAAATAAAATAAAATAAAATAAAATAAAATAAAATAAAATAAAATAAAATAAAATAAAATAAAATAAAATAAAATAAAATAAAATAAAATAAAATAAAATAAAATAAAATAAAATAAAATAAAATAAAATAAAATAAAATAAAATAAAATAAAATAAAATAAAATAAAATAAAATAAAATATAATAAAATAAAATAAAATAAAATAAAATAAAATAAAATAAAATAAAATAAAATAAAATAAAATAAAATAAAATAAAATAAAACTAAATAAAACTAAATAAAACTAAATAAAACTAAATAAAATAAAATAAAACTAAATAAAACTAAATAAAACTAAATAAAACTAAATAAAATAAAATAAAATAAAACAAAATAAAATAAAATAAAATAAAAGAAAATAAAATAAAATAAAATAAAATAAAATAAAATAAAATAAAATAAAATAAAATAAAATAAAATAAAATAAAATAAAATAAAATAAAATAAAATAAAATAAAATAAAATAAAATAAAATAAAATAAAATAAAATAAAATAAAATAAAATAAAATAAAATAAAATAAAATAAAATAAAATAAAATAAAATAAAATAAAATAAAATAAAATAAAATAAAATAAAATAAAATAAAATAAAATAAAATAAAATAAAATAAAATAAAATAAAATAAAATAAAATAAAATAAAATAAAATAAAATAAAATAAAATAAAATAAAATAAAATAAAATAAAATAAAATAAAATAAAATAAAATAAAATAAAATAAAATAAAATAAAATAAAATAAAATAAAATAAAATAAAATAAAATAAAATAAAATAAAATAAAATAAAATAAAATAAAATAAAATAAAATAAAATAAAATAAAATAAAATAAAATAAAATAAAATAAAATAAAATAAAATAAAATAAAATAAAATAAAATAAAATAAAATAAAATAAAATAAAATAAGTACGTTATACCAAGATACAACCGTGTTAAAATATAGAAAATGTGCTAAAAATCCACCTTTAGCGAAAGAAATTCGTATGACCATTAAATTATTAATTGAGCAAACTTGAATAAACGAATAATGCAGAAGTTCTAATTTTTGTGGGCTACTTTTACACTAAATGCAGAATTGAGTCCCAAAATCATCAGTTGTACTGTGCAGTACAAAGTATAAATGCTTAAATTGCAGTCGCATCAATATAAAAAATAAGTCATCCAGAGCGTCAAGAAGTGACATCGGTGGGGACCTTCATATGGGGCTATATACTAACATGGACCGATGTGACCCATTTTCACAAGGTATCTTTCTGTCTTTTGCAATTTTTGTGAAGATCGCTTCATATTTGCGACTTGCTCAAGAATCAGAAGAATGTATGAACAGACAGACAGGCAGACATGGCTAAATCGAGTCAAAAAGTGATTCTAAACTATGGGTCTATTACTTATTTTTTTTTTTTGGGCGTTACAAACAAATGCACGAGGTCATAAAACCCTTTACCACAGTGTGGTGTCAGGTATAACAACTATCAGCTGTTAAATAAGTTGTCAAAGTTGTTGTAAACCTGTACAAACGCCCTAAAATTAAAAATATCGAATATTACGACATTGTAATGTTTGTGCCCATTTTCCTTGAGTTGATAAGGGTAATTAAGTTAATACTGTGAGTGTACATGTAGATTATTCGGTTAGGTTGCATAGAAGTTTTAAAAAAATGTTAAACCTTTGTGTGGGAGGTGCTAGAAGGAGTGGTCCAATATATACAGTCAATCTTTAAACTTAAGATAACACAGTCCTATTTTCACTATCACAGTGAGACTACTTTGAGATAGTTACATGACCATATGGGCAAATCCTGGTTTGTGGACGTTACATTCGTACGTATTTTGTTTTACTAATATTCATTCCGTTGGTGTTCTGAATACAATATTTTCATATAACATTCAGCAACCACAATTAATTACGAATTCTTTGAAATGACATTTAAATATTTACCTAAATATTTTTGTTGAATGCGATATTCGCAGAAAATTGGAAATACATAAAAGAAAGAGGAATATTTAATGATATTAAAATAGCTCTCATTAGAATAAAACACGTCATGGTTCATCCAAAAACTAGAAATTTGTCTGTTGCGGACATTACACATCAATAAAGCACTATATTTTGGGGAACTTTTTATATTATGTTATAGTTTATATTTTTCATATACAGTTTTTGTATTTCGAAATTTAGGGTTCAAAGAGTAAAACCGTCCCCTAACATGAAGAAGAAAGCAAAATTTTGCGTTAGGAGGTCGAATCATAACAAACGATATATGTATGTATATTTGCGGTTTCCAGGTAAAATAAAATGACACATTTTTCATTGAGGAATTTTTGTTTATTTTTTTGAAATTCTTTATAACCCACTTTAATGTACATATGTCTGTATGCTCGCAGCTGCTAACAGCAAATAGAAGAAACGATTTTTGAAATTGAATTGTAATTTTCAGCAAAATAAAGGATTGCATTTTAAATGACTTTAGATTGCTCAAATTGTAGAAGTATTGTTTTTTTTTTTTTTTTAATGTACATTTATCATCTGTACGATAAAATTACTTTTAAAATATGAATTATTTATTGATGTGTTTCACAGAAATGGAATACAATTGAAATGGAATAAATTCAATTTACTACTAATAATGATAAAATAATAATAATAATAATGATAAAATCGGCTTAAAAATGAACATACATGTTTCCAATTTATTTCAGCTAGCTAGTTGGAAATTAAAAATTATTATTTTTGTTCTGTTTCTGCCTAGGGAGCGGGGGTTGGGTTCTTAACATTTACATTTAATAACCAATTTAAAGGGCCCTATTACCGCTAACAATGTCATGAAATATTTTTCACATCAATAAAATTGGGAATTTATTTTCTCATTCTAATGGCATTATTACAATGAAAGGAATTTAATTACTTATTATAAGAAATATTTGTTAGAAATTTTTAATTTAAATTTTTTGTGAAAAACCACCAAACATCTCCTATTCATTAACATTATACAAACATTACCAATAAACCGCAATACGACTTAATAACGCCTTCTCTCAAATTAATTACAAGAAAATTCTTTTCAAAACCTCTCCACTTGATTTCCGCAAATTTCTATCACATATCATTTTCTCCAACCTCAAGCATGACAAGCAATTTTTTAGAGTACTTTTGCCTTCATCATCTCAAGAAACCGCATTCATTGGGATTTCCCTCCTTTATTTGCTGCTATCCCCAAATGGGTATTAGACGATTATCGTAAGGAAAAGCTTTGCGACTAACTCACACTTCCGTCACTTGGAATTTCATATCAACTCGTAAGGCAAGTTATTAATAGTACTTATTTTAAAATGTTTCCCTTACCCCTCCCTCACCATCAACAACATCTTAAGGGTCTGGCGACATAAATGGGGATTTCTTTTTTTTTGTTCAGTATTTCTTTTAAAATAGGAGAAAAGAAGAGGAATGCGGGAAAAATGCCATTATGAATAGCATTAAATATTACTACAAGATTTTGGAGATTGCGAGGTGCCTTTTTTAAATTACTTTCAATGATATTCATAAGTCATGGATGAAAAATAATGTTTGTAGTCAAGTGAAACCCGTAACAGGGAATATGCAAAGGGTGTTTTTTGCAGGTATAGAATTTTAAATTTATATAAAAATATTTGAAACTAAAAATTAACTTTATGGGAAAGATGATGAATAATGAATTGAATGAAGACAAGTAAAAGCGTTAAGTTCGGCCATGCCGAATCTTATATACCCTCCACCATGGATTCAATTCTATAACTGAAAAATGTTTGGACATGGAGCAAGTCATGGTACGATGCTTTTTGTTTAAGAAAATTATTGAAAAAGGAACGCTACAGTTTTTAGCCAAATTTAAGGGCTCTTTAGCCAAACTCTTACTCCATAAAATGTGGTATTTATGGCTTAAATTAGCATATTTGAGAGCTAAATCTACAGGGGGTTTACAACAAAATATAAACAGATTTGTATAAATTTTATTGACCTAAATTAGTTAATTATAAGTCTCAGCTCAATGGCGTAGAAAATGTGTTGTTTACGGCTTAAGCAAGCCTTTTTGTGAGCGACATTTGTAGGTGGACTACAACAAAATATGAACTGATTTGAAAAACTTTTACTGTGATGAATTCTTGTCTAAGTAAAATACAAACTACAAAGTTTCAGTTAAATTGCTTGGAAAATGTGGTAATTATTTATGGCTTAAGTTGGAGCGTCCTCTATAGGCTGACTATAACAAAATATAAACCAATTTGTAAAATTTTTGCTGTGATAAATTTTTGTCAAAATAGAATACAAACTGCTAAGTTTCAGCTAAATTGCTTTAAAAATGTGCTATCTATGGTTCAAAAACCATATTTTAGAGCGACCTCTATAGGGGAGCTATATCAAAACATTGACCGATATGGCCCATTTGCAATCCCAAACGACCTGCAACTATAAGAAGTATTTGTACCAAATTTGATCAACCTAGCTCTATTATTACGGACTGTAGCGTGATTTCAACGGACAGACAGACTGACGGACATTGCTAAATCGTCTTAGAGTTTCACGATGATCAAGAATATATATACTCGTACTTTATGGGGTCGCAGATCAATATTTCAAGGTGTTGCAAACGGAATGACAAAGTTAGTATACCGCCATCCTATAATGAATGCTACTCATTATGCATGTGCACTGTAGCATATTATTATGTGCTATAGTGCACATAACAAACTATAGAATTTCTCCAGACATATCTTCGGAGCTGGGGAGAAACTGCGGAATTTTACTGACTAAAATCCAAGTATTCGAATAAAGTGAAAGACTTCAATGAGCTCAGTATACGTGAAACAAGTATTCAGACATCATGTAGACCTCGGGTAAACATTACTAACATAACAGTTTCCGTGCGCGCCAATGCGACAGATGGACGGTCATAACTTAAAGAATTTCTCCAAAAACACCTATAGGATTTTAGTTAGCATCATCCAGATGCTACACTTTTCGTTCATAGCAAATTATATACGAGGTGTGTTCAAAATGTAAGGGGTATTGACATTTTAGAGATATAAATATTAGACGTGCGCTTGAAGATTTTTTTGATTCACATATCATTGGTTATTCGAATGGTTTGTGCAAATACAAAACCGTACTCACCAGATTGGACCCTTCGACTTTCTGTTCTCAAAACTGAAATGACCCATTGAATAACCTGAACTTTGCCTCGATTTTGGGGAATAAGGGCGCAATAAAAAGATAAATACTCGTATCACACTCAAAATTGTATATTAAAAGTGCTTCGAGGCCTTTAAAAACCGCTGGCATATGTGTATTAAATCGAAGAAGGATTACCGTGAAGTGGAAGATATTGATATTAATGAATAAATATGTTTTGATAATAAATACATATATTTTGGCAAAGAATGAACAACATATTTTTCTATCAGCGCTTGTGTCTCTCAAATAAATTTTAGAATTCCATATTGCGAGGGTATATTACTCGACTGAGGTTTTCTTACATTTTTCATAATAAACATATTTTGTATACATTTTATACGCTGAAAAATATCGCTTCTGTAGTATATTCTCCCAAACATATTCGACTTGAAACATACATATGTTTAGGGTACACTCTAAACATATAATATTGGGTACACATAAAAAGTATATATTTGGGAAAATGTTGTTTACACCCCAATTTGTTTTAATGTGATACTATTATTTTCGAAACAAATATTTAAAAAGATGCACTTAAGAAATTTGCACTTAAGAATTCACAAAATACGTTAATTGAAATAAATCTTTCAAAAAAGCACACATTTCTTAATGTATCTTCAAACTTTCATTTCAATTGTTTCATTTGCTGTGTGGCACGTAGCCACAATCGGTCAATGTCAAAAAGATAGCTCTTAACGAGAGCTAAAATATTGCTCATGGGTATCAAGGTCGTAGGTCGACTGGATTAAAAAAAATGGACTTAGCGTACGAAAAGTTGCAATTGGAGAACGATAATAAAACTGAATAATTTGTGAACGTTGTTCTTGCGTATATCTCTGCATTATGAAATTGAAAACACTACTGAATACAATGAAAAACAAATGAAAAACAAATGACAAATCATGACATAATACAAATGGCCGAAACGTCACTTCAAAATCACATCATCCCTATTGGAAAACCCGTTATTTAAGGTAGTTGTGTTTCTGTGTGTTTGTCTGCCTACAGCTCTGGGGAATTTATGTCTTCAAACCCGGAAAAGACCTTTAGACTCAGTCATAAAGAAAACATAAATATCCTTAGCAGCATACGTAGACTGAATCATGCCGATGACAGGAAACCACAAATACGCACACATATACACAAAGAGAGAGATAAAAAAGTAAATATTCACAGGTGCTGGTGAGACCATAAACTTTTGCTGAAATGATTTGACTTTGATAATTATCATTGTCATTAACATCCAGAGGAAGAAGGACAAAAACCGGTTTACCACCACCAACAGAAACAAACAGAACATGGAACAAATTAAGCATTTAGTACAGACGACATGAAGCTTATGTTTATTTCCGCATATGTGTGAATGTGTGTGCGCATGCAATGTTCATTTATATGTTTAAGTTGGAGTTGCACTGTACTTGTAGTTAGTTGCGAGAGTACTCATACGCATCCCTGCACAACATTCATTACAAAATCTGTCACTGTGTTGCACAAGGAAACAGTCTACAGACTGCAATGTTTATGAATAACACACCCACACACAGAGAAATAAATTGGGGAGTGTTTTTGTCATTTTTAGGTTCATGTGGAAGTGTAAGTCCAGTATTCATTTAGTTTCTTCGGTTACGACAGTTTTCGGAAACATCCATAGGGACTATAGGGCTGTATATGCGTAACCTTGGATACCCCGGACTATAGGGCTGTATATGCGTAACCTTGGATACACAGGGTCCCTGTATATTTCAAGCGGAATATATTTGGGACAATATACTATAGAAGTCATTTTTTGCAGCCGTACAAACTGAGTTATTCAAACGTATAAAAAAAATAAAAAATACTGAACATTAT
This sequence comes from Eudasyphora cyanicolor, assembly GCA_963930755.1. Lineage (NCBI taxonomy): Eukaryota > Metazoa > Arthropoda > Insecta > Diptera > Muscidae > Eudasyphora > Eudasyphora cyanicolor. The sequence continues at coordinate 7,023,087 of OZ005735.1, read as the reverse complement.
GCTGCCTAAAGTTAGATAATAATCCACCAAATAAATGCAAAAACCGCAACTACGTTAAAGGGAAGTATACCACTTAATTATCTTTATGTTTAGAATTTAGTTCTTCTTAAACATTAAATTAATTCCTGCCCTAGCTCTTTGAGTTCTTTGCATATGTACTTTAAGCTAAAAACTAAACTAACCATTGTCGTAATTGCAATTGACAATTTGAAAAATAGCTATGAACAACTGCTTTTCAATTTGCCTGAAATGTTCAAGTGCACAAAAGTTGAAATGATTCATTTACTTTTGTGTCATTTCCCACTATCCATTCTCTTCCACTTTCTTTCATTAAAAAATGTTCACCTGAAACATACATCTCCGCCTAGCTGAGAGGCAACTGAAGATAATTGAAAATAGCAAAAATCTCCCGTAGTAGTTTCCATTATTTTCCCAATTGAAGTCAAAGTAGCGACAATTAGTATTGACAAGGAGGGAAAACGAAAAAAACTGAACAAATTGTCAGTGACATTAACTGTGGGTATTTTATGAGAAGTACAGGAAAAAAAAAATGAATCAAATATTGCAAATGGCGGAAATAAAAACGGAGAACAAAAATCAAAGAAAACTCTTGCAGATTACCTACATTTCAATAGCTAAGGATATGGCTTTTCCCCAACCTATGTACATATAGCACAAAAATTGCAATATTGTTTGGCGGACATGCTTTCGATTTCAGTGGAAAAATGCAATAAGCCTTAAAGCCTTATGATGAAACCTATGATACGCTAAAGACCCCCATTACGGACATGCGGCCCTTATGCATAGTGGGTAGATATAAACATTGTCTATCCAGCGTTATACTCGTATTTGTGTTTTATTGCAACTGTTGTATGGGAGCGATTTATGGACAATACCAAATGCTAATGCCTCTGGTAATTGTGAAGGAGACTGTTGTTTGACACAGACAAGTACAATGGGTCTGAAAATGGTTAACAAACTCAGCAGGGCCAACAGCAAATAACTGTGTAGGCAATTTCGGGTATACCGAAAAACATACAACATACGTATACTCTCATCAACATGTTTGAGGGTGGTTGTAACTGGTTCAAAGGACAACAATTCTGCAAGGATAATTCCGCAATGATTTGGCCAAGATTTTCCAAATTCGAAACTTTCCTCTAATGCGAGCTACGAGATATTTATTTCACAGAAGTAATAGTGAAGTTGATACTTGAAATGGATGATCCGTAGGACCCAGTTTCGGGCTTAAAAAATTTTAAATTTTAAGAAGAAGAAAAGTAGTCCATAATATAAATTGTAATAAAATATATGTAATTACAGCTACATTTCATAACCAAATGACCTCAGAAGCCACCACAAAAGGAAAACTCGTCAGAGAATACATATTCCAAAGACAAATCATCAGAGAATACCTTTTCCAAAGAAAAATCCTCAGAGAATACCATCTCCAAAAAAAACTTAAATGCCACTTTATCCAAAGGAAAGGTCACGGGTACCACCTTTTCCATAGAAAGGGGGTCTCTGAAAAAGGTCATCCAGAGCAAGATAACGTCTCTAGAAAAATATCATTAAAGGCCACATTTTTCTAAGGGAAATCATTGTGGAATCCCTTTCGACAGGAAAAGCGGACAGTGACCCTCTTTCTTCAGCACGAGGAAAAGGAAAGGACCTTAGAGAACACTTTCTCCAAAGAAATATCCTCACATACCACTTTACCCAATGTAAAGTTCTCAGAGGAGAAGTCAAAGGCTACCTGCTATAAAGAAAAATCCGCAGAGACTGCCTATTCCTATGGAAAATCCGCCAGATACTACTTTCATTCCAAGAAAAGTCCAAAGGCAACTCCTGAACCTAAAGTAAAAACCTAAGAAATTTTTTTAAAAAAATCTTCAGACACCGTTTCTCTTAAGGAACAAGTCAGACTTTTCTCAAAGAAAAGAAGCGGGAGACCACCTTATCCTAAAGCGAATTCGTCCGAAAACACTTTTTCGTAAGAAACATGTTTCCACAGGAAGAGTTTCTCTTTTCAGGAAATGCTGCTCTAGACATCCACCTTAGGAAAACTCTTCAGAGGTTACCTTTCACAAAGGAAATTTCAGTACCGATCAACTTCCAAAGAAAAATGCATCAGAGACTATATTTTGCCAAGGAAAAGACGTCAGAGAAGATAATCTCTAGAGCATAATCATTAAATCTATTTAAACCACGTTTAGCTAAGGAAAACCATTGTGAACTCCTTTTCCTCAGAAAAATTCCCGCTTTGAGTAAACGACGTCTGGGTATGCTAGGGTCGGTCTTTCTAGGAAGTTTAACAGATCTTTCCGATACCGATATTCGTACTATTGATAACTTTGTATATCAAACACGTCGGTTTAGATGAAGGGCTGATAAGCCTGTGGTAATATAAGGGACCTAGGGTCACTAGTAGCACACTAGGATTTAAGAGAGATTCTAGAACCAGCTGCTACCGTAACTGTAACCTAAACCTAAAACCATCACTAAAGAAAAATCCTCAAAGGCTATTTTATCCAACGGAAATGTCATCAGAAACCATATCATCCATAAGAAAAGTCATCTTTGACTTAACGAAACATTATCAGATATAATTTTGTTTAAAGATTAACGTAACGTTCTATGAACAAAAGTCATCAGGGACTAGCTAACCTATGGAAATCTTAGGGAAAATTGGCAAAGGCCACATTTCCTAAAAGAAAACTTCAGATTTTCTCAAGGAAAAGAAGGGGGAGACCACCGAAGTCGTCCGACAACACATTTCGTAAGAAAAATAGTCATTGGCAATTTTTCCTCACGGAAGGGTTTCTCTCTTAAGAAAATGCTGGCTTAGACAACGCTTTTTCTCAGAAAAGTGAACAGGATTTACTGAGAAAAGGCCATCAGATAAATCTTTTACACATGACAATACCTTTACCTAAGGAAAATCTGTCAGAGACAACATTTCCTTATGAAAAAAATCCTCTGAGGTTACCTTTCCCTAAGGAAATTTCAGGAGGGTCCACCTTTTCCCAAGAAAATTTTTTCAGAGACTAGCATTTTCTAGGCTTTTCTAAAGAATGCAGTTTCCAGAGGAAAATCATCAAAGACAACTTTTTCGTAAGGAAATCGTTGGGTTAAGGAAAATCTTTGTGGAAACCTTTCCCTAGGAAAGAGAGACCACCTTTCTTCAGAAAACATCACATCTTAATATGATTAACTTGTAAGAGGCCAACTTTATGAAATGTCTTCAGAGACCACATTTTTCTAAGGAAAACTTGTCACAGCGAAAATTTTTCTAAAAAGATTTCGTTAGAAGTCACCTATTCAAATGTCATCTTCTCTTAATGATAAGTCTACATAGATCACTTTTTGAAAAGGAAAACTCAGAAACCCCAGTCTCCAAAAGAAGGGTCGCCAGGTATTTAAGCCATTTACTAAGAAAATACATAGGAAACCACCATCGTGTAAGAAAAAGTCACCAAGGACTACCTTATCTTAAGGGAAAATCTTAAGAGCTACCTCCCTATGGAAAATTAAGTGTCAACTTTTCTGAGTATACTAATCACAGAACTGGTTAAATTGGGACATATCTCTGATACCATAATTAGGGATAATGCAGCAAGTAATTTTGCTAGATGCGGTGTGCAATCAGACGACTACATCAGATATATCGACAAGTTGGGTAACTACTCCCTAGTAGAGGACCAGTTGGGTTATCTACTGCTTAATGGACGTCCAGCTTGGTTATATATTTCTTAGGTGGATTATCTACTCCTTTGTTGTCGACCAGTTAGGTTATATAAGTACATATGTTACTAAGTAAAATACGATTTGTCTACTGCTAAGCAGGCGTTCAACTTGGTTATCTACTCCTTAGTAGGCCGCCACTTAGGTTATCTTCTCGACAGGTAGGATTATCTGTTCATTAGTAGAGGCCCAGTTTGGTTATCTACTCATTAGTACACGACCCAATGAGTTATTTAAGCCTTGGTAGATGTCTAGTTAGATTATCTACTCCTTAGTTGACGACCCGTTGTATCATCTACTCCTTTGTAGAGGACCAGTTGGCTTATCTACTCTTTAGTACAGGATCAGTTTCGCTCAGTTTTCGAAGATCAACCTTTGACATTGAAGGTATTCTTTTTGATAATTCAAAGCCATTTCCGGTTGTTTCCATATAATAGGCCAATCAGTGATCCTGGTCTCAGTGGACCTATCACGGGACTGGTTGTGTTCCTGTCTAATTTCCCGTCGGTTATTCCTAAGGAAAAATTATCGGGGCTACCTTCTTCTAAGGAAAAGCAGTCATTTACACAATTGTTTAAAAGCAAAAAGTCGTAATAAAAATGTTCACACTTTATTAAGGATAAGAAGCCGCATAAACATTCTCCTAAAAAAATTGTTAAAAAACAGTTTTTCAGGAAAAGTTTTCACATACCTCCTCTCTGCAGAAAGAGTTGAATTTTTTTCATGGAATCACTACGACAAACCACAATTAGAGGGCACCAAATCGTCATTGTTGTGAAAGAATTTACAACATCAGATGGAGAACACGAGGACATTTACGGAGTAACGCATTTGCCATTGCCCAAATGGAACAAAACAACCATTACCCCAATAGCCACACGGAATTGTAAACAAGAGTGTGTACACCCCAATGCGGGTCATTGTTGTCCGGTAAAACATTAGTCTTCGTACCGCACCTTTTTTCGTTTGAATTTTGCTGTGACATTTTCAATATCTCCAAAGCATAAGAGCGCATATGAGACTTTGCTCCGGGTTAGATATGAGCTTTCCAAGAAATGCATGTTGCTGATGATATCGTGTGTTTGAAGTGCATCAGCTGTTATGCTGGCATGTTTTTCCGCTGCGGAGGAAGCAATTATCTTCCAACAGAGTTTGAAACTCAAATTTACTTTGGTTGTGAGATTTATGACGGCAAGATTCTAGAAAAGTATAATTCATTCAGAAGCATTTGTTGGTTTGGCCTACAGAGTGCATCAATGTAAATATTTAAGAAAAAAGTTAATAAAACTGCACTTTGCGCTAAAAAAAATTAAACAGCAAACAAGGCCGTTCCCAATTAGAAGTAGGATATACGATGAGATGGCTTCATTCATTGATTTGAGATCTATTTATTACTTCCCATTTTAAATCTTTAGTATTTTTGTAATTCTACGACTTTAAGATTCTTAAATCACAGATTGTCAGACGTCTTGTGTTCTTTGCTTATATAAGTGGTATAAGTTTCATATATATTTTTTTACACTTATAAGTTGTATACTTCGATAACCAGCGAATGATACGATTAATAAAATTGGTCACAATCCACATCTCCTTCATCGCAGTCAACCTTATCATATTGGCTACATTTACCAATCAATGAACTAATCCACTTTGTAGTTGACCACACTTCTGGTTCTTAAACTCTTAAATTACCCAAATAAGCCCACTTTTCTTCCATTGCAGTACCTCCCCATCATTCTTTCTGACCATTTTCTTCTCACAAAACGACTAGAACTCAAGTTTCATCCTTTGGAGATTTGATGTCCTTTTGTTAAGGACACAATGACATCGACGTTGCTAAGGCGGCATATGCAGAAAACTATAGTTTTGTGAGTGATGTGCCGGAGATGTGTCATTTGATTGCCACATTCAAATGTCTGTTTGTCTCTCTGTCTGTCTCACAGTTCGATGGAGTTGTCACCCCCATAAAGTATGCAGTAGTACGTATCAGTGAATCATTTGCAAAATAGGACTTGATAGATGTCACCGCACTAATCTATGTCAGATATCTACAATTGTCGAAGGAGAATAGAGGACATTTTCCGGCAACCTACTACGGCTAAGAATAGCCACGTGGACTGTAAGTCATGATGATTATGAACTGCTCTACTATTCGGCTTTATTAGAAGGCTTTAATAGCCATTCGAAGAAGTTTTCTTTTTTTATCTTCTTCTCTGACTGTCGTAACAAGCATGAAATCCACTTGAACACAAAAACCACTTATTAGGTCGAAATGCTCTTACAACTTGTGTAACTACTATGTGTAGCAGGCATATATTATTATAAACACTACATATGTATTGGGGTAATATATATAAATACATAAGTTTCGTATACAGCACTTGTATTGGTGACTGTGCGATTGTATTTTATGAATTGACAATTTGTTCTTGGGGTATAATTTTGCAATGAATATTAGAATTTTCTTTTCCTTTCAGCAGCTATGGTAGGTTGAAGTGATTGATATTAGGCATATCATAGCATTTGTTTCCGCCTGCTTCCGTTTGAAAATAAAATAAGATTCTGATTCTAGAAATTACTACAATCAACCAACTAAAAATATTATAAGTCATAGAAATACGTATTATACATTTTGTGATGTCTTCAGTTAATGTTTATGAGGAATCAATGGATTATCTGATATCACGGACATTTTTATTTTGCTTTTTTTGATTTGTAATGAAGACGACTCAATAATCTCGAAATAGTTTTATGTGTAGTTTCTTTTTGTATAAAAGTCATCTGAATAAAGTTGAAAATGTTCTCACGTATTGCGGACATGTTAGAAAGAAAATATAACCACGTTGTTCAGGCATATTGGAATATGAATCCACATTGTCTGGATAAAGTATAAAATGTATATGCGTTGTTTGGATAAAGCATAAAATGTGTCCAGGTTGTCCGGATAAAATATAAAATGTATCTGCGTTGTTTGGATAAAGCATAAAATGAGTCCGGATAAAATATAAAATGTGTGCACGTTGTCTGAATAAATCATAAAATGTATCCTCATTGTCAGTAAAAAAGCATAGCATGTACGAAGCATAAAATCCACATTGTCTAGATATATAGACAATGTGTCTACGTTGCCTGGATAAAGTGGAAAATGTATCTACGTTGCCTTGATAGAATAGAAATGTTTCCATTTGTCTGGATGAATAAGAAAATTTAGTAATTTTATCTAGATATATCCATTTTGTTTGGATAAGGTAGAAATGTCTGGCGTTGTCAGGATACAGTATAAAATGTATCTGCGTTGTTTCGATAAAGTATAAAATATGTCAGCGATGAATGAAATGTGTCCTGTATCCACGTTGTCTGGATAAGGAACAAAATGTATCTGCGTTGTCTGGATAAAGTATAAAATGTGTCCACGTTGTCCGGATAAAGTAAAAAATGTGTTCACGTTGTGTGGATAAATTATAATATGTGTATAATGTGCATAAAATGTGTCCACGTCGTCTGGATAAAGTATAAAATGTATCTGTGTTGTTTGGATAAAATACAAAATGTCTAGACTAAGCATAAAATATATCCGCATTGTCTGTATAAAACATAAAATGTATGTATACCCATTGTCTGTTAAAGTATAAAAAATATTTGTTTTTTCTGGATAAAGTACAAAATGTAATAACGTTATCTGGATAAAATATAAGATGATTATAAGGTGTTTGGATAAAGTATAAAATTTACCCACGTAGTCTAAATAAAAGATTCAATGTATCCACGTTGTCTACATAAAGTATAAAATGTAACCATGTCATCTGGATAGAAAATAAAATGTATCAATGTTGTCGGGATAATATATAAAATGTATCCATGTTGTCTGGATAAAGTAAAAATGTATCAATGGTGACTGGATAAATTGGAAAATGTATCCTTTTTATCTGGGTAAGGTAGGAAATCTAGTCATGTTGCCGGGATAAAGTATAAAATGTATCAACGTTGTCTGAAAAAGGTAGAAAATGTATCCACGTTGTCTGGATACAGTACAAAATGTATCCACGTTGACTGGATAAAGAAAAAATATTATAATTTTGTGAGTATAAAGTAATAATGTATATGTAAAGTAAAGAAAGATTCACGTTGTATGGAAGAAATAAGTATCAAAATTGTGTGAATAACACCAATTTTTGTAGATAAAGTTGTATGGATTAGGTCCACGTTGCTTAGATAAAGTAGCATATGTATCCACGTTATCTGGATAATGCCCGCGATGTTTAGATAACATATACAAGGTATACACGCTGTCTGGGTAAGGTCCCCGTCGTTTGGATAAAGTATAAAATGTATTCACCTTGTCTGGACCGGGTTTACGTTGTTTGGATAATGAATAAAATATATCCACGTAGTCTGGATAACGTATTAAATGTATTCATGTTGTTTGGATAATGAATTAAATGTATCCACTTAGTCTGGATAACGTATAAAATGTATCCATGTTGGTTGGATAACGTATACAATGTATCCACGTTATCCAGATAAAGATAGAGAGTGTATCTGCGTTGTCTGGATAATGTATTAAATGTATCCAAGTGGTCTTGATAGAGTTGAAAATGTAACCACGATGCTGGATAATGCATAAAACTTATCCAAATGGTCTGGATAGAGTGGAAAATGTGTCCACGCTGCCTGGATACAGTATAAAATGTATATATTCTTATATAATTTCAATAACTTATATTAGTTTACTTATTTTGAGGAATTCGCATCAAGTAGAGAGTGTATCTGAGTTGTCTGGATAATGCATAAAATTTATCTATGTGATCTGGATAGAGTTGAAAATTGATCCACAATGCCTGTATAATGCATAAAATGTATCCAGATGGTATGGATAGAGTGGAAAATGTACTCACGCTGTCTGGATAAAGTAAAGAATTTATTTATTCTTTTGGATAAAGTGCAAAATGTATCCCCATTGTCTGTATAGAGCGTTCAATGTATCCACGTTATCTGGATATCTACATTGTTTGTAGATAATGCGAAATTTATCAACGTTGTATGGATAGGGTGTAAGATGTATCCAAGTTGTCTGGATAGAGTGTAAAATATATCCACATTGTCCGGATAAAGTATACAACGTATCTACACTATCTGCATAAAGTGGAAATGTATCCATACCGCCTGGATAAAGCAAAAAATATATGCGCTTTTGTTGATAAAGTATAGATGTATCCGATGTAAATTATTAAATGTATCCTCGTTCTCTAGATAAAGTATAAAATTTATCCACGTTGCATTTATAAAGTATAAAATGTATCCAAGCTGTCTGAATAAAATATAAAACGTATCCACGCGGAAAAAAGTGGTCAAGTAATTGTATTTGCTTAACCAATTTTAAAAAATCTTATCATTCTATAATACATAATAGAGGCAAAGATAGTTTAAAGCCAGGAGAATATCCTAGTTTCAAATCAATGAATATAATCTACATTACACATTCCATTACATCTTTAGGATTATTTCTATTAGTCCACTAATTTTTTGGAACTCACTTTCTTACTGAAGTTCATCTATAGAATTCTACTTGAAGCTTTTTTGCTATATTTCGTAAAGCTCTTGCATGCCTATCTTTTCCACCTACTCCGACTCATATTCCTTTTTTGGTTTTCCTCTTCTTCTATTTACAGTTTGCGCCAGCACTTGGAATTGAGGAAAAATGAGGTTATTACCACAAAATACATCTCAAGTATTACTTAAGGAGACGACACTTTATTCATAGTCCTACTCATCCTTCTTATTCTCAGACTGTAAGTCGCCACCCACATCAAGAAAGCAGCAGGTCACACCTCGAAAGCATTACTGCGGATGTTGAGATATACTTAGAATACATTTAGCATACACCAGCGCTCAAGCAGCAGCAGCAGTAGCAACCCCACAACCATGAATTTATATTTAAGCATATTACTAATGAGCTTACTACCCTCCTGGAGCCTGCAACACCGAGCCGCGGCCGATGGTCCCCCCGCCGAATTGATGGTGCCGCAGAAGCGTACCGACGACCATGACCACAACAGCAACGAAATGGCCACCAAAGCTGACGCTCTGTCCGAACTCGAGGACCACCACTTGAAGACCACTCTGCAGTTGTATGAATTGGATGACAACGAATTACAGCGCCGACTCAATGCCAGCCTCTTAGCGATAATGAACAAATTGAATTTCTCCCGTGCAAATGGCTCCTTTGAGTTTGAGGATGCGTGTGGTTCCCGCCAGAATACCATCATTAAATTAATAACCATGATTTTGTATTCCATAGTTTGTATTGTAGGTTTATTTGGTAATACACTGGTGATTTATGTGGTCTTGCGGTTTTCCAAGATGCAGACCGTCACCAACATTTACATACTCAATTTGGCCATTGCGGATGAGTGTTTCCTCATTGGCATACCCTTCCTGTTGTACACCATGCACAGTGGCAGCTGGCAATTTGGCGACTATGCCTGTAAGGCGTACATGGTGAGTACGTCCATTACGCAGTTCACTTCCTCCATATTCCTGCTGATTATGTCGGCCGACCGCTACATAGCCGTTTGCCATCCCATTTCATCGCCGCGCTATAGGACACCCACCGTTTCAAAGATGGTCTCGGGCATTGCCTGGTTGACGTCGGCCCTGCTAATGTTGCCGGTGATACTGTTCGCCAACACGGTGACGGCTGGCGAACACACCTCGTGCAACATTGAGTGGCCGGAGGACCAGAATACACAATCGGGTACAACATTTATACTGTACTCACTGGCCCTGGGTTTCGCCACCCCGCTGAGCTTCATTTTGGCCTTCTACTGCTTGGTCATACGCAAATTGCACACAGTCGGCCCCAAGCACAAGTCCAAAGAGAAGAAGCGGTCCCATCGCAAGGTGACGAAACTGGTACTGACAGTGATCACAGTATATATACTATGTTGGTTACCCTATTGGATATCTCAGGTGGCCTTGATTACCTCGTCAACAGAAAAATGCGTCTCGCGTCTCGAGATAACCATCTTTTTGCTGACCAGTTGCCTGGTCTACTCCAATTCGGCAATGAATCCCATACTCTACGCTTTTCTCAGTGACAATTTCAAAAAGTCCTTTATGAAGGCTTGCACCTGTGCGGCTCGCAAGGATGTCAATGCTCAGTTGCAATTGGAGAATAGTATGTTTCCGCGTTTCAATAAATCTCGGACGGCGGAAAAGCTATTGACTTCAAATAAAGCTAAGCAGCGCAGTTCATTTCGTCAAAGACCGGCCATGAACTCGACCACAGCCACAACGACTACCGGTAACACTAATATGACTTCCCTAGAAGGCAACAGCTATGTCGGTCCGACTGTGTCTCAATCAAATAATCATTTTCTAGCTCCACCTGCCATCACAGTCCCTATGGGCTCATCCTGTCATTCGAATAATTCAAATCTCTTGATGTTGCCGGCGGGCAGCAGTGTGTGCACAGAAAATTCCAATGTGGATAACACCTCAGAATGCTCGGAGACGGCGTCTACAAAGCCACCCGTTTTACACACCGATTTATAAGAAAGGCGCAAACAGAGAGTGCGCGAATGTATTGTTTTGCTAAAGTCGAATAAGGTAGTATAGTATAAACTAAAGGACCTTGAGCTCGGCTTAGATAGTGTTTTAGAAATTGAGGAATAAGTTCAGAACGATAACGATAAGGTTTGGAAAACCGAACCTAGTTCCGGTGGCTAAGATGAAGAGTTTTCTATATTATCTGAAAATTATCTTGCATCGATGGATTTTTTGTAATAAAAAGCTTAGATATTGATATTATTTAATATATGTATAAGTAAGAGGGAATTTTATAATTGTGTTATATTATAATGTAATAGAAGTACCCTTTCCTTTGTAAAATAGTACTTATTTTGAAGGAGTACAAGTTTACCACATTTTAATAATGTTCAAAAGCATTTCACAACGTCTTAACGATGAGAAGAATTGGCTAACAATATGGGACTAATTGAAAGATCTCTAACTATTTACAATTTGCCAATTAATGGTCTGGATATGGTGAAAATTAATTAGAGTCAGGCCAGAATGTTTGCGTTTGTAGGTAAAGAATGGCTTGGACAATATGAGAATACTGAATGTTTGAGTTTAGAGGTAAAGAAAAGTTTGAACAATACGAGACAGATCCCGAAAATGTTGCCTTTGCATTTAAAACATTATTTACAAAGGATCGGTGGATGACTCATAAATTATATGTCTGGGACTTTAAGAAAAAAAATGTAAATACGACATAAAAATGATTTCATACTGCCGAACGAATAGTTTCTGGTGATTTGAACCAGAACTCTCAAAGCTGGAAGGAGCGTAATTTTCCGGTCAGCGGATAGGATTAGGTTAAGAGTGGCAGCCTTGACAGGCTCACCTGAACTAATAAGTCTATTGTGCTAGTAAAAAATAGTAAAAACAATTTGTTTGCTTTAGAAAGCATGTTAACTACCCAAAGAAATGAGTACCTAGGGTAGCCTAACGCCTTCTACAGAGAGCGGGAACAGTCATTTCGAAAGAGCTTCAAACTCTCTGCGTGCCGACCGACCAATAAGGCAGACAGAAACAATAAGCGGACGCCTCGATAACGATAGCAGGATTGTTGCGTTTAGAGTTTATGCAAGGCCACATCATCCTGGAATGTATGCAGTTTCTCACTAGTGACCTCCTATCATTTACTGCTGGAGCACATAAGGTAGTTCCTAGCCCTGCAAGTTCATCTGCTTGCAGTTCCCTTTCCCTGTAGCCCACCACCCAAATCAGGTGAATTTCAAGCTATTTATATCGGTATGAGATCTACGACAGTTGGATTTTTTTAAATACTTGTACACTGGGCATGCAGTTTCCAGAGACTTTACGGCAGACTGACTATTTGAGAAAATAAAGATACTGACTTTAGCCAGAACATTAACTTTCAGTCATTGCTACACATCTTATAGTTAATATTTCTGCCTTGTAAAATCTTCAGTGATCAGTAATATTCAGTGGTCAGGTCTTTATGCAATGGATATCTCAGAAAAGCCACCAAATCCCACTTGGTTGTTTGGTTTTTAACCTTCTGCAAATAAGTACACAAATCTCCTGCGTCGTGGGATACGACCACTCCATAGTGATCTATCAGGTATATGAGTAAAATACTTATTGTCAAAAAGAGTTTCAGACAAAGTTTAATCAACAATGTCCGGAAGGTCAACCATTGAGTCTATAATGACACTATGTCTGTAGCCATCTCCTGACCAGATTGACAAGTCCTTATGGTGATGTTGCCCCGTCGAGGCGAAATTCTGAAAAATATTTGCCCTTTTCAGGTGGAACTGATATAGTCCCTCGAATTTAACCTAGCTCATATTTCAAAATTCCAAAATTTTATATAAATGTCCAGTTTTCGGGAAAAGGTCAACGAAAATGTTGCACTTTTTGGAGAAAAGAAGTCGCCATTAGTTTATTAGCAGTAGATGCGGCATATTGCCTTGCTAAAATGTCTAGCGGCATTAAATGAGTGACAGCAATAATTGCCCCACATGGCAGCCATGTGCTGAATATTATTTTGTATAGCACAGGAAGTGGATTTTTGCACATCGGTCCCCCACACGACAATTCCATACATCAGTATAGAGGTGTGACTACTGGCGTGTACAACTGGATCTGCCTTGGTCGGATTCACACTAAGAACATTATAGGAAGTCAATGTTGCGAAGGGCCTGCTGTAGGATGTCTCTAAGAGTACACGGAATCTTCCCCCTAACAGCTTTTGCCACGCCATCCAATATCCCTAAAACTTATCTTCTGCAGAGACAACAGAAATTGGCCACAGAGAGATTCCGTAGCAGAGGAGACAAAACGCCCCCTTAGATTGTTCCGCTGCTCACAATTCTTCAGAGTTCAGTTGATCCCAAGAACCCGGGGATTGTTAAAGGGTGACCAGAACCGTAAGTAACCGTAAGTCCACCTTTATATCCAGGAGAGCTACAATAGCAGATCCATTAACAGAGAGTGATCCTTCAATAAAGCTGACAAGTTCGCGCAGGGCGGTTTCGTTGAATTTGCTCGTTGCTATAGATTAGACAATAGGCTGTGATTAGTTTTAGTCCTAAGGTAACTATAAATTCTTCTCTTCAGGGTTTTCCATTTTATTGGTATATCGGAACAAGATACAACAGCCACTGGTTGTATCTCCGAAGGCGAGACATTGTCTAGTCCTGACGACTTAAAAGGTTTTAAGCTTTTGGTAGCCTGTGATTAATAATGTAGCCAAAAGGATTCTAGATTCGGTTACAATCTTGCTGGCAACCTCTGATGGCAGCTCTTCCAACTGAAGCATTCAAGGTCTCTTCAGAGTTGTCCGGGAAATGTGTATCCAGGAGCACTCCCTGCGATTCCTTACTAGACGAAGTCCAAGAATCGAAATCTTTCTTGATGTACCCAATAGTATAAGGTGTTGAGGCTAAACTTTTCCGTAACCTTGAAGCTTCTGATGGGATTTCTAGGCCATTTCATAAATCTATCCTGGAAGTATTTTGAGTCTCTCTCAACTGACTTCGCGCAGCTGGAGTTCTTTCTTACAGGTGTCCCAGTCCTGTGGTGCTCTTGTGGCCTTTGCCTTATTAAAAAGTTTCCTGCACACTTCCGCAGCATAACTAATTGGCTTAATTCAAAACCACCAAAAGAGCTTTGTTTATTTTTATGCCTGAAGACAGATGTTTTATTCTATGTCATTGCCCAAGTTGTGGCATTTTCAAAATAGATTTATTCAGGAATTTTTTTCTTATATTTATTAATAAAATGATTTGAGTTTGTATCAGAATGATCTCCGAATCTGCCACACTTCAACATCATACGGTTAGGTTAACTGAGGATGACGCATGGTGAATGCTCCATATTTCATCCAATGTGTCTCCTCATATACGAGTAATTCCTTCTTTCCAAAGACAGTTAATTCTAGAGTTCAGATCTGATGCCTTGATGAATCGTAGAAGTCTGAGAGGGTCCAGCATTTCATGTTCGGCAAATTCCTGACTGGAAAATGAGACCAATATCTTCTTTCTTCTGTCCAAGATAAAATGGGACATTGACAAAGGACACTTCCACTTCCACCAGCGACACAAGTCACCATAAACAATGTGTATAGTTGTCTTTTCGTGCAGAACGATTTGTTAAATTTCTGTATTGTGTCAAATATAGAGCCCACCGATGTAATTCTCTTAAATTCCAAAATTCCAAAAGAAATCCTCATTTTCTTTAGGAAAGAGGATTCATTAGGTGGCGGTACAATATTGAATGGCTATGACGAATTTCAACATTTGTAGAACTTTTCTCGCTAAACTTCCAAGATCAATAGCACACGCAAAATATACAGTATTCAAAATATTATTACAACTGTTGTTGAACAATCATTTTTTTCCATTTGTGCAGTATTTCTCTATCGGAACTCCCACGAAAACCATTATGATTCATATATGTCTGAAGAGAAAGCACATTCGCCAGCCAGTGGCAGAAAAACGGCCACCTATTTCATTTCAGTGCAGTATTTCTCACTCAAAACTTCCACGACTACGATTCCCTCTTTGTGTGCCTGCGAAGGAAGGACCTCCGTCTGCGCTAAGAAAGAGACATTTGCGGTATAACATACTGAGTGACAATGTAACAGTCGAAAACTCCCACGTAAAAGTTTAATTATATGCGCTCTAAATAGTGCCTGAGGAGACAGCACTTCTCTCAGTGTAACATAATCAGTGGGTGTCTGAAATTTCAATATTTTCAAAAATTCGCGTGAATTTTCAAACACCAGAAGCACGTAGAAAAATATGGCGATAGAAAATAGTAAGCGAAAATCTTAGTTTATTAAAAAATTCACTTATTACATTTCTGCAGTATTTTTCTCTGGAAACTCCCACGGAAAATCTATATCTCTTTGCGCTATATATATTATTGTTAATAAATTACATAAATTATTATCTGGTACTGGTAAACTTTTATGTCAGATTTTTCCATGTGAATTTTTCAATGGAAAAAAATTGGCATAATTTTCAAACACTGAAGCGAAAGTAATTTAGAGATTTTTTATATACCTCGCCTTGGTGGATACAGTCACGATTTATTCAAATAGGTTCTTGACGTTTTGAATGTTTTTTGTAACTGGAAAACAATGATACGAGTGTCTGTGCCGGCTCCACCAATAATTTTGCAACATTACTTACCTTATTTTATTGCAAGAAACATGTTTGTCTAACTTTAAATCGACCTGTATGGAAATCCAATGGCATTATCAAATAATATAAAAATTCAGTCAGCATTTATTTTGGTTTGAAACCATATGCTATTAAACTCTGAAGATGATAGAGTGGTGTCTTTCGAAACTGCAGTCAGTTCTACCAAACCGCTACCATTTTTTGTACATATTTATTTCTATTAAATTTTTGCAAAAGACAGAATGTAATTGAAACATATTGTCTCAAACCAAAATAAATTCTGACTGAATAAAAAAATAGACCAACAACAACAAACATTATAAAAATTGTAATGATGATTTTTTATTGCTAAGGAGTTGAGTACTTGTACAGGTTTTTAAAATAAACCTAGGAGTAGATGTCCAACTGCCCTCATCCATTTCGACATTTTGATAAACGCTTCAAGAAAGTAAATTTACTACACCTTCAGGTCTTGAACATTTTCTTCTTTGTCTAATTTTGTATGAACGAAAGTGTTTGGTTAGGCTAGAGTGGCAGCCGGAGTTACCAGCTCACATAGACCAACTGAGGTCTCTAGTGGTACCAGGGGCCCAGATGCCGTCACCGGACACACAAAATAATCAATAATCTTAATTAGAAACGTCGACCCCAGTATATCAAGACATCGTTGACTCAAAGCGGAACAGCAACAAAGCAGATGCTCATCAATTCTACCTCATTTTGCAGAAGTCATTGGACTCCTGGCGTGTTCGCCAATCAGGTAGTGTCCCATCAGAACGGAAACTAACGTAGACAGCTTTTTCCTCTTTAGTGCGAGGATATATATTTAGTTGCCCAGATCGTATCGTGGAGAGATTTGTCTAGCTACGCTACAGGTGTCAATATCTGTCCGTCTCTCATTGAATATCCTGACTCTAGCCTAAGCATACGCTTGTATGTGAACAAATTCTTCGAGAATTTGTAATGTCGTCCCTTTTCTAGCGAATTCATTGGCTTTGCAGTTCCCTGTGATATCCTTTACTAATGCTAAACTGTTTAGTCATCTCGTTAAGATATCTGCGGCAATCGAGGCCTGTTTGTGAATTTAGAGATGTAACCTCCAGAGATGTAATTGCAAATGACGACATCAGAGCTGGTCAATATTTTGCAACTTCCCTTATTTCCATTACTTCGGCTTGATATATAACACAGTACAACAGATGATTTTGGGACTCTATTCTGAGAATTGTTCTTGAAAGTAGCCCCAAAAATAAGAACTTCTGCTTCATTCGTTTAGTCAATTTGGCTCAACTAATAATTTAATGGTCATACAAATTTCTTTGCTTACGGTGGATTTTTAGCACTTTGACTACATTTTTTTCTCGGTATATCGTACGGAATGCATTTAAAATAGTGCTCTACATCGCATATTGAAGGGAAATTTAATGATGACAAAGCTGTGCGCAAGATGGGTGCTGCGTTTGCTCAGAATAAGGACAATGCACCAGCAAACACATCCACTATTGCGATGGCCGAAATCAATGAATTAAAGTTCTAATTGCCTCAGCACGCAACTTATTCGACAGACTTAGCTGTTGGGATTATTTTTTGTTTGTAAACTTGATAAAAATGGCACGGCGGAAAAAGATTTGCCAGCAATGAAGAGGTGGAGGTTGCGGTTGATGCCCATTTTCAGTAGCTAGAGATTTCTGGCTCCAATTAGGTTATCAAAGCTATTGAAAATCGCTGGAAAGATTGTAAAGAGTTAAAAGGAGATTATGTTGAGAAATGAAGAAAAATGTTCCCAAATTTGTTGTGTTTTCTTTGTTAGGTCGGCTAGTTTTGGGACCACCCTCATATACATATAGTAAAGTTTATATTTCTTGGTATTCTACCAACCTATTCCTCGCTGGAAGGTAGTTCAGTTGTTAAGGAAATACGCCGTTGATCTACAGTCCATTTGGAAGGTTTCCATTGCACTACAATGTGATATCCTCCTGGTGATAATACTGCTTTTCTCCTGTGGATAATGTCGAAGTACTGCTAAGTACTATATACAGTGAATGAATTTAGGAGAGAATTCCCAACGTGTCCTTAGTCTTGAGCAAACAGCCTTTGAAGCCAAGCTGAACGAACAAACAGCTTGGCTTCAAAGGGAAGAGAACTTCGAGTAATAAACATAGAAAATTGGAAACCTTTCGAAGCCACGAAGCATGAGTTGAAGCACTGGGCAGTGATGGCTCACAAAACTGTGTGGAATAGAGCAACTGCAAAGATACTGCGGGATGAACCAAATGAGAAGAAAACAAGAAGTTTTCTGAAACTAAACAAGATCGAGATTAGTAAGATGATGAGTGTTCTAACGGGACACTCAAGCTTACAGGCACATTTTCATAGCATAGGACTAGCGGAAAACAACGAGTGCAAGGCATGCAGGGAAAACATCGAAACGATGTAACATTTTCTGTGTCACTGCCCAGCTTTCACACATGCACAAGATCCCTATATTTCGGTTCCGACATATTGCCAGGATTGACTCATCTCAGAAGATACTCTTATGACTGAAAGTTACTGAGAAAATTCGTGTCTAGTACCGATTTTCTATAACCCGTGGGGAATAGAAATCATAAATAAGGAGCGCAGAACAGGTCGAACTACTGGCTTACGAGTATGTCCATAGACATGAGACGTTTAAACGTCTCCTCTCTTCAACCTAACCTAACATATGTTAGGTTATAGTTAGACTATAGTTAGGTTAGACTATATAGTCTTGGAAATCATAAATAAGGAGCGCAGAACAGGTCGAACTACTGGCTTAAGAGTATGCCCATAGACATGAGACGTTTAAACGTCTCCTCTCTTCAACCTAACCTAACATAGTCTTGGAAAGGTTTCATGTTCAATCAGATGTGTTTGTACCACGCAGAAAAAAATGGTGTCTTACAATTAATGATTTGAGCCAAAGACACCTTTAGTCTTTGAAAAAAATATGTATTGTACTTAAAATTAAGAAAATGTACTTATTATTAATAAAATTATCTATATTTTCAGTACAAAATGTACTTATTTCAATGATTAAGGGCATTTTTGGCGCAATTTCAGTGCACAAATAAAATGTTCTGACTACATAGAAAAACATTTTGTCATAAAATTAAAGAAAGGCATCAAAGAAATCCTTAGTCTTTTAAACTTAAATACAGATAATTGCATTAGTATTACGTATGTTTTCTTAATTTAAGTACAAGCCGTACCTATTCGCATTCTAGTCTCCATTGTAGCAAATTTCAAACAAGAAATTCCCAACGATATTTAAATTGGCTATTTTCGAAAAAAGGCTCGAAAAATGTTTAAAATCGACCATTCTGTAAATTTTATAAAGTTTATATAATTAGTAAAAATTATCTTACAAAATTTAATTTAAAATTTGCCTATTGTTCCAATTAATACGAATTTAACAGCTACTTCCAAATGAACCTACATTTTTATATATACATAGAAACATTAAGAACAAATTATTATATAAAAGAAACGGAAACGTATAATATCTGAAGAAAAAGGTTATTTCCGGTCAACACAAATAAATCAGAGACATTTAGCAAAAATCAAGACTGGAATAATAAAAACTATTTGAAACTATAATTAGAACATTCCTAAAAAAGAACTACTGAGGCTTTATGCCTATCAAAATTCTCCAATCAAATAGATCTGAGGTTTGTGTTGGCCCCAAGAGAGTTAATTTCTCTAATTATCTGCTAAATGTTAAATTAAAGGATGTAGAAAATTATTTCATAATTTATATTTACATATAGCCAATACGATTTAATTTATATGTAAATAATAAACATTACCATACAAATAACGAATTAAGTTAATATTTAAATCAATAACTGCAACAAATTATGTATAGATATTTGCATTGTCAACCTAAATTAAGAAATTATTAAATAATTCTTCAGACAAATTTGAAACACAAACGCAGAACAGAACACACTCACAAGCCAGAGTTTTCATTCAATTCTTTGTATTTGTCATCTGTGACATATACTCGTACATACATACATATATAAACACATACTCATATAGATATATATGTATGCCTAAAAGTAAACTTTTACGCACGCCAAAGCATAACAACCGCAAAGCCTGTTTTGTGTCCATGCCGGAGAGAGAAATAATTCAAAGTATACTTTTAGGGGCTTTAGTGTGCAAATCTCATTTGTTTTGCAAACTCAAACATGTGACAAACGTTAAACGTTTTCAAACATAAACTACTATAAAAATATACGATTTTTTGTAGATAACTAGAGGCAGAAATCTATAATTCTTTGAATTTAAGTCCACAATTGTTAGCGATAAGTATAGTTTTTTATATGTACGCCATATATATATATATATATATGTATATTTCAAATATACATTTATAAATGTTGAATGTTTTTAAAACTTTAATTTGTGGTAGATTTTAAGGCAACAAAAAAAAACAACAAAACAAAAAATATAAAGAAAACTAAAACAGAAAATACAGGAAATTTTTCATTATTTTAAATGTAAAGAACTATAAAAAACAGGAAATTCAATTAAGGGAAATCTCAAATAAATATATATATCAGAAAATAAAAAAAAAATACTCATATATGGTTTTATTACTATCACAGAATCCAATTAAATAGGGTAAGTTAAAGAGAGTGGTAAAAAATATTCTATTAAACTGAATTTGAAATTAAAAATAAAAAAATTTAATAAACGACATATTTTAAATGTTCAAAATGAAATATTCACGTTACTTGGAAAATGCAGCAGTTTTATTTTAAAATGTTAATGATTTCATTTAATTTACAATTTCTTAGTATTTTTTTGATTATTTAAATTACAACAATGTCAGATAAAAAAATTTAATTAAAATGTTATTGCAAACAAATGATCGGAAATTAATTAATTTATTATTTTATGGAAAATTTGATATATTAATTAATATAAAAGACTGAAATGATATTTTAAATATTGAAACAAACTACAACTGGCGTAAAACTTCATATTTGCTCTCTTGTGGAAAATATGTGGAATATGTTGGCAAACCCGAAAAACTTTAAACCAAAAATGTAAAAAATTCACGGTGTGTGAAGAAATCATAATTTTGCGGTATATTGTAATGATCACACCATTGAAATGACATGTAACATTATATAAACATTTCCGCAGAATATTGTCGTTTTAAAGTGCTGAAATTTTTGTGTAACGTCCGCGACGGACGAATTTCTAATTTTTGAATGAACCACGAAGTGTTTTATTCTAGTAAGGGATATATTAATATCCTTAAATATACCTCTTTCTTTAATGTATTTCGATTTTTCTGCTTCGCTAACAATAAGGCAATTTCCCGTTAAACTGAAAGCCTACTTCCATTTTTTGTAACGTCCGCAACGGAAATTTCGCGCGACTTTGTTGTTGAAGGTTATATCGATACCTCCATTCCGAAACATGCTAAGTCGACATAGCATAGTTTTAGGGAGATCGCATTTTTAATTTCTAAATATTCCAAATTATATTCAGGCAAAATTTGGTGTTTATCCATCAACCCAATCAAAAGTTATCCACAAAACAGAACAGGTCATTCGATTTACATTAGAAAGGAATTCAACACAAATTTTAAAAATTCATCAAACTTTGATCGCATCTCCTGAAAAACAACCTTTTTGCACTTAGCATAGTTTAGAATGGAGGTATCGATATGAAAATTTTCTATTCAGAACGCCAACGGGATGAACATTTGTAAAACAAAATGCGTACGAATGTAACGTACGCAACCCAGGATTTGCGCATGTGTAGATTGTTATCAGGGTCCCCCATATTCGACGGACCCATCTGGCAACGCCATAACTTTTGACAGAGATGTCAGATCGCTTAATGACATACCGCGTTTGAAGCGTCAGTCCAAGCAGATTTTTACCATGGAACAGACGAAGTCAATTGTGAAAACTCAACGTGCTTTTAAAATATTAAAAAATGTGGCCTTCTAAGAACACCATTAAGCGTTTATACGAAAAATTTTCGACTGGTGAGGCTCTTTCTAATCCGAAGAGGCCAAATAAACGTCGACCAAGGCGATCGGCCGAGAATATCGCTGCCGTACGAACCAGTGTTGAGAGGTCCCCAAGAACATCCCAAAAACGCCGTTCTCAGCAGTTGGGCATGGCTCGGTCCACTTTACAACGGATTATTCGCGTTGATTTGCATTTGTTCCCGTACAAAATTCAATTGACGCAAAGATTGTTGCCTGCGGACAAGCCTCGTCGATTGGAATGGGCCCAACGAGTCATCGAAAAAAACATGGGTCCGTCGAATATGGGCAACACTGTATATGTACAACATTTTCAATAATGCATCCATTTTCTTCCGAATGATTTCATTTTATTCATTACCGATCAAACATTACGATAAAATAATAAAAATGTATTAATTGTTTTTCTACATTTTTAAGAGGTTTGGATAAAATAATATTAAGATTTTCTCAAAAAATTGGATTCGCAATATCTTGTAAGATATCTTTAAAAACGAAATGACCTATGCTTTCGTTTGAAAAAAAAAATTTAAAAAGGATTTTTACAAAAATGGCACAACGATTTTTAACAAAAATAAATAAAAATTTACAATAATCTATTTACGCTTTTTTTTATTTCCTTAAAATGATAAAAGAAAAGGCTATAGTCTAATCATAAGTTCAAAATTCAACACCCTCCAATTCGGACAGTCCTTAATCCAACTCAGACTAAACATGGTGCAAGTTTAACCCCGGTCAGAAGACACCGTTTTTAAAAATTTACTACCTAACCTAACCTAACCTAACCTAACCTAACCTAACCTAACCTAACCTAACCTAACCTAACCTAACCTAACCTAACCTAACCTAACCTAACCTAACCTAACCTAACCTAACCTAACCTAACCTAACCTAACCTAACCTAACCTAACCTAACCTAACCTAACCTAACCTAACCTAACCTAACCTAACCTAACCTAACCTAACCTAACCTAACCTAACCTAACCTAACCTAACCTAACCTAACCTAACCTAACCTAACCTAACCTAACCTAACCTAACCTAACCTAACCTAACCTAACCTAACCTAACCTAACCTAACCTAACCTAACCTAACCTAACCTAACCTAACCTAACCTAACCTTTTTTTTTTTTTTTTTTTTTTTAATGAGGTGAAAATCGTCGAAAGACATTTGCCTGATGGAGTTTGCAAATAGTGCGGGACTTTAACCCGCTAAAAACACCTCTACACTTGTCCATTCAGCCCTGTGGGACCACACCACCTTTAGGTATTACTTCACAGGGTGGGGAAGATCTTCAAGATCCATCACTATCTAACATTTCTTCATCGTAACTTTTCTTGCTCGCACAATTCGGTCATAATGGACCTAATTAACGTCGCTATACACTGCCAATTACTTTTCGAGGATAGCATAAAACCAACTAAGTTGTCCGGAGCCAAAGCAACTCCTAGCGATTCCTCCAACTGCAGCCTCCGATTTGTAAACCGAGGACATTCAAACAAAACATGTTCAGCATCCTCTACGATATATTCACAATTTGGGCAAAATGGGTCTGTTTCTCGGCCGATGCGATGTAGGTAGTATTTGAAGCTACCATGGCCGCTCAGCATCTGCGACAAGAAGTAGTCCAATTCTCCATATGATCTATCCAGCCATACTCTTAAATTGGGGATTAGTCGACACGTCCATCGCCCATCACTGGATGTCGTCCACCTGTTTTGCCAATCATGGATGGATTTGTCCCTTGCAATTCGTTGGGCCTCCGCATGGGTCATATTTGCTGTCGTTGATTTCAGGTCGTTAGCATATTTTGTCTCACTAGCAAGCAGGTCAATAGGTATCATGTTTGCCATCACCAAAGCCGCCGCATCCGACACCGTCCGATAAGCCGAACATACTCGTAGGGCCGCCAACCTATATACTGGGGCGATTTCATCTCTGTATGATTGGTATTTCATCGCCTGGGACCACGCTGGAGCTGCATACAGGATGACATTTCTGACAACCCCTGCTAACAATCTCCGTTGGGAGTACTTTGGGCCTCTAGTATTTGGCATTAAACGAGATATAGCCATAAACGTCGTTCTAGCTTTTTCACTAATGTAGGTCAGGTGTGGTTTGAATGATAGTCTCATATCGATCAGCACTCCAAGATACTTTAGATAGGGTTTGGAGCGTATAGAACAATTACCAACTAAAATTTGTATCTTCTCCATCACTTTGCGGCAACTAATCAGTACGACTTCAGTCTTGTGTTCTGCCAACGTTAATCCTGCTTTGTTAAGCCAGGATTGAACCAATTTAACGCTTGAATTCGTTACCGTTTCTGCTTCTCCTAGGTATTTTGCCACTATCACTAGTGCAATATCATCCGCGAAACCAACAATCCTAGCGTTGTCTGGTAGATGTAGTCTCAGTACACCATCGTACATCAGGTTCCATAATAATGGTCCAAGCACCGAACACTGTGGAACACCTCCTGTTACCTTGTAGTCCTTAGGACCCTCGTCAGTGTCATAAGACAGATATCTATTTCTAAAGTAATCCTTGACAATTTCCACGAGATAGGATGGAGTATTGATACGTTGCAACGCATTTACAATTTCATCCCATTTTGCAGTGTTGAAAGCATTTTTCACGTCAAGTGTTACTACCACACAATATTCTTTTCCGCCGTGCTTTCCGCCTTTTCCTTGGATAGCAGTCGCAGCTGTGTTAACTACTATTTTTATTGCAACCTAACCTAACCTAACCTAACCTAACCTAACCAAACCTAACCTAACCTAACCTAACCTAACCTAACCTAACCTAACCTAACCTAACCTAACCTAACCTAACCTAACCTAACCTAACCTAACCTAACCTAACCTAACCTAACCTAACCTAACCTAACCTAACCTAACCTAACCTAACCTAACCTAACCTAACCTAACCTAACCTAACCTAACCTAACCTAACCTAACCTAACCTAACCTAACCTAACCTAACCTAACCTAACCTAACCTAACCTAACCTAACCTAACCTAACCTAACCTAACCTAACCTAACCTAACCTAACCTAACCTAACCTAACCTAACCTAACCTAACCTAACCTAACCTAACCTAACCTAACCTAACCTAACCTAACCTAACCTAACCTAACCTAACCTAACCTAACCTAACCTAACCTAACCTAACCTAACCTAACCTAACCTAACCTAACCTAACCTAACCTAACCTTTTTTTTTTTTTTTTTTTTTTTAATGAGGTGAAAATCGTCGAAAGACATTTGCCTGATGGAGTTTGCAAATAGTGCGGGACTTTAACCCGCTAAAAACACCTCTACACTTGTCCATTCAGCCCTGTGGGACCACCTTTAGGTATTACTTCACAGGGTGGGGAAGATCTTCAAGATCCATCACTATCTAACATTTCTTCATCGTAACTTTTCTTGCTCGCACAATTCGGTCATAATGGACCTAATTAACGTCGCTATACACTGCCAATTACTTTTCGAGGATAGCATAAAACCAACTAAGTTGTCCGGAGCCAAAGCAACTCCTAGCGATTCCTCCAACTGCAGCCTCCGATTTGTAAACCGAGGACATTCAAACAAAACATGTTCAGCATCCTCTACGATATATTCACAATTTGGGCAAAATGGGTCTGTTTCTCGGCCGATGCGATGTAGGTAGTATTTGAAGCTACCATGGCCGCTCAGCATCTGCGACAAGAAGTAGTCCAATTCTCCATATGATCTATCCAGCCATACTCTTAAATTGGGGATTAGTCGACACGTCCATCGCCCATCACTGGATGTCGTCCACCTGTTTTGCCAATCATGGATGGATTTGTCCCTTGCAATTCGTTGGGCCTCCGCATGGGTCATATTTGCTGTCGTTGATTTCAGGTCGTTAGCATATTTTGTCTCACTAGCAAGCAGGTCAATAGGTATCATGTTTGCCATCACCAAAGCCGCCGCATCCGACACCGTCCGATAAGCCGAACATACTCGTAGGGCCGCCAACCTATATACTGGGGCGATTTCATCTCTGTATGATTGGTATTTCATCGCCTGGGACCACGCTGGAGCTGCATACAGGATGACATTTCTGACAACCCCTGCTAACAATCTCCGTTGGGAGTACTTTGGGCCTCTAGTATTTGGCATTAAACGAGATATAGCCATAAACGTCGTTCTAGCTTTTTCACTAATGTAGGTCAGGTGTGGTTTGAATGATAGTCTCATATCGATCAGCACTCCAAGATACTTTAGATAGGGTTTGGAGCGTATAGAACAATTACCAACTAAAATTTGTATCTTCTCCATCACTTTGCGGCAACTAATCAGTACGACTTCAGTCTTGTGTTCTGCCAACGTTAATCCTGCTTTGTTAAGCCAGGATTGAACCAATTTAACGCTTGAATTCGTTACCGTTTCTGCTTCTCCTAGGTATTTTGCCACTATCACTAGTGCAATATCATCCGCGAAACCAACAATCCTAGCGTTGTCTGGTAGATGTAGTCTCAGTACACCATCGTACATCAGGTTCCATAATAATGGTCCAAGCACCGAACACTGTGGAACACCTCCTGTTACCTTGTAGTCCTTAGGACCCTCGTCAGTGTCATAAGACAGATATCTATTTCTAAAGTAATCCTTGACAATTTCCACGAGATAGGATGGAGTATTGATACGTTGCAACGCATTTACAATTTCATCCCATTTTGCAGTGTTGAAAGCATTTTTCAC